>OY821517.1:299385343-300015343 GCA_963682025.1 Cordilura impudica
GAATAAACTCCCCGCAGAGGTCTTTCCTGACAGTTATAATCTAATAAAATTTAAGTCAAATATCCATTAACACTACTCCCTCTCTCCTCCTTCCCATGACTTATTTTCCTTAAATCAACACAATGCACTGCATTTGTAGGGGGCATCCCCTGAATGTTGGTTAACAAAAAAAAAAAAAAAAAAACGGCGCCGAATCGACTCTCCACGGTTTTCGTGTACACTTTCAGCTACGGCCGCTATATTTTCTTCACTGCGTGCTGGACGTGGTCTATTCGGTCGAATATTATCCAATAATGAATGCTGGGTCTTAAGATTCTTCACTGAACGTGAAATTTCGTAATAAAGTTGAACGATTTGTAAACGTTGTTCAGGCGTAAGTCTTTCCACGATGAAATGCCAAAGAATACTAA
Organism: Cordilura impudica; assembly: GCA_963682025.1. Classification (NCBI taxonomy): domain Eukaryota; kingdom Metazoa; phylum Arthropoda; class Insecta; order Diptera; family Scathophagidae; genus Cordilura; species Cordilura impudica. Next base: position 299,385,754 of record OY821517.1, read on the forward strand.
ACAAAAATATCATGACAGCATGATACGACTCATACGTGATCTGTCAAAAAAAGGCTATTAAAAAAAGTATCTCTACTTGGATTTCCCGGTATATATCAGGACACTTCGACCTGTAGCGATATGACTCAGTCAGTGTATATATGTCATATGGATTTTACGTGCATGCATGTATTGTCGATTGAACCACACGGTGGTTTTAGCACTAGGTGAGATACAATGCGTCCACCAGCGCCACTTCCTTAGATGGATAGCAAGCGAGGAGAGATGATTTGGCATACTCTCCTCCCTTTGCTATTGGGTTGGCCCGATTTAAAAGCCGTCTACTCTATGGGTCGTAGAACCCGGTTGAATGCAACTCCACATCGACTGTGTTCTTCCCGAGATTTTGGGCTATCACAGCCACCACGAAACTCCCCGAGGGGCCGTTCCCAAAAAAGCTATTTAAAGGTACAACACGTTGTTGTCGGTCATCAGTAGCACTTGCAAAAACACATACCTTCAATAACCGCACATGTGCCTGCTACGTTAGTTCTTACTAGCTGTTATTATCAGGTGGCCCTGATATGTACAACGTTCCGTACCAACATTACGACCGATATCCGTCACATCCGCGAATCGCTGTATTGTCAAATGACTCAAGCGCCCTTGGACTCGTCTTCTATCCGACCCTCTTGTCTACTAATTCTACCGTAAGGGTGATCACTGCTAGGACTGGTACTAGCTCACGCATTGACAGCTTCGAATTTTTCGACTCATGCCTTCATCCGTCTACTACGCTCCGAACTTACTAATCGGCTCCATCATGCTAGGTGATGCTTACGTCAACGTTCCGTACTTTGCTTTTCAACTGCTCTCCGACTTGTCTTGGACGCTGCTCAAGTTCCTCCGTCATGGTATCTTGGCAGGACAACTGACGCACCCACACTCGGCCTCCTTTTCGCTCATGTATCATCTTACCAACATTACACCGTGGGACACCAAAACAATTCTGGGATGTGACAACCATTTCTTCGGGTAGGTTTCGACACCTCCAGTTTTATGTTTTTGCTTATGCTGCCTTTGACTTTGACGACGCTGTGAGGTAACCTTGGGCTTAATAGCTCACCCGTGGCACCTATTTATAGCCTCAGGTAAGACTTCGTTGCCAGTCTGGCCACAGACTAGCCGCTACCAAGTTATTCCCCAAATAGACAGCACTTGGTGGACCTGACCTTAATCTTTAGCCGCTAGCAAGAATCACCAGAAATAACTGGCTTTGCCTAGCTTTGCCGAGGAGCACCACGTGGAGGTAGGTTATAGGTATCAGCGAAGTATCAACCGTCACTGGCAAACCAGTAACTTTATGATACAACTTTGCTCCCTCAATCGGTGTATACTAAGATATGTTTAACTCAAACACATTACCACTGGGATTGGCAGCTACAATAGTAATTATATGTCTGTGAACTGTATTTTGTACAGCCGTAAGCTGGTTTGTCGATTGCTTGCTTTATTAGTAGAATTGGTTTCTTTCCCTATATTAATTCCATATCTGGAAAAGGACATTTTAGGTAGTTCTTTTTTTGGAAACATGACAACAAAGTTTACTACACTTTGCGGTAGTATCCCAAATACTATCTAAATTTGCTTTAGAATTACTTGCAACATCTGGATGTCTCTCCGTTTCTGCCACTAATATTTAAAATTTGGACGATGTTGTAGATTTCTTTTTAGCTCTATAATTAAAAATGGCTATAGTATTAGATTTAATACTATAACAAATATGTACAGTATTACCTCTTTAATCCGGACAGATATAGTTTGGACCTTTGTCCGAATTATTGGATCGTCGGGACTATACACAAAAATGTTATAACCTCAAAACTTGGCTATGTTTATTTTTATTTCGATCAAATTTACTTTAAAAAATTAAGGATAAAATAAATGTGTACACTTACACAATATTCATTTAAATTTAATTCATTTACAAAAACTTTAACAAAACAAAAGTTTAAAAAAAATTAACTGAACAAACAGAACATTTTTGCTACTTGCAAACATCAACACAAAGTCAATATATCCAGACCACATAGTGGTATCTACAATATTAATAGGCAAGGCGATTTACTGTGACCGATGTTAGGGTGTCAGTTTTAATCCTATTTTGACCAAACATCCCTCATTTGAAAAGTATTTCCTTTTAGCTGTCCACCAGATTTACACATTTGCACCGTTTGGAACATTTTTTTGTAGTTATGCTCATTTAAAGTTGCTACTAACATATACATAAAATGGGAGTGTTTATTAAACTTGTTAATGTGTTTACAAAAAAAAAAAAAATTAGTATATACAATAACAATTGTGTTGAATTGAAAAATAATTTTGGCCACAACCCAATAATTGGACATAAATCAACCACAATAACGCAATCGATATTTCAAAAGTGTTGTATTGTGAATTGGCCAAAATTGAATATCATACCTTTAAGGTCTTATAAAATAATTTATTAAGTGAAATAAAAAAAGTTCCTAGAATTTGCATTCGAATTTCGAGGGCTGGGATCTGCTAGTAGGGAATAAATTCTACTGCTGCATAACGATAAAGCGGCATGTACTGGTAGATTGTGGACAGCTACTGGGTCTAATTTGTGTGTTGCTATGCTGGAGGTTATGTTGGAGATAAGTTTAGGACCCAAAAGCAGACGATATTTCCAAGAAAGTACCTGATATGACAAGCAATATGCTATTGCGGCAAAAGGAGCAAGTCATTTGTCACAACGGACTCTATAAATACGGGTTTATATTAAGGACTGTTTGCAAAAAAGGCTCCTACCTTGTATAAGTCAACACAATGTGTCCGCATACTTTGGTCGAATTTTCCATTCAGTTACAAAGCTAAGAAAGATTTTGAGTGATACAAGAACAATAACTTGGTTTTTGTACCAAGGAGGACAAAGCCTCCATATCGTACGGGGCTTAGATCGGCGGTAGGAAATATCGCCCAAAGAAAAATCGCAAAAAAAAAATTAAAAATCGCCCGAAAAAATTCCATACAAAATTGGGTTAAATTTCATATGAAGAAACACCCAAATTTATTGGCTTTTTTTCGTTATTTTTGGGTTTAATTTCGTTTAATAAAATTGGATAATTTTTCATTGGAATTTTCAAACAACTGTTGGTAATTCACGTTGATTACTTTGATGAAAAGGTAAGTACGTCTTTATTGAAAAATGAGAAGGATTAGTTTTGTTTGGTTGTAAATACTTTGGACATAAAATATCTGTACAGAAACAAACTGAAAATGAAAAATTTAAAAAAAAAATCGCGCGATTTTTGGACAAAATTAAAAATTTTTCGGGGAAAAAGCGCATAAAGAAATTTAAAAACAAAAACTAAAAATGAAAAATTTTTAAAAAAAATCGCGCGATTTTTGTTAAAATTTTTCGTCTGCGGCGCTTTTGATAATATTTAAAATTTTTCGGGTAAAAAGCGCATAAAGAAATTTAAAAATAAAAACTAAAAATTAAAAATGTTTACAAAAAATCGCGCGATTCTCATTCTCCGCAATAGAAACAAAATGAATCAATATATCTTACAAATAACTTGAAAAACGCTAATTGTTTTTTCCCAATAGATATTTCCATTCATATTTGTTTTAATGGATAAATTTGAAAATACAGAACATTTTTCATAATTTTGGTGATTTTTCTTTTATTTTGGGCAAAAAATTGTTTTTCATATTTGGGTGATTTTTCGTTTCTGTTTTGGGTGGTTTTCCCTTTTTTTAATGGCGAAATTTCGTATTTTTATTTTTGGGTGATTTTACATTTTTTTGGGCAATATTTCATTTGGGCGATTTTTCATTTTTTTGAGCGATTTTTCTTTGGGCGATATATCCTTACGCCTTTAGATCGGTGGAGATATTTTATGCTTCTGTGAAAAGGAAGTTGAAGAGAGCAAATAAGGTGTAACAAAATGTGGGAAGATTTTAAACGGAAATAAGAAAGGTCTCTAAGTTCATAAGTTGTGATTAAAACTATGGAAACTATATTCTTCTGTAAGCCTTAATATAATTTTAATTAAACAAAAATAAATCTAAGTTCAATGGATTCCTTATTATTACATTTTATGTATGTTAAGATTTTTTCGATATCAGTCCTTAAATTATAGTTTCCATAAGAACTGAGTTCTTCAGTATATTGTGTTCTGGTCGAGTTTGTTAGAGTACCGGTATTATTACCATTTAGTTTCTACAAACTTTCGCAAAATTTTGAAGTACTATCAATTTCAATTTATGGCTCCTTATATTTATGGCTCCTTGATATTTTTGTGATTGCACAATCATGCTGGTCTCGTGTATGGGCATTAGGGTGGCCCTTAATAAAAAAAGTGTTGAAACTGTCGGTCTCACCCCCTAGAAATATGCGAATAGCAAAAAAAACTGAGAAATACAAAGTTTTTGGCCAATCAAAAAACGTTTAGTCGTGGCGCAAAGCGATTGAAAATTTCAAGTGTGTTTATATGGGGAAAATATGACTTTTATTCAGATTTTACGAAAATTTCGTTCTATAGTTTAAGTTTCCGACAAGCTGTTATATAGTTCAGGATCAGTATTAAATTATCCCTTCAAAAGGCTATAAAACTTAAAAATCGAATAAAACATCGCCAAGAAATAGCAAATGCCCCAGACCACTTTTGTGCCAAGAAAACTAGGTCATGAAATTTGATGGCATTTTTTTCAACTTTGAGAAATTGATTAAAGCCATCATTCTTTTTTGGTCTCTATACTTATAAGTACTCAGATATGAAGTATTGTTTTATTATCACGATGTTAACCTATTGCGCATTGAGACCGAAAATTGGAAATTTTTTTGATAAAATTTTTAAAACTCCTTTTTCAAGTTTGAAAAAACTTTCTTAAACAAAATTTAAAAAAATGAATCTATCACTTCCAGGTGTTATTAAATACATGTTGAAGATTAACTGTGTGAATTTTTAAGTAAATCCCTCTGCCAGAATTTTTTTGACAAGGATTTTATTTTTAGGGTTTTCGAGAAAAATTGGATTTTATGAAATATTCTGTAAATGTACTCTTTCTAAATACTTTGTATCAAAAATTCATCACTTTTCTACTTTTAAATGTTATATTTTATCTTAATAGCCTAGGCTTTCGGAAAAAAATAATATGACTCCATTAACCCTTTTGGAATTGGGGTCACATATGACCCCAAGCTAATAAAAGACAATTTATTAAAAAATTCAAATATTTTGTAAGTGCTGTACAATTTTTAGATGCGACACTTAAAATATAATAACCAAATGTGTAGAAGTTGCGTTCCAAAATTTGGGATAAATCCGAGAAAGTTAACCCATTATTTGCCAAGGCCAGCTTTGAATTTTAAAATATTTTAAAATAAAAATGACCTAAAACGAGTTTTTCTATTAAACTCGTTGATACCACTATTTAGAATTTAGGAAAAATTATTCGGTTAATATTTATTTATTTAACCCTTCAGTGCTCCTGAGATCAAAATTATACATTGTGATATATCTCTGGTGCAATTATTTGCTTATTGCTCGCGAATATAAATTAAAACAACTTAGGTCATATGTATGTCTAAAAATAGGACGTTTTTTGAAATTCACTTTGATTTAATTTTGTAATTTATTCCATTAAGAGTAGTATTAATTTAATATTACCTTTTATATATATTATTATATTTGAAATTTACTTTTATTTAATAAACTATTTAAAACTGGGAAATAAAATGGTAGAAGTTTCAAAACATGTAGGTGGCATTGAAGATAATACAAAGCGACCGATTATAAAAAATCAAAAAATGTCAACCATTATATGTAATGGCATCTTCACCGATTGACCTGAAATTTTTTTTTTTTTTGGCGTTTTTTATCAATATCCACCAAATTTGGGTGAGACAGCAAGAAATGCAACTATTACTTTATTACATAAAGTAATTTTATAACAAAATTGTTTAAAAGTTGTTTTAATTTAGATTCGCGAGCAATAAGCAGATAATTGCACCAAAGATATATCACAATGGATTATTTTGATCCCAGGAGCACTGAATGGTTAAATAAATAAAAATTAACCCAATTATTTTTCCTAAATTCTAAATAGTGGTATCAACGAGTTTAATAGAAAAACTCGTTTTAGGTCATTTTTATTTAAAAATATATTAAAATCCAAAGCTGGCCTTGGCAAATAATGGGTTAACGTTCTCGGATTTTTCATAAATTTTTGGAACGAAACTTGTACACATTTGGTTATTATATATTGAGTGTCGCATCTAAAAATTGGACAGCACTTACAAAATATTTGAATTTTTTGAAAAAATTGTCTTTTATTAGCTTGGGGTCATATGTGACCCCAATTCCAAAAGGGTTAATGGAGTCATATTATTTTTTTCCGAAACCCTAGGCTATTAAGATATTACTAAAAGTAGAATAGTGATGAATTTTTGATACAAAGTATTTAGAAAGAGTACATTTACAGAATATTTCACAAAAATCCAATTTTTCTCGAAATCCGCAGAAATAAAATCCTTGTCAAAAAAATTCTGGCAGAGGGATTTACTTAAAAGTTCACACAGTTAATCTTCAACATGCATTTAATAAAACCTGAAAGCGATAGATTCATTTTTTTAAATTTTGTTTAAGAAAGTTTTTTCAAATTTGAAAAAGGAGTTTTAAAAATTTTATCAAAAAAATTTACAATTTTCGATCTTAATGTGCAATAGGTTTACAACTTGGTAATAAAACAATACTTCATATCTGAGTACTTATAAGTATAGAGACTAAAAAAGAATGATGGCTTTAATCAATTTCTCAAAGTTGAAGAAAATGCCATCAAATTTCATGACCTAGTTTTTTTTTGGCACAAAAGTGGTCTGGGGCATTTGCTATTTCTTGGCGATGTTTTATTCGATTTTGAAGTTTTATAGCCTTTCGAAAGTATAATTGAATACTTATCCCGAATTATATAACACCTTGTCGGTAAAATTAAACCTAGAACGAAATTTTCGTAAAATCTGAAAAAAAGTCATATTTTTCCCATATAAACACACTTGAAATTTTCAATCGCTTTGCGCCACGACTAAACGTTTTTTGATTGGCCCAAAACTTTGTATTTCTCAGTTTTTTTGCTATTCGCATATTTCTAGGAGGTGAGACCGACAGTTTGAACACTTTTTTTTCCCTCCATATGACGAAGGGAGGAATTTTATGAAGGAATTTTATGACGAATATAAAAAAATTTACTTTTAGACTTAATAATTAATATCTTATAATTTAAATCTATAATAACATATAATAATTAGATATGTATTTATTTAATAAATTTAAGAAATAAAACAAACAATTTTTTAAGGTCACTACCCCGTATCGATGTTTTCAATACGCTCTTTGCAAAGAAATGATGATTGTACCAGCATGCTGGTGTGGTATGTGCTTCGGTCTTGATTGTACAATCACTTGATGATGCCAGCATGCTGGTGTCGTGTACTTATTATAAATCCTTGAATATTCAGACAAGCTGAGTGTTGCCTGTGCCTCTCGGCAGTTGGTAGTGCAATCAGAGCCGTTTAAAGTTTAGAGCCGTTTAGAGCCGTCTCTAAAAGTATTAATGTTTAACCGGTTACATTAGTTTAACCAAAATCTGAGAGTTAAGGTTTCCGGTAAAAAAAATAGCTTTTTAATCATTGGCAGGCAATATTATTAATAAGCAATGCTAATAAATTGCATAATTTTAATACAATCGATTTCTTTCTACAGGCGATTAGTACAAAAAAAAAAAACATTAATTCCGCTTTAGATAAATATTGTTTATTATAATCAAATGATAAGAAAATTATAATTAAAAACTACTTAGGAATAAATTTATAAATGAGTTTCCAATTCAATGAGTTTCCATTATAAAATTCTTAATCACATATTTCCTTCAATCATTGCAACACTGAATCGTCTATAATTTCCAATTAAGCTGTATTTTATTATAGCCTCAATCTCGTTTTATTTTTTTGTATATGGAAATAATCCATTTGTTTATAATGTTGCTAAAGTATTAATATTTATATGAAAAAAAAACACATTTATAATTTAATGTGCTTATACGTTATTTTTAATTTATTTAAATTTTAATGACCCTTGGCAGTTTTTTTTTTGCTTTTTGTTTTCATTAAATATCTGTTTCTGTTAAGGTTGCTTGCGCGATTTTAGTCGTCTGGGTGTGGATTTGTTGTTTTTCTGAATTTTTTTTTTTTTTTTGTTTTAATGTGAAAATATTGTACAATATTTGATATTTTTATAAATCAGCATTTTTGTTTTGTTACTACAGATTATTATCATGCTTAGTCTAGAAGCCCACATAAAATATTTACATACATTTGTGTATTTCTCTGATGACTTGCGGTGCGTTTATTTTTTTTTTGGTTTTGTTACGATTTGATAAAAATATTAATGAAGGAAATTAAAACAAGTAAGAAAATTATAGTCGGTCTAGACCGACTATACGATACCCTATACCATGCGTTTAGAAACCCTATCTCTTAGGCCCAACTAACTGGACATAGCAAATAAGCAAAAACCAAATTTGAGTGGGATTTTTATTAATTTTTTTGGCTGCAGATATAAAAAAGTTCATATCGGATGCTATATCTATAAAGGGGCTAGGTCCAAAAATGGACCGATCCTGATCATGTTTGGTAAAGTCTCTTGTATTTTGCAAAAATATGTACAAACAAAATTTGAGAAGAATCAGTGCAATATTTTTGTTTTTTAATAGATTTAACTGAAGATCGGGAAGCAGCTCTATACGGGGTCAAAGGGATCATTTTTGGACTACTCATTAGTGGATGTTATGAACGCATACAAACCCAATTTGAGTAAGATCTATATGACAATTTGGATCTTATGGCAATTTATGTCGATTTCATATGGGTAATTTGTATGGGGGCTAGGTCTGAACATGGACCGATCCTCACCAATTTCAATAGCGTTCATCCCATGGCCGATAAAAGCTTATATACCAAATTTCATCAAAATATATTCATATTTGCGACCTGCAGTTTGATTACAAGCTTTACATGGACACACAGACGGACGGACGGACGGACGGACGGACGGACGGACGGACATTGTTAAATCAACTCAGAAAGTGATTCTGATTCGATCGGTATAATTAAAGATGGGTCTAGGTCAAATATTTTTGGTTGTTACAAACAGCAGCACAAAGTCATTATACCCAAACCACATAGTGGTATAGGGTATAAAAAGTTTTTTTATGTGCTATGTGCGTGTGTTGTGTTTGTAATATTAATATTAATATTAATACTTCTTGTTGTATTTTATTTTTGTTTTATGGATTTTTATAATCTTAAACATAATTTATGATAAAAATTCCTTTTGTTTGTTAAAATATTATTCATGATTGTTGTTTATTTAAAATTTAAATCTAAATGATTTATTTGCACCTCAAGTGGAGGTTAACGAAATGATTTTGTTTAAGATAAGAGATTTAAAACTATCTGAAATATTGCCATGACTATGATGAACTGCAGAACATAATTTCATTTTGTTTTTAGTTTGAAATATCTTCCCAACAAGGTTTCTCGTTGTAGAGGCCATTTGCCTATGTATCGATAATTTGATTTTCTTTTTTTAATTATTATTTATCGAAAATTTTCGATAAAAACAAACAATTCAAAATTTGAATACAATTTGTTATTTAAGTTATTTATTTAATTTAATTTAAGACAAAATTATAGACCAATTATAAATACTAGCAGATTCCAGCCCTCGAAATTCGAGCGCAAATTCTAGGAAATTTTATTTTTTCATTAAATAAAGACTCTAATGGTATGCTAATCAATTATAGCCAATTTACAAATCAACACAAAAAAAAACAAACTCATTTTTATTACAAACATTTTAAAAAATTTAACAAACATGCATGTGTAATTTTATGTATGTGTTAATAGCAACTTTAAATGCAATTTACTCAAAATAAAGGAAAAAATTTAAAAATCTGTAAATCTGCAGAACGGCTAAAAAGAAATACTTTAAACACGACTTAAACACGACTTAAAATAAAACTGAACTCGAACCCGTTTATTGTACATGTTCTGTTTTTTCTTACTACACGAGCCACAACACGACTTAAAATATAACTGAACTCGAACCTGTTTATTGTACATGTTCTGTGTTTTTTTTCACTACACGTAAAAGAACATGAACTTCAAATAAAGCAACACTCAAAAATGTGTGCTTTATGTGTGATTGAAACAAAAAGTACGTGATAGAAAAATGTTCGTGTAAATAACGAAATATTAAAACGAACATAATTGATATGAAAATAAAAATATGTGTGTGTTGGTCTAAGTTATGTTTGTTTACATATATGTACGAGTTTTTTATTCAGTGTGTGTTTTTTTCTGAACTCTGCAAATTACCGAAAGGCAATTCGGCTTTAAATTTAATCATTCTACAACTCATGCAATTCAATGGCTACAATCTAATGTTCATTAGAACTGGAACACAGCATTATATACTGGACCGGGTTTAATAGATTCAGAGAAAACATTTAATAATGTATGGATCCTGGGTTTAATGTTTAAGCTGGAAAAACACAAGATGCCTCTACACTTTAATATAACATGTTACATGAAAAATCTTTTTTAGTAGTTCGAGTACTAAATCATTTTAAATAATTAATGGTTTACAGCAGGGTATGGTAAATTCCCCGATTCTTTCTAATCTTATGTAACTTGTATGATCTAGTAACTGAAATGTAAAATACCATTGAGTTTGCAGGTGACCTAATAATCAATCACGCTGATGAAATAGTCGATAAGATAAATGAACAGTTAAAACAGTTGAAAAATATGCTTTTGATAGAAAACTGAAGATCAATTTATGCAATTCCCTTTAGATCCCCAACCAATAAATGCAATTATCTTATATATTAAAAAAATTTACGAAAACTAAAGTCGGTCCGTCTGGCCGTTCTATGCGGCCGATTTCCTTCATTTTTTTTTAATGAAAGGTATTTACTCAACTCCCCCCTTACTGAAGTTATACTCAAACCCGATTCTTCCCTGTACATTTCTTATAGGACACATTCACTCAAGCAATTCGAATTCTCATAGCACGCCTTTTAATGAATGGATCTTGATCGTTTCACTCTCAGAACACTCAGTGGATCAATATTTTCTATATTTTCCTTCACTCAAATCTCTATAACAAGAGTTCTAAAAACGTAGACTGCTGACACAGGTCTAAGAACACTCAGTGGATCAAGCTCTTCTGAGCTATTAACTGTTTAAATGCGTTGAGTTTGAGGAAAGTTATGCGTGCACAATCAACTTTACATTATGCAACACGAAAGTTAACGTACAGATTTCATTACAATAATTGCATAACACATACCCTGTGTTGAACAGTGAATTACCAAATATTTTAATACCTTTAGGTGGCATATAACGTGGCCTTTATTTCCGTGTGTTCAACAAATATGTATAATGAAATAAACTTAATGAATTAAATAGATTAAAAAACATTTAAAAAAATAAACTGAATGATAAAATAAAATTTCATAGAATTTGCACTCGAATTTCGAGGCCTGGGCTCTGTTAGTAATATTTGAAAAAATTGGAAATCATTTCGTATCAAGTCGTGTCTGAATATTGACATCCCAAATAAGGGGGCTAGAAAAGTACGTAGAAGTCAATCTTTTATACTTTAATACCCATAAATTTTTATATTTTGATACCCATATTCAGATACAATTGAGAAATGAAAACAAGGGAGAAAATTATAGTCGGTCTAGACCGACTATACTATACACTATACCATGCGATTATAAACCCTATCTCTTAGGTCCAACTAATTAGATACAGAAAATATTAAGAAAATTTCAGTGGCATTATCATTCGGATGCTATATTAATATGGGGACTAAGTCGAAAAATGGACCAATCTGGACCATATTTGGTAACGTCATTTATTTTTTACTAAAACATATATAATCCAAATTGGAGAATAATCGGTGCAATATTTTTGTTTATTTTTTGATAGTTTTAAGTGAAGATTGGGACTCATCTTCATATGATGGTTATGACTACGAATTGTCCTTTAGGGTTTATTTTTGGACTACAGATGAATGAATATAATAAACATACACAAACCCAATTTGACCGAGTTCGATATGATAATTTGGATATTACGGCAATTTAAGTCAATCTCATAGGGGTCATTTGTATGGGGACTTAGTCTGAACATGAACCGGCTAAACCATTGGATCGATCTTCTTGAAATTTTTGCAGAGTCCTACCGTGTATCTGGAAGGAACTATAGGCTAAAATTTTTTTAATATGTTTAGTAGGCGTGGCACTTCCATATAAAGCGAATTTTTAATATCATATATATTGAGTACTATGACAGGGAGAACTTTGCAAATTTGTGTGAAGTCATTTATTAGTAATGTTAGTTAGTAATGATACCCAAATAGGGCGGAATCAAAAAAGTGGGCATAAAACCTCCCATACAAAGTAATTAGTCAATATCATATTTCTCGAGTACTGTGACAGTGACAGCTTTGAAAATTTGCCTCACGTTATTTATTATTTATGTGAAGAGTAGAACAAAAAATTTGCTGGATCGGAGCAGTGTCCGTTTCACCCCCCTTACAAAATAAATATACATATAATCTCATAGAACTGGAATACTGTAACAGTTAGAGCGTTAGGACTTTGTGTGAGCCCATATGTTATTCATGTGATTAGTCGGAGTAACGGGCGTGGCAACGCCCATCAAAAGTAAATATATAATATACATTTGGAGTACAATAAAAAGCAAAGCTTTGACACTTTGTACAAGTCCATCAGATATTTATGTGCGTAGCCAGATAAAAATGGCCGGAATAGGATAAGTGGGCGTGGCACCTACTATACAACAAAAAATATGAAGTGCTTTGAAAATTACAATATTGAAAGTTTGGACAAATACATTAATTAACAAGGTGAGTCGTATAAAATATGGGCAGAATCGCCAAATTCCAAAATCGCCAAAATCAAAAATACCTAAAAACAAAAATCGCCAAAAAAAAAAATAGCCAAAATTAAAAATCGCTAAAATTAAAAATTGCCAAATAATAAATTCAAGGCCAATCGTTAAGTATTGCAGGATTATTAGGAAAATCCATGTTTTTCTATATGTGGCTTGCTCCAGAGTAAAAACGCCGAAATATTTGATAATTTTTGAACTGAATGAAAAAGCAAAACATTTTGTACATCAGTAAGCATTGAAATGAAAAAAATTTATGAAATATATAAGATATATAAGATAAAATGGTTTAATTGCACAGTATAATTTTTGTAGGAAAAATTGATTATGAAAACATACGTGTCAATAAGTCTCGGTAAGTCGCAGCGAAGCACGACAGGGCATACATGTACTTTATATAAATTTACTTTTTCACATCACTGTATATATTTATTAACAGCATCGTCTCAAACGATTTTTAATGAAAAAATTTGAAATGAGTTTTCAACTCAAGCGATTTATCCAGAATTGCTTTAATTGTTCTTTCTTTAAGCCATCGAGCTGGTGTTACCATCGCAAAATTTCTTGGCATATTGGAATCTTTGTTAATCAGTTTATGTATCTGGTTATGTACTGTTTGTCTTACTGAAGGATTACAGAATCAATTACCAGTCTCCTTGACCAAAAAATTTAAATTTGGAGTGAAGTTGTGGAAATAACTGCAATTTTGTAAAAAGTCGCTATAAGCGTAAAACTAACAAAATTGCGAAATTTATGAAGTGAAAAAAGTTTTCTTTAAATATTTTTTTCCTTCACGAAATATGTACTTCGTAACCAAAAAAAAAAAAAAAAATAATAGAAATTAAACTTGAAACAACTTAAATGAGTTTGTTTTTTTGTAATAAGGTCAGCAATAATGTGACAAGTTGGGTTGACATTTCTTGATTCTACCCATTTATTATATTTAAATTGTAGGAAAATTTTCAAAACAAATCGTATAAACGCATAGATCTTCGTAGTATTTATACTTTTTGGAAAGCGAATTTAATGTTGGTGAATGGTTGATATAGAATAAATGCTCCATTTATAAATACTGCTTCCGCCAGCGCCAACAAAATTTGTAATCTTTTAATTACATGATTATTAGTACTGAGTTCTGAGATAAGGAAACCTGTTAGAAATTTCCTCCATAAGTTGGTTGTTGTGCAGCTGACATTGTACATATCTTTTAAAATGAGTTTACTTTAGATTATGACGATGTGTCATATTGCAAATATTTTAATTAAAAAAACTTTCGTCATTTGTATAGCGTTTTTTTTTGTAATGTCTCTAAAAACAAATAAAATATTTTAAACATAAGCAAGTTTAGCAAATACAAAAGGCAGCCACACAAAAGCACCCCATAAATACATGTAAGAGGAAGAAGAACAATTTTGACAACAACTGCAATGACAATAAAAAAAAAATTGTATTCAGAACGGAAGCGTCTAAACAAATTCACAAAGTGAAACATGGCGAATAAAATATAAAATAAAAAAACTAAAGATGCCGCACGCTGGCAAATATTTAGGGAATTAAATAAATTTTCGTACAAATTTATTATTTGAAAATGTGCTGTCATGGTTGCCCTCCGAGCAACCGTTAGTGCACAGACATCGCTTGTGTGTTTTAAGCGTTTCATTTTTTGTTTTATTTTAATATTTGAGTCAAACAAATAAATACTTTATCTGCAAAAAATAAAAACAAACTTGTAGTATGTATGTGATGCCGGGGTTATAAAAATTGTGTGTAACCAAAACAGCAAAAAAAAATAAATGATTAAATGAAACATATTTCTATAAAAACATTTTGATATTGCAATGACGTTATGATTTGTGGTATTTTTTCTGTTTGGCATTTCTGCTCTAGTCATAGAGGAAATGAGACCCAGAAGCGCCCACTCAGCAATAAAGACATCATCTGAATCAAACAAAAAACATAAAGCAATAATAATATTGAAAAAAAAAAAAAAATAAACGAAACCATCCTCCAAAATCCATTTGAAACTTTGATATACAACTTTTTGCATGATAAGATGAAATTTTTATTTCATGTGAATTTATGAGTATTTATGAGGTTTTCCTATTGCATTCAATAATAATGGGAAATAACAGGATTTTTTTTTTTTATAAAATATTGCAAATATAAATATGAATTCGGCCGTTATTCATGGATGGAATTTAATGAAAACAATTTTGAATGATTTGTACGAAAGAGATTTGAGAAACAAGAATAGTTCTGTCTGTAAGTTTATTTGATAAATAGCCAAACCCTTAACTTTTTACATTAAGCGAATTGACTGTATTCACCATTCTGAGAACAATAAAGTAAATAAAAAAAATAAATTAAATAAGAGGATTTTCGCATTCTGCCTCCTGTGAGGATTGAACTCACGACCCCTGGTTTACAAGACCAGTGCTCTACCACTGAGCTAAAGAGGCTCTTAGAAAATTGTTTTCAAATAGAAAAACTAAATGGAAGTAACCGCACAAGAAAGATAACAAAAACAAAGATATCATAACCACAACAACACTAGCAGAAAAATATAACAAAACAATTCAACAAAACAAACATTTTAGTGTTGTTAGCCATGGTTAGAACATGTAAGTCAACTTAAATGAAAGGAAGGTATTTTTAGAACAAGAGAATTCATTTAAGCCGACCAGAAGTTAAATTTTTTCATGATATCTTAAAAACGTAGTGAAGTAAGAATCTTGAGATAGAATTCACATTTCTCAAACTGATGACAAATGGGTCCATAGGTTGACAACTGATTGAGTAGATTTATTTTAGTTATATATCAATATCTGAGCTTTACATACGAACGTACGAATCAGCATCAAGTTAAGATGACTTTTTCGCATATAAACGAAAATTTTTAATCACCTGGGAGCTAATTTGGTATGAAGAATGAAAAACTCCACCACGCCATAAGTCCACAGAGATGGACAAATGAATAGATAGACGGACGGATATCGCTAAATAGACTCAGAAACTGATTCTGTGTAGATCGGTATAATAAAAGATAGGTATAGGTAAAATATTTTTGGTAGTTACAAACATCAGCACAAACTCATTATACCCTGAGCACATAGTGGTATATGGTATAAAAATATATTTTTTATGATTTTAAGGCACGCAGAGAAGATAATAAAACAAGTTGGAGTGTTAAATTCGGCTGTGCCGAGCTTTGATACCCTCCACGCAATATTAGGTACGGCTACCACTTTGAAACTGTTGCCGATACTGAAACATTAAATCCGAATACCAATTAAATTTAAGGTTAATTGGTTTTCTTCTTTTTCCATTTTTCATTTTCAATTTTCATTTTAATTTTTCATTTTTCATTTTTCATTTTCCATTTTTCAATTTTCATTTTTCATTTTTCATTTTTAATTTTTCATTTTCCATTTTTCATTTTTCATTTTCCATTTTTCATTTTTCATTTTTCATTTTCAATTTCCAATTTTCAATTTTAATATTTAATTTTTCATTTTCCATTTTTCTTTTTTCAATTTTAATTTTTCATTTTCCATTTTGCATTTTCCATTTTTCATTTTTTCATATTTCATATTTAATTTTTCATTTTCCATTTTTTTTCCATTTTTCATTTTTCATCTTCCATTTTCCTTTTATCATTTTTATACCCTCCACTCCAGTGTGCAAAGATAATTAGAAAAAAAATTTGGACCCCATAAAATATATATATTTGTGATCCTTATAACAACCGGAGTTGATATAGCGATGTCCGTCTGTGGAAATCACGATGACGGCATCAATCGTGCAGCTAGGGTGCTCGCTGACATAAGAAATGATTCACTAACATCCTGAGAAGTTCGCTGTTTGAAATCGTCCAAATCGGTCAATTAGGGCCCGAGATTTGAATAAAGAACTAAAAAAAGTCTTGAAAATATATAATTTTCTATGTTGTTCTTGTCACGATCACGCCCTCAATAGTATAGCTAAGGTGATCTTTTTTGGTGAGAATGATTCAGAAAATTCATGGAAAGATTTCTATTACAAAAATCATTAAAATCGGTAGAACAGGTCCAGGGAAATCTCTGAAAAATTAAAAAAAAAAAAATTAAAAATATGATGTTTCTATATTGTTCTTGTTGTTATTCTAAATGTTGTGTTGTTGTCATAGCTGGACTTGTTGTTTTTGTGGTCGTTGTGGTAATAATATAATAAAAACTAACCCTTTGTAAATTTTTTTTTATCAACTCTGGTAGAAAAATTTAAAAGTTTCCATTGTTTTGGCATCACTAAAAAAATTTACTAGATCATTTCTGTCATTGCCAAGAGCCTGCCTGCGAAGTTTCAGGTCGATTGGGTCACGGGAAAGGGGTTAAAATCAATCCAAAATTTTTTCGACAAGCAGACACTACGAGTTAATATAAACGGAGTAAAAATTCAGCATCTAAAGCAAATAATGCTAAAATATGTACCTAGTTGTTAATAAAAAAAAAACAATGTAAATTTAGCAAAAAAAAATTTTATACATTAATTTATTTAAAGAGAAAAACACAAAAATAACGTTTGATATTGTATTTTTTGTGTGTAATATTTACACATATTAAATAATACAAATAATATACATATATTATATATATGTATATCCATAATAACTGCATGTTAGAAATAAATCGGTATATTATTTTATTTACATAAAATTCTGCAATATTTTGTTGTGGGGAAAATACATTTATTTTGCATTAACAGAGTGTCAGTTCATTTTGCTCAGCGTGACTATGCCACAGTAGATGACGCCACAATTTTTTGTTATAATTAGTTCTGCAATAGTTATATCTATTTTAACATGAATGTCAATATTTTCGACTAGATATCATACAGAACAATGTTAAGAGTATACACGGGCTGGTCTTTTATTTCATACGTTTCTTCATTATTCTTTTACAAATATGAACATAAGTTTGGCATACTAACTTTTTGTTGTCTTTACAAAATAGAGTTACCGAGTTCATCAATGAGTTTTTTGCTTTCAAAACAGTTCTACATAGTTATATAGAATTATTATTCTGCTTTACCTACAAAATATATGATTGCGATTACATCTAATTTTTAAAACTTGTTTATAATTACTAAAGCAGTATTATTCATATAAATACAAAATTGCACTTTTTAAATTTTCCATTCAAATATTAGAAAATATCAATTCTAAAAACTGGAATTAAAATTTCCAATTATAAATTATAAAATATTAATTGAATTTCAGAAAATCATATCAAAACGTCTGAAATATAATTTTAAATTTAGATGACATCAATTGTATCAAATTCCAAAAAAAAACACCAAATATGTTTACATTTAAAAAATGTTTACATTAATAAAAATATTGGCATTCAGGAGAAATTAATAGCTTTTCAGTAACTTCTTTTAACGATAGTCGAATCGTTAAAAAAAGAAAATTGCAAAATTATCAGTAAAATTTTTAAACGATATTCGCTATTGTTAAAGTCAGCTGTTGTTGTTATCTAAACGACAACCATTTTTGTGTTGTTTATTCAATCGATAAAAACTTAAATTTTTAGGTTGAAATGTCGTTATACATAAATCAAAATCATAAAATAGTAAAAATATTTAGCTTTTATTAAAAAACTTTTTTATATAAATAAAAAAATTAAATAGCATATTCAATTCATTATTTCATTTTCAAACAAAATGAAAGTAATTTGTTTTTCTATTCTTCTTTGCGTTTTCGCTTATTTTGACAGAGATGCCACTCGTTTACAATTTAAATAAATAGAAAATAGATTTGTCGACTGTCTTTAAGAATCACTTAATCCTTAATGCAAACAACAATAGCTGTCGATATATTTTGCCATTGTCGGATCGTTGAAATTTACAGAATCGGACTACAGAAAACATTATTTAAATTCAATGAATTTTATAAAACCTCAAATGATATTTAAGAATTGCGAACATAAAAATTGTTACCTAAAAAACGCAATTTGATGAGAATGTTATTTTTATACCCTATACCACTATGTGGTTTGGGTATAATGACTTTGTGCTGCTGTTTGTAACAACCAAAAATATTTGACCTACACCCATCTTTAATTATACCGATCGAATCAGAATCACTATCTGATTCGATTTAACGATGTCCGTCCGTCTGTGTGTCCATGTGAAGCTTTTAATCAAACTGCAGGTCGCAAATATGAATATATTTTGATGAAATTTGGTATTTGATCTTCTATCGGCCATGGGATGAACGCCATTGAAATTTCTGAGAATCGGTCCATGTTCAAACCTAGCCCCCATACAAATGACCCCTATGAAATCAACATATATTACCATAAGACCCAAATTATCATACAAATCTTAGTCAAATTGGGTTTGTATGTATATATTACATCCATTAATCAGTAGTCCAAAAATGATCCCTATCGGATAACTCTTAGTCATAGGCCCCATATAGAGCTGCTTCCCGATCTTCACTTAAATCTATCAAAAAGCAAAAATATTGCACGGATTCCTTTCAAATTTGGTATGTATATATTTTTTCAAAGTATAACTGACTTACCGATCGACTCAGAATCACTTTTTGAGTTGAAATAGCAATTTCCGTCCGTCCGTCCGTCCGTCTGTGTGTCCATGTAAAGCTTGTAATCAAACTACAGGTCGGAAATATGTACATATTTTGATGAAATTTGGTATATAAGCTTCCACCGGCCATGGGATGAACGACATTGAAACTGGTGAGAATCGGTCCATGTTCAGACCTAGCCCCCATACAAATGAACCCTATGAAATCGACATAAATTGCCATAAGTTCCAAATTATCATATAGATCTCAGTTAAATTGGGTTTGTTTGTGTTTATTACATCCATTAATCAGTAGTTCAAAAATACTCCCTACAGGAAAATTCTTAGTCATAGGCCACATATAGAGCTGCTTCCCGATCTTCACTTAAATCTATCAAAAAACAAAAATATTGCACAGATTTTTCTAAAATTTGGTTTGTATATATTTTTTCAAAGTATAAGGACTTTACCAAATATGGTCAGGATCGGTCCATTTTTCGACCTAGTCCCCATTTAAATATAGTGTCCGATATGAACTTTTTCATATCTGCAGCGAAAAAAATTAATAAAAATCCCACTCAAATTTGGTTTATGCATATTTGCTATATCCAATTAGTTGGACTGAAGAGATAGGGTCTCTTAACCATGGTATAGGGTATCGTATAGTCGGGCTAGACCGACTATAATTTTCTTACTTGTTTATAAATAAATTTTCACAATTTTTTTTTGATGAATATTTGAAGTTCTTCAGAAAATAAAGATAACAAATTATTTTATTTAAAATTTTTGTGATATTTGTTTTTTTGCGTTTTGCATCCCTAATTTTATTATTTATTATTATAAATTTATTCTCTATGTTTTCCAAATATGGCAATATTTTTTTTGAAAAAAAAGTTGAGAGAGCTTTTTTCGGTTATGAAATGAAGAAATATTTGGCCAGTTAAAAGCCAAAAAAGCACGATTTAATGCATATAGCCACCCTACACAACCACTACCTTTGCAATGGAGGTTAGAGCGAGCTATTTTATTAGCAAAAACTAAAGTAAACGAGAAGTTATGTCATATAACCGGAAATGCATGCATATTTTTCCAATATTTTGTTTACATTTATCATCAATACCCAAACCGAGTTGGAGGGTATCAAAGATTCGGCACAGCCGAATTTAACACTCTTACTTGTTCATTTTTAATTTTCAATTTTTAATTTTTCATTTTCCATTTTTCAATTTCCATTTCTCGTTTTTCATTTTTAGTTTTTCATTTTTCATTTTCCATTTTTCATTTTAATTTTTAGTTTTAAATGTTCCATTTTTCATTTTCCATTTCCCTTTTTTCATTTTTAGTTTTTAATTTTTAATATTTAATTTCTGTTTTTAATTTCTATTAATTTTTAATTGCTTAGGCCATTGTGACACGTGCAGTATTAATATACACACAACTGTAATGACTTCAACAATACGAAGAATTACAACATACACAACATATCTTAAGAAAAACAACAAACACACTGAAAAATTTTATTTTTTCAAAAGTTTTTTCAAAGTTTCATTCCTAACTCGTGACCGCTTTGACCGATTTTAAATAGCAACACCTTTGAGATGTTAATAAACGATTTTATACAAAAACGAACGGTCTAGCTTATTTATTAACGGCGTGATCGTGATTTTCACAGACAGACGGACAGACGATCATCGCTAAATCAACTTCCCTTGTTATAATGATCAAGAAAACATATGGTTTTGGGGTCTCCAGAGTTTATTTCGATGCGTTACAAACGGAAGGACAAACCTATATATACCCCCTGCCACTGAGGTGTGGAGGGTATAACAAGAAAAAATTTTAAAAATAATACCTTTTTTCTTATCAATAACTCAACTAGCAGATTCCAGGACTCGAAATTCGGGTGCAATTATTCTTCAACTTAGGCAATTCACAAACCAACACTTTTTTGGTTTATTATTGTGAATGAAGACATCAAACTCATTAATAAACACGTTAGCAAATTTAATAAACACACACATAGCATATGTATAATTTTACGTATGTATTAGTAGCAATTTTAAATGCAATTTACTCAAAATAAAGGAAAAAATTTCAAAATCTGTAAACCTGGTGAACAGCTAAAAGGAAATACCTTTCAAATAATATATGTTTGCTCAAAATTTGGATAGAACGGTAGAACAAAACATCGGTCACAAGAAATCACCAAGCCTATTAATATTATAGATATAAAATGTTGCATATACATATAATTATTTGACATAGGTAGTTTCTCTCATCGCTGACCCACGGTCTTGTTGAAACCACATGTCATCCACAGCAATATCATTCAATTTAGGCAGAAAAAACTCTGTTATCATGTCGCGATATCGAGCAGTAGTAACAGCTACTACTTGACCGGCCTCATTTTCAAAGAAGTATAGTCCAGTGATACCTCCAGCCCGGAATCCGCACCAAACAGTGACACGTTGTGGTTGCATGTGTTTTCGACAAGCACATGAGGGTTTTCTGAATCCTAAATGCGGCATATTTGTTGTGCGTGTTCATTGAACTTGATAAGCATGAAGACTCAAATCTTCAGTGAGTGCACGTTGTAGAAAGCTTCTTGAATTGTTGTCACGATGCCCAATTAGTGTTCCTGAACTTACACATTGCATTGATATTGACATTTGAACGACCTGTTTTTGGCCGATCAGGGGGCTAATCGCCGCATTCGATATCGAGTAAAATCAATCGAAATTCCATATTTCTTTTTACTATATAAAGAAGACAGACAGATGTCAAACCTAGTTTCACTTTTAATCTTAATCATAGGCTATAATTCGTTAAATGTGACAGAGTAAAATTATTCTTAGTAATTTATTTTGGAAAATAAAAAAAAATAATTTCGATTGAAAAATTTCGATAACGAATGCGACAATTAAACCCCAGTATAGTTAGCATCACCAATTGATCCAGTCGGCCTGAATTTTTCAATTATGTTCTTCACAGTTGACGAACTTATATCAATATATGTATATAGCCACCAATTTTTCAGTATTTTCATGTGCATTCTATCATGTAATGCTCCATTTTTACCAACCTTAAGTTGTCAGCTGTGAAACTGTCTGTTTCTTTTGGTAGCCAGCATTTATGCACAAAAGGCGGCATATTCAAATATTGCGTGAATTTTCAACACCCTAAGAATAATAATAACTAGCACATTCCAGCCCTTAAACTTCGAGTGCAAATTCTAGGAAATTTAATTTTTTCATTTAATAAATTATTCTATAAGACAATTCACAATTCAACACTTTTTAAATATCGATTGCGTTATTGCTGTATGTCCAAAATTATTCTGCAATTCAACACAATTATTATTGTGAATGGCTGATGTCTAATAATAATAATAATTTTCAATTCAACACAATTATTATTGTGTATGAAGAAAACAAACTCATTTTGTTTTTTGCAAACACATTAGCAAATTTAATAAACACACACATTGTATAATTTTATGTATGTATTAGTAGCAACTTTATATGAGCATTACTCCAAAAAAATTTTCCAGACGGTGCAAATCTATGAATCTGGTGGACAGCTAGGTGAAAAAACCTTTCAAATAAGATACGTTTGGTCAAAATCGGAAGAAAACTGTTTAACAAATCATCGGTCACAATAAATCGCCTTCCTATTAATACTGTAGACATTGACTGGTTTCTAAAATTATTATTATTTTTGGATCTAGTACCCATATTCGATATGACTTTTAACATTTGTGCAGGCAAATATCTCCCACTAATTTTATACTTGGGTATTCATCATGGTGTAGAATATTCTGCATCAAGCCTGGATTGTGTTTAACTGTGCTTTCAAAAAGCCAAGAGTAATAATCTGTTAGTAATCGTGGTTCGAAAATTCGAAACACATGTTATGATAAATTTGATCTCTATTGAATCATGGTTTTGTAAATCCCATCTCTATTTCCCATTAATTCTAACCTGTATTCAAGAGTATATAAGTGTGTAGAAAAATTTAAGTCTATAAATCTTTTAGTCATGGTTTTATTATACTTTAATTTACTTAGTATTTATTTGTGATTTTATATATTTTATAAGGATCTTGATCTATGTGAAGTCTTGATTTAAAAATATTGTGAGGAATCTGTATTCAGTCGTGCAATTCTTACTCTAGGTATCGTTTCTGTTTTTAGCCTTTGTGTATTAGTACCATAATCTAAATCTAAATTCTAGTTAGTCATGATTTTATTAATCCTGTTGACATTTTAATCGTGGTTTCAATAATCACATGTCTCTATTTAATCATGGCTTTGAAAAGACCTGCAATTGAATAGTTACGGCTGGTTTTTTTACTATAAACATATTCTTGATCCAATTTTTATTTACCTGCGTTTTAACTTATGCTACCTACATGTAATTGAAGTTTAACTAATCACATCTCTTTAGTTACAAGTGGCTTTAAAAATTCAAGGACCTTCAACTATGTTTAGCCTTGACTTAAAAATTTCGTGAATGCTAATCTGTGTATAATCGTGGTTTTCCTTATCTCAGACTATCTTCAACTATTATTAGTATTTTGTTATTACCCCTACATTCTTAGTCACGGTTTTGTTAATCCTATTTCCATATAATTGCAGTTTTATTAATAACATCTCTCTATTCAAAAGTGGTTTTGAAAATTCAAGGGTCTTGACCACTGTAGGAACAAGACCAATGTTATGATTGTTAATCTGTTTCTTAATCTCAATATCTTTAAATATTTTATTATTTGTTTTTTTTTATTATTCGTCTTGGTCTTTCTTTGTTTCCAATCTCTATCTGTGTTCAATCGAGGTTTTCAATTATTTATCTACGAATCTTGATCAGTGTTTACCATATTTTTTAAATAATGATAATGAGTAGATTAAATAACATTGTTTTGGGTTATTATACGATTTGGCAAAGCCGATTATACTTGTTCAAAATTATACATTTCGTTTTGTTGATTTTCTAAATAGCTTTTAATTACATTATTTAAATTAAAATTATCGTGAGAGAAAAAAAAACTATTAATTACCTACTCCAACTGAAATAGTCACTGGTCTTAATTATTATGTTAGTTTACTAATCCTATCTATCTAGTTAAAAGCCTACACATCTGCATATAACTAATTATATATATATTTGTATGTGAGTATCTGTGTCTGATTGCATGATTCATAGAAAAACATTTGCATGACAAGCCATTAATTAAACAACTCACTTTAATAAATATTTAATGTTATTTATAAAGAATTTATTTGTTGTTCCGTCGTTGTTTTTTTACAAATGAATTTATAATTAATTAAATTAAAAATGTATGGACATAGAACAAATGAATGACCACATTCTATATGATACAATACACTCATGCAAAACTTGCCAATCTTTCTAATTATAATTCACTATTAAATATGGTAGGTCGAGCTGTACGGGCAACTTAAAATATACGTTCGAAATTCATATCAAAATTATAGCATAAATATTTTAATTTTTTTCTGATGTCATTTTCTGTGTGTGAAATCTCTTTAAAAATTTAGTTTAAAAATATTTAAAATTAAAAAGCCCCAAAGACGCAGAGAAAGCAGAGTATTTTTATTTAATGTGATTCAAAATTCCATTCGTATGACAAGTATTATGAAATTCTTTTAATAAAGCAAAGGCGTTTGAGAGAAATAAGTAACGGTTCACTTATAATTAAAGCTCTTTTTGTTCCCCATAAATTTTGAAGGAAATAAGGGAATTTCAAAATTGGTCTTGCAAATAGAAAAACTTTTATTTAGCTATAGAAAAATGTACAAACAACATAACAAATTCTAGATTTCAAATGACTTTTCGGACAATATTGTTGATTTTACCCATCAAACATCTCTGTTACATAGTTATTCGATTTTAAGCTCATTGAGTTCTCAATGAGCTCTTTTTTTATGTTTTTATTAACTAGGTTGAGTTAATGTCTTTAATCTTCAAATATACGAGGGAGGATCAATAAGTCCGTGACTTTTCGAACTTCCGCCGTAGTTATATGAAATGCAACACTGCTCCTATCAATTACCACCTGTTAATAGACTACTGAAAATTTTTGAGCAAGTGCCATCACTTACTTTGCGTTTAACAGCTGTTCAAAACATAATTGAAAAAAGTGAATTTCGAGTGCTCATTAAACATTATTTTTTGCGAAAAAAAACCGTCAATCAAACCAAGGAAAAGCTTGATATATACTATGGGGAGTCTGCGCCATCGATTTCAATGGTAAAAACGGGGTTTATTGACTTTCGTTGTGGTCGCACAAATAAAACGACGCTTAACGTTCTGGACGGCCAATTGAGGTCAATACACCCGAAAATGTCGAAAAAATCAACGATATGGTGTTGGCCGATCGAAGAGTAAAAGTGCGTTTGCTCTCAATTGACCATAAAGGTAATCGTGTGACAACTTCAAAGAATTGGCAATATTCCATGAATTGTGCTACGAATTGATACCTCATCCGCCTTATTCTCCGGATTTTGCCCCCAGTAACTATTTCCTAATTCCAAACCTAAAGAAATGGCTCGGTGGAAAGAGATTTAGCTTCAACGATGAAATTATTGATCAAACAGATAACTATTTTATGGACCTCGAAAAATCTTTTTTTTTGAAGGGTTGCAAAAATTGGAGAAACGTTGGACTAGTGCATTGAGCTAAAAGGAGATTATGTTGAAAAATAATTTTTTTTTACGGACTTACTGATCCGCCCTCGTAGCTCGGAACTGGATAATAATGAAAAATAGATTAATTTTCCTTTGATATGGGCGTGGAACAGTTTATTAAAGTTAAAATTGATCATTTTTCATGGTATAATTGCGTGGCATTTGTTATTACAACAATCTTTAAAGAGACATTTGGTTACCAGCTCCTCTTCCTTTTTATCTGCAGCAGATAATCTATACGAACGTAACTTTGTTCCATTTTATCTTGTGCCTTAGACAAAAGTGGTTCATCAAAATCGCCATTCATCCTTTTCAGGTAAATATTCACAAAAGGCAACAACTAACGCGATACTGACTCAATCAGTTTCTTACCTGATTTCGCACGTAAACCCCCATTTCATAATATATATTATTGATAGGTATATACTCTAATATTGATAGGTAGTTTTAACAATTTTAATTTTAGGATATGATCTGTTGCAGAAAAATTGAAACAAGCGTTTAATTTTCCATTTGTTCTGTCGTAATCTCATCAAGGTATTTAAAATATTTTTTTTAACATACTAAGTTTCTTAAACGGACTAAAAAGAATAAAATAATCTCTTCTAGCCCTATAAAGATTAACAACCCCAGGTAAATTCCTTACGCCATAGATTACCACGACTATTAGGTGAGAAGATTATTTCTAAGAATACATTTTGGACTGAAAGAATTAATTTTATACCTCTAAATACCGGCAGATCTTTCAGACGTTCGTCTGTTGGTTTCTGTACCTTTTGTATTTTGGAAGAATGTGAAAACATGCTTCATTTTATAGGAGTTAGTCCTATATTCAATAAATTCTGCGTTAAATACTTTGTACAAAATATCTTCAATATAACAGAAGTTCTAAATATTCTTAATTGCAATGATTAATACCATAGTTTATTCCAATATTTGAATATTTGTTCCGAGTACAGAAAACTAATATTAATTGAATTCAATTGAAAAACTTTCAAATCCTACCATTATGTATGTGAGGTATTAAAAGCTTCACATTTTTTTAAACAAAAGAAATTTTAAATTTATATACATATAAATCGAGAATCAGCTTAATAATGCCAATCTGGCTCACAACTATTACGTTATGCCAATTATAGATAATTATTATTGCTATCAGTGCCCGGCCCTCGCAATTCGATTGCAAATTCTAGGAAAATTTAATGTTTCATTCAAATATAAATATTTGTGGAATACACAGAAGATATACGTATGTATATCTGGCTATGTTAATAAATAATTTTATAAGAGCCTAAAGGTATGCTAATTTTAGCCAATTCACACTTCAACACAAATAAACACACACAGCATTGTATAGTTTTTTACTTGAAGCTTCCCAGTCAGCATTTTTTTAAATTAATGATCTATTCGAGTCTTTTTCGACTCTTCTGCGCGACTAAAATAATCATATATATACGTGCTCATTCTCTGATCATAAAAGACTCTTTTGTCGGGAGAAAATGGTACCCTACCCGCGACTCTTCTGGAAGACTCGCTCTTCTGACTCATTTTCGAGTTATATTTTTGGTCATATGTGAGCCTTTTTCGTCATTTGCGAGTCTTTTGCGAGTCATTTTCGAGTCATTTTTTAGTCAGATTTTTTGTCATTTGCGAGTCTTTTTCGAGTCATATTTCATTCATTTACGAGTCATTTTCGTTTCATATTTCAGACATTTTTAAATCATTTCTTAGTCCTATTTCTTATCGTTTGTGCCTGAAATATAAAACATTTAAAATTATATATATGTATGTATGTAAAATGAAAACAAAATTCTATTGAATGATAAATAAATTAATAAATGACATAAAATGAAAAAATCCATTTGTTAAATGTATAAAAAAAAAAATCAATTTGAACGTTTGCCCTTTGTCACCCTGCATGCACAAAATACTTTTGTAGCACAGCGTTCATATATTTCTCTGTGGATTTGAATTTGAGGTGGGAAATATCTAGGACGAAATTTATTAATATAATTTTTTCAATAATTATGTATGTACCTACTTTTAATGTTTGTTAACAAGAAACACTTTTCGGCGCTTGGCTTATTGCTGGTACCCCTCCTACCGTGTAAAGTAGCTAATTGGTCCGAAAATACTGTTCAAAGCCTGTTTTTTTTTTTTTTTTGAAATGAGTTGTTTCTGAAATTTTTTATGATTAACATATAACCAAATTGCTATGTCAAGGTATAAAATTTACAATTTGCCTAAGCTTTTCCTCATTTTCTTGTAGTTCGTCATCAAATTTTTCCAAATCATCCACAGCGTCGTTCAATTCTTTTTTCACAATTGTAATTTCTGTAGTTTTCTGGAATAACCGCGTATGTCCATTTTTGTCAGTTTTGAGTTGACGATGCCAAATATATTAATTTTTAATGCTCTTTACATGTCTTAATTTTTTTTTTTAATACTGACCATTTTTTCTTTAATTAACGACGTAACTTAAATGTTTATTAAATTAATTTGCATCACTATCGCCGTATGTCAACCTACGTTTGATCGCTTACAAATTATTTTCTCAGAAAACGACAGAGCGATATATGTATGTGTTATTAATGAAAAAAAATTCAAAATAATTTTGGATTATTTTTCAGTTATAACCACTTATAAAAACTTGTGTGTTTCTTTCTGTTATTTTTTGTCACTATTATTCTTGATACGTTGTTATATTCTCATACTAAGTCCCGTTAATTTTTTGTTGACGAACAAAAAAATCCATTTTTCAAGCAACAACAACTTATGTCTACATGTGTGGTTGCATTAGTAGTTTTCTTTTTCAAAGAAAACGACGTTTGTCGACATAAGCACACACTTTAAGTGTTATTTACATATTGTTTATTCGTCCTTCTTTTTGACTCAAAATTTTATATAAAGTATTTATTGCCCATATCTAGAGGACTGTTAAATAAAAAGCTCTAAAAACTTTATATCGAGCCCATAATTTCAAATATAACGTTTTTTGGCTCCCCTGAACATTTTGATTTTATGACATACGCGGTTATTCTAGCAAACCACAGATTTCAGACTTGAAAGATTCAATTTTATCACGCAATTCTACTAAACAACTTTGAAGGCAGTCGGATTGGGGGTCGTAAACATTTTGGACTAATGAAAAAAAAAAATCGTTTGTCTAAATGAAAAATAATTTAATTTTTCACTTACAAGTTGCAAAATTTTTAGTTTGTGTTTATTGAAACTCTCCAGAGGTATATGAATTATCTGCTAAATTTATTAGATCTATAAAAACTTCACACCACGATTAAACTGTTAATAATAAACTGAAATTCACTACATTCAAATGTTGAACACTTATTTCAAAAATAGTAAAATATCGTCCCGTTATAAACAAAAACAATAGCATAAGAAGAAGTTGATCATCGTCCAGCTGCACAAAATATTATTCCAAAATAACGATAAAAGCAGTTACATTTCATTCACCATTGCATGATCTATTTGCGATTGCTGTACATTTTGTTTTTGTATTTTGAATAAATCACTTTTGAAATGTATACGCGAGTCATTTTCGAGTCCTTTTTTAATCGCGCATGTAATTAATCTGTTTTTGGTTATCAAAAGAGATCGAAGAAGACTCAGTTAGAAGTTTTTTGACAAAACAAGCTTTCAAATCACTTTTTAAACATAAGCGCGACTCATTTTCGAGCCTTTTTTTAATCGCGCATGTGATTAATCAGTTTTTGGTCATCAAGAGCGATGGAAGAAGACTCAGTTGAATGATTTTTATAAAACAATCTTCCAAATGCTACCTTGGTTAAATATTTGTTTTATGTATGTGTTAGTAGCAAATGCATTTTAGTCCAAAAATGTTCCAGATGGTGCAAATCTGTAAATATGGTACACAGCTAAAAAGAAATACCTTTCTAATGGGATATTTTTTGTCGAAATGGGTAAGTAATTGAAGGTTTAAAATCGGTAACAAGAAAAGGCCTGCATATTAGCATTACAGATATGATCTCAAATATTATAATATGTATATAATTTTGTAAAAATTTATATAATAGATAAAAATAAAGATACAGATTTTCCTGAAAAATTGTAGTTGGGAGGGTTTGATAACTGAAATTATTTAAAAGATTTAAAGCGAAAAACATAGAATGCATTTTCGGCAAAATACTGGACGATTTTCTAGCCTAGAATTTATCAGTTAAGAGATGCTTGGGAAAATTTGTTAAAAATTTCTTTCACTTAATTGTGGGATTTGAGTAGTGACATGTGACTAACATTGGCCAAACATATTTTTGAATACTTCTTATGTCTAGTAAATATATTCAATTGTTTGTCTAAGAAAACTTTTACACTAATTTTTGAAGTTATATACAAAAATGTTGCAAGTGTTAATTTTTTAAATCACAGCCAATTCTAACTGTATAAAACTTAATATCAGCTTCTTATTTTGCTCAGCTTTAGTTATAAGACGGAAGTGAAATTTGCTATCAAAAGCGAATTTTGCATGACCCTTTCGTAATGTGCAAAATCATCTTGATGAGCATTCTTTAGTTTTTGTAGATCCCCATTATTTGTAATATGCTTACTAATTATTTATGAAGTCATATTACTAATCTCTTTCATCATTTGATTTAGATTTCGTATGAATTAAATAGTAGTACTAACTACTTGAGGGTTATCTTAAGAGGTCTACTTTCATATCACTTATTTTGCCGTAGTAAACAAAACCATAATCATACTCAATAAAATAAAATAAAACTAACTAAGACAAGGTTCAACAAAAAAATATTTATATTTATTTAATTATGTGTATGAGTATGTTTGTATGTCAGTCTTCAAAGATAGATAATTTTTTATCAATACGTATAAACTCGTGTGTACGAAATACTTAAATTTAATTTGGAACTATCTTAATTAGTCATTTAGACTGATTACTTTTTGAGTTGACTTAAAATTTTTGGTACGTAAGCAATAAAGTAAACAACGCCAACAATATCGATTGCTGAAATCATTAAAAATAGAAATGTCTTCGAAAACAAATGAAAATCGAATGTGTGATACCAAATAACACTTTAGACTACCTAGTTACTCATATCATATCGGTCACTTAAAGGCAATTGCCGCAATGAATGATTAAGTTCACCCCAAATACTATAAAAAACTAGTAAAAAAAAAATATATAAAAACAGAAAAAATATGTGTGTTGTTGACTAAAAATAAACTTATCAAATGAGGGGTCTTATTATAAAATACCCTGTTGGAAAATTTTGTTTAAATAAACTCTGTTGTACACTTTCTTCGGCGGTGATTTGCTGCAAAAAGTAAATTGCTTAGAAGGTTTTTCGTTATAACAGAACTGTCCGTTTAAAAGGACACCTGACAAATGAGAGAAAAGCGTCGTTATGCACGTACATTTCTGTGCATATTTTTTATATTATTATTACTTCCGCTTTTGACTAGGTCTGACCATGCACCGATTTTCACCTATTTCAATAGCGTTCATCCTATCCAATATAGTCATATTTGCGACCGTAGACGCACGGACGGACAGACATCACTAAATCGACTGAGAAAGTGATTCTGAGTTGATTGGTATAATAAAAGATGGGTCTAGGTCAAATATTCTTGGTAGTTACAAACATCAGCACAAAGTTATGATACATTAACCTACCTACTGTCCTTTTAAAAGCACCCCCGATTCCAGTGAAACTGTAGGTTTAAGAGAAAAAATGTTTAGAAATACATGTGGATTTAAAAGAAATAGATTTTAAAAGAAATTCACAGATTAAAAGTAACAGGTATTAGCGAAATAGATATTATTGAAAAATTTAACCGATTTTCCAAAAGAAAAAAAACAAATTTACTCCTTATTTTTAGTATGTTGCTAAATCGTCGTTCGTAAATTATTGTGTTCTATATGCTTTTTGTTAAAGTTTAGTTGCTAAAGTTTAGTTTGCTAATTAAAAAAAAAACTGAACCGATAAAATTATTGCGACCTTCCTACCAAGGAAAGTACTATAATTTGTGGTTTTTTCTGTTTAAAAAAAAATCCTCTTTGAAAACGCCTTTAAGCGTAAGAACTATTAGAACTTAAACACGAATTAATCAAAAAAAAATCATATAGAACACAATAACTTACGAACGACGAAATGTCGTTCTTTATTTTATTTTTATGTTTTGAATTACCTAACATCGAAATTTCCTATTGGGTCGCCGGTCACAAATAATGCATGATAATACGAAGGGGTTTATAAAAGTATTTTCCAACCTCAAGTGGAATGACTGACTGCTTGGCTTTGTTGTTTTTATACCCACCTCAAGTAGGAATGTGTGTTTTATGACCAGCAGTCGATTTTTTTTTATTATTATTTTGATAAGTGGTCAAGTGGTTTTTTGTTTCGTTATGAGGAGATTGATTAACGATGGTCGCCGATAATGCCAGGCGCATATGAAGAAGCTCGTGAGGTAGTGGTGTTGGTGTTGTTGCAATTTCTTGAAGTGTAAATTATTTACTTTGTTTATTTTTATATTCAAAGTTTTGAATTTCGTTTTTATTTTTATTTTTTTTTTATGTTTTTGTTATTTTATTTTCAAAGGTGTGTCGTTGTACTACACGTACTCGTACATGCACGAGTAAGTATATTTGATTAAGTTGGTGTATTGTTCTAGTTTTTGTTGTTTTTTATTTATTCATTTTGTACATTGGAGTTCATGCCCAACAACAATGAAAACATAAAAACTTAATAAATTGAAAATTCTTTTCAAGTAGTATTATATTTAAAGTGGATTTTTTTCGTTTTATTGATGGATTGACTGATTGATTACGTTTTTGTTTGTTTGATTAGTTAGCGTAGAACTCTCATTTACTATCTTAAGTACTGTAGCTGCTTTCTTAGACGATTGTGTTTATTTCACTTGAAAAAATTTCATTAATTTTTATATTGACTCTGGTCGTTTGTTTATCAATCGATTCATTGTTAAGCACCACGTTGTAGATAAATGAGTGGCATTTCAAAATGACCACTCGAATAATTTCCGAAGTACCTTGTTATGAAGTTTTGCTATATTTTGAAGTTTTTTATTTTCGTAATCATTTTATAGCACAGCAATTACTAAGCTGTGCACCCTCATATTGTCTTAGGTCATTGCTTATAACTAAGATATTACACATCTTGAAGGGGAGTATGATAAAAGAAATAAAGCAACGAAAAGATGAAAAAAATTAAAAAACCAAATCAAGTTTTCTAGTAGTGATAGCCGAGCTACTAAAGTCTCAACAACAGATCTTCTTGTTAGACATTTAACTAATATGTACTTTTGCAAAAACCAATTTTTTTTATAAATCTGTCCTTTTTTGGAAATAGCTTCACGCAAACGAAGCTTAACGAAGCTTTGTTTGTAACATCTTTTATTATACCGAAGGAATCAGAATCACTATTTGATACGATTTAACGCTGTCCGTCCTTCCGTCTGTGTGTCTATGTAAACCTTGTAATCAAACTGCAGGTCGCAAATATGAATATATTTTGATGAAATTTGGTATGGAGGCTGCTACCGGCCATAGGATGAACACTATTGAAATTAGTGAGAATCGGTATATGTTCAGACCTAGCCCCCATACAAATGACCCCTATGAAATCGACATAAATTGCCAAATTGTCATGTAGATCTTACTCAAATTGAGTTTGTATGCGTTTATTACATCCATTAATGAGTAGTCCAAAAATGATCCCTATGGGACAACTCTTACTCATGGGCCCCATATAGAGCTGCTTCCCGATCTTCACTTAAATCTATCAAAAACAAAAATATTGCCCTGATTCTTCTCAAATTTTGTTTGTATATATTTGTGCAAAATACAAGAGACTTAACCAAACACGATCAGGATCGGTCCAATTTTGGGCCTAGTCCCCATATAGATATAGCATCCGATATGAACTTTTTCATATCTACAGCCAAAAAAAATAATAAAAATCCCACACAAATTTGGTTTATTCATATTTTCTATGTTCAATTAGTTTGGCCTAAGAGATAGGGTATCTAAACGCATGGTATAGGGTATCGTATAGTCGGTTTAGACCGACTATAATTTTCTTACTTGTTTTTTTTTTTTTTTTTTTTTTGATAAATTTAAGTGTGAAGATTGGGAAGCCGCTTTATATGGGTACTATAAGTAAAAATGATCCAACAGAGTTTATTTTTGGATCACTGATTGATGGGTGTAACAAACACAAATACACAAAATTGTACACACAGAAAAAAGATTGGTGGGAATTCGGTTGCAACTAGTAAAAATTTGTTAAAGTAATACGAATTTTCATTGTAATTCTTTAATTTTTAAAAATACAATAGATCATATTCTTTGTACAAATTTCTAACCAAATTTAATTGAAGCAACCTAATAAAACCAAGAATAACATGTCTTAATCCTAATTATTGGCGACTGTAACTACTAATACCAACATATTTCAAACTGAAAATGTTTTAACAGATATTGTAACAAATAATTGGTTAGGGTACTACTACTAATAGAATCTGTATTTAGAATTATTTTTTGGTTGTAACAACAGAAACACACACTTGTAACCTCTTTTGGTATTTCTAACGGAAAGGAAATTGTGTGAATCAATTTCTGTTGTAAGTACTAAAACTACTAAAACTACTAATATGATTAGCCGGGCCAAGTTATTTGATTTATATTTGTCAAAAAAAATTATTAGAATGTAATAAAGAAAACTTTTATATATAACGTGAATATTTAAAATAACAATTCAAAATCAACCATAACGTGTAAAAAAGTGTCAAATTATTTTAAAAAAGTTGATTGTTGAATGGTGTACAAGAATTATCTGTGTTTATGGAACCTAGAGATGTATTCAATCCACATGGTATGCATTTTTTCTTGGTAATTATGGTTATAACGGGTGATTTTTTTGAGGTTAGCATTTTCATGCATTAGTATTTGACAGATCACGTGGGATTTCAGACATGGTGTCAAAGAGAAAGATGCTCAGTATGCTTTGACATTTCATCATGAATAGACTTACTAACGAGCAACGCTTGCAAATCATTGAATTTTATTACCAAAATCAGTGTTCGGTTCGAAATGTGTTTCGCGCTTTACGTCCGATTTATGGTCTACATAATCGACCAAGTGAGCAAACAATTAATGCGATTGTGACCAAGTTTCGCACTCAGTTTACTTTATTGGACATTAAACCAACCACACGAATGCGTACAGTGCGTACAGAAGAGAATATTGCGTCTGTTTCTGAGAGTGTTACTGAAGACCGTGAAATGTCGATTCGTCGCCGTTCGCAGCAATTGGGTTTGTGTTATTCGACCACATGGAAGATTTTACGCAAAGATCTTGGTGTAAAACCGTATAAAATACAGCTCGTGCAAGAACTGAAGCCGAACGATCTGCCACAACGTCTAATTTTCAGTGAATGGGCCCTAGAAAAGTTGGCAGAAAATCCGCTTTTTTATCGACAAATTTTGTTCAGCGATGAGGCTCATTTCTGGTTGAATGGCTTCGTAAATAAGCAAAATTGCCGTATTTGGAGTGAAGAGCAACCAGAAGCCGTTCAAGAACTGCCCATGCATCCCGAAAAATGCACTGTTTGGTGTGGTTTGTACGCTGGTGGAATCATTGGACCGTATTTTTTCAAAGATGCTGTTGGACGCAACGTTACGGTGAATGGCGATCGCTATCGTTCGATGCTAACAAACTTTTTGTTGCCAAAAATGGAAGAACTGAACTTGGTTGACATGTGGTTTCAACAAGATGGCGCTACATGCCACACAGCTCGCGATTCTATGGCCATTTTGAGGGAAAACTTCGGAGAACAATTCATCTCAAGAAATGGACCGGTAAGTTGGCCACCAAGATCATGCGATTTGACGCCTTTAGACTATTTTTTGTGGGGCTACGTCAAGTCTAAAGTCTACAGAAATAAGCCAGCAACTATTCCAGCTTTGGAAGACAACATTTCCGAAGAAATTCGGGCTATTCCGGCCGAAATGCTCGAAAAAGTTGCCCAAAATTGGACTTTCCGAATGGACCACCTAAGACGCAGCCGCGGTCAACATTTAAATGAAATTATCTTCAAAAAGTAAATGTCATGGACCAATCTAACGTTTCAAATAAAGAACCGATGAGATTTTGCAAATTTTATGCGTTTTTTTTTAAAAAAAAGTTATCAAGCTCTTAAAAAATCACCCGTTAGCTTAGTAGAACAATCTGCCATTCAAAATCGCATTCCCTTTCCTTCAGAACACAATTGAGTAGATTTAAAGGTACTTAGTTCTCGACTGCCATATTCCAAATATTAATACTTCCATTCGTGATTCTCAGGCTTTTAATGCAGCAGAAACTCATATGTGAAAAATCTCTCACACCTGTAACGGCACAAATGTTTGTGAGGATGCACGTAATCGGATTTTCTGGTTGTGATCAGGTATGTTTAACTGCAATGTTCTACAAACGAATAAAGTCAAGGATTGGACCAGCTCCAAGATAAATTCATGATGCTTACCACTACTTTCATTTTCCAGTTAGAATGTCACAAAAACAGTCGTTATTGCAAAGTTGATTAATTGCCCGAGGAGATTATTATTAGTTTGGGTGAGTAATGAGTTTGTGCTGATGTACTTGACCTAGATAGATTTTTTATAATGTCGACGTATGACACAGAATCACCTTTCCATCACTTGTAGTAAAACAACAGATCGCAAAAATAAATGTGGTAATT
This sequence comes from Cordilura impudica, assembly GCA_963682025.1. Classification (NCBI taxonomy): domain Eukaryota; kingdom Metazoa; phylum Arthropoda; class Insecta; order Diptera; family Scathophagidae; genus Cordilura; species Cordilura impudica. The sequence continues at coordinate 299,422,835 of OY821517.1, forward strand.
AAATTACATACAGAGTACTTAATATAGGATATACGAACATTTATTTAAATTTATAAAACATTCATTTTAAGGCCTAGGCCAGCGATGGCGAACCTTTTTGACAAGTGAGTCAAAATTGAATTTATTTTTTTGTAATATCAAGTATTATTTTAGTAATTAAAGATTTAACAAAAATACATGCAAATATGATTTTATTTACTAATCGAACACATTATATGTGTCATTATTATTTTATAATAAAAAAACAAAGAAAATTTAATATCAAAAAAATTATACATATACACACATTTAATGCGAAACTTGTTGTTGTTTATTTTCAGATAATTGATATATATTTGGTTCATACTTTTAATTCATTACTTTTACACATGCGGCAGTCATTTCATTACCAAGCCTATTTCTTTGCGTGGATTTTATAAAATTCATTGATGAAAATAAAGTTTCGCATACATATGTTGAACCAAACATTGTTAAAAGAGCATATGCCAGTTTTTTCATTGCATTAAATGTATCTAGTAAAGAGTCCCATTCTTTTAATATTATATTATCAGTTCTTTGTTCGAATACCTTTTTCTTATTGTCAGAAATATTTTATAAATCCTGTTTTTGCAAATGTGTAACTAAATTTTCAAATTTATTTCTCCACATAAAACTGTTTTGAAAGTCTACTAATTCCATTTCCAAATTTTCAATACATATCCAAGTAAACACGGTTAATTCCAAATTATTAAATTCTATTTCGTGTGGATACAATATAAACTGTAATGTTTTTTCTAAATCCTTAAATTGATTAAATCTATCCAGAAAAGCTTGTTTTATTTCCTCAATAACAGTTGAATATTTTTTAATTGTATGATCCTGTGTAAAATTTCTATTTTCAAAGTTTTCAGTTGCTTGGAAATGTTTTTGCAGATATTGAAAATATTTCAATATTTTAATTTTCAAATCATTACTAAATATATCAAGTTTTGTCATAAACGTTATCATATTTTCAAACATGACTAATACAACTTGACCAGGTCCTTGGAGTTTTTTATTCAATTCATTAAAATGCTGAGTGATATCACAGGAAAACATTAGGTCATTTAGATATTCTATATTTGGTAATTCGTCAAAAACATTATTTTTTTTCATGCAAAAATAATTTTATTTCTCCTAATAAATCTACAAACCTATTTAAAACTTGACCACGCCTGAGCCATCGAACATTATTGTACATTAAAAGCGCAGAGTATTGAGAATCAATTTCCTCTAATAATTTGCAAATTCTCGCTTATTTAGAGCTCTTGCATTTATAAAATTTACTATTTTTGTTACAACTGGCATTACGTTGGAAACTGTTTTCAATCCTTGTTTTGCACATAAGACTTCTTGATGAATGAGGCAGTGAAATTCAATTAAAGAATGTTGGACACTTTGTTTAGGTTGCTGAATAAAACCAATATTTTTGCCAATCTTGCTAGGAGCACCATCAGTTGTTACAGAAACAATTTTCTGTGAATCAATATTCATTTTCATAAATGTATCAGCGAATCACTTAAAAACATCATGACCAGTAGTTCCTCCTGTCAATGTTATTAACTTGACCAGTTCTTCCATCAATATATTTCCTGATTTATACCTAGCAAAAACTGCGAGTTGTGCGTAACCACTTATGTCCGTGCTCTCATCTAAAGCAATTGAATACATTTCGGCACATTTTAAATCGTAATGTATTTGAGAACAAGTATTTTCATCTAATCTTAAAATTCGTTCCTTAATTGTATTTCGGCTTATATGCAACTCATTAATGCGCTTTATTATCAAATCTTTTTCTTTAAAATCAGCAAATAGGGCAGCACTACATTCCAAAAACGCTTCTTTTAAAAACTCACCTTCCGAAAGAGGTTTTCCATGTCGTGCGATACAATGTGCTACATGAAAACTAGCAGCTGTAATGTTGTTTTTAGGAATTAGAAATGCTTTAAATACATTGGCTTGCGATTTATATTCTTTTAGCTTTTGAGAAAATAATTCTTTTTTTTCAAGATTTGCATGTATGTGGGATTAGGGTCTAAAATAATGGACTGCCACAGTTTCCCAACACTGACGTACTAAATTTAGCAACACGGACGGACATGAGTAGAAAGGGATAGAAAGAATATTTGAAGTTTAAAAAAAGACGGACAGTCGTTGTTGAGCAACCGAAAGAAACACAAGTTATAAAGTTGTTATAAAAGTTGTAAAGTCGTGCTAACTTCGGACAGAAAAAAGTTGTGAATTTGAAGAATTGAAGTTGATTCGGACAGACATTTTTCTAAACATTTTACAATAATTAAATATAATTATTAACATTTTTATTCAAAACTAATTTTTAAAAAATATTGCAAATAACAAAGTGAATTTAAATAAATCGTTATTTCAATTAATATTAAAATATAATAACTAATCTGTGTTTTATTATATTTTACCTACATGTATCTTTTCAAAATGTCGTTTTACATTGTACACACGAGACGTACAATTTTCCTTGCAAATTATGCAAAGAATTTTCTTTTCTATCTCAACAGTGATATGGCCTTGAACTTGTATCATTCATCTTAAGTTTCTTAACCGCTGACATGCTAAATATATCTAAAGGGTTAATATTTATAATTTGAAAATGTTAAATTTGAATTGAAATAGAAACAAATTATTAAAACTAATTTTCTTACCGAAAATTGAAAACTTAATAAATCAAGAAAATTTTATGAATATTTTAAAGAGCATGCGCAAGTTCCGTCTTTAGTTTGGTTAAAAGTAAAGTTAAATGATATAATATATATAGTAAAAAAAATTATTAATTGTTTTGCAATGCCTACTGAGATATTATTATACTCCATTAACAAATTGTGGTATTGTAGATGTACGAAGATGTACGAACTGTGAAAATTTTGTAGTAGGCTTTGTAAAAATAGCACATAAAATGCAAGCAAGAAGTTTGTGTGAAGTTAATACAATATATTAACTTCAACTTTTGAATTAATCCTCACTTTTGACACATTTCAACCAAATGTGCGTTGTTTTAACGATCAGCACTCAATCTTGAATCAAATATTGTAGTCAAATTGAAAATTATATATTTTCCGAAATGGATAGATGTCTCCATTACACAAAAAAAAAAAAAAAAAAAAAAAATAAAAAATATACGCATTATTCGAAAAAGACAAAAATCAATATAAAGTCACCGTAATTCTGGATTACTTTAGTAAAGAGGTATACAATGCCATCAATTCAATAAAAATAAAAACATATTTGATCAACAAAAATACAGATCACAAGAGCCATAATCAGAGGGTCCACCACTGACCCCTTCAAGTCATCGCGACTAATAATGGCAGAAATAAATGAGAAATTTGGCGTAGAAGTTTCGAGTAGATTTATAAGAAGACGATTCAATGATGCTGGCCTATTTGGACGCACCAGCAGAAAAAAGCCTCTACGGTCGAAAAAATTTATCTGTAATATTAATACGCAAGGCGATTTCTGGTGACCGATGTAAGTTTCATAGTTTTACCCCGATTTTGACAAAAAATTTATCATTTGAAAGTTATTTCTTTTTAGCTGTTACCCAGATTTACAAGTTTCATCGTCTGGAATATTTTTTTGGAGTAAAATACATTTAAAGTTGCTACTAACTCATGCATAAAACTATACAATGCTATGTGTGTGTTTATTAAATTTGTTAATGTGTTTGTGTTAATGTGCTGAGTTTAGTTTCTTCATTTAAAATGAGTTGAATTGTGAAGCATAACTTTAGGGTCCTTATTAAATGAAAAAATTAAATTTCCTAGAATTTGCACTCGAATTTGATAGTATGTATAAAAGCGCATCTAAATTTTGCAAAAGCCTTTTTGAGTAAATTAAAAGTGAAATATAGTAAACATTATGTGGAAAAATATGAAAAAAATTATGTGGAAAAATATGGAATTTAGTTTTTTTATGTGTTATTTTTACAAAGCCTACTACAAAATTTTCACAGTTCGTACATCTTCGTACATCTACAATACCACAATTTGTTAATTGAGTATAAAAATATCTCAGTTTGAAAAAACTTAGAATTTAAAAATATGGTTTGAAAAAAGAATTGGTTTGAAAAAACAAAACAACTCGTGGGTCACTTAAAATTGTTGCGTGGGTCAGTATGTGACCCGTGGGTCATAGGTTCGCCATCGCTGGCCTAGGCCAATTATTACTTGCAACGATTTGACATAGGTATACAAATAACCAATATAGAACCTTTTTCAGCCATAGGGTCCACAGTTTCCCTAAATGTGTAAAATATTGGATGTACTGTATATAATATTATTCAGTAAATGTCTTTAGGATATATAAAAGACGTTATTCACATCCTATATGAAACTGTCAATTAATAACATTTAAAGTAAAAACATTTGATCTTGAGCCTGAAAAAAATTTTCAAACTCAAACATTGCCATATGATCTAAAATCAAATTATAAATGGACAGAGCTTTAATAATAATATATTTTTTAATAATACTAAAAATAGTAACAATAATCTTATATATTAAAAGAATTTATGAAAACTACAGTCAGTCTGTCTGGCCGTTCTATCCGGCCGATTTCCTTAGTTTTTAAATGAAAGGTATTTAGACACACATATGTATGTCATCAATCGTTGGAATTTACTCAACTCTCACCTTACACAAGTTATACTTTTTTCAAAATTTTTTCCTCCAGTATACTTATTAATAACATTTATTTTTTTAAAAATGTTAGCATACAATTTAAATACATATGCTAATATGGTATTACATATTTCAATAATATATTTCAATTAAAAACTCTTTTATCGAATGGAATTATTTGGTGAAGGCAGGCATAATTATCTAACTATTTTTTGGTCAAACGTGAAATGTTTAAATTATAAAAATAAATACTTTAGTAATAATAATTTTTGACTTTTTATATTTCTATGTTTTATATTTTACCATCATACAGTCACATACATATTTTATATAATTCAGTAATCACAACAGAAAAATGTGACAGTACATGGGACTACCAAAATTCGGTTGGCAACAGATTCGGTTGTAACAACGAATCCGTTTTCTGTGTTTACTATGATCAATATAGTAGTCTGAAGCTAAGAGCAATCTCATAAGAGGAATAGATCTGAAATATGATCGCTTTCACCAATACCGCACTTTATAAAGACAACAAAATCTTATGTATCGAATTTATCCAAATATATACACACAGAAAACAGTTTCGTTGGGACTACCAATATTATTGCCAACCGAATTGCGATGAAGTTGACCGAGTTGATTGCAATTACAATTATATTGTCGTAACAGTTAATAAAGGGTGTCCCAACAAGAACGCAATTTTTAAATTTTAAATAAAACACAGATATTTAAAAAAAAAATCGTGAAACTTTATTATATCGTAAAGTAGACAGAATGAGGTTATGTATGGAACAATATATCGTGCAGATGGCCGCCGCGGCTTTGCTGGCATGCACGCAATCTTTTAATGAAATTTTCAATGACCGTTTTGCATAAATGCTGCGGTATTTCATTAATGCAGCGTCCAATTCCCTTGAGGCTTGAGTCGTCGTCGGCTTATTCGCGTAAACCATCGACTTCAAAAAACCCCAAAGAAAAAAATCTAATGGTGTTAAATCGCACGATCTAGGCGGCCAATTCTGATCTCCAAAACGCGAAATAATACGACCGGGAAATGACTGATGCAGCAACTGAATTGTTTCTCTGGTTGTATGACATGTGGCGCCTCTTGTTGGAACCACATGCCCTCCACATTCATTTCTTCAATTCGAGGCAAGAAAACACTGGTTATCATTTCACGATACCGAACACCATTGATTGTTTGCGCTTGACCTGCCTCATTTTCATAAAAAAAAAGGTCCAATGATTCCTCCAGCCCAAAAACCACACCACACAGTGACACGTTGAGGATGCATTTGCTTCTCGTGAATCACTCGAGGATTTTTCTCACCCCAAATGCGACAATTCTGTCTATTGACGAAGCCATCAAGATGGAAAAGGGCCTCGTCACTGAAGATGATTTTAGCGGCAAAATCAGCATTTTCATGTTGTCTCTCCAATACCCAATTAACGAACTCCCTTCGCTGTCCATGGTCAGCTGGCTTCAGTTCCTGAGTCAATTGAACTTTGTATGCATGAAGATGCAAATCTTTCGTCAAAATTCGCTGCATAGTGGATTTGGAGACACCAATTTGCTGAGCTCGGTGTCAAATTGAGGTGGATGGAGTTTGAGCGGCATCATCACGTACAGCTGCGACATTTTCGGTCGATCGACCTGGTCGATGGCGCGTTGTTGTCTTAACATCACTAACAGACCCAGTTTCGGCAAATTTATCCATTAATCTCTTTACAGTTGACTCTTTTGGAGCATTATTGTGACCCCAAATTGATCGCAATTTGCGAACTGTAGCCGCAAAACTTTCACCATTTTGGTAAAACAATTTCACAATGAGAATGCGTTGTTCATTCGTGTAGCGCTCCATTTTTACTAACCTCGTACCTTCTACTAGCAAACAATAACAATTGTTCAAATGTCAAACAATGACACTTCGAATGTTGCCAGATTTAAAAATTGCGTTCTTGTTGGGACACCCTTTATTTTATGACAATATTTCAATTCAATTATATATTATTCCTTTATTTACATATTTTAACAAATTTGGTATTTACATATGAGATCTTATCTTTACATGTAGATATTGCAACAAATAATATATAGGATCTTAAGATATTAAATACTTTTATTTTATTATACCCTATACCACTATGTAGTTTGGGTATAATGACTTTGTGTTGCTGTTTGTAACTACCAAAAATATTATATTTTATTTTATTATACCGATCTAATCAGAATCACTATCTGATTCGATTTAACGATGTCCGTCCGTCCGTCCGTCCGTCCGTCCGTCCGTCCGTCTGTGTGTAATCATGTAAAGCTTGTGATCAAACTGCACGTCGCAAATGTAAATGTATTTTGATGAAATTTGGTATATAAGCTTTTGTCGGCCATAAGATGAACGCTATTGAAATTGGTGAAAATCGGTCCATGTTCAGACCTAGCCCCCATACAAATGACCCCTATGAAATCAACATAAATTGCCATAAGATCCAAATTATCAAATAAATCTTAGTCAAATTGGGTTTGTATGTGTTTATTGCATCCAGTAATCAGTAGTCCAAAAATAATCCCTATGGGACAACTCTTAGTCATAGGCCCCATAAAGAGCTGCTTCCCGATCTTCACCTAAATCTATCAAAAAACAAAACTATTGCACTGATTCTTCTCAAATTTTGTCCTGTTGGAACTACATGTCCTCCAAATCCATATCATTCAATTGGGGCCGAAAATATTCGGTTATCATTGAACGGTAGCGATTCCCATTCACAGTAACGTGCCGGTCTTGATCATCACGGAAGAAGTACGGCCCAATGACGCCGCCGGCCCATAAACCGCACCAAACCGTAATTTTTTCGGGATGCAATGATGACTCATGGAGTACGTGTGGATTGCTGTCTGACCAATAACGCATATTTTGTTTATTGACGAAGCCATTCAGCCAGAAATGAGCCTCATCGCTGAAGATGATTTTTCGATGAAAATCCGAATCATTTTCAAGTTGTTGTTCAGCCCAATTCACGAACATACGACGCTTCTGGTGATCAAGCGGCTTCAGTTCTTGCGTCAATTTAATCTTGTAAGGATGTAGGCCAACATTTTTTCGCAAAATTCGCCACAACGACGTCACAGAGATGCCCAATGCTTGAGAACGACGTGTGAGAGACACATTTGGGCTTTCTTCAACTGAAGCCTCAGCGGCAGCAATATTCTCGACACTACGGGCACTTCTTTGTCTCACTGGCACGGGAACATTTTGTATTGTGCCTGTGAATTCAAATTTTTTCACTAGACGCTCAATTCTTGATCTGCTAGGACGATTATGACGACCATAAATTGGACGTAGCGCTTTTAACGTTGAGGCCACTGACTCCGAATTTCGGTAGTAAATTTTAATAAATTCGACTCGTTGTTGGCTCGTATATCTTTCCATCATGAAATGGCAAACCTTACTGAAGAGAAATGTCAAAAGAGCGGCAAGAAATATGGCGTCGTTTGCTGTCCCTGTCTTTCTACTTTTGTAGCGTCCCTGTTGAAAAACGCTTTACATTTGAAAATTTAATGGAAAAAAAAAAAATTGTTTGTATATCAATCCACCTTCTCAAACGTTGGTGAATACGATTATTGATTAAGTTACGTTCTAGAGGATTTGGGTGAGACTCTAGCTTTTCGAAATAGTTTGCACTATATCTAGTGATTTCGTATTTTACTAGAGAAAAATTGAAGTCTCTGTGCAAATGTCAGTTTCTCATGTACCATTGTTTTGGCATCTTTGTATTCTTTCTGTGTTTAAAGTTGAGGCTGCTCCGCATAACTGAATACCATAGCATCAAATGTGTTTTAAAATCGAGTTATAAATCAAGAGCTTACAAACGAGACTTAACTTTGAGTTCCTGCCAATTAGCCATGTGTATTGGACTAATTTCAATTTTATTTGTGTTCAATTAGCGTCTATATGGTCTTTCAGCGATCAAAATGAAGTCCGAGATATTTAACAGTGGAATGTTGAGGTATAGGTTGTTCCTAATTCGAATTTGAGGGCAAGTCTTCCTTCTTAGCCAATCTTCCAGCTGTTCAATATGGCTCTGTAAAAGAAGAGATGCTGTTGAGGGGTTTTCGTGTACGCTTAAAATTGCAGTATCATCCGCAAAAGTCCAGTTAAGTGTGTTTTCATTTGTTGGCATGTCTGATGTGTATATGATGTACAGAAGCGGGCCCAAGATACTACCGTGTGGTGCACCAGCATGAATTGCATGTGGAGGGCTCACAAGGTTTTTCTCTTTTATAGAGAATTTTTTATTAACTATATAGCTCTTCATTATCTTATGTGTGTTTGGGAGCAACAACTGTTTAACAAAGTCGTCTACAAAAAGTGCAGAGCAGTAGTTTTGCATACCTTTATAAAAATTTTATCCATATTTTGTTTACTTTTTTTCCTACACCCAATTATGACCTGAACAAAAGATGGACCTTTCTGGAAATTTCTATTGTAGGGTATCGTAAAGTTTTTCTAGACTGATCATAACTTTCTTAATTCTTTTTTTATGGTCTTTAACGTTGACCAAAAACATAGTGGATAAAGTTTTTAAAAAATAAATTTTCATTCACAATCTGCCTCAAATTTGGTTATGCCTTTTCTCTAACTTCTTACTTGTCTTTTAGTAAAGCCGTCCCTATTTGCCTTAAATTGCATTACTGTTTTTTGCTGCTGTCGCCAATAGAAATACATTCAAGCTTTAACAGGAAGTCAACCTGAAAGGTGTTTTTGTTTGCAATTTGTTTCAGTCGTATTTATACGAGTAAAGCAGTCTTATTTACTTTCCTGTAAAACTGTCCTTTTTTGTGCATTTATTTTTTTTTTAAGTTTCTTTTATGGAAAATTTATTTAAACTATTCTATCTTAGCAGGATACACTACCTTAATAGACAAATGGAGTTGGCAAAAACTACTTAGCTCAGCAGAATTGAAAAAACTACTTAAATAAAAAGTGCAAAAAATTATAAGAAAAACTTTAATCTCTTGGCTTCCATGTACATACTTGTACACGAGTATTTTGCAGCATTATACAAACATTATAATGAATTTCAAACTGTCGATGTTAACGGATGTTTAAAAAGAAAAAAAAAAACAAGATAAATTAAGACCAAAAATAAGAAGATTTAAAAAAAAAATACAGTTCTTTTGATGTCAATGACTAAAAACGCCCCTTGTTTTTCCATAAACTTTGCAAATGAGAAAAAAAAAAACAAGAAAAACTGATGGTGTTTAGTTTATTATTGCAGTCACATTGACTATTGACTGAAAAACTCATTTACGGTTGTGTAGTTTTGTTTAGTCTCATAAACAGTGAAAGAAGCAGCATAAGGAACGACATAATAACTCTTAAGTCTTTCCGTTAGTTTATTGTATTTCAATATCTTAAATGCCTTTTGTTCGGAATAAAATATGTGCTTGTTTATTTAGTTGCAGATATATCTTTGTACTTTTACAAATATTTATTAAAGATAATGTGTGTTTAAGTTTATTTATTTTCTAATTTTTGCTAAAACCAATAGTGCGGAATAGGTCAATGGTATTCACAATATAAAGTTTATTTTGAGCAGTAAAAATACTAAAAATGAAGTAAGTGAGGACACATTCAGGGAATTATAGTTTAGACAAAAAATTAATGAAGGGATTCCGATTTGAAAAAGTTCACAAACAGGTCAATCAGAATCGGGAAATAATTTAATTTTTTCAACAAAAAGAGCAAAGAGTTTTAAATTTAAAATTAATATGTACATTATAGTCGATCTAGATCTGCACAGTCGTTTACAATTTTTAAAAGTCTAGAATTTTCTTTCATCGAAATAAAAATGGCGTCGTCTTTCCACTCTGTAGGATCCTTTGAAAGAAATGACTGTGCCTTTCCTTGTCCATCATCGCATAGTAAATTAAAAAACATTGTTGACCTTTTGGTAACATAGGACTCAAGTGGAATTCTATGGTGAAATACTTTTCCGTCCAGTCTCTTTAATGCTTTATCTTTTGGTGGTAGCTGGAGATTTTTCACCATTGTTTTTTTAGTTTCATATGTAACTCTGGAATCGAAAAAGGCAAGCCCGATTAAATATGCAGAAATGTACCATAAATGTCGATGAAATGCTTTCACAGCAGCTTTAACAATTTTTTCATTGGAATAGTTTTCGAGTGGTTTTGGTCATTAAGAGGAGCATTTATTGTTAAAGGAGCTTCATTCCAGTATCGGCCCATATAAGACTTACAAACAAACTTATTTCGGTAACTGCTTTATTTTCCTCGTCTGTGAGATCAAATGATTTTGAAAGATACATATTTTTATGCAATAGATCGCCTCCGTCATCCAACGAGCAAGACGGCAACTGCCTGGTGCATAAAATTTAACTTTCAATGTTCCTGCTTTATTTGCACCAGCAAGAAAATTTAGACAAAGCGTAAGGAGTTCACGGTAATCGTCCCTTGGCTGTTGACTTTTGATGGCATCAGTAAAATATTCATACATTTGCTGTTGGAGTTGAAGCAAGTCACTTGTATCGAATGGAGTATCATCTCCGACTTTGAAGTTTTCTTTTTCAATATTTGGCCATTGATTTTTAATTCTTTTAAATAGTTGCACTTCGGGTCCTCCGCTTGGGCTAAAATACTCTTTAAAAACATTAGAAAGCATGACCTCAAACATATGATGGCGACAAGCAATCCATATTGGGTCTTTATTTAATCCTTTTTCATTTAAAGTATATGCATTTAGCTTTAAACCAGTATTGGAGACGGTAGTGTCAAAGCATAGTCCTCGAATTTGTTTTTTTTATGGACCAATCAGTACAGACACCCAAACAAGCGTTAGCATGCTCTACACCGGTTCCTTTTGTGATCTTCGGAGCTGCTAAAAGTTTTTCTTTTCCATTGCCACTGTCGAGTATAGCAACTCTATCGACTTTTTTGTTTTCATCAGAAACATCGGGCAATAATTTGTTGTTTGTTTATTGTAAAGAGAATGAGTCCTTATCAGCTTCTGATATCTTTTTTCGGATATCGTTTCTTTTTCGTTGTATTCTGGTACGTGATAAGGCAATTTCGGATACAGGTATACCTAACGCTTGAACTGCAGCTCAAACAACATACATGGTATTCCGATCAGAAAGATTTACATGGTCAATAGATCCAATAAAGTCGTTTATAAAAACAGATTTCATTTTTATTGATTTAGTTGTATTTTTTTCGCGAAACTTAACTTCTTCGTGCGATGAATTTGACTCACTGCCGGAAATTTCAACATAATCCTTCAGCGTTGATAATCCAGCCACTTCTTCAATAGCTCTGTGACTTTTAATGTTACGCAATTTCCTTGCCTCTAATTCCACTTCTTTCTTTCGCTTGTGATCTTCTTTCTCCTTTGACTTTTTTCTATTGCCGGAATGCTGCAACACATATTATTTCCCCTCTGCATTATAAAAAACAATTTGTCCTCCTCATTCTTGATTTTTTTTAATGCATCTTTTGTGGCTATGTCTAATATTTTATTTAAATCTGCTTTGAACATGACTTCTTTTGCCCGACTACTTTTGAGATTGTTTTTCCGACTCTTCTTCAAAATGTTATATTGACCTAAAAGCTTACGAATTATTCTTACGATCGGTCACTTCATTTGCCGTTTCTCGAATACTAATCGTTTCAGTTCTCTTTTTTCCCAAGTGATAAAAATTGAACAGTTTAAGAACATCGCTTTTTGATGGAAGTCTTGCCAAACGAAAACGTTTAATTCGATTCCCAATTAGCCACGTTCGTGGTGAGCTTCTCATTAATCCCGAGGATTTAGTGGCAGAGATTTCTTATGTTAGCTAAACCAATATAGCACGAAAGTGAGTAAACGATTTAAATGATTACCACTGAAATTTTACAAAACTTACATTCAAAATGGCTTGTACTTTGAAAAAAAAAAAAATTGTGCGCAACCAATAATCAGGCAAAACCTTCGCGCACAACCTTCTCGTTTAATGTATTTATTATCAATGAACTTCGCTCTTTTTTTACGTTTGAAACAACAATCAGGGGATGCCCCTTATTAATACAGTATTTTGTTTTGATATGAAATTTGCTAACATAAACTCGTTTCTTGTAATTCTGCATTCAAAATAAGTTAAATAATTATATAAAGGGATCAATATATTTGAATTTTAACGAATGTAAATCTAGTAAAGATCAAAGAAAAGTATGAGAAAGTATCTTCAATACATAAACAAGTACAATAATGATAAGCCAGTAGTATATGCATGTAATAAAAGGTGTGAAACATAAAATCGCCATTCATCGCGACCTCTAAATATTGTCCCATTGAGCCAGTTTTTGGTATACACATATATTTTAGTAAAAGAAACAAAGTCAAGCTTGTGGAGACTTTTGGACTATACTTTTACTTTTCCATACAAGCGTGGGCCACCCTAATAAATATGTTTCGAAATTTGACTACAAGGTGTACAGCTGCTTCCCGATCTTCACTTAATTCTATCAAAAAACAACAATATTCCACAAATTTTTCTCAAATTTAGTATCTATATATTTTTGCAAAAAAAAAAAAAATAAATGACCTTACCAAATATGATCAAGATCGATTCTTTTTTCGACCTAGTCCTATACCATCCGATATGAACTTTCTCATATTCAAAAGCAAAATAAATAATTGGGTTATGCTTATTTTCAATATGTAATTAGTTGGGCCGAAGAGATAGCGTCTCTAAACGCATGGCTGGTGGTCTGAAAAATAGTTCCAAAAGAAAATTTCAATTAAAATTAAACACGTTTTTTTTTTTGAGAATAGTCAAAAGAAGGAAATGGAGGACAAAAAGAAAGAAATAAATGAATAAGTAAATGATCTGAAATTTGAAAATGGGAAAACTGGTACTTTTCAACTGGTAAATTTTTATTTGAAAATACAGCTTCCTAAAAAAAAGTAAGCAAATTATGGTCAGTCTAGACCAGTGGTGGCCATCGAGAGAATTGTGTTAGTAATAGTGTTTATGAGCATTTATTAGTTGTACTACGCTGATCGGAATCCATGGACTAACACAATGCCGATATTAAATGGGTCTGTGTAGATTTTATATTAATGTTTATATGAATGACTAAAAGGGAAAATAGTTCAGTTCACGAAGAATATGGTAAAATTTTAAATATATTTTGTTGTTTTACAATTTTAAATCTTAGGTTCCGAAAATGTAAAACAAAATGTGAAGTACATTTAATCTCTTTTATCCATAAGTTTGAGTTTATTAAATCAAATAAGTATAATAAGTAATTCATTTCTTTAATAAACAAAAAACTAAAAAATAGCAAAACTTAAAAAGATAAGAAATTTCAAAGGTTAATAAGTGGTATGTTACCAAAAACAAAAAACCAAAAATTAAAAAAAAAATTTATAAAAGACAGCTATAATTTTGTCAAATGGAGGCGACGTATGTCATTTATAGAAAGTGTTTAATTTATAGCAGATTCAACTGCTTTGCGTAAACATTTTTGGTTCCTTTTAAACAAATATTCTCTGTGTACTTATTTAAAAAATATATATATGAATTTCAAAAAGCAATGCGACATAGACCCGTTTTGTTCAAAAGCTTTCATAAGACTGAATGAAAGTGTTGTTTACTTTTACTCTTTGGTGAGTATTTTTGTTTTCGTTCGGCTGTATACATATAAGAAGCCGAGCACCAGCGTGCTTGGTATGGCCTTCACTGGTCTAGACCGATACCCTATGCCATGCGATTAGCGAATTGGTCTATAGTGCAAATAAGCATAAACCAAATTTGGGTGGAATTTTTATTAATTTTTTGCATGCAGATCTGAAAAAACTCATATACCAAATTTCATCAAAATATATTCATATTTGTGAACTGAACTAATCAAACAAGGTTTACACAGAGGGGATGGATGGACTTCGCTAAATCGACTCAAAAAGTGATTCTGAGTCGATCGATATAATAAAATATGGGTTTGGGTCAAATATTTTTGATAACCCAAAACATCAGCACAAATTCATTATACCTTATACCACTAAGTGGTCAGGGTATAGTGAATAGTTGGTAAATCCAAAGTTTTTAAGTCTGAAAAATTTTTCCTTCCCATGTAAAAAAAAAACGAAAATTTGAGTTACATCCTTTCCATATTAAGCCATCAATATATATTCAAAGAGATATTTTTAAATTTCTAGGAATCATCTGATTTTTTTGAACTTAACTTATTTATATGATATCAAATTTTCATAATTTTAGTTATATTATATATTTACCCTTTATTATTGCTTATGATATAAACTATAAAAACATTGATTCCGGTCTGCAAATATCATTTTATTGCTATAACGATATGGTAGTTTCATTCAAACTTAATCTATAAATGCAGCGACACGTTTGAAAAATGTGCAAACTAATAAATTTAAGATGAATTTCTTAAATATAAGTTTTTCTATTTCAACACGAAATGCAAATGCAGAAGCTACAAATTGAGACCTTAAAAGAAATATTTTGTTTTATCATAATAAATTATAAAAAAAAAATCACATTATTTATATCTACAGTTCTTTTCAAAATCAAGTTTTTTATGACATTTATCATTATTCAAAAAAATTGCAATCTACTGTATTTTAAACGCATTTGTTTACGAATATTCATGATTAGTATCTTATATCTATAATATTAATAGGCTATGCGATTATTTGTGACCGATGTTTTGTTCTACCGTTTTATACCGATTTATTATTTGAAAGATATTTCGTTTTAACCGTTTTGCAGATTTACAGATTTTTTAATTTTTTCTTTACTTTGAGTAAATTGCATTTAAAGTTGCTACCACACATACGTAAAATTATACATATGCTATGTGTGTCTTATTAAATTTGTTAATGTGTTTGTTAATGAGTTTGTTATCTTCATTCGAAATGATAATAAACCATAAAAGTGCTGGTTTGTGAATTGGCTAAGGTGAAAAATAAAGCTGCCTAGAAATTGCACTCAAATTTCGACCGCTGGAAATTAAAATTTCAGTTTAATTTATTATAGTCTAATATTTCACTTTAAAATTTAAATTTGATTTATTTTAATCTAATATTTCAATTTAAAATTTCAATTTAGTTTAAACTTGGTCAATGATATGGTAATTCCTTTGTCTTAAAAATTTTCATAATTTTTATTCTTTTGTTTCAATTTCATTAATTAATTTCCGCATGGTGTGTCTTCAATGTTTTGTCAGTCTCGGGGATTACTATTAGTGATGTTATATATTCTATTTCTCTTTCATATTCTATTCTATTTCCATATTACTATTTATATTATTCGTCACTCTACTATTTCGGTGAGAATTTATTTTCTATTCTTATAATTTCCTATATTCATTCATAATTTCATATTAGATCTCAGTTTCTTCATATCGAATCTAAGTTCACAGAATTTTCGCTGAATCTTGCTAGCCTTTTCTTTCATTATATCAGGTAAGTAGTTACTTCATATCGAATCTAATTTCGTAGAATTTTCATCACGTCCTATGTGCACAATATTATACTTTTATTTTATGTCCATATTTGATTTACATTTATCAATATTTTATCCATTTATTTATCTTCTTATTTATGTCATTTTCATTTATTTAATTATCCTCATTCCCTAACGTCACTAATCGATGTACATTAGGGTGGCCCTTAATAAAAAAAAGTGTTCAAACTGTCGGTCTCACCCCCTAGAAATATGCGAATAGCAAAAAAACTGAGAAATACAAAGTTTTGGGCCAATCAAAAAACGTTTAGTCGTGGCGCAAAGCGATTGAAAATTTCAAGTGTGTTTATATGGGGAAAATATGACTTTTGTCAGATTTTACGAAAATATCGTTCTATAGTTTAATTTTACCGACAAGCTGTTATATAATTCGGGATCAGTATTAAATTATCCTTTCAAAAGGCTATAAAACTTCAAAATCGAATAAATCCTCGCCAAGAAATAGCAAATGCCCCAGACCACTTTTGTGCCAAAAAAAACTAGGTCATGAAATTTGATGGCATTTTTTTCAACTTGGAGAAATTGATTAAAGCCATCATTCTTTTTTGGTCTCTATACTTATAAGTACTCAGATATGAAGTATTGTTTTATTACCACGTTGTTAACCTATTGCGCATTGAGACTGAAATTGGAAATTTTTTTGATAAAATTTTTAAAACTCCTTTTTCAAGTTTGAAAAAATTTTCTTAAACAAAATTAAAAAAAATTAATATATTACTTCAAGGTATTATTAAATGTATGTTGCAGATTAACTGTGTGAATTTTTAAGTAAATCCATCTGCCAGAACTTTTTTGACAAGGATTTAATTTCGCGGATTTCGAGAAAAATTGGATTTTTGTGAAATATTCTGTAAATGTACGCTTTCTAAATACTTTGTATCAAAAATTCATCACTTTTCTACTTTTAAATATTATATTTTATCCTAATAGCCTAGGGTTTCGGAAAAAATAATATGACTCCATTAACCCTTTTGGAATTGGGGTCACATATGACCCCAAACTAATAAAAGACAATTTATTCAAAAAATTCAAATATTTTGTAAGTGCTGTCCAATTTTTAGATGTGACACTTAAAATATAATAACCAAATATGTAGAAGTTTCGTTTCAAAAATTTGGGATAAATCCGAGAACGTTCACCCATTATTTGCCAAGGCCAGCTTTGGATTATAAGATATTTTAAAATAAAAACGACCTAAAACGAGTTTTTCTATTAAACTCGTTGATACCACTATTTAGAATTTAAGAAAAATAATTCGGTTAATTTTTATTTATTTAACCATTCAGTGCTCCTGGGATCAAAATAATCCATTATGATATATCTTTGGTGCAATTATCTGCTTATTGCTCGCGAATATAAATTAAAACAATTTTTAACCAATTTTGTTATAAAATTACTTTATATAATAAAGTAATAGTTGAATTTCTTGCGGTCTCACTCACCAATTTGGTGGATATTGATAAAAAAAAATTTCAGGTCAATCGGTGAAGATGCCATTACTTATAATGGTTGACATTTTTGATTTTTAATAATCGGTCGCTTTATATTATATTCAATGTCACCTACATCTTTTCAAACTAACATTTTATTTCCCAGTTTTAAATAGCTTATTATATAAAAGTAAATTTCAAATATAATAATATATATAAAAGTTAATATTAAATTAATACTACTCTTAATGGAATAAATTACAAAATTAAATCAAAGTGAATTTCAAAAAACGTCCTATTTTTTAGCCATATGACTTAAGTTGTTTTAATTTATATTCGCGAGCAATAAGCAGATAATTGCACCAGAGATATATCACAATGGATAATTTTGGTCTCAGGAGCACTGAAGGGTTAAATAAAAAAAAATTAACCGAATTATTTTTCTTAAACTCTACATAGTGGTTTCATCGAGTGTAATAGAAAAACTCGTATTCGGTAATTTTTATGTAAAAATATCTTAAAATCCAAATCTGTCCTTGGCAAATAATGGGTTAACGTTCTCGGATTTATCCAAGATTTTTGGAACGAAACTTCTACACATTTGGTTATTATATTTTAAGCGTCGCATCTAAAAATTGGACAGTACTTACAAAATATTTGACTTTTTTGAATAAATTTTCTTTTATTAGCTTGGGGTCATATGTGACCCCAATTCCAAAAGGGTTAATGGAGTCATATTATTTTTTTCCGAAACCCTAGGCTATTAAGATAAAATATAACATTAAAAAGTAGAAAAGTGATGAATTTTTGATGCAAAGTATTTAGAAAGAGTACATTTACAGAATATTTCACAAAAATCCAAGTTTTCTCGAAATCCGCAAAAATAAAATCCTTGTCAAAAAAATTCTGTTGGAGGGACTTACTTAAAAATTCACACAGTTAATCCGCAACATATATGTAATAAAACCTTAAAGTAATATATTAATTTTTTTAAATTTTGTTTAAGAAAATTTTTTCAAACTTGAAAAAGGAGTTTTAAAAATTTTATCAAAAAAATTTCCAATTTTCGGTCTCAATGCGGAATAGGTTAACAACGTGGTAATAAAACAATACTTCATATCTGAGTACTTATAAGTATAGAGACCAAAAAAGAGTGATGGCTTTAATCAATTTCTCTAAGTTGAAAAAAATGCCATCAAATTTCATGACCTAGTTTTTTTTTTGGCACAAAAGTGGTCTGGGGCATTTGCTATTTCTTGGCGAGGTTTTATTCGATTTTGAAGTTTTATAGCCTTTCGAAAGTATAATTGAACCCTAATCCCGAATTATATAACAGCTTGTCGGTAAAATTAAACTATAGAACGAAATTTTCGTAAAATCTGAAAAAAAAGTCATATTTTTCCCATATAAACACACTTGAAATTTTCAATCGCTTTGCGCCACGACTAAACGTTTTTTGAATAGCCCAAAACTTTGTATTTCTCAGTTTTTTTGCTATTCGCATATTTCTAGGGGGTGAGACCGACAGTTTGAACACTTTTTTTTCCCTCCATATAACGAAGGGCCACCCTAATGTACATAGACACATTCTGAAGTGATAAATTCCACTAGGTATTGCCATCTTTTATGTCTTAGTCTGTTATCAGCAGCCTTCCGATTATTTAAAAAATTTTCCATACTTTCCATTTTGCCTTTTACCATTTTCATTGCCAATTAAAAATTTTATAAATTTTCCGTTAGTTATAAACTCTAATGTATTAAATAAACATAATTTTTTCATATTATTTATTTCCTTAAAAAATTTTATTATTCTGATATAAAAAAAGTTTATCTAGATGTAGAAAAATTGTCAATTATCTAATAAATTTATGTGATAAATTTATGTAATTGTCTAATTTTGGAATTTTATGTAATTAATTAATAAAAAGTAATTTAATTAATGTAATTATTTCCTAAAATTTGTCAATATATTTTGAAAAAAATTTATCCGAATTATTTCAGTATCGAGTCTTCCATTTTAATTGTGCTGCTTCCAGTTTTCAGTTTGATTATGAGTTTCCTTTTCTGCAATCCAGAGCTTATGTCGATTTTTCTCTGTAGATCTTGACATTCCCTTTGCAGTTTTCTTTTCTTTCGCCTTTTTTCTTCTTTTTTGGTTCGGAGGGAGGTTCCCTTATGGATTCTCTTAACTCCTTGGTCTTTTTTCTATATTTTTCCTGGGATTCTTTGTATTGTTCGATGGTTATCGGTTTAAATTTAATATTATAGTTAAAAGGATATTGCAAAATATATTATGTTTGTCCCGTTACACTGACATTCAAAATTGTGCATACACTACAAGAGGCTCCCAACCATCTCTCGTGTAGAGACATACACAAGTACTCATAAAGTAAATAAATTTGTAAATAATATTTATAATAATATTCACAAATAGTTTAAGGAAATATATGAAAAATCAAAAACAAATAAAAAAGCAAACAAAGAAAGATCTACTAAACCGTGGATCAACGATGAACCAGTGGTGGATTTACGCCTAGGCCCATGAGGCCCAGGCCTAGGGCGGCATAATTTAAAGGGCGCCAAAATTTAAAGGTAAAATAATATAAGGGCTATTTAAATTCGAAAATTGATTTGGCCCAGTTTTGCTTTAAACGAGTACGAAATTTCTATTTAATTATATTAAATAATTCAATTATTGAATTTACTTTCTTATTAGTAATTCGACTTAGAGGGTTATCGATTCTGACCACAGATTTAATAAAAAAAAATAAAATAATATTCTTAAAAAATCTGTGTACCTTAACTTTATTTTAAAATCGCTAGATTTGACGGGAAAATAGCTAAATTCCCACCACTGCTCAGAAGGTTTTAAAGAATAATTAGGTGATTTCCCTTTTCAATAATTATCTATGAAAAATAAAAATGTGGGTGTTATTTATTTTGAATGTGTGTGGCTCATTCTAATTGATAGTGTTCACATACCTATACAAGTATCAACATCTTTTTGTGTTTTTGCAATTCTAATCTATTGTTTTTTTTTTAATATGAGTGCCTATCGGAAAAAACTCAGCGGTGCTGAATATCGTAAAAAAAAGACTGAACAAAATACAAAGGTAGATAATTTACTTAAAAAAACACCAAAAATATCTACTTTTATGACAAATTGTTTGACAAAATCCTTTGATAGTGAACAACAACCATCATGTTCATATAAAGTAAGTATTTCGTACTAATTATCGTGCTTTTTTCATTTAGAAAAATTCTAAAATACATAATAAATTTAAAAAGGTCGAAATATTAAGAAGAAATTGATAGTCGGAGGGCCCGCCGAATAAAGAATTGTTTTAATCTAACAACAAAAATGAACTTTTTTACACATATTAAACTTAAATACAACAATGAGACCTGCATATTACTAAAAAAATATTGCAGGATAACGAAGAAGTTAGCGAAACAAACTGAAAAACTTAAATATTTACTAACTTGCAGAAAAGATGGCTTAATGCCGACTCACATAGAAAACAGCACAAGAAACACAAGACAATTATTTACATCAAAGAAAATATCAAAGGATTTAAGCAAGATTGAACATAAATTTCACAGTAAAATTTTAAATATAGAAATAAAGGAAACGAATATTATCCTTAAGGATATAAAAAAGGAAATAAGTAATAACAAGCGAATACTTATATCAACCCTGAACCACGAAGAATTTGACAACTTTATGAAAAGGCAAGATAATAGATATAAAAGTATTATATCATTGGACAAACAGACACATTCATCCAAGATTCAAAATTTAAAAAGAAGACAATTGGAAAAATTTAATCTTAGGTTTAACCCGTCGTGGTTTGTTAATAAAACAAATGTAGTTTTCACAGAGGAAAGTAAGTGGCTCCTCTCCCTTGGTCAAAAATTTGCGCTCCCAGTAAATACCAAGAACTTCTCAACCATTAATTTGATAGCTGATATTGAACAATGGGTCCAAACATTACCGGAAGATAGGGAAAAAGATGTGGTTAGAACAAAAATTGCTAACCGTATCTTAACTCATAAGAGAACAATAAAAAATAACGAAAAAGATAAATTTATTCTCAGCATATATGAAAACACAAAAGCATTTCTCAAAAGATATAAGGAAGAAATTGTCATCACAAAATCTGATAAGGGTAACAAGACGGTTATTATGCACAGAAATGATTATAATAAAGGAATGGAAAAGTTATTGGAGGATAAAAACACATATAAAACTACAAAAATTACAAAAATCAAATAACAAAATAATAACTGAATTATATAAACAAGAGTACATAACGAGATATGAAAAATTTAAACTAACTTCAAATGCAGCAACAGCACCACGACTGTATGGACTTCCCAAAATACACAAAGTAAATATGCCACTACGCCCAATATCATCATCTGTAGAAGTTCCATGTTATAATCTTTCTAAATACATTGGAAATATTTTAAAAAACATTATCATGGACAAATACAACATAAAAAACTCACTAGAATTAAAAAGACGATTAGATAATGTATCTTTGGATGAAGACGAGATTCTAGTATCATTCGACGTGGTATCGTTATTTACGAACATACCTATTCATTTAGCCATTAACAACATTATGAAGCATTGGCACACTTTAAAACTCCATACTAAAATACCTAGGTCACAATTTTTAAACATTCTAAAATTTTGTTTAAACGACAATAATTATTTCATATACGGGAATATATTTTATAACCAGACATATGGCATGCCAATGGGAAATCCATTGTCTCCAACCATTGCCGACATAGTATTGGATGCTCTTTTGGAAGAAACTACCAAGGAATTGGAAAATAATAACATAAAAATCAAGCTACTGACGAAATATGTAGACGACTTATTCGCCATCATAAAAAGAGAAGATGAAGAAGTAATACTAAAAACTTTTAACAGCTATCATAATAAAATTAAGTTTACAATAGAAAGGGAGGAAAATAAATCCATACCATACTTGGACATGAAAATCTACAAGAAAAATAATAAACTTATAACGGACTGGTACACAAAACCGATAGCTTCGGGACGAATTATAAACTACCACTCTACACAACCAATAAACCAAAAAATAAACACCGCTTCAAACCTAATAACAAAAGTCATACAGTTAAGCCATGACACATTTATAACCAAAAATATTAAAAATGTTAAGGAAATATTAATCCAAAATAGTTATCCAATAAACATTATTAATAATCTAATTGAAAAAGCAATTACAAACCAAACTGGGGAAATTAACAAAAATAACACATCTGGTAACACCAAACAATTTTACAGCCTGCCGTTTATTCCAAAACTTACTGAAAACTCACAGCTAAAAGAAATAATAAACAACGAAAATGTTTCAATAGCACACAAACCAAACAAAACAATTAACGGACTTTTTACAAGAACAAAAACTAAAATAGAAAAAACACACCAAAGCAATATTGTCTATGAAATCAAGTGTGTAGGAAAGGAAGACGAAGTGTGTGGAAAACTTTACATTGGAACTACAAAACGAAGCTTAGGGACGACGATAGCTGAACACGAAGCAGATATTAAAAAGAGTAGATTAACAACTGCACTTGCAGTCCATTGTATAGAGAATGATCATTATATAGATACTGATGATGTGAGAATATTAAATAAGGAAAGAGTTGAAAATAAGCGCTACACATTGGAAAGTCTACGAATTCAACAAAAATCAAAATATGTAGTCAACAAAAGAGAGGATTTAGATAATATTAATGCAATGTACACCATAGCAATAAATTAGTTTTGGTCTAGTACTGTGATATGTAGTGTTAAAGAAAAAACAACTGTGACATTTTTATTTACTTTTTCAATTATAATATTAATTTATATGTTTATTGTGTAAAACTTTTTGTTTTTGGAAAACAAAAAATTAATGTGAAAATTGACAAAAGAATATTTGTGAGTTGTTATTTATTTATTATTGTTTATCATTGTTGTTGGTTTAAAGCTAATGTATTACTATCTCTATAATGTTGCCAGATTAAATAAAATTCATCCCTGAAGATGCTGGAAAATACCCAGCGAAACGTCGGAGTTTGAAAATGAAATAAATAGTCTTTTATTTATTTTTTTTTAAAAATAGTGACCTTGAAAGCCCATTTAGAAAAATTCTAAAATACATAAAAAGTTTTAATATAACTAAAAAAATTGTGGTTGTTGAAAAGTAATATTTTATTTAGCAGGACTTAGAACGGACTTTAGCACAAGATATCGAAGAAATACATTCAAACTCTTCTTCAACAACCTTATTAAGCGACAATTTAATTCGAACTGATGTTATAAAGATTGATAGTGATCCCTTTTTGTGGAATTTAAATGAAGAAACACGGGAATACATAAGTACAAACGGTACGCCACCAAATAACATCACAAATTTCAAAAATTCCAAAAACGTTTACAATGATAAAACTAGGTATTGTTCCAAAAACCTATTTCAACGTACTTTAAAAAACGGAGAAATTCAACGCCGTGAGTGGTTGATTTATTCAGAAACTAAAGGGTCTGTATTTTGTATTCCTTGTTTGTTATTTGGTATAAGTGGTGAAATTAATGCTTTTACCGGAGAAAGGTTTAGTGACTGGAAAAACTCAAATGCACGCGTTGAAGCTCACGAAAATTCAGATTTTCATAAAACTAATGTTTATCATATAAAAGCTCGAGCAGTAGTTCAAGGCCATGTTGATCAAAGTCTAATTAAACAGCTAGATGAAGAAATTTCGTATTGGAGAAAAATTTTATACAGAATAATTGCAATTGTTAAATCACTAGCAATGAGAGGACTGCCATTTCGAGGACATTCAGAACAAATTGGAGATCTACGAAATGGAAATTTCTTAGGAACAGTAGAGCTTCTTGCCGAGTTTGATCCATTTTTATCTGAGCATTTAAAATGTTGTGCGCACCCTGGGAGTGGAAAAACGTCGTACTTATCTAAAACAATCTACGAAGAAATTATAACCTTGATTCGAGATAAAGTATTACAACTCATTTCTACTGAAGTGCAAATGGCTAAGTATTTTGGTATCATTGTAGATTCTACGCCTGACATTGCACATGTCGATCAACTTGCTATAATTATTAGATATGTACGTGAAAATGGTGAAACCGTTGAAAGATTTTTAGAATTTTTACCAAATACTGGTCACAAAGCCAAAGATATTGAAAATGCCGTGTTAAACTCTCTAGAAAAAAATGGTTTGGACATAATGAACTGCCGTGGTCAATCTTATGATAATGCAAGTAATATGTCAGGTATATATTCAGGACTCCAGGCTAGAATTAAAACAATAAATCCTTTAGCAGATTACGTGCCTTGCGCTGCCCATTCTTTGAATTTAGTAGGTACTTGTGCAGCTGAATCTGTACCCGAAGCAGTAGAATTTTTTTTCACTTTGCAAGAACTTTATAATTTTTTTACAATATCTACACATCGTTGGGAGATCTTGGTGCAGCGGACAAATTTAAGACTCAAAAGTCTATCTCAAACTCGCTGGTCTGCTCGACATGATGCATGTTATGCTTTAGAAAAAGAGTGGTCTGCAATAATTGATGCATTAAACTTTATTGCAGAAAACAAAGACGAGAAACCGACTACACGATCTGAAGCTATTGGATTGCAAAGAAAATTACAGCATCTAGAAACAGCTATTCTAGTCATTGTTTGGAATGTAATTTTAGATCGTTTTAATGCTGCTAGTAAGAAACTTCAGGGATCTCACGCTGATTTGTCATCTGTTATCCAAATTTATGGTTCCCTAGCATCATTTCTTCAGGATATGAGAAATAAACAATTTTCTGAATTCGAAGAAAAAGCCAAAAAGTTATCTGGAGTTCAAGATTATTATCATTATGACACTCATCGCAGAAAAACAAGAAAACTTCAGTCAGATGAATCACGGGTAAATGAAAGGGCACCATTTTGTGGAAAAGAAAATTTTCGTACAAATATTTACTATCCCAATTTGGACACTCTGAGTGTACAGTTATCCGAACGTAAAAACGCATACGAAAAACTTTTTGTAAACTTCCACTTTTTTGATAATATGTCTAAAATAGATACAAATGAGTTAAAAAGTCACGCAAATAAACTCGTCAAAAAGTATCCTGATGATTTAGAAGAGACATTAGCAAATGAATGCATTCATTTACATTATCAACTCAAAGATTTATTGGCAAATACTGAAGATGTGCGCTCTGCAAAAAATATATCCGACATATTACATTCACGTAATCTTCAAGATGTTTACCCCAATGTATACATAGCTTTACGAATTTTTTTGAGTATCCCTGCTACAAACTGTTCAGCAGAAAGGTCATTTTCCACCCTTCAAAGAGTAAAAAACTATATACGGGCAAGTATGGGCCAAGATAGACTTAATGCCCTTGCATTATTGTCTATTGAAACCCAATTAGTGCAAGAAACAAACTTTGAAGAATTAGTTGACGTTTTTGCCCGATCAAAATCCCGAAAAACTAAATTAACAAAATAAGCGCTGAATGAAAAAACTCAATAATATATTTTTAAAAAAATAGTATTCTTATTAAAAAGTTACTTATATTTTTCATAAAAACTTTTGCTTTTCTTTTTGTCTGGATATAAATATATGAATTTTATTTTAATTTATTTTATTTAAACCTCAAATTTTGAAAGAAAATTATAAAATTTGGAGTTAATTTTTTTTAAAAACACACACCTCATATGTAAAATTTGATCAATTTTTTGTTCGGAAAATATAACCAAATATGTATGAAAATAAGACAAATGTATAAAAAATAAGACTTATATGACACTGCTTTGAATTGGCCAAAATATAAGATTAATTATATGTGAATTAAAAAAAACGTATATATAGTATGTATGTATCTAAATTAATAAAAATTAATACACAATAATTTAATTATTAAAAAATTGTATGTTTTTTTTTTTTTTTTTTTTGATAATCACTCCTATTTTATCAAAAAGGGCGGCATATTAAAGAGTGCCAAGGAAAGGAGCAGGCCTAAATCCGCCTCTGCGATGAACTAGTGAAGTGCTGTGAACAAAGGGATAAACTTTATAAAAAATGGTTAAATAATAAAAGCAATCATATGAAAAAATATAAAAAATTCAAAAAATTTTCTACGAAAAAAATAAGTATTACAGACAAAAATTTGTCTAACATCGTAGTAATCCGCGAATAACCTGGCAACTGATAAATGAGATAAATGGTAAGAGTCTTAATAGCATTGATGATGTAAATTTTAAAAAATTTCAATAATCATAATTTTTTTTAGAATTATATTACAAAACTTAGCCAGTATTTTTAAAGAAAATATTTTAAAAATAATCCACTCATGTAATGTAAAAACAAATATTAACACGGAAATGACACTACCCAATCCATTATATATAGAACAAGCAACCGATGAAGAAATTTTTAATGTACTAACAAGACTAAATGAGAGCAAAGGTCCAGGTATCGATGGAATTAGACCCAAAGATATAAAATATAATGCTTTAGTATTAACACAAATAATAACTAAAGGGTCCGACATCTAACGTTTTTTTTCAACTAGTGCTTATTTCGTGAATGGTAACACTTAGCTCATGTCTGATTTGACAGATAATTAGTTTTATCCTTCCGCTGAACGAATATGGTTGTGTATACGCTTGAACAATGCTGGGAAATATTGCGACATTACTTTGAAAATCATGGTAATGTTACAGAATGTGTGCGAAAATTGCGTACGGAGAAGAGAAGCACCGTCTGCTCCGTATGTTCGTTATCTTGTGAAAAAAGTGAAAGAAACTGGCATCCTCATCGATAAACCAAAGCGTGAAAAGCCAAAAACAGTGCGTACACCCGAGAATATTGCTGCTGTGTCAGAAAGTGTGCGTGGAGCGCCATCAATATCAATTCACCGTCGTTCTCAAGAATTGAACATTTCGGCGGCATCATTGAGACGAATTTTTCATAAAGACCTTGGTATGATGCCATACAAAGTCCAATTGGTTCAGGAGTTGAAGCCAACTGACCATCCAATTCGTTTTCGCTTCGCTAAGTGGGCCTGCGATCGACTTACAGAAGATGCCGATTTTGCAAAAAAAAAAAAATCATCTTTTCAGATGAAGCTCATTTTGATCTTGGCGGGTATGTAAACAAGCAAAATTATCGCATTTGAGGCACAGAAAACACTCATACATTTAAGAGCTGATACACCCAAAACGAGTCACTGTTTGGTGCGGATTTTGGTCCAGAGGCATAATTGGGCCATTTTTCTTCTAAAATGAGCAAGAAGTGGCCGTTACAGTCAATGGCGATCGTTATCGGGCCATGTTGAACGAATTTTTGTTCACAAAAATTGAAGAGGCGGATATTGGCAACATTTGGTTTCAACAGGACGGCGCTAGTGCCACACAGCCGAAGCTACACTCGATGTTTTGCGCCCTGTTTTTGAAGATCGCATTATCAGCCCCATAGCTGATGTCGTTTGGCCACATCGGAACTGCGTTGACAACGTTGGACTATTATTTGTGGGGTGCCCTCAAAGATAAGTGTTACGCCAAAAAGCCAGAGACAATTGACGCTTTAAAGGCCAATATTCGTGAAGCCATTGGTGAAATACAGCTGCACAATCAATAATGTGCTTAAAAATTGGGCCGATCGTGGAGGCTACTGCATGGCCAGCCGAGGCCGCCACTTGAATGAAGTTATTTTCCATTAGTAACCGGAAGGATTGCACTTTCAAACAAAAAAAGAAATTTGAGATAATATTCAGTACTTTTTTTTATAACATTTAAAAAAAAAAAAAAAGTTATTTGGCGGACCCTTTAGTTTTAAATATTATTTTATTTTTTTTTTTTTTATTTTTATTTTTTATTTTTATTTTTATTTTTATTTTTATTTTTTATTTTATTTTATATTCTTACTAGCTTAACCTGGTGTGCTTCGCTACCCCTCATCGTTATAAAATAAAATAAAATAAAATAAAATAAAAAAAATATTTATACATTAACAAAATATTATTTATTTAATTTAGAATTAATTATTGCAATGCTTTAGGATATACAATATTTTTAGTTTGTCCATCTTGAGCATAAACATATAAGTCGGTGGGCTTCCCTGCGTGAGTATGCAACATAAAGCTGTCCATGCGAGAAACATGGATTTGCTAAATTTAAGCCGCAAACTTGAAGAGATTGACCTTGAGCTTTGTTAACAGACATCGCAAACGCTAATCGAAGAGGAAACTGTTATCGTTTGAAATCGAATGGTAAATCAGTTGGGATCATTGGAATGCGTTTCAAAAGTACATCTGTTCCTTTATATTTGAAAGTTTCACACTGTGAAAGTTTAAGGAAGAATGGTCTGGCTTCCTACAAATCGGAAACAAAGGGACGTGGCCCGCCGACATTCGCATGGAATGTATACCTATTTAAGAAAACACCTTATTTAGTAAATCAATCCATGCCAAATATTGAGTTATATGGGCGGGGCCTCACCCCTTTGTCCACTAACAACTTTAAATAGTCAAGGGCTTAATAGAAGTTATTATGGATTTTAATTTTTTTAAAAAGGGCGTGGTCCCGCCCAGTTTTCTTGTAGTAATATTTCTATTAATTTCAATACGATATATACCAAATATCATCGCCGTAGGTTAAAAAATGGCCGAAATATGACGATTTTAAATTTTGGGTTATATGGGCGGGACCACGCCCCTTTGCCCACTAACAACTTTATCCTTTTGTGAAAATTTCATGACGATCCTTCCAGTAGTTTAGAAGATGTAATATTTTTTATTTTTCTAAAAAGGGGCGTGGTCCCGCCCACTTTTCTTCTGGTATGTATATCTATTCATGCCAATACCATATGTACCAAATATGACCGCTGTAGGTCAAAAGATATGACGATTTCAAGTTTTGGGTTATATGGGCGTGGCACCGCCCCTTTTTCCAATCAAAAATTTGTATAGCCTTTTATTCCTTCCAGAGTAAAAGTAACACGCTGTGAAAATTTTAGGAAGATCGGTTCAGGGGTTTGGCCTCCTATAAAGCACAAACAAACACACATTCGTTTTTATATATATAGATAGATTGAAAGCAGATTAATTATAATTTATGGTAAAATGGGGCGAAAAAGGGGGATTTGGTAATAAAAAAATGTATGACTACCTTACCTGTAGATAAAAAGTGTATAAAACTTAAGGTAAATACATATTACAAAAAAAGTATTTTGTATAGCAAACATTGTTAGTGGTATAAGTAAGTATCTGAATTAAAAAAAAGGGGGCAGTGAAGTGGACGTGGTTCATAGTTATATGGCGCCGTTAACATATAAAGAACAATATACTACCAAATAAAAAAAATCCGTTGGAAGGAACAAATTTGTACAGAGAACAAAAAGTTTAAAACTTTCAAACAAAGTTTGGCGTGAAAAGGGGCGTGAAAGGGGGCGTGGCATAAGAAATGTTTATTTCTACCTCGCCTGGAGCATAATGTGTATATAATTTGAAGTAAATCTGTTAAAAACTATATGGGAGCAATTCCATAATTTGAAAAAAGTGGGCGTAAAAGTGGGCGTGGTCAAAAAAAAGTACCCTATTAATGCCAGAGTCCCAGTTAAATGCTGTGAAAATTTCAGGAAGATCGGTCCAGAGGTTTGGTCTCCTATAAGGTACACACAAACAAACAAACAAACAAACAAATAAACAAACACACATTCAATTTTATATATATAGATGGTATGTAACTCATTGGAGCTACATATCCCCTGTGATTGAAAATTAAGTTAAACAAATTTGCTAATTATCTACCGATAGATTGTAAATAAAGAATATATTTAAAAAAAAAAATTAATTTAATATTAAATTGTTTTAAAGTGTATCCTGTATATTAATTTAACATTTTTACAAATTTTTTTTTACAAATAAAGTGGCGGCAACACATTGGAAACTTTTAGAAAACTCAAAATTTGCCATTTTGTTTTTTAAAAATATCCAATTTTTTTTTTGCGAAATCACTCTCTGTGTTCTCTATTGAAAGACAACCAATTTATTACAAAAATACAATTAAAAAAAAAAATTGGTAAAGGAAAAAAGAAATATATTTGTTTGTGATGGGAGCTTTTAAACTTCTTTACCAGAGTTGATTAAAACATTAAAACTAGAAAAATGTGTGAAAGAAATGTAAATAATCTTAACCATTATTTAAATTTTTATAGATTCTGGCATTTTCTTTCAATTATTATAAAATAATGATAAAAAAAAAAAAGTTTTATGAAGAGTTAAAATCCAGAGACAGGATAACTTAATCGAAAAAGATTTTTAAATGTCCAAAAATGCTACTTAAAAAGGTCAGTAACAATCTGAAAGTAAAACTATGTGCTAGAACTGTTTCCCGACGAGCAATTGAGACTGATCTTGGTTGTTATCGTCCTGTGAGAAAACCACTGATATCAGAGAAAAATAGTCTGGCTAGCATTAATCTTGCTAAAGAACACATGAACTGGAATTAGAATACTGTTGGCGAATAGTGTTGCCGAAAAAATTTAATATTTAAGCGGCCAAAAAATTTGCCTATACACACACAGGACCAAATGCTTTGGGGGTTTTATTATATCTAGCAGATTCCAGCCCTCGAATTTCGAGTGCAAATTCTAGGATATTTTATTTTGTCATTAAATAAAGACTCTAAATGTATGCTAATCAATTATAGCCAATTCACAAATCAACACAAAAAGCAAACTCATTTTTATTACAAACACATTAACAAATTTTATAAACACACACATAGCATTGTATAATTTTATGTATGTGCTAGTAGCAACTTTATATGCAATTTACTCAAAATAAAGGAAAAAATTTTAAAATCTGTAAATCTGCAAAACGGCTAAAAAGAAACACCTTTCAAATAATATACGTTTGGTCAAAATTGGGATAAAACGGTAGAACAAAACATCGGTCACAGGAAATCGCCTAACCTATTAATATTATAGATAACCTAATACAATCGTCGGTATAAGAATCATCCACCCTTAAGATCATGACCAGCATTCATACAACAGTGTTATTGTAGCCTAAAGGTTTCTATTGTTTTGTCAACAGCATAAAAATGGAAGTTTCAAGTTTCGATATTTTTTTCTGCAGTTAAATGTTTAAATTAATAAAAGAGTTTTTAATTTTATGATAAAATTTTTTGGTATTGACCATCCAAATCGTCAAAAATATATTTTGTTAAAAGTTCCCATCGTATTGTCACTCACACTATATTTGTAACTGTTTTTAAATATTATTATGGTTTAAATAATTAATATACTAATTAGGCTAACAACGTAACGGGTATACTGCTAACTAGTAATAATAATAATTGGATATAAATATCATTACGTGGGCTAAACTCTGTTTGTATTTATTGAAATATTCAGAGAGCTGAAGGATGTAATAAATTAATAAATTTTATAACATACCAATTGTATTGGTTTCCAGCTACATATATGGTCTTCTTTTGTCTGACTATTTTTACGTATGGAATTTAAATTTGTTTTGCGACAAACACCATAAATCCGAATTAAGTAAACCACGAAAAAACATTGGCAGAATTTCACCGTCATTTATTCCAGAGTTTATTCCAAAGAAATTTTTTCTTCAAGCTGAAAACCATCGAAGCATTATTCATTATTTTGAAAAATTATTTATGTATTTTTTCCCATGTCTTTTAGGATTAATTTTAAACGAAATTTCATATATATTGTGCTTTTTTTTTTAATTACATAAATTGATTTTGTTTGTTTAGTTAATATTTTTTTTATATGTACCTATTAAATTCATACACTTATACATACATCTATACATATGTACATGTAAAATATTTACATATAAATTCATACACATACTTATCTAAACATGCAAACATATATAACAACAAACATGAAAAGAAAACTAAGGTTTCCTCAGAATACATGTGCGGTATTGAGTCATATATATATATTTTTTTTAAATAATTAGCCAAGAACATCCTAGGACTTCAGGCCTGCAGTTGTGGTGGGAATTAAACAGAAAAATAAAAGAAATAGTGAGTCCATTATAAAATTATGATTTGTATAAGAATATATAACATAAAACAATAGCGTAGTTATGATTTTCAATTTCTGTAAGTTATTTTATTAACAGACAAAAAATTAATTTAAAATTTAATATAAATACACTGGTCTACAAATTAAAAAAAATGGACTGTAGAAAATAAGCATGTTTTTTAACTTATCCGGGTGGGCTGAATTCGGATCTGGCATAAAAATTGGGCTAGCACGTCTTGTTCATTTTTTATCGCATGCTGGCAATACTGTAAAACAGTCAATACTGATACTACAATTTCACAATTATTAATCTGACAGAAGCCCACATTCATTCTAAATCTTCATAACAGCAGCGTTTGAGCATGTCAGGGAGGATGTGTGTTACTTGTTATGCAATATCAGAATCATTAAAATAATCATATTTACATTATTTTGGTTTATGCTGTCAGAAACTTGGACAAACCGTGGACACAGACAATGTTTTGCAATATTAACAGAACTGTTTTATACAAGTGGTCAAATGGCAAGAAGATCTATTTAGAATTTTCAATTGCAGTACATTGGAGAGAGTCAAGTAAGCACCAAACCGAATGTTATTTCTATTTAACAAAAGCTGCTGGATTCATCATGAAAAATCGAAAAAATATTACACACTGTTTCCAAACCAGTTCAACGCCCATCAAATGAGCCATTATCAGTCATTCCCAGTGCCACGAGCAGTGAGTCGGAAACATTTTTCACAAGCAGTGGTAGTTTGTATGAGGCTGATGATGAATGCCATTTAGCGACTCAAGCGGAGCTGAATGATCTAATTCGGGATTTACATTTAACGAAACAAGACGCAGAATTACTAGCTACACGCATGCAGCAGTGGAAACATCTTTCAGCTGGGACAAAAGTAACTATCCATAGAGATAGAAGCTTGGAATTGGCTGCATATTTTGAAAAGAAACACTCTATTGTATACTGATGTTGATGGTTTATTTCAAAAAATGAACCAGCCATATGACAAAACTGAATGGAGATTATTTATTGATGGCTCTAAGTCAGTCCTGTTCATTTCTTAGGACAATTGTCCCTGCTCAACTCACATGTATTCTTACGCTATTGCATTTAGTCGTCACTGATATTAAATTACTTTTTTGTCTATCTATTTGCCTTAATTCTTGCACGACATTGCAACTCTTTACTATTTTCAACTGAATTTATTATCATTTCCAGTCTTTTTAGTACGATTCGTTAAATTTACGATAGTCGTTGAGATGTTTCTGTTTATTTTCCATTGTAGAGCTTTGTGTGTATTTTCTCAAGGATTTAGAGGACTTTTTTCTGGCATTAAAACATTTGAAATTAAACCACCGGTTTTCTGTTTGAATTTGATTTACTCTTTGTATGTAGTGGGATTTGCTCGATATATAATATCTGTTAAATCTGCCAATCCTAGAAATTCTTGCTGTTGTTTATTTATTTTTTTTTAAACGAGCGAACCCCGCCACACACTTACCCACCCCACCCAACCGAGGGCGCACGCCCCATTAATGTCGGGACCGCGTACACACCATGGTCCGACCCCTGGCGGATTCCAAGAGCTAGCAAGTAGATTGTGTGGTCTTAAATCGGCTACAGACTACGGCATCAGCCGATATTAGGAATAGACAAACTTAAAAACCATAAAGAACAAAAAAATAGTTAATTGAGGCATTCGATTATATCTCGCTTTGCTTTCAATATATTAAATCAACGAAATTGTGTAACACATTATAATCATGGTAAATTCTGCGGAAAGATAATAATTAACCTAATTCGTCCTAAAATAGTCCAAATCAAGCAGATTAAAACATCTTGTGAATCTACAAGGAATGTTAAAATTTAAATTTGATAACAGAAACTCCTAGTCAACGTCATCATTCGCAAGGTTGAAAACAAAGGTAACACCCAACATGGTCCTCCTACTCTCAAGAGTTGGAAGTCTGATAAGCTTTAGTCTATTAGTATATGATGGTAAGTCATCATAACTACAACCTAAACCACGTAGACAGAATAGCAAAAACTTTCTCTGCACAGACTCAATTGCATTCGCGTGAATATGATAATATGGATTCCATATTATTGATGCATATTTTAAAATTGGTCTTACCAGTGTATAAAGCTGTTTAGAAACATATGGATCTGAAAACTCCTTAGCCCATCTTTTAACGACATCAAGAGTAGATCTTGCCTTATTAACAATCATACTAATATGACCAACGAAGTCAAGTTTCCTATCCATAAGTACACCATGATCCAGAAATGTTTGAACGGTATCCAATACTATTCCATTAATGCAATATTCGTTAGAAATTATCCTGTTTCTGTAAAATAGCATATGTTTACTTATCTTAAGATTCAGTTCCATCAAGTTCACATTACACCATTCAGCTAATAAATCAAGCTCACGCTGAAGAGTAAAAAGACCATTAATGTAATTGAAACTGTGAAATAGCTTACGGCATCTGCATACAAATGGACATTGCAATTCGAAATTACAGTAGGAAGATCATTTACGAACAGTAAAAACAATAACGGGCCCAAATAACTGCCTTGGGGAATGTCAGAAGTAACTCTTATAATACTAGATTCAATATTGCGAAACATGACCCTTTGAGATCTAAACGTGAGATAC
This sequence comes from Cordilura impudica, assembly GCA_963682025.1. NCBI lineage: Eukaryota > Metazoa > Arthropoda > Insecta > Diptera > Scathophagidae > Cordilura > Cordilura impudica. The sequence continues at coordinate 299,458,261 of OY821517.1, forward strand.
GATTCAATCCACAAAATAACAGATTCATGTATGCCAATGAGTCTTAGTTTGAGAAGTAAAATATTACGATCCACCCAATCAAATGCTTTACTAAAATTAATGTATATCACATCTGTTTGCTCACCACGGACGAAACCTTTGAAAACATGAGTCGAAAATTCTAGAAGATTATAACTGTTGATCTTAATTTTAAAAAGCCGTGTCGAAATGAAGACATAGTCGACTTTAGTTGATAGGAGAGATAATCAGTAAAAAGTTTTTCCATTAACTTAGGAATAACACTTAGCTTAGCTATTCCCCTATAGTTAAGTACATTCGACTTGCCACATGACTTATACAAAGGTATAATAAATTATTCTTTCCAAGAAGAAGGAAAATTAGCAATTTGCAAAAGACTGTTGAGAATACACGTTATGGACACACTTAGAATTTGAGCGCAATTTCTCAAAATACAAGCAGGATTAGCGCCAGGACCAGCCTTATATGAAAATTTCAACTGAATCAGAGACTTAAAAAGAGACGTATCAAAGAGCGGAATATTTGATACCGATGCAACTTTTATTATATATGGATAGTTAGCGACGGTTAAAGTATTTGAAAATATCAGCAAACATATTCGCAATATCAAGATAATCAGTGGATGTATTATCATTGCAAAACATTGTCGGCGGGAACGACGAAGATTTGGTTTAACACGCTAAAAGTCAAAGAAGGACTTTGGGTTATTAGCAAAGTGTGACTTGTAATTATGCAAATACCTAGCATCGCAATTATTATTCAGTAAATTATAATCAGCGCGAGCGGGGCTATGACTCAGAATTGTGCTACAGGGTTTTTTTTTGGACTACCGCTAAATGTATGGAATAAACATACACAACCCTGGATTTGACCGAGATCTATATGATAATTGGGATCCTATGGCAATTTAAGTTGATTTTGTACTACAACTAGGTCTGAACATGCACCGATTTTCACAAATTTCAATAGCGTTCATCCTATGGCTGATATTTGCGACCTGTAATTTGATTACAAGGTTGACATGGACACAAAGGCATTTGTGCAAATAGTCTGAAACAATTAAATCCATAGACTTAACCGTAGTCCTACCTTGGTGTAGAAAACTAAATTTTTTTTTCAAAAATCTCTAAAACTGTTAACGTTTGATTACCCATTTTTCTTGACTTTTTCTTTATCATGTATATAATCCGAAATGGATCATTTTTAGTTTCAAATCATACATGGAACGTTGTTTTTCAACAACTTCAATTTGGTATGCTTGGTGTAGTTTTATACTCGGCATAGGAAAGTTGTATGAAAATAGTACCTTGTACGCCAAGTGTAAAAAAAGCCAGAAACCAAACAATAATAAGTATTTTGTAAACGGTAGGCTATAGAGTTTTGATGCTGAAGTTGATGCCGGTGCTGATTTTGTTGATATTGAGCCTTTGTTTGTCTCAAATCACAAAAGACTTCGGAGCGTAACAGCTATGCAAACAGCAGGACGCAATCGAACCGCTAATGTGTTGAGAGCAAGTGCTACTAATACTACCTCAGCGCTCACGAATGGTATCAAGCATGTTTTCTTGGTATTTTTTCCAACCGCATATTGAGAAAATCATTTTAGGAAAAGTATGCATTTAGCGGGCTAAAGAATGAAAACCGTTAAGAATTCGACGCTTCATGCATACTTGGCTGGAATGTTATTGAATATATATGAATAACAAGCTGTTCGATATCACTTTCGGTCCTCCTATTCAGAAAAGTTATGTCGAAAAATCAGTTTGAGTACTTCACCAAAAATATACGCTTCCGTGATAAAATAAGTCATGGACAAAACAGATCTGCGGATAAATTTGCTCCAATTCCTCATCTGTGGGATATGTGATCTGAAATTTTACCAATCCTTTTCAACCCTTACGTCACTGTAGACGAACAGCTATCTGGTTTCCATGGAGGTTGTTTATTTATGTAAAGCATAAAGATATAGTTTCAAATTTTGGGTACTCGTATGTGCAAAAACCTTTTATTACTGGAAAATACAACCATACATTGGGAGAGCTTCTGAAGCTGCTCCAGAAAAAATCAAGGCCAACGAGTTTTATTGCATCTTGTCGGGGACCTAAAAGGTCATAATCTTATAATGAAAAATTCCTTTACATCTTATGAGTCGGGTCAAAAATTACTACACAACAAATGGCCCATGATTGGAACAATGCACAAGAATAAGCGCTGGATTCCACCAATGCAAAAAGGCTCCACTCATTCAGTGTACATTCCAATTTACCAAAGATATTACACTTGATTCATAGGTTGGAAAATAATGTAAATGCACAGTGTTGCAGAGTACTCTTCACAATACGCCAGAAGTCGAGACTGTTGCAAAGAAACTACCAGATATAATATCATATTGCAACCGAACTAAGGGTGAAGTTGACACAGTTGAAAAAATGATTTCTGGATATAGCTGTAAACGAAAAACCAACAGGCGGCCGGCTTATGGTTGTATTTAGTAACATGATTGACATATCAGCCTTGAACTTAGTACAATACTTTCATATACTTTTAGAATTAACCCTGATTAGCCAAAAAAAAATAACAAAAACATGCAAAGCATCGTTCGCTTTTGCCTGATCTGGGACTTGCCCTTCCCCAACCATACATGGCAGAGTGAAAACGAGGCATATGTGGTACTTCTGTGTAGTAGAATATACCTGAACTAAACTGTGCCTCGTACGTTCCATTACTGAAAAAAAGAGGCAGATTCGTATATTACGTGGAAGACAAGAACGAAAAAAAACCGTTTGCGAGGCTCACCAAGACGAAATTAGTGCGTTCCTTGTATAGAAAATATGTAGAATTTTACTTCATTCATCACGTTATGTGTAAAGATATATCTGTGGTTTTCTGGAATAACCGCGTATGTCCATTTTTGTCAGTTTTGAGTTAACGATGCCAAATAATCAATTAAAAAAAAAATATTGAACATTTCTGAGATTTTTCTTTAAATAACAACATAACTTAAGTGTTTATTTAATTAATTTGCAGCACTAACGACGTATGTCAACCTACGTTTAATCGCTGACAAATTATTTTCTCAGAAAACGACACATAGCGACATGCGTTGTTATTAATGAAAAAAAATGCAAAATAATTTTGGATTAGTTTTCAGTTTATAACCACTTATAACAACTTGTGTGTTTTTTATACCCTATACCACTATGTGGTTTGGGTATAATGACTTTGTGCTGGTGTTTGTAACAACCAAAAATATTTGACCTAGACCCATCTTTAATTATACCGATCGAATCAGAATCACTTTCTGTGTTGATTTAACAATGTCCGTCCGTCCGTCCGTCCGTCCGTCCGTCTGTGTGTCCATGTAAAGCTTGTAATCAAACTGCAGGTCGCAACTATGAATATATTTTGATGAAATTTGGTATATAAGCTTTTATCGGCCATGGGATGAACGCTATTGAAATTGGTGAGAATCGGTCCATGTTCAGACCTAGCCCCCATACAAATTACCCATATGAAATAAATCGACATAAATTGCCATAAGATCCAAATTGTCATATAGATCTTACTCAAATTGGGTTTGTATGCGTTCATTATATCCACTAATGAGTAGTCCAAAAATGATCCCTTTGACCCCATATAGAGCTGCTTCCCGATCTTCACTTAAATCTATTAAAAAACAAAAATATTGCACTGATTCTTCTCAAATTTTGTTTGTACATATTTTTGCAAAATACAAGAGACTTTACCAAACATGATCAGGATCGGTCCATTTTTGGACCTAGTCCCTTTATAGATATAGCATCCGATATGAACTTTTTCATATCTGCAGCCAAAAAAATTAATAAAAATGCCACTCAAATTTGGTTTTTGCTTATTTTCAATGTCCAGTTAGTTGGGCCTAAGAGATAGGGTTTCTAAATGCATGGTATAGGGTATCGTATAGTCGGTCTAGACCGACTATAATTTTCTTACTTGTTTCTGTTATTCTTTGTCACTGTTATTCTTGATACGTTGTTATATTCTCCTCCTAAGTCCCGTTAACTTTTTGCTGACGAACAAAAAAATCCATTTTCAAGCAACAACAACTTACATGGGTGGTTGCATGGGTGGTTGCATTGGAAGTTTTCTTTTTCAAAGAAAACTACGTTTGTCGACATAAGTTGTTTTATCTGCACACACTTTAAGAGTAATTTACATATTGTTTTTTCGTCCTTCTCTAGGATCTATTCCTCTCAATATTTTTGACTCAAAATTCTATATATAAAGTATTTATTGCCCATATCTACAGGACTGTTAAAAAGATCTAAAATATTTATATCGTGCCCATAATTTCAAATATACCGTTTTTTTGGCTCCCCTGAACATTTTGATTTTATGACATACGCCGTTATTCGGGAAAACCACAGATATGTAAAACTGAATTTTCTATAAATAAAATAATTCTTGTTTACAAATTAAACCCATTCCATATAAAAACATAGAAGAAGTAGAAAACTGCACAAAGGTAGGATTATGAAGTTTTTTCAAGGTAGGAGTACGGTTAAATGAGTCAGACGAATGCGATGGTTTTTGCAAAAACCATTATTTTGATCTCTTTTTACGAATATTCCTTGTTTAAAGTTCGACCCGTCGGAAGAAAGTGATAATGCACCATATCATGATAAAGTGAGAAAACTGTTCTTGATTTTTTAACGTTTATGGATTCTTTTCGGGCTTCTTCTCCATTAGCATGATATTCTCTTGATTTATCGGTTGTTTCAGGATTCTAGTCATAGACCCAAGTCTCATCACCCGTAATGATGAATACCATTTCATTCTGTTAGTCAGAAAGTATTATTTCAGATGCTCTTTTTCAAAATACTGGTGTTTTTGGAAACAATCAAGATTGAATGTGTTGGAGGCTCAAAATATCTTTTATAATGTTGTTGACTGATCCTTTTGAAATGTCAGCAATCTCAGGAATTGTCTGTCAAAGATTTTTCAGCATAAAATTTATAATTTACTTGTGTTTTTGCGTGTTTTTCATTAATTGACATTTTTTTCTTTGCCACCTCTAAGTGAAGACCTGAAAGTTAGTATTTGAAGAGATTGCTCTCATTTCAACCCGGGTTGTAATTTATGGTCAAAAAGTAAAATCTATTACAAAAAAAACTTAAAATTGTTATAATATTAAGAAGTATTATATGGTGTCGCTCTCCAACAATTATTAGTTTCCTTCTCTTATTATTGCCACCAAGTCTAGTACAATTAAATGTATTTTCGGCAAAAAAAAATGTATAGCTTGTTTCGATTTTCTTTTGCAATTAGTTGCGGAAAATAAATAATTTGCAATTTTTTTAATTTTTGTCTTGTTCGATTTTAGTTTCTGCCTGAAGTTGTTGTTGTCTTCTCATACTTCTTAATATTCTAATATTTTTCACAAGATACAATCGCTGGTATTTATTATCATTTAGCTTTCGTGATTTTTTGTTGTAATATTTTTTTTAGGTAAAAGTTATAGTTTTCGGAAAATTTATTGCTTTCGCCATAGATATCATTGTGTGTGTTCAAATTCATTTTAATTTTGTGAAAATTGCCGAAGACTAACTCCCTTGGAAACCTTTTATGACCCTATTGTAGGAATTTCATGTTTGAAAGTTTTTTTCTTCTCTCTTAACTTTTCGTTTAATCTTTCTTGTCGAACATCGATGTAACTATCTTTATTTTCCTTTTTTTTTTGTTGTTTCCTTTAATATTTTGTAGTTCGAACAATATGCTGTTTTTAGTGTCCGTTTACTTGGTCGGTATCCTACATAGTGGTTGTTATTAATTTTGATGGTATCGGCAACGTTTTGGTTGGTTGTTGTTTTAATTTTTTGCTGTCTTAAAATATTTTCCATTTTTTGTTTTAAATATTATTGTACGTGTTTGTAATATACTTCAATGATCTTAACTATGTTATAAATGTGCCACTAGGCATGTTTTATCTTTAAGTTTTGTTTTTTGTTTTTCACAAACTAGTCCAACCTTTTTTAGAGGCGGTTGGTGGCATGGAGTGGAAAATAAATCATTTGTGTTAAATGGATTTTGTATTTACTTGAAAATTTTTGTTGTGAAATTTCAATATTTGTTTCATCAAGTCGCTGCGATGGAAAGTTTGTAGGCATTTTCCATTTTGAATTATAAAAAAAAAAATATATTTAAAAATTTCGCATAAAGGTCTTATTTAGAGTGAAATTTTTAAAATGCCTATACGATCAATATAACATACATAAATTTAAAATTAAAATCTCTTAAAGATATATAAAAAGCATAAATTTGTAACATGTGTTTCTTAAATATTGTTAGTAGATCGATACCAAATTTCAATAGAGGGCATTTTTCATATACTTGTACGGAAAGTGGGCGAGATTTTTCTAGTAGTAGTAGTTCGCCAACAGCAGATTTATTGTCGGAGTGAAATGAAATTTTCAACTGATAACAGTTAATATGTTTACCTAGTGGCATGAACATTTTTTATTTTTTTTTAAATTACATCAAACTTAAATAAGAGCAAATTTTTACACATATGTAGAGAAAGTTGCTATCTTTTCGAGTAGTAGCTCGCCAGTAGCACATAAGACGGATTACAAGCTTGGAGAGATGTGTTTGGCATACACTCCACCCTTTGTTATTGAGTTGGGCCTACCTAAACCCTGTTGCTACAAGGGTAGCAACTCCCGGTTGAACGCAACTCCACGTCGAACTGTGTTCTTCCCGAGACCTTCAATGTCGTTCGTCAACAGTACTTACAAAAACATTTTGTCTACTACGCTCGTTCCTACTGATTGTTATTGTCAGATGGCCCTGCTATGCACAACTTTCCGATCTTGCATTTCAACCGATATCCGTCTCATCCGCGAACGTTGTATTGTCATCTTCCATCCAACCCTCTTGCATCAAACTTTTCCGTAGTGGTATCTTGTCAGGATTTTTGACTCAGCCACTCCCGGCCTCGTTTTCCACTCAAATTACATCTTCCGTCTACTACGCTTGTACATACTGCTTGTCGCCATCATGCATACGTTCCGAACTTCGACTAGTATCTGACTGGTCTGTATTGACATCTGCAACCCACATTCTTGCATCAACTCCTCCGTAGTGGTATCTTGTCAGGATTTTTGACTCATCCACTCCCGGCCTCATTTTCCACTCGTTACCATCTTACCATCAGTTACACCTTGGGACATCAACGCAATTATGGGATGTGACAACCATTTTTCTGGTAGGTTTTGACACCATCATTTTTGTGTTTTTGTTCGTACTGTTTTTGACATGACAACTCAGTGATAACCCACGGGCTTGTATAGCTTACCCGTGGTACCAATTTAAAGCCTTGGTACGGCCTCGCTGCCAACCTGGCCACAAACTGACCTGGTACACTTTAACCTTAACTAATTAGCCGCTAGGGATAATCACCAGAATTATCTGGCTTTACCTAGCGTTACCCATGAGCACCACGAGGAGGTAGGTTATAGACATATGCGGCGTATCAACCGCCACTGGCAACCAATAACATTATGATACAACTTTGATCCCGTTCAATTACGCGGGGCAGTATAAAAATAATTTTTTTTTTAGAATTTTTTTCTAATAAAATATATTTTGTTTACTCTTTCTTCCGTATGGTTGTTCCCATACGCCAACAAATTTGAAATTTTGAAAACATAATCTCAGCATATATTAAAATTCAAATTCTAAAAGTCTTTTCTAAGTGTTCTTGGAAAAATGTATGTAAAATATTTTCATACATTCGAATGGTATGTGATTCAATATACTAGCAGATTCCAGCCCTCGAAATTCGAGTGCAAATTCTAGGAAATTTTATTTTTTCATTAAATAAAGACCCTAAATTATAAGACCCTAATCAATTATAGCCAATTCTATCAATATAGCCTGACTCGAAAATATATAAAATCATACCACGTATTTTTGGATTTTTGTTTTTAAATGATGTCAAACATTTATGGAGTTCATATTTCCGCAAAAATGTATGAAAATATGCAGAACAGTGAAGTGTAAGGATGCTATTTCTGGTACTTGTACGATCCCAAAAAGTATATATTTGGTATACACATTTGCAGTACGAGTAGCTCGATACTCGAGTAATAGAAAGCTTTGATATGAATTAACCCTTTCGGTACGAGTAATACACATTTGTATCAACCAAATTTAAACATTCCTAAAAACTGTTACTTTCACGTTCTCGGGTTTCAAAATATACCATTTCGTCTCTTCGGAAATTCTCTTTGTAAATAAATGATATATTTTAAAATATCATTTTAAGCACGTGCTCAGTTTATGGATTCCGTTATCACAGGCAGAATTGACAGACGGAATTTATTGAATTTTTTTTTTCGTATTTTGTAATATTTGGAAGAATAAAACAAATTTTAATATTAAATTTCGACTTAATAAAGTTCGGTATCCTTTTGGTTTTGACCTGTTAAGAATATTTTTCATCTATTATATTAATAGGCTAGGCGATTTCGTGTGACCGATGTTTTATTCTATCGTTTTAAACCGATTTTGACCAAGCGTATATTATTTGAAAGGTACTTCTTTTTTGCCGTTTCGCAGATTTACAGATTTTTAAATTTTTCCTTTATTTTGAGTAAATTGCGTTTAAAGTTGCTACTAACACAAACATTAAATTATACAATGTTTTGTGTGTGTTGATTTGTGAATTGGCTATAATTGATTAGCATACCTTTAGGGTCTTTATTTAATGAAAAAATAAAATTTCCTAGAATTTGCACTCGAATTTCGAGGGCTGGAATCTGCTAGCTATATTATAATTTTGATACAAATTTTTAGGGGTGGTACATACATACATATATGTACCATTAGTCCTGACAGGTGGTACACATGTATACCAGTAGGCCATTGGGTACTAAAAAATCGTTTACTGATTTTTCGTAGGTTAAAAATATATGAATCCTCCAGATGTTCGGAAGTTGTAGGAGGATGAAGATGCCAGACTTTTCTGCTTCAAGTTGTGACACTTATGTGGCAAGTGACGATAATGACAGTGATAAGTTAGGAAACCAATGATGAAGAAATTGTGGAAGAGTCAGTTGAAGATATATCTGCCAGCAACCGACTAACTGACATAAGCTTTACTTGGAATACTCCTGATATCCACCCCTCATAGTTTTCTGGAATATCTGCACATATACCGTACACATCAAGTATTATTGACGTTTTCTTTAAGCTTCCGCCGAAACCGGTTTTTATGTATACAGCTCAGTGCACAATGAATTCACTGAAATATTCCAAAATACTCACCTAAAAACAAGAAAGTAAAAATAACTCCATTATTAATTATTGGATGCATGGTTATTATGTTCTATAAACGTCTTCCCGTGTAAAAGATTATTGTTCACTTCATAAATCTCTTGGTAATTACGAAGCTCGTTTCCTTTTAATTTAATCTACGATGTATTTCGCAAGACCAGAAATAACACCAAATTATAAAACTTATTATACAGAAAAATTTGTGGAATGTCTGAAAAAATTTTTCTAAAGCGTAGATAAGAAAGTTGCTACCAAAGTATTGATGAATCAATTACCAAATTCAAGGGTAGTAGAACTATAAAGCTATATATACCTCTCAAGCCTATCAAAAGGGGTATAAAAGTGTAGCTTCGATGCGATTCTATTATAGAGAGCGAGTGGTTACGAAAAATACAATTTCAAGTGCAGAATTACAAAACGCAAAATGGAAATGGGGGAATTAGATTTCAAAAGGTCATCATCAGGACTTTTGTACGTTATGCATTGAGTGCAAAATTCCATTTTGCTAAAACTATTTTGCAAGTTTTCATTCGTAATTTTTACCTATGACCAAATAATTTTATTTATTGTTATCTTTGTTTGTAGCACTGAGTATAAAATTGAATTAGTTGTCTTTCTTTTTCATCTGAAAAAAATATCTCATATGAATAAATATACTGCGCTATTTTTTCAAATTGTTTGTTTTATTCTTTATTTGTATTATCTACGAGAATGTTCTATTGGACGGCTGGTACTCAGCCCCCACTGAGTCCCCCGTCATAACATCTTAAATACATAAGTTACAATATGAAATTATATATCATAGATATTCAAAGTAAAGCTTTTCCCAACTATTGGCTTCTGAAATTTTACATGCCGGATGCTTAATCCAGTTGTCATAGCTATAACTCCAATTTCATTTTTATTGCATTTCTAACAAAATTGCCCTAATGTCCTAGTGTTTTTCATTAAGTAGAAAATATGCTGTATCATTAGTAACGGAAAATCGGAAAAATCGGTATGATTCAAAAAGTTTTACTTTAAATAAGAAATTTTTATATATTGAAGCTAAAAATGTTGGCTAATAAAAAATCGCTTTATTGATATGGACATTAGGCTGACAGCGGTTTGTATGAAAAAAAAAATTTTGATCGAATTTTGAGGTCGGATTATTGTGGCACTGGATCTGAAACTTTAGTCTGCAAAATTTGAACCAAATCGGACAATGCTTTCTGGACGCGCATTGAGTTCAAAGTTCAAATATAAATTTATACATATGGCGGATTTCATGTCAAGTGCACCAACTTTTGAAACCGATGTCTTCCGATCGGGATGAAATTTGCTCCAAGGTTAGTCCTATTGGATAGTAGTTCAGGCACAATTTTTCGATAAGATCGGTCCAGATCGGTCCAGATCTGTCTGAGTTAGAGGGGATCAAAATTTGACATTTTGGCCAAACAGGTGTTTTTTCTCATCCATGTAACTTATTACCTATTGTTCTTAGAAAATTTTCTCCCAAAGGGTTTAGATAGCTATTTCTTCAATATTTCGGAAAAAAAATACTTAAAAAAAAAAAATTTTTAGACTTTTTTTTTTTGCCAAATTAAAGCATTTTTTGCCTTTTTTTCAAAACGGGCATTTTTTTTTTTTTTCATAAGAAAGCTTAGGATTTTTCCTTTATAAGCTTTTTGGTCGCTTAGTGGGATGGGAGTGGGATATCTATCAAAATAAATGTTTTGTAACTCAAGACAACGGTTTTTCAATTTTTCACAAATGCACTATTCTCAATTTTTTCCTATATGTGTCTAAAACCTTACAAATAAAACTTATACTGACAAAAATTTTGATATTAATTATTGCGTTTCAATTAAATTAATTAATAAAACATAATCTACAGTAAATTATTTTTCTAATAAAATAAGAAAATTTATTATGGTTTGAAAAACAGCCAAGTTATATCAAGTTCCCCAGGCATTAAATGCGCCGCAGACCACTTGATTAAGAAAATCGAGCTCACATTTTTAAGGACATTGAAATAATTTACAACCACAACATTTTGCATTCCTCTGATCCCAAAATGATCTTATGTAAAGTATTTTGTATCTCGTCTATTGTTGTGCCGTTATAAATTAATGTCAAAACGGTACGTATTTTTTAGCACTATTTCAAAATCTGCAATTTTACTTTTTCAAAAATTTTGTTCAAGAAATTTTCTGAAATCAATGATTGGACTTTAAGGTCTTATTAACAAAATATGTCTGATTAAAAATTCCAAATATTGTATGCATCCTTTTCTTAATTTGGCGAGGGCAGCGTTTTTATTTCAGCGGATTTGAAGAAAAATGTGATTTTTCATATTTTTCAACTGTTAGGCTACATCTTTTTGGTGTTTTCATATTTCAAATATACTTTGCCTAAATATTATACTACTTGATACAAGTTCTCAATCCTGTAAATTAAGGTTAAATTGAAACTCTATTGTCCCCCTTTAAAGTCAAAATTCAAATTTAAAGATATTAACATTTTTTTAAAACAAAATATCGAAATAATATATATTTGTGGAAATATTTCGAGAAAACTTGTTGATAATATTTTAGTAATTCTAAAAAATAATATTCTGGTCTTATTTTCCGTAAATAACCCGTGGGGTACACAAAATGTGTCCTAGTTTTAATGTTTTTTTTCAGAATTATTATATTCATATAAAGGTATATCAAGGGCTTATATTTAAAAAGTCCTACCTACATTTGACAGCAATCTTAATTTTTGATTTCAAACTGTTCTCAGATATAACTGCCAAATATAATATAAATTTTGATATCATACATGATTTGTACGACTAACTAATAAATTAGTTTCTCACACTCTTTTTAAAATAATTATTGATGCAGATAACACTTTTTGAATATAAGCCCTCGATACACAAATCGGTTTATGATGTATTAAGTATAAAAACTAAATAATCTAAATATTTTGATAAAATAACGAATAAATTTGAGGAATTTTATGAATACATTAAATTTGTTTTATTTAAAAAAAAATCCTGATGAAGGAAATATTTATAGATTTTCATATAGAGTTAATTTGACATAACGGGAAATTTCAGAAAATAAGTCTAGAATATTATTTCTTGGAAATATTAAAATATTATCAACAAGTTTTATCGAAATCCTTCCACAAATATATTTTATTTCGATATTTTGTTTTAAAAAATGTTAATATTCTTAAATTTGACCTTTGACCTTAAAGGGGGACAATTTATAGTGATTCACTTTAACCTCAATTTGCAGGATTAAGAACTTATATCAAGTAGTATAATATTTTGATAAAATATATTTGAAATATGAAAACACCAAAAAGATGTAGCCTAACATTTTTCTTCAAATCGGCTGAAATAAAAACGTTGCCGTCGCCAAATTAAGGACAGGATACCTACAATATTTGGCATTTTTAATCAGATATATTTTGTTAATAACACGTTAAAGTACAATCACTGATTTCGGAAAATTTCTTGAACAAAATTTTTGAAAAAATAAAATTGGACATTACGTAACGTTTTGGCATTAATTTAGAACGGCATAGCAAAAGAAGAGATGCAAAATACTTTACCTAAGATCATTTTGGGATTAGGAGAATGCAAAAATATTATTGTTGTAAATTATTTCAATGTCTTTCAAAATGTGAGCTCGATTTTCTTAATCAAGTGGCCTGCGACGCATTTATTGCCTGGGCAACTTGATATAACTTGGCTGTTTTTTAACCGATAATAGACTTTATTAATTAATTAGTATGGTTTATTCATTAATTTAATTGAAACGCAATTATTAATATCAAAATTTTTGATAATTTTTACAAATAAATTCAAATTTGAACTTTGAAAGAAAGCATTGTCCGATTTGGCTCAAATTTTGTGCACTAAAGTTTTTGATCCAGTGTCAAAATAATCCGACGTCTTGAAAATCCAAAAATGGCTGTCGCCCTAATGTACATACGTATATTTACCATTAGAATAAATGCACAGAATCCAAATAACTGATCTGGCATTGTATATTCTCATATTATCTGACTGGCCAGCAACTTATCCTCCAACACAAAGACAATATGAGTCGAAATTCTGCTAAAGTTATTCCATTCAAATGGAAGAGCAATTGAAAATCGGGACACTATAATTCCTTTAAAAATTCCTAAAGTACTAAGGTTATTACAACGTTACTTTAGTGCAAGAATGAAATTTTTACATGATAAATCATAAATTTGGAATCAGTCATTGTATTGAAAAGTTTATCTGTTCAACTGGACTATTTTGGTTGCTCATAATTTCTTCGCAAAATATGTCTACTGGTAAATTTTTTATGCCCCTACAACTTCTGGTTGCTTTTTGTCGTCTTTGAATAGTTTTGCTTCTAGCATGTTTGATGTTTGTAACTAACATAAATATTTGACATTAATCCATCTTTTGCTATAGGGATTGACTCAGAATCACTGTGTCGATTTAGTGGCAGCCATCCGTTTATCTGTCTATTTGTCTCTCTGTCTGTCTGTCTGTCCGTCCATCTATGTCCATGTAAACCTTGTAATTAAATTGATCGTAAATATGATGAAATTTAGTATAAAAGTTCTTATCGATAATAAGAACGCTGTTGAAATTGGTGAAAATCGGCGCATATATAGACCTGGTCTCATACAAATAAGCCCTACCAAACCGACTAAAATTGTTGTAAGAGCCAGATTATCATGTATACATTGATAACATTTGGTGTATGTGTGTTTATTATACGCAGTAGAACCATTTTTAGTCTTAGTCCCATATAAAGCTAATTCTCGATCTTCACTTAAATCTATCAAAAAACAATAAATATTTCATATATTTTTTTGAAATTTGGTTTAAAATGGTCATGATCGGTCCAATTGTTGACCTAGTCCCCATATAAAAATAATATCAGATATGATTTTTTTCATAACTGCATGCCACACATTAATTACAATAATGCCTTAATTTGATTTATGTTTATTTTCTATATCCTGTTCGTGCCTCAGCAAAGGTGGATCCGAAACGCTCTCATGCAACGCATGTCAATCTACACCGAGTACAATTTTTTTTTTCTTGTTTTGGTTTGCTTTGTCGGTAAATTATAACTAATCATTACAGAAACCAGTCCCTGGTGCTAAACCGAGTCGAAAGCAACTTAAATTTTTATCAGCAACGATTTTCCATTTACTAATTGCCGTATATGAACAACGGAGTAAACGGTTATGTGTTGTTTACGGAATCCATATTGTTGTGATGGCAGAATATTATGAGAATCTAGAAAATTTTTTCTTATATTTTCTTAACGACTTTAAGAGCTCATTGGCCTATAGGAACGAGGACATTCAGGCTTGTTTGGTTTTTTAATCAGTATGATCTTATAGAATTTTCATATTCTTGTAAAATAAATTACAACGAAGGTCTCATGGTGACAACCGCACCTTATGGTGCGCGAACTTGTGGGCAAAAAAAAAAAACACGGAATAGTGTAAATGAGGTAATTAAAAAAAACCTGTGTTATTTACGGCAAAAGTTTTTAGAAAATATATCGCTAATATGGATTTGATAATTAGAATATTTTAGCATGTATATCATTGATTAATAAATATTAAAAATGTCACTAATTAGATTCACGTAAACCGATTTGCAAATTTTGTGAAGAAAATCTGTCAAAAATGAAAAAAATATATATGTTAACGTTGTTAATTATTTCAGGAACATGGGATTTAAAACAATATTTATCTGATAAATAACAATGAAAGTATAGTAATAAAACCTAGTTTTGGAAGGAATTTTTATTTGAAAGACTTAAAAGTTCGCCGTATATGGAAAGCTAAAACCGTGGGCCGCAGCACTAAGATTTTCAGGGAATTGGTAAACAAATGTCAATGTTACAAAATTACAGTTATAAATATTTGGAGTCTAATAGAGTTCAGAAAAGTAAGAAAAAGATAGCGCCAGTAATAACTGAGAGACAAGAAAAAAATAACATCTCTTTTCGCAGTACAAATGTGTAATGGATGATATGATTCGTACTTCACTGTGGACGGCGATTGTGCTTGGCGATTATATAACGTCGTGACAGTAATCCATTATTTTTCAAGGGCGGATTAGCTGTAAATGCAAACATTTATAACGAAAAGTGTATTCCAGAACTTGAAAGATTCATAAAAAAATATGAAAATTAAAAAATAGTTTGCTAACCCGATTTAGCATGAAAAATTTAAATCGGAGAAAAAGATAACCACCCAATGTTCCCCAACCTAGACCCATAGAAACTTGTTAGCAAAATTAAAGAGAGGATTGTATAGAAATGGATACCGAGTAAAATATGTAGATTGACTCAGTAGGAAATAAAAACGGACTAAAATCTTTAGATACAAGCAGAATTCAGACATCCATGGCTGAAGTATCAAAAAAAATTCGGAAAGCAAATTGTCTTAACACAACTCCAAAACCAAGAAAGTTAGTAAAGTGGAGATGTTTGTAAAGCAGGAAGAGTCGCACTTTGTTGCTACTGGCGCACTGTGGGTATGTTAAGTAGCGATTAGTTCAGGGAAGTTGTAATTTGGAAATATTGTTTTTTTTTTTTCTAATAATGGATATTTATGAATACATAAAATAAAAACCAGCATTAAAAAAAATGTTTCTTTTAAAAAATTTTTCTTTTAAATTTTTTTTTAGCCTATGAGAAGCTCTTTTTGTATTTTGGGAAAAACGTTCTTATTTCAAAATTTTAGCTGTAACTTTGAAATGAAAAGTGATAATTTACTTTGAAAGAAATAAATTTCTCGAAATTCCATAATTCCTCAAAAATAACTCAAAAAAGTCACATTAGAAAATATTAATGTTTTTTATTCACGAATAGCCATAAACACATAACAATAAACCCCTTCAGAAAAAAATATTGGAAAAAATTTAATTGTTACCCTTTTTTCTTTTGGAGAATTACAGTTTCAAAATTGTTATTTACTTTGTAGTGATCATTAAATTCATTATAATAATCTACATCATCAATATCATCGCCATTATCATATCCAATGTGGGTAAGAATAAGAATAAGAAAGTCCAATGGGATTTCTTCTGAGTGGATCAGAACTTAGAAGAAATTTTTAAACACATCTTCTGTTGTCTTTTCCCGACTGCATTTACGCGCCATTAGAATGGTCCTACGTTATATGAACATTTTTCAAATTGCGATTTTGGGGAGAGGCGGGGTCCAGTTTGTTAGTTTGGGGACAATCGGATAAAAAAAAAGTCGCGCCGGAAATCGATTGAAAATTTCAAGTGGTGTCTATATGGGGAAATTATGACTTTTATAGAGATTTTACGAAAATTTCGTTCTATAGTTTACTTTGTCTGACAAGTTGTTATAAGAATTGGGATCACTATTAAATTATATTTTCAAAAAGCTATAAAAATTCAAAATCTAATAAAATTTCGCCAAGAAATAGCAAATGCCCAGACCACTTTTGTGCCAAAAAAAACTAGGTCATGAAATTTGATAGCTTTTTTTCAACTTTGAGAAATTGATTAAAGCCATAATTTCTTTTTTGTCTCTATACTTATAAGTACTCAGATATGAAGTATTGTTTTATTACCACGTTGTTAACCTATTGCGCATTGAGACCCAAAATGGGAAATTTTTTTTATAAAATTTTGAAAACTCCTTTTTCAACTTTTAAAAAATTTTCTTAAACAAAATTTAAAAAAATCGATCTGTCACTTTAAGGTTTTATTAAGCACACGGCAGAGTTTCACTGTGTGAATTTTTAGGTAAATCCCTATGCTAGAATTTTTTTACAAACATTTAATTTTTGCGGATTTCGAGAAAAATGGGATTTTTGTGAAATATTCTGTATATGTGATCGTTCTATATTCTCTGTATACAAAAATTAATCAGTTCTCTACTTTTGAATGCTATATTTTATCTTAATAGCCTAGGCTTCGGAAAGAAATAATATGACCACATTAAACCTTTTGGAATTGGGGTCACATATGACACATATTTTGCAAATACTGTTGAGTTTTTAAAAGCGTTACTTAAAATATTATAACCAAATATGTATATCTTCCGTTCCTAAAATTTGGGATAAGTCCGAGAACTTTAACCCATTATTTGCCAAGACCAGCTTTTTTTAAGATATTTCTAAACAAAGATTACCGAAAACGAGTTGTAAGAAATATAATTCGGTTAATTTTTTTTTTATTTAACATTTCCGTATTACCAACCCCCTAAGATTCTTCAATTAGTTGACCAATATGCAATGGTAAGTAAAGCGACCTTTCGATTGAGGTATAACACAAGGTTGCTCTTATTTCAGAAAATATATTTAAAACAAGTAAGAGTGTTAAATTCGGCTGTGCCGAATCTTTGATACCCTCCACCTCGGTTTGAGTCTTGATAATAAATGTAAATGAAAAAGTAAACAATTTGTTAAACTTAATACCAAATTATTTCAGCAAATTCTTTGGGTTGGTTTTCGTCTTTTCTATTATTTCGGATTTATTTCGGTGTTTGCTTTTTGGTCATCGTGGTTGCTGATCGGCATGCACTTAGGTTATATACCTATATGCATGCGTTTCCGATTATATGACATAACTTCTCGTTTAATTTAGTTTTTGCTAATTAAATAGCTCGCCCTAACCTCCATTGCAAAGGTAATGGTTGTGTAGGGTGGCTATATGCATTAAATCGTGCTAATTGGAGATGGCTGTATAGTTTCTTTTAACTGGCCAAATATTTCTTCATTGCGGCCATATAGGTCGGATGGAGTAACAAAATAATAACCAAAAAAAAAACTCTCTCAATTTATTTATTAAAATATTGCCATATTTGGAAAACATAGAGAATAAATTTATAATAATAAATATTCAAATTAGGGATGCCAAACGCAAAAAACCAAATGTCCCAAACATTTTAAATAAATAATTTGTTCTCTTTATTTTCTGAAAAACTTCAAATTTTCATCCAAAAAAAATTGTGAAAATTTATATATAAAAAATAACATTCTCATCAAATTGCGTTTATTTATGTAACAGTTTTTATGTTCGCAATTCTTAAATATCATTTGAGGTTTTCTAAAATTCATTGAATTTAAATTAATGTTTTCTGTAGTCCGATTCTGTAAATTTCAACGATCCGACAATCGCAAAATATATCGACAGCTATTGTTGTTTGCACTAAGGATTAAGTGATTCACTAAGTACATACATCTTAACGACGGTCGACAAATCTATTTTTCTACTTATTTAAATTGTAAACGAGTGGCATCTCTGTCACAATAAGCGAAAAACACAAAGAAGAATAGAAAAAACAATTACTTCGTTTTTTACTAATATTTCTGTTTATTTATTTGAAAATGAAATAATGAATTGAATATGCTGTTTAATTTTTCAATATTTTATGATTTTTATTTATGTATGGCGACATTTCAACCTAAAAATTTAAGTTTTTATCGATTGAATAAACAACACAAAAATGGTTGTCGTTTAGATAACAACAACAACTGATTTTAACAATAGCGAATATCGTTTAAAAATTTTACTGGTAATTTTGCAATTTTCTTTTTTTAACGATTCGACTATCGTTAAAAGAAGTTACTGAATCGCGGTACTGAAAAGCTATTAATTTCTCCTGAATGTCAAGATTTTTTTTAAATGTAAAAATTTTTTAAATGTAAACATAGGTATTTGGTGTTGTTTTTTTTTTTTTTTTTGGAATTTCAATTTGTGTTTAACGAATAAAATTTATATATTAAAAATGCAATTGATGTCTTCTAAATTTAAAATTATAATTTCCGACGTTTTGGCATGATTTTCTGAAATTCAATTAATTGTAATTTATAATTGGAAATTTTTAATTCCAGTTTTTAGAATTGATATTTTCTTAAATTTTCTTAAGAAGTGCAATTTTGTATTTATGTGAATAATAATGCTTTAGTAATTTTAAACAATTTTAAAAATTAGATGTAATCGCAATCAGATATTTTGTTGGTAAAGCAGAACAATAATTCTATATAACTATGTAGAACTTTTTTGAAAGCAAAAAACTCATTGATGAACTCGGTAACTCTATTTTGTAAAGACAACAAAAAGTTAATAAGCCAAACTTATGTTCATATTTGTAAAAGAATAATGAAAATACGTATATACTCTTAACATTGTTCTGTATGATATCCAGTTGAAAATATTAACATTCATGTTAAAATGGAAATAACTATTGCAAAGCTAATTAGAACAAACAAAAATTGTGGCGCCATCTACTGTGGCATAGTCACGCTGAGCAAAATGAAGTGACACTCTGTTAATGCAAAAGAAATGTATTTTCCCCACAACAAAATATTGCAGAATTTTATGTAAATAAAATAATATACCGACATATATCTAACATGCAGTTGTTATGGATATACATATGTAATATATGTATATTATTTGTATTATTTAATATGTTTATATAAATTTATAAATAAATTTATACATAAAATTTTTTTTTTGCTATATTTACATTGTTTTTTTTATTAACAACTAGGTATTTTAGCATTATTTGCTTTAGATATTGGTGAATATTTACTCCCTTTATATTAACTCATAGTGTCTGCTTGTCGAAAAAATTTTGGATCGATTTTAACCAATTTCCCGTGAGCCATTCGATCTGAAATTTTGCAGGCAGGCTCGTGGTAATAACAGAAATGATCTAACAAATTTTTAGAGTGATGCCAAAACAATGGAAACTTTTCAATTTTTCTACCAGAGTTAATAAAAAAAATGTACAAAGGGTTAGTTTTTATTATATTATTACCACAACGACCACAAAAACAACAAGTCCAGCTATGACAACAACACAACATTTAGAATAACAACAAGAACAATATAGAAACATCATATTTTTCCTTTTTTTTTTAATTTTTCAGAGATTTCCCTGGACCTGTTCCACCGATTTTAATGATTTTTGAAATAGAAATCTTCCCATGAATTTGGTGAATCATACCCACAAAAAATGATCACTGTAGCTGCACTATTCAGGGCGTGATCGTGACAAGAACAACATAGAAAATTATATTTTTTCAAGGCTTTTTTTAGTTCTTCATTCAAATCTCGGGCCCTAATCGACCGATTTGGACGATTTTAAAAAGCTAACTTTTCAGGATGTAAATGAATCATTTTTTATATCAGCGAGCACCCTAGGTACTCGATTGATGCCGTCATCGTGATTTTCACAGACGGACAGACGGACAGACGGACATCGCTATATCAACTCCGGTTGTTATAAGGATCACAAATATATATATTTTATGGGGTCCAAAATTTTTTTCTAATTATTACAAACGGAATGACAAACTTATATATACCCTCTGCACACTGGAGTGGAGAGTATAAAAAATACACTTTTTTTTCGGAAAAAGTGCAAATAAAATGAGATATTTTTTGTCAGAAAAGAAAACGGCATTAGTTGATTGAATCTGACAACAAGTGATGTATAATTTTTTTATTTACTTTTACCCGATACCAAATTTAGTTATACAAATTAGATTTCTTAATTTCCATTAATCGCCACTTAAGGGCCATTTGAACTGACTTTTCATTTTTATTTCTGAAAACCCTAAGTTAAAAGTTTTAGCTGTCCTTATTTTCATCAATTCTAATTCACCAGGTTCGTCGGATTGTACACTTCAGTTACCTATTAAGTAGTACTAACTTGGACTGCATGTTTCTTATTTTTTTTTTTTATAATTTGCCATACATTATTCAACTTTTAAACATGATTAAGTTTGGTCTCTATATTATCAGATAGTTTTATTTTGTTCTACAATTTCTTAAGTTTTACTCGTAACCAACATCAGATGAAGTAAGAAAAAGTTAAGAGTACGATAAAAAAAAACACATTCTTCTTTTTAATTTATCGTTTTAAAGATAAAATTTGTGTTAAAGAAAAATTCATCTGCATTGTTAAAATATTTGTGTGTGTGTGTGTGTGTGTGTGTGTGATTAAAGTCAGAGTCAGCTCATGTGCGCTAGCGTTTGTTTGTTCGTTTATCTTCTGTAGCATTTTTTCTTTTTTTAAATAAAAAATTTCGTGTGTAATTCAAATGAAACTGAAACAGAGAATCCCAGATCTCTTGCTGGTATTTGCGTGTAAATTGATACGGAAGAAATTTATATTATACCATTAGTTCACTTCTGTTGCTGTTGTTGTTGTTTTTTCTTTTTTTTTTGCTTTTAATTTATTTATTATTTACGTGTTATATTTTCAAACATTTTTGCATAATCTTTAGATATTGTTTGTTGTGTTTTTTTTTTATATTTTGTTGTTATTATTATCGCTGTTTGTTGTTGTCGAAAACTAATTATTATTATTTTTTTTTTAAACCATCATAAATTTCCTAAGCTTAAATAGATTTCTTCGATAACATGCATAGAAATTATGGTTATTAAAAGAAACCGAAAGAAGATAGTTTTTGTTTTATGATATTTAATCGGTTAATTCCATTAGTAATCTTCTGGTTAATTTATTACAGTTTTTAAATGGAGGGTTATTAATGTTTGGTATGTGCCACACCTTTGAGGTAGAAATGGTAGTGAATATGGCTGTAATTATATGTATCAACTAACTAATATTTAGTTAAGGTCACGATGATTATCGCATGATATCCATTAAGGAAAATAAAGACTCTATGAATGGCGGGACTAACCATTAATGGGCTTGTGGCAGTCGTGGCTTAACCGTGGAAATCTATTGATTGAACTAGCTAAAATTTTTATTGCCAGTTGCCATTTGTTAAATTACAATATCTTTGGCTGAAATTATTGCATTTAGTTAATTCTTCTAGATACAGTTAATATATATTTTTTTTAGTAGTAGTAGTAGTATTTATTATACTTTAATTTAAAACTAATAATTAATATTTAACAATTTTTATACAACTTCTTGATTTGTGTTATTATATCTTAAAAATTGTGTGACATTTCTTTTAAAAACATTAACATTTCTTTCTAATTTGACATAGTTAGGTAACGTATTATATATTTTCAGTCCCTTGAAGAAGAGAGATCTTTGCATTGCTGTTGTTGCCACCCTTTGTAACCTAAAGTTTTCCGCGTTTCTTATGCTACACGGTTGAGCTTCTCCCACGTACATCAGTTGGTCGATCAAGTATTCTGGAGCATTACCCATCTTCATCTTTTGGACAAAATTTAAAGTATTAAATTCTAATCTTTGTTGTATGTTTAACCATTTCAATGTATCTAGTATATTTTGGATGGGAGCATATCTGTTACATTTTAAAATAGAACGCATAGCCTTATTTTGAAGCTTTTGCAATCTTTCCAATTGTGTTGTTGTTCAGCAGGTATACAGAATTGTGGAGCCGAATTCAAAATGAGGTTTTATCATCGTATTATACATATTTATTGCCGTTGTTATCGATATTTTATTTCGCACCCGTTTAAAAAAGCCGATTTTTTTCCAATTTTCTTACATATGGGCATTTCCGTGGTCGCGAACGTACGGTTCGTACGCTTTAGAAGCATAAAAAACAAAGAAATATATACTTTTTTTTATACTTCAAAATATGTTTCAATAGCATTTTGGTAGGTCTTTGTTAAATGTAATTGGTGGAATCTGCTGACTTTTAGTTTTCAAAATATTTGCAAAACGCATGTGGTCGCGAACGTACGCTAAATGGAAGTCGGTCTTGTCTTTATGTAGCAAACTACAAAAATCTGCGAATTGGAATAAAATATTTCGAAGCCGTTACATTTATTTCAAAGTAGAATAATGTAGCTTTCGTTAAGCTTTTGTTAGGCTGAAATATATTTATTGTTTTTTTTTATTCGCAAAAGTCTCGGTCGCGAACGTACGATTTTTCCATAATTTTTTTTTAATACTTTCGGTACTTGATGAGACATTCCATATTGATTTTGGCCTTCTAAACTTAAATCTGGGGTCAGTTTTGGTGAAATCCACCAAGTTTACCCAAAAATCGTACTAAAAATCTAAAATTGCAAATTTCGTGAAAATCTCGAATGCTCGTAGAAAAGCATTTTCTCTGCGTAGCTAAAGATACGTTTTAAATGAATGTAGAGCTCATACTTACGGTCGCGAACGTACGAATCTTTGAAAATCAAAATAAAATGTTTGGCGATATTTTTAAGCAGAGTTACTTTTGTTTTAGATTAGAGGCGTTAAACTTGATTTACATGCGCAATTACAATCACTTATTTGCATTCAACGCGGAGTAATCAGAACAAATGCAGTTTTTTGGTCGCGAAGGTACGATTAAAAGATCGATGTAAACAAAATAAAAATTTACCGCTAATCTGGCTTTGCTTTGTTCTTTTCACTTTTGTTTGTATTCATTTGATGTTCATAGAGAAATTTTAAAACAAAAGTGCAAACAATACATGTACGTCTACGTAAAAAAACTACTAAAGAGAAAAATGCATTTTGAAGTCGCTTAGAGTAAAAATAGGTTTTTTCTGTTTTAAGGCGAATTTTCTCAGGAAAAAAACTTAGGTGAGCTTAAAATCTTGACATTTTTTAAGAATCGTAACCAAACAATTTTAATGTTTTTTTTTTTTTTTTTCAACCTCGGTTCACTTTCTGGCGGAAATAACCATATGTAATCGACGTGATGTTTAAATTTTAAGTCTTTATCGATTATGAAACCCAGATATTTTATTTGATTAACTTTTTCAATTGTTTCATTATTAATTTTAAAAACTGTGTTACTGTTCATGTTTATTTCCACTATTTGAGTTTTTTTTTTTCATTTAGTTTTAATTTGTTCATTTTCAGCCAATTGCTTATTTTGTTGATATCATGCATTATATTATATTTACATTGTTCCTCTGTATTTCCTTCAGCATAGATCAGTGCGTCATCAGCATATAGAAATATTTCGCATTTATTTAAAATATTGGGCATATCATTTATATATATTATAAATAATAGTGCTCCTAATATAGAACCTTGCGGCACTCCAATTTTATTATCAATTTTATCCGATTTAACACCATTAACTTTCGTAATTTGTTTTCGATTTGTCAGATATGATTTAAACCATTGCAGTTCATTTTCTCTGATACCATACATATACAGTTTTTTAATCAATCACTCTCTATCGATAGTCTCGAACGCTCTTTTGAAGTCCAAGAAAATTGCCATTATCTTATTATTTTTATTACAATATTTCCATTTATTTATCACATAGTTTACCGTTGTTTCGCATGAGTATTTTTTTCTGAAACCAGATTGATATTTTGAAAACATATAGTTTTCTGCCATATAGCTTTCCAACTGTTCTTCAGCAATTTTTTCTATAATTTTTTCAAATGTTTTTAAGGTGTTTATTGGTCGGAATTCTTCACATTTGTTTGTTTTGGCTATTTTTTATACAGGTGTTACCATAGAATACTTCCAATTTTCAGGGAATATACCAGTCTTGAAAGATTTATTTATAATGTAAAGCATATTTTTACCAATAATGTTCCAATTATCTAAAACTATCTTAATTAAGACTTTGTTGAAATCTTGTTTGTTCTTTAGGCATTTCCATATGTTTTTAAGTTCTATTAAAGATATTGCACGAAATTTAAATCTAGAAAATATCACAGGTATATTGTTTGTATATTGCACTTTTTCTATTGCATCCGTTATTAATTTAATACTATCGACAAAATTATTATTAAATTGGGTAGCGATTTGATAGTCATCCTTATACTCCATATTGTTAAACATCACATTTTTTATCACATTGACATTTTTCTTAAGTACTAAGCTTTTTATTTCATTCCACATTTGTTTCTGGTCTTTGGAATTATTTATTTTGTTGTTAACATATTTGTTTTTTTCATTTTCAATTTTATTTTTATACGTATTTCTTATTAATTTATATTCATTCCATGCAGATTCTGTATTTTCGTTTTAGCGATTTGGAATTTAATAATTTTTTCTCTTTTGAGTATTTTTAAGTCTTCGTTGAACCATTTGTTAACATCGTTCTTTATATTCACTATTTTCTTGTTTGTAAATTTTTTAATCGTATTTTCGATACATGTGTCAATTATATCTACGCTCTTATTAACACTATAATTTTATTTATATTCTAATATTGCACTGAGTTCTCTATTGAATAGATCCTGATTATAATTAAATATTTCAATTTCTTTTCTATTTGTTTGGTTTTGATTTTCATTTTTATATTCAATTTCAATTTTTATATCTATTGCTTCATGGCCTGATATTTTATTGGCGCTATTCACCCCTGTTCTTGAAACCACTATCACAAAAAAAAAACTCGTAAATGAAAAATCCTTAAATCTACGAGTTTTTTGCTGTTCTCTAATTTCAATAAGAATATTTTTTCTCGTTTTAATTCACATAGAAAAGGCTTTCTGAAATCAAACCAAATGTCCTTTTTTCCTACTAAGCAGGTCTTAAGAGATAAAAAAGCTAATTGATATTTAAACGCTAACATGTTTTTTATTGAACCTTGTCATTATTTTAAAAAATTAGACATTAATTTTATGAAAAAAAAACGATTTTAGAAAACGTCTACATTTTGCGCTGATTTAAAAAAAAAAACTCGTAATAAGTGGTCGATGTTAATAAAACACACTTTTTGCGATGATGCTGTTCTATAACTACAATAAAAAATTTTTATTTACACAATCTACTTTCCATTATAATTTTTTCAATTATAACATAGATTCTTTATGCACTAATTATTGCAAATAAAGGAATTAAAAAAGATTTTTTCATCAAATCACATATTTTTATTTTTTTGCATATGTTCGAAACAGTAGTGATGCCAGTCAAATCCAATTTATTTGAATATCGAAAATTTTTTGGTGATGCCTAACTTTTAAAAAATAGAAAAGTCATTTTTAATTGAATGAAATTGAAGCACAAAACAATTAAATTAACATATAAGCTGTTATTTTAAAAGAAAATATTTTTCTTTATACTTTTTCTATAAACTTAAGAATAAACATGCACAAAATACTTAAAAGTTTTTTGTGAAACTGAATAAAGAACCATATGGCAACTCGGTTTCTAGATAACATATGTTATTAACTCAAACATATGGTTCTTAACTCAAACATATGTTTTAAATAAATAAAAAAAGTGGTTTCAAGAAACCCAAAATTTCAATTTCATGTGATTTTAAATTCACTCTTATTCAAATAACATCGTTTTAAGAACAGGGCTGATTGATTTTCGTTTTCATTATTTGTTATAACGTAGTCTATTATTGTTCTCGAATTTTTTGTGATTCTTGTATATTCGTTTACTATCTGCTTTAGTCCATTATCATGCAAAACATTTTCCAATCTGCTTTTATATGTTTCTTCTCGATGTTGGAATCACCAGCTACTATTATATCATAACTTGTTTCAGATATGTCTTCAATTAATTGCTCAAAAACTGTACAAATTTCTGTTTCACTGCTACTTGGCGATCTATAAACCGCCATTATTACGATTTGTTTTTTACCAAATTTGGCCACGTAAGCACTAATCCAATAATTTGAGTCGGAAGCTTTTTCAGAAATTTGTGTAATGTTCCATAGTTTTTTAAAATATATTGTAAGTCCCCCCGTCCTTTTTGAGTTTGACCGTGTACTATATTGATTATATTCATGTAATAGTATTTCTCGTTCATCTATATCTTTTGTTAAATGGGTCTCTGTAAGTCTAATGAAGTCTGGTACTTTTTTAAGCAATTATTTCCAATTGAATATAGTTATTATCTAATCCGCATATATTTGTGTAGATGCCATATATTTCCTGTGATTGTTAAACTATTAACCCCAGCCTTTTCTTTTTCATATTAAGCGTATTTTGATATACCGGACATTCTCTATTTGATACGATAAGATTTTCGTCAAGTCCCATATTAAGCTTCTTATTTGTTCTTATACAGTTAATACATTTATAAATTATTTCTTTTTCGCATTCCTTTGATTTGTGGTTTCCGTGGCATCTATAACATGTTTCTTCATTTTTACACTCGGCCGCCTTATGATTATATCCTTGGCATTTATAGCCATATTGTCATATTGTCATGAAACTAAGTAAAAAATAAAACTTTTCAATTCGACTGCACTTTGATAAGGATTTTCTTGAACGGAACGAATAACGACACGTTCTGTTCGGTTATCCATAATACGGGCTTCCATTGTCTTTCAAATTATTTATTACCGTATTTTATAAATTCAATAAATTTCCAATTTCATTATGAGACGTGCCATGATATCTCCACTTAGTGACCGTTTTTCGAATTGGTTCAAAAACTTCTTCTTTTAAAGTACCCTTTTTTAAAAAATTACCATTTTCAATAAAGGTATTTTTTTAAAGTACCTTTTTTTTTAAACTGTTCACTTTTTTAAAAAAGTACAAGTTTTTCAAATTGCACATTTTATAAAAAAAAGTTATTTTTTTTAAATTATCTTTTTTGGATAAGGTACCCCTTTCTTTAAAATACACTTTTTAAAAAAATTACCCTTTTAGAAAAAATACCCTTTCATAGGTAAAAAGTACCTTGTTTAAAAAAATTACCCTTTTTTTAAAAAGTAACTTTTTTAAGTACCCTTTCTTGAAAAGGTACCTTTTTAAAAAAAACTACCCTTTGTTTAAAAGTATTCTTTTTTTATACCCTATACCACTATGTGGTTTGGGTATAATGACTTTGTGCTGCTGTTTGTAACTACCAAAAATATTTGACCTAGACCCATCTTTTATTATACCGATCGAATCAGAATAACTACCTGATTCGATATAACGATGTCCGTCCATCCGTCCGTCCGTCCGTCCGTCTGTGTGTCCATGTAAGCCTTGTAATCAAACTGCAGGTCGCAAATATGAATGTGTTTTGATGAAATTTGGTATATAAGCTTTTATCGGCCATGGGATGAACGCTATTGAAATTGGTGGGAATCGGTCCCCTATGAAATCGACTTAAATTGCCATAAGATACAAATTATCATATAAATCTTATTCAAATTGGGTTTGTATGTGTTTATTACATCCATTAATCAGTAGTCCCAAAATGATCTATATGGGACAACTCTTAGTCATAATCCCCATATAGAGCTGCTTCCCGATCTTCACTTAAATCTACCAAAAAACAAAAATATTGCACTGATTCTTCTCAAATTTTGTTTGTATATGTATATTTTTGCAAAATACAAGAGACCTTACCAAACATGGTCAGGATCGGTCCACTTTTGGGCCTAGTCCCCATATAGATATAGCATCCTATATGAAATTTTTCATATCTGCAGCCAAAAAAATTAAGAAAAATCCCACTCAAATTTGGTTTATGCTTATTTTCTATATCCAGTTGGTTGGGTCTGAGAGATATGGTCTCTAAACGCATGGTATAGGGTATCATATAGTCGGTCTATACCGACTATAATTTTCTTACTTGTTAAATATGTAAATTTTTTTGCAAAGTACAATTCTTTTAAAAAAAGAACTCTTTTCTTAAAAGTATACTTTTTTAAATACATATTCAACTTAGCATGTAAAGAAAATATTTATGATAAAATAAATTTTATAAGTTTGTGTTGATGTTTTTAACTACCAATAATAATTTACATATAATATCATAATACCTTACCTGATATAGCGATCGACTGTAAATCACTTTTTAGTCTATATACAGTACACGTAAACTAAAGGTCACAATTATAAAAATATATATTTAGATGAAATGTGGGGAATATTTTTAAGTCTGTATAGAGTGATTTGAATTTATTACCTGTTGTTTTTTTTTTTTTTTTTGTGTATTAAATGTATCCTTAAATTCACATATTACTAGCTAAAAAATACTTATTATTATTATCTGGAGGAATCATTTGCAATTTGTTTGAATTATCGTATGATTTCTAAGGTCTCAAAAAATTCTTATAGGGATCAAACTTTGGGTATTACATGCCTGCTGAATCAAAAAATGAATTTCTTTGGTATTCTGTGAAGTTCTTAAGGAACTTATAGGTTTTCTATAAAAACCTGTCCAAATAGAAAAGCAATTAACCTAAAATTCAACTGGTAGTCGAATTTAAATTTCAGTTTCGGCAAAAGTTTTAAAATGGATGCAGGTTGAGACTATCAAAGATTCGGCGCAGCCGATTTTAACATTCTTACTTCTTATATTTTAAGGCGTTACACAGTGTGGTTGAATGATAGTCAAAATGAGAATTAATTTAGGGTAGCCGTATTTTAATATAATAATATTTTTTTTTTTACAAATCTATAATATTAATAGGCTAGGCGATTTCTTGTGACCGATATTTTGTACCGTTTTATCACGATTTTGACCAATTTTGAAATTATGGGCTCGATATAAAGTTTTTAGAGCTTTTTATTTAACAGTCCTGTAGATATGGGCAATAAATACTTTATATAAAATGTTGAGTCAAAAATCTTCAGAGGAATAGATCCTAGAGGAAGAGTAAAAAACAATATGTAAATAACAGTTAAAGTGTGTGCAGACAAAATAACTTATGTCGACAAACGTCGTATTCTTTGAAAAAGAAAACTACCAATTCAACCACCCATGTAGACATAAGTTGTTGTTGCTTGAAAAATTGATTTTTTTTGTTCGTCAACAAAAAGTTAACGGGACTTGGGATGAAAATATAACAACGTATCAAGAATAATAGTGATAAAAAATAACAGAAATAAACACAAAAGTGGTTATAAACTGAAAAATAATCCAAAATTATTTTGCATTTTTTTCATTAATAACAACGTATGTCGCTATGTGTCGTTTTCTGAGAAAATAATTTGTCAGCGATCAAACGTAGATTGACATACGTCGTTAGTGCTGCAAATTAATTTAATAAACATTTAAGTTACGTCGTTATTTAAAGAAAAAACACAGAAATGTTAAACACATGTAAAGAGCGTTAAAAATTATTATATTTGGCATCGTTAACTCAAAACTGACAAAAATGGACATAGGCGATTATTCCAGAAAACCACTGTATTAAATTTGTTAATGAGTTTGTTATCTTCATTCACAATAATAAACCAAAAAAGAAAGTGTTGGTTTGTGTATTGGCTAAGTTGAAAAATAAAGTTGCCTAGAAATTGCACTCAAATTTCAAGCGCTGGAATCTGCTAGTTATTATTATTACATTAAAAATTAACATTTGGAAAAAATATTTTTTTAAAATGCTTTTAAACCTGTTAAGCGCTTTTTTGTTTTTCGGAAAAAATTACGTTTGTTCACAATTTATGGTGTAGATTCTAAAGAGATAACGCAATGAATAAAATTGTAAACTATAGTGTACTTAATGCTCTGTCTGGCCGTGTTGTTATCAACTGGAACCTCATGTCCACAGGATACTATGATAAGTATCATGTGCGTACGTTCTATCAATTATTTGTCCAATTTTGTAATTTGCACAGAAATAATGGCATTCTGAAAAAAACGTCCGGCAGTGTTGCCATTGTTAGAGCTTCCAAAGCCTTTCTTCGGTTGGTCAACGGTCAGTTCAGTTTTCCCTCTAAACTCCTTCTGAATCCATAATTTTGTAGCCTAAACAATTTTCTTATCATCATCATCATCTAGCCTGCCATTTTTTATAGGAAGGTTGTATAACAAGTGAAGTGGACAATAAAAAATCGTATCCAGCCATGAACTAAGTTAACCAAACTGGGTATAATGACTTTGTGCTGCTGTTTGTAACAACCAAAAATATTTGACCTAGACCCATCTTTAATTATACCGATCGAATCAGCATCACTTTCTGAGTTGATTTAACAATGTCCGTCCGTCCGTCCGTCCGTCCGTCTGTGTGTCCATGTAAAGCTTGTAATCAAACTGCAGGTCGCAAATATGAATATACTTTGATGAAATTTTGTATATAAGCTTTTATCGGCCATGGGATGAACGCTATTGAAATTGGTGAGAATCGGTCCATGTTCAGACCTAGCCCCCATACAAATTACCCATATGAAATCGACATAAATTGCCATAAGATCCAAATTGTCATATAGATCTTACTTAAATTGGGTTTGTATGCGTTCATTACATCCACTAATGAGTAGTCCAAAAATGATCCCTTTGACCCCATATGGAGCTGCTTCCCGATCATCACTTAAATCTATTAAAAAACAAAAATATTGCACTGATTCTTCTCAAATTTTGTTTCTACATATTTTTGCAAAATACAAGAGACTTTACCAAACATGATCAGGATCGGTCCATTTTTGGACCTAGGCCCTTTATAGATATAGCATCCGATATGAACTTTTTCATATCTGCAGCCAAAAAAATTAATAAAAATCCCACTCAAATTTGGTTTTTGCTTATTTTCAATGTCCAGTTAGTTGGGCCTAAGAGATAGGGTTTCTAAACTCATGGTATAGGGTATCGTATAGTCGGTCTAGACCGACTATAATTTTCTTACTTGTTTTTTTTTTACAAATCATTCTATCAACTGAATTAAAATCTTTCTTTGTTGCACAGCAAACGTAACACATTTGCGTAGATGTTGTATTCATTATAGCATCATAATCACCAACATTAGTTTTTGATTAATTTTTATTGATCGTTCTCCTAATAAAACCATAAAACCAATTGCAATTTAAAGTGTTTTCTACAATTTCTTTTATTATTGTACTTTTTTATATCCTATACCACTATGTGGTTTGGGTATAATGGCTTTGTGCTGCTGTTTGTAACAACCAATAATATTTGACCTACACCCATCTTTAATTATACCGATCGAATCAGAATCACTATCTGATTCGATTAAACGATGTCCGTCCGTCCGTCCGTCCGTCCGTCTGTGTGTCCATGTAAAGCTTGTAATCAAACTGCAGGTCGCAAATATGAATATATTTTGATGAAATTTGATATTTGATCTTTCATTGGCCATGGGATGAACGCTATTGAAATTGGTGAGAATCGGTCCATGTTCAGACCTAGCCCCCATACAAATGACCCCTATGAAATCGACATAAATTGCCATAAGATCCAAATTGTCATATAGATCTTACTCAAATTGGGTTTGTATGCGTTTATTACATCCATTAATGAGTAGTCTAAAAATGATACCTAGAGCTGCTTCCCGATCTTCACTTAAATCTATCAAAAAACAAAAATATTGCACTGATTCTTCTCAAATTTTGTTTGTATATATTTTTGCAAAATACAAGAGACTTTACCAAACATGGTCAGGATCGGTCCATTTTTGGGCCTAGTCCCCATATAGGTATAACATCAGATATGAACTTTTTCAGGGTCTCTAAACGCATGGTATAGGGTATCATATAGTCGGTCTCGACCGACTATAATTTTCTTACTTGTCACTCTTTGTCCCCTTCTAATATACATGACCATTAAAATAAGTTGTTGATATATGAATACGTTACGTATTTACAACAGCAATAACAAAAATCACAGTAACAAAAATAAAGACAAAACAAAAACAAATAAGAAAATTATAGCCGGTCTAGAGCGACTACACGATACCATGTTTTAAAGAGTCGCTATCTCTTAGGTCCAACTAATTAGATATAGAAAATAAGCATAAACAAATTTGAGTGGCAATATTATTTTTTTTTTTGCCTCCGAATATGAAAAAGTTCATATCGGGTGCTATATTTATATGCGGACGAGGTCGAAAAATAAACCGATCCTCACCATATTTCGTAAGGTCACTTATTTTTTTTAGAAAACATTAGAGGAATCTGTGCAACATTTTTATTTTTTGATAGATATATGTGAAGATCGGGAATCAGCTTCATATGGGGGCTATGACTAACAATTGTGCCATATGTAGTGTTTAATTTTGGATTACTGATAAATGGATGTAATGAACATACCTAAACCAAATTTCACCGAGATCTATGTGTCATTTGTACGGGGACTAGGTCTGAACATGAACCGATTTTTACCACTTTCAGTAGGGTACATTCAATGGCCGATAGAAGCTTACATGGACACACAGACGGTTATTTACTATGGAAATAGTCTTATCCGATCTTATCCGATAATACCTTGGAACTCTATATTTATTTATATTACTAAAAAAATGTTAAAAATAATTCTACAACATTTTTCTGAAAAAGAATTTATCAACATGACAGTCCAATATCTGAGATTTAATCTCCCATTTAAACCAGGTTTCGATTTTAGAATAAACAACCAAAAAAATATACATGAAATTCGTAGTTTTTTTTTACTTTTTATCACTTTGCACTTAATTTGCGAAAATTATTGAATTTTTAGAGAGTATAACAAAAAAATGTAATCAATCCTCACTTTTGACACATTTCCACCCAATGTGCGTTGTGAGACAAATGACCTCATTTTCAATCACCTCTCTTTCTACAAATGGCAATGGCAACCCTAGTAGTAGTACATATGATATGATAGTAAAAGTAAGTTTCACCAATATTAATTAGAATAATGTATTACATGCACATAATATATTTTGTTAAAATATTTTCCAGATTTAGGAATTTCGTCATTAAAATCGACAATTCATCTTATTTACGAGCGTAAAAGAACCCTTTCCTTCATTTTTTAGTTACCTGTAAAGCCAAACACTTTAACCCCTTCTAACCATGCAAATCAGCAATTTGTTATTTTTTAAAAACAAGTTGAACAATTTAATGATTTTTGTCTAATATCCAAAACTAAAGACATACATAATTGGTATAGCCAAAACAAAGTTTTCGCTCAGAAAACCATTAATCTTGCATACCCCGCATTAAGTCTATTTTTCATTAAAATATTTAAATTAATATTTACATTTTTCTTGCCTCTGCAACGTTTGGTTATTTGCCAAAATGGAAAAATAAGCAGCACAAATAAATATTTCTGGTGACAGGCTTGCTGGGGAGTCTCTATGGTCTTGAGTAAAGAAAAAAAGAAAACAAAAACAATAAATGTGAAGTACTAGGTAGGACGTTCTGAGATCATGATGTAGAAATATTTTACTACCTGCGCATTCTTTTTTTTATCAAAGAAAACTAATCTTTAAAGTGTTGAAAAATATAATAAAATTTTAAATGTCTCTTATTATTGTTGGCATTGTTGTGTTCAGAGTAAATTACAGTGTACGAATGTAGCAAAAACTCTTGGTAATTTTCTAACAAAATTCCAATGATTTTGACATGGTTTTTAATTGGTTTTCATATGGCTTTAAACAATGTACTTGTAGCTAAAGTCATATATATGTCTACATACATACATACTAGATACAGGTGAAATATTTCACTTGTATTATCACATCGGGGAGTGTGTGTGTTAAAAAAAAATCTCATTAACGTTCATCCGACCATATGTTTGTCTTTGAATTCATAGAAATTTACTTTGCCTCCGGTAATTAAAGAAAATGACAATGTTATTTTTTTCTTTTTTTTTTTCTTTTCATAAATCCAATGTTTTATTTTCTTTATTTATTTTTATATCATTAATTACAAGGCCACTTTAGTAGATTTTTTTTTTGTCTTCACAAAAAATATATACTCGTACATACGAGTGTATCTAATTTTTTGTCACATTAAAATTGTTATTTTTATTGTCTTAGGAAACATTAGTGATAAATTATGATAAATTTATTATAAGTATATGTATGTATATATGTAAGTATGTATGTGCAATGGGAAAAGATTCCAAAAAAAGCTAATGAGTAACAAATCATTTGTAAAACCGAATTTAGATAATTCTTAAGAAATTATGAATAATAAGAATTTTAAGGCGATTACACAAGGTTATACACACCCTATAATGATGTCGTATTTATTGTATGTCAGCACAGCTTCAACGTAAGCTCGAAACAAATAATAAATAAAAAAATGTTCATGTCTTTTGCAAAGATAACATTTCAACGAAAGCAATTAAGATTGGCGAGCTTTATATGAAGGTTGTATGTGTTTTTTAAATTTGTTAGAAAACTTTTGGATAGAGATGGCGTCTTAAGCCGCAAATTATCCACTGGATCAATGCAGCAATTATTAAATATATTTTAACATATGGTCCAGGAATGTAAAAAGTCATGGTTTCTGAACTCGTAAAGGCATGTGGATCAACATCACATACACGATTGAGCATATGCTCAATGTCATGTTTTTGGATATATTTATTAAAACTACTGAATCGAACGTAGCTTTTCGTTAATCATCTGCGCACATGCGCAGAATTGATGAAAGGCTGAAAAAAAATCGAAAATTCTCTGATTCGCGATGACTTAATAGAATTTTGGTTTTTTTTAAGCTATTATTTTTGAACTTTTTTTGACATATTTTTTTTGCAATTTTTTTTTTTTTTTCGATAACAAAAAATGTTGTGCGTGAAAGAACCATTAAGTTTTCATAACACATACCACTATGTGGTCAGGATCAAATGACTTTGTGCCGATATTATACCGATCGACACGGAATCACTTTCACAGTCGATTTAGAGATGTCCGCCTTTTAGTCTGCCCGTCCGTGCCTCCGTCCGTCCGCCTGTTTGTCCATGTAAACTTTTTAATCATACTACATGTCGCAAATATGAATCTATTTTGATAAAATTTAGCATAAAAGCCTTCTATCGACCATAGGATGAACGCTATTGACATTGGCGAAAATCGGTTCTTGTTCAGACCCAGTCCCCATACAAATGACCCCTATGAAATCGATTTAAATTGCCATAATATCTAAATTATCATATAGAACTCGGTCGAATTGGGTTTGTGTATGTTTATTACACCCCCCGTATGAAGCTGATTCCCGATGTGCACTTAAATCTATCAAGAAACAACAGATATTGCACAGATTTATCTCAAATATTGTTTGTATATGTTTTTTCATTTTTTGACCTGGGCCGCATATAAGTATAACATCCGATATGAACTTTTTCATATGCGAAGGCAAAAAAATTAATAAAAATGCCACTCAATTTGTTGGACCTGAGAGGGTCTAACATTAGGGTCCTAAGCTCATGGTATGGGGTATCGTGTAGTCTGTCTAGACCAACTATAATTTTCCTACTTGTTTTTTTACATTTTGTTTTTTTTTTTTTCAGAAATCGCTTCGGACTGGGCAAAGTCTTGCAACATTCGAAAGAGAATAATGTACGTAGGAACTTCTAAGGAACTAAGAAAATTGTTCCTCTCAAATATCACCTTTCTCGGAAGTTTTCGAAAACTTCAAACTTGTTTTAAGTTCTTGTTTTGGAGAAAAGTTGGATATGAATGCAGAACTCTTTGAACCACACCTCAGTGGCAGAGGGTACATATGGGTTTGTTATTCCGTTTGCAACGTATCGAAATAAATTCCGGAGACCTCAAAACCATATTTTTTTTATCTTTATAGCAAGGAAAGTTGATTTAGCGATGATATCTACGATAGACCGTTTTTATACCCTATACCACTATGTGGTTTGGGTATAATGACTTTGTGCTGCTGTTTGTAACAACCAAAAGTATTTGACCTAGACCCATCTTTAATTATACCGATCGAATCAGAATCACTTTCTGAGTTGATTTAACAATGTCCGTCCGTCCGTCCGTCCGTCCGTCCGTCTGTGTGTCCATGTAAACCTTGTAATCAAACTGCAGGTCGCAAATATTAATATATTTTTACGAAATTTGGTATATAAGCTTTTATCGGCCATGGGATGAACGCTATTGAAATTGATGAGAATCGGTCCATGTTCAGACCTAGCCCCTATACGAATTACCCCTATGAAATCGACATAAATTGCCATAAGATCCCCATTGTCATATAGATCTTACTCAAAGTGGGTTTTATATGCATTCATTACGTCTATTAATGAGTAGTCCAAAAATGATCCCTTTGGCCCCATATAGAGCTGCTTCCCGACCTTCACTTAAATCTATTAAAAAACAAAAATATTGCACTGATTCTTCTCAGATTTTGTTTGTATATATTTTTGCAAAATACAAGAGACTTTACCAAACATGATCAGGATCGGTCCATTTTTGGACCTAGTCCCCATATAGATATAGCATCCGATATGAACTTTTTCATATCTGCACCCAAAAAAAAATAATAAAAATCCCACTCAAATTTGGTTTTTGCTTATTTTCTATGTCCAGTTAGTTGGGCCTAAGAGATAGGGTCTCTGAACGCATGGTATAGGGTATCGTATAGTCGGTCTAGACCGACTATAATTTTCTTACTTGTTTATTTATAATATCGTTCACTAACATCTCAAAGAAGTTGCTCTTTAAAATCATCGAAATCGGTCAGAAAAACCTCTTGAAAAAATAAAAATTTTCAGTGTGTTTGTTGTTTTTCTTAAGATATGTGGTTGTGTGTACATTTATACTGCACGTGTCACAGTGGTCTAAGCAAGTATTACCATATATTTTCTTTTATCGTTAAAATTAAAAATTAAAAATGAAAAATTAAAAATTAAAAAATAAAAATTAAAAATTAAAAATCAAAAATTAAAAATTAAAAATTAAAAATTAAAAATTAAAAATTAAAAATTAAAAATTAAAAATTAAAAATTAAAAATTAAAAATAAAAATTAAAAATTAAAAATTAAAAATTAAAAATTAAAAATTAAAAATTAAAAATTAAAAATTAAAAATTAAAAATTAAAAATTAAAAATTAAAAATTAAAAATTAAAAATTAAAAATTAAAAATTAAAAATTAAAAATTAAAAATTAAAAATTAAAAATTAAAAATTAAAAATTAAAAATTAAAAATTAAAAATTAAAAATTAAAAATTAAAAATTAAAAATTAAAAATTAAAAATTAAAAATTAAAAATTAAAAATTAAAAATTAAAAATTAAAAATTAAAAATTAAAAATTAAAAATTAAAAATTAAAAATTAAAAATTAAAAATTAAAAATTAAAAATTAAAAATTAAAAATTAAAAATTAAAAATTAAAAATTAAAAATTAAAAATTAAAAATTAAAAATTAAAAATTAAAAATTAAAAATTAAAAATTAAAAATTAAAAATTAAAAATTAAAAATTAAAAATTAAAATTTAAAATTTAAAAAATTAAAAATTAAAAATTAAAAATTAAAAATTAAAAATTAAAAATTAAAAATTAAAAATTAAAAATTAAAAATTAAAAATTAAAAATTAAAAATTAAAAATTAAAAATTAAAAATTAAAAATTAAAAATTAAAAATTAAAAATTAAAAATTGAAAATTAAAAATTAAAAATTAAAAATTAAAATTTAAAAATTAAAAATTAATAATCCGGTCTCAAATCTCCATAAAATTATCAAATCTGATATTCAAATTAACCACTCAGGTTGGAAATACACAAGAATCTCACTCAAAATTAATTTTTTTTTTTTTAATATTTATTAAAGCAACTGATGGTAACGTTTACTGTCTTAATCTTTTTTTTTATATATTTTATTAAACTAATAACTTCGTATTGTACATTTTTCATAATAGACAATTTCAAGTAAAAAATTGTCCCATGTATTCCACAAATTTCTCTAACATTCTTTAACACTGTATTGATGAAACTGGCTACTTTAATTTTGAAATCCATACCTTCATTGGTAAATTTTTTTATTTACTATAACCAATTTAAAAATTAATATCGATTCCAACTAATGAACTTGTTTTGTATTCTCCTCATATACTAATGTTCATTAAAAGCGTTCAGACATATTAACGTATTAAATAGCCACCAATCAAAATACTAATGATAATTTTCATCAAATTAAAATAAAAACAATTGTATTAATATTACCAAAACACAACAACCTGATAAAATTATTAACATTTTAAACAAATTTGCATTCCAAAAACAAACATTTTAGGTAGGTAAATTGCATTCCAAAAACAAACATTTTAGGTAGGTAAACAGACAGAGAGACGTGCAGATATACAGACACAGACTGAAAGTTAGTCACACAAATTATATGTAATAAGAAAAATGAAATCAATTTTATTTGAATTTATAGACAAAATTCATAAAAAAAAAATCTCTAAAACACTTTTGCATGCAAATTAGTTTCACGAAGCGTTTATATTTGAATAAATACACAGATATTATGATGGCTCCACCATCCTCTATCCATACATGAAGGTACATACATATATTCTTGACTCTTAATCACCACTAAAATGAAACCAAAACAAAAAAGTAAAAATGAAAATAAAACGAAATGCATTAAAAAAAAAAAAACAATATTGAATGAGGTTAGCCCAACTTTGAAGGTTTGTTAGCATTTCAACCCCTTAAGATATCGGTATTATTTATTTATAAAATGTATTGTTAGACGTCACAAAGATTATTTGTCGAAATTTACAGATTTAGATTTATCAACTGATGGTGT
The DNA here is from genome assembly GCA_963682025.1 of Cordilura impudica. NCBI lineage: Eukaryota > Metazoa > Arthropoda > Insecta > Diptera > Scathophagidae > Cordilura > Cordilura impudica. Next base: position 299,497,893 of record OY821517.1, read on the forward strand.
TAGCTCTGCAGCCAACATTGTGCAGCCGCTTTAGAAATATGTAATATTAAATAAATAAGACAATTATAGACCGACTACATAATACCATATAAAATGCGTTTCGAGAGAGAGTCTTCGATCCAACTTTGCTGAGGCAATAAGAGGCAATAACAGGATATAGAAAATAAGCATAAACCAAAAGTTCTCGTCTATTTTTATTACTTTGTGGCATACAGATACGAAAAATTTAATATCAGACGTTAGTTCTATAGAGGGATCAGTTCTATATAGGGATTATTACTGGACTACATACACCAAATTTTATGCATATTTATACGATAATCTGCATCTTACGAATATTTTAGTCGCTCGGATGAGAGTTATTTATATGGGATCTAATGCAAATTTTATTTGCACTTTTTTCGAAAAGTGTATTTTTTTATATATTCTAAATTATGAGCAACCTTATTTTATACATCAGTCGAAAGTAAGCTTTGGAGATGTATGAAGTAAATTTAACTGTGGTTTCATTATTACTAGCAGATTCCAGCGCTCGAAATTCGAGTGCAATTTTTATGCAGCTTTATTTTTCAAATTAGCCGATTCATAAATCAACACTTTTATGGTTTATTTAACAAACACAAACATAGCATATGCATAATTTTATGTATGTGTTAGTAGCAACTTTAAATGCAATTTACTCAAAATAAAGGAAAAATTTAAAAATCCGTAAATCTACAAGACGGCTAAAAAGAAATACCTTTTTAATAATATACGTTTGGACAAAAGTGGGATAAAATGGTAGAACAAAACATCGGTCACAAGAAATCGCCTAGCCTATTAATATTATAGATACACCGTAGTCCAATAGACAGTCTGCAGAGTGGTTACAAGTGTGCGAAAGCCGACCACAGCAGCCAAAGACTCGATAATGGGCTGGAAAGGTTACGGCCAGTGTTTTTTGGGATGGACATGGTATAATATTTATTGATTAATTGAAGAAAGGAAAAACAATAACTGCCAAGTACTATGTTGAGCTTTTTGACAGATTGTATGAAGAAGATTGGAAGAAATTAAGAAAAAAACGGCCCCACTTAAATAAGAAAAAAATCTTCTACCATCAGGACAATGCGCCGGTACATTCATCTGCTTTGGCTACATCGAAGTCTTTACATTACGAATTGTTCCCCACCCCCCGCATTCACCAGATCTTATCACCAGAGATTAATTTTTGTTTCCAAACTTGAAAAAATGGCTCCAGAGAAAGAGATTTTCCACAAATGAAGAAGTCATATCAGCGACGGAAAATTTTGACAAATCGTATTTTTTCAAGGGTATCAAGATCTTGGAGGATCATTGGAAGAAGTGCATTTCACTTAACGGAGATTACATTGAAGAATTATTTAATTTTAAATCCAAGAAAAACTGTTTTTTCCACTGTTAGTCCACGGAGTTTTCACTCCTTATCGTACTTTAAATTTCGCGAATTTATTGATTTGGGAAAATATTTTTTTCAAGTTGGTAGTACTGTTCAAAATTTTATGTCAATATCTTCTTTAGTTTAATAGTGACGTTAGTTTTTGTAAGCAATAAAATGCGAAAACATTGAAGTTTCATTAATTTTGTTTCTTGAATGAAATTTCTGCAGCAGAAATGTTAAGAATGTTGCAGAAGACCTTCGGGTATGTCAACAAAAATACTGGTTTACAAGTGATACAAACAGATCCAGGAATGAACAACACATCAGAAAAAGTCGTCGATTAACAATTAGAGATCTTGCTTATACTGCTGATGTCTCAAAAGGCTCAGCCAATATCTCTTTGAAGGATATTTGGGTCTCAAATGCATCAAATCTCGATTGAGTCCGAAAAAACTATTACTTATATCTGTGGTTTTCTAGAATAGCCGCGTATGTCATAAAATCAAAATGTTCAGGGGAGCCAAAAAACGTTATATTTGAAATTATGGGCTCGATATAAAGTTTTTAGAGCTTTTTATTTAACAGTCCTGTAGATATGGGCAATAAATACTTTATTTAAAATTTTGAGTCAAAAATCTTCAGAGGAATAGATCCTAGAGAAGGACGAAAAAACAATGTGTAAATTACCCTTTTGAGTGCAAATAAAACAACTTATATCGACAAACGTCGTTTTCTTTGAAAAAGAAAACTACCACCATGTAGACATAAGTTGTTGTTGAAAAATTGATCTTTTTGTTCATCAACAAAAAGTTAACGGGACTTTGGATGAGAATATAACAACGTATCAAGAATAATAGTGACAAAAAATTTCAAAAATAAACACACAAGTTTTTACAAGTGGTTATAAACTGAAAACTAATCCAAATTATTTTCCATTTTTTTTCATTAATAACAACGTATGTCGCTTGTGTCGTTTTCTGAGAAAATAATTTATCAGCGATCAAACGTAGGTTGACATACGTCGTTAGTGCTACAAATTAATTTAATAAACATTTAAGTTACATCGTTATTTATAAAAAACTCAGAAATGGTCAGCATTTAAAAAAAAAAATAGAACACAATTAAAGAGGGTTAAAAATTGATATATTTGGCTTCAGTAACTAAAAACAAAAATGAACATACGTGGTTATTCCAGAAAACCACAGATATATTAATTCATTTATTTTTAATAAGAGCGGTGCATTATTTCTTAAACAATGTTCTCTGAGTACCAGAACAGAATGCAGCGTATCGCTAAGAGTGACCAGACTTGTATTCATGTCCGGATACCACAGCAACTATCCAATTAAGCAAATATCTTAACAAAGGTGACGTAAGATAAAAAATATCACACCAAAGTGCTCAAAAGTAAAAGTCACGTTAAGAGTTTATATAGATGTGGTGTATTATAAATTCCTTCAGCTGGGCCATATTGAAGCTATTCTCAAAACAAACAAAAAATAATAATAAAGCGGAATAATGGGCAGAATACTCTTGATTTCTGCATCGTCTCACATTGCATTTCTTTTTAGAGAACAGGGATAACTTTTAAGGCGATAAAATTTATTTGGAAAATTCCCCAAACTTAAAAAAAGGTACCCAAAAGAAATGAACAAATTCCCGATTTTTTTTTTAATAGAAATAAAAAATGAACTTACTCCCCAAATTCATTCTTAAATTTTTACATATTTTTATTTAATGCGTTTTGTTAAATATTTATTTTAGTAAACATAAGCATACTGCTCTCAATATATGCCCTACAATAAATGCATTTAAAATGAGAATTCTTTTCAATAGCATTATTTCGTTGCGCGGAAGCCACGCGCACGGGGAATACAGCTTAGCTAGAATATCGGAATGATCTGAAAGATATATTTTGACAATTAAAATAAGTTGGCAACAGCTGCGCGGCAGCACATGTGTGGTTGCCAAATGCGCGGAAGCGGCGCGCGGTGCGCGACCGCGGACTCGAACGCGACGGATGCGGACGCGACGTGCTCTCAGAACACAGCTCAGCTAAAATATCGCAATGCTCTAAAAAATATGTTTTAGGAATTAAAATAAGTTAACGAGAATTAAGCGGAGGAGCGCGGACGCGACGGATGCGGACGCGACGCGCTCTCAGAACACAGCTCAGCTAAAATATCGCAATGCTCTATAAAATATGTTTTAGGAATTAAAATAAGTTAACGAAAACTAAGCGGCAGTATGGGTAGTAGCTGCGAGGAAGCGGCGCGAGGCGCGCGAACGCGACGCGCTCGCGGAACACAGCTCAGCAAAAATATCGCAATGATCTGAGAAATATATTTTGGCGATTAAAATAAGTTGACAACAACTGCGCGGCAGCACAGGTGTGGCTGCCAAACGCGCGGAAGCGGCCGCGACGGATGCGGACACGACGCACTCTCGGAACACAGCTCAGCTAAAATATCGCAATGAAAACTAATCGGCAGCACGGGTAGTAGCTGCGAGGAAGCGGCGCGAGGCGCGCGGACGCGACTCGCTCGCGGAACACAGCTTAGTGAAATGTCGTATGATAAATTTTATCTACGTATGTGAAATAATTACCTGTTGATCAAAATAGGAAACCTTGCGACACAATATTAAACGTCGCATTAGTTTTTCATTTCTGAAACTTGAATTTGACGTCTCTGCTCAAAAATGATCACTTATTGAATGAAGTAATTCAATTTTTAAAAGTTTTGATTCCTTTAATTTGGGAACCTTTCCGTTATATTTTATGTTTATAAATAAACTGAAAAAAAAAACTTAAAGCGGTTTCGCAGCTTATTTTTGAAGCATTTTTGCTGCAGCATCTTATAAAAAACTTCTAAATTAAAAAATCAAAAAATTTTTAATTGAAATAAAAAATTAATTTACTGCCCATACAAATTTTTGGGGAGAAAGTTCATTTTATTGGGGAATTTGTTAATTGGGGCTAAGTACACAGCGCTTGGTAAGCATAGTGAACCATTTTTCAAGTCAAAGACCCGGGCAAGACCGGGTAAAAACAGCTAGTATGACTATAAAATTCATTTCCAGGATCTGTATCGTTAGTAGCACCATCTTTGATGTCGGTATGTGAACATTGAGTAACTAAAAACCGACTTCGATCTGTTTGACTTTTTTTTATTTAATTTGTCCTTTTCTATTTATTTAAACTACCTTTTGAATACAACATAAATCAAATGGCTGCCTCTGTTGGCCACGGCTAAATCTGCCATTTTTGCTACATTTTCCATCAATTTTTCGAGCATCTCGGGCGTTATAGCAATGATTTCCACACGAATATTTTTCTCGACCTCGTCAATGGTATCAGGTATGTTGTCGTACACTTTTTCTTCAAATAACCCCACGAAAAATGTCCAGAGGGGTCATACCTTTTTTTGAAGTCACACGTCTGGGGAATGTTTATTGCAGAAACTACATTGTGTGACCTGTAGCGTAGCATGGTGCACAATCTTGTTTAAACCAGTTACCGTCCAGACCTTTTTCACTCTTTTTCGGACCGACTAAATCACCAGTGTCCACCGATATTGTTTTCCATCCACACTTTCACCTTCACAGAAGAAAAATGCCCCAATAATTGTTTTTGGGCAAACACCGGCCCAAGCAGTCACTTTTTGGTCAGGCAGTGGTATTTCCTGGATCTCATGTAGATGCTTCGTTCCCCAAAATTGACCCGATAATTGTTTTTGGGCAAACACTGGTGCGAGCAGTCACTTTTTTCTCAGGCAGGGGTATTTCGTTGATCTCGTGTGGATGCTTTTTTCCCTAATATCGGCAATGATACTTGTTAACTGCGCAAAAGAGTGTGTCGGTCATAGAAATTTGCTTCTAAAAGTCAGGTTCACTGTCAACCATTCAACCGACTGTTTGACTGTATTGCAAGTCAAGGTCTACCCCCGAAAGCCTTTGATTAAATTGCACTTTAAGCAGAAACAAATACAAATCATACTTCAACTAGTAAGAAATTATAATCGGTCTAGACCGACTATACGATACCTTATACCATGGTTTAGAGACCTTATCTCTTTGGTCCAACTAATTTGATATAGAAAATAAGAATAAACCAGATTGGAGTGGCATTGTTATTAATTTTTTTGGCTGCAGATTTGAAAAAGTTCATATCGGATATTCTTTTTATATGGGGACTAGGTCGAAATATGTACCGATCCTGACCATATTTGGTAATGTCACTTATATTTTGAAAAAATAAATACAAACCAAATTTAAGAAAAATCTCTGCAATATTTTTGTTTTTTGATAGATTTAAGTGAAGATCGGGAAGCAGCTCTATATGGGGCCTATGACTAAGAATTGTCTTATAGGGATTATTTTAGGACTACTGATTAATGGATATAAGAAACACATACAAACCCAATTTGCCTGAGATCTATATGATAATTTGGATCTTATGGCAATTTATGTCGATTTCATAGGGATCATTTGTATGGGGACCAGGTCTGAACATGGACCGAATTTCACCAGTTTCAACAGCGTTCATCCTATGGCCAAATTTCATCAAAATTTCATCAAATTACAAGGTTTACATGGACACACAGACGGACGGACGGACGGACGCACTTCGCTAAATCGACTCAGAAAGTGATTCTGAGTCGATCGGTATAATAAAATATGGGTCTAGGTCAAATATTTTTAGTAGTTACAAACAGCAGCACAAAGGCATTATACCCAAACCACATAGTGGTATAGGGTATAAAAATGCTGAGCGCGGCGATACGACTCATTCAGGTTATCGGCAACATTCTCTCTTATAGTCTCAACCAGCTCAACTTCAACTCAACTTCATATAGACGATCTCGCACTGTACCGTGCACAACGAAATTCGACACTAAACGACGAATAGTGTTGTCAGACAGTGGTACTTGAGTAACACAACTGAATGTATAGCGTCAATATTTTGCCACGTTGTTTTGCTGTAAAGCGATACATGATATAAATTGTACTAAATTGACGTTTAAAACACATATGCTCTTAAGTTGACAAACGTCAAAATTATTAAATGCTGTCATATGGACACAAAGGATGATACCAACTGTATATATTTTTTTTTGCAAGTTTCCTCTTTTTTGGAATTTATGTATTTATCTATAGGCCGTTAACGAGTTAAATTAAGGAAGGTAAAAATCAGTTCTAATTCATACCAAATTATTCAAAACCATTTTAAATTAAAATTTGTATTTCTCATGACCTTTTAACTTATAACTTTTGAAGCATTCAATTGATTTTGCTAAATTTCAATAGCAAATCACTAATAAGATTGGGAATGAATGGTCGTAATGATAAACTTAATAAAAAACCCGAAATGGAACACTAAAGTGCTCATTATATTTTCATTCACTTTCGAACGACCTGACCCTTTACCAGCTTATCAAACACAATATATTATCTTCAACAATATTATTAAACTTTTACCCACATACCAGTACATGAGATTTTACAAGTAATAACAGCCAACAAAAATAACAATAATAACAACACAAATCATATAAATCTTCAAATACATTTATATACTTAGTATGTATTTATAAACGACATATGGTTTGAGTACAAAATGACTAGAAGCATGAAAATTTTGCTGAATTAGTTATAATTCATATTCAAATAGACATTAGGCATTATCATTAATGCTGAAGCAATCAACTTTATTATGTTTAAAAATGCCTTGTTAAAGTTGAAAAAAAAATTTTTTTAATGCTTCATGGCTGTATAACTTTTACGACTGCTGGTATAATTTGGCCGAAAATATTCAAATTATTATTATGAGACAAGTAAGCGTAATTTAGGCAGTGAAAGAGGATTTCAAATATAACGAGTGATATAAAATTAGTTTGTAAAAAAAAATTAAAAATAAAAAAAAATAATAGATTTTCTGAGTTTGGCCACATAAAAGTTTGCTTTACTTTATTCAATAAAAAGTTATGAATGTAAAAATAATACATGGATATGTAATTTACAAGCCAGCAAAAAATAAGTAATTGCTTTCAAAGTAACAATATCTATGGATGTGATTTTAAGTAACTTCCAAAGATGTCAATATAATTATTACAAAAACCATAAACTTACGAATATCAATATCAAATAGAAATTAAGATTAACAAAATTAATATTGGAATAACAATTGATATCGAGAAACCAATAAAATTTAGCAACTACATTGAAACTATTTAAGAAAAAGGTCTTTTTTTTAACAACAGGATTGTGTTGTTTAAGAATAAATACTTTCTTAAATAATGAAAGTTGCCTTTTAAGAAGAGGTACTTTTTTAAGAAAATTTACTTTTTTAAGTCAAGCTACTCCGTTAATAAAAAGTACTTTCTTAGGAAAAGGTACTTTTTCAAATGTATTCTTTTTAAGAATAATTAATTAAGTACTGTTTTAAGAAAATGTACTTTTTAAGAAAAGGTACTTTTTTATTAAATGGTGCTTTTTCAATGAAAGGCGCCTTTAAAGAAGAGGTACTTTTTAAGAAAAAATTCTTTTTTCAAAAAAGGTACTCTCTTAACAAAACGGTGCTTTCTTCAGAAAAGCTAATTTTTTAACAAAACGTATTTTCGTAAGAAAAGGTTCTTTCTTAAGAAAAAGTTATGGGTTAATATTTTTAGGAAAAGGTATTTTCGTACGAAAAGGCACTTGCTTGAGAAGTGATACTTTCAAAGTTACTTTCTTAACAAAATGTACCATCTCAAGAAAACGTACTTTTTTAAGAAAACTTGCTTTCTTAAAAAAGGGTCTTTCTTAAAAAAAGGTGATGAGTGATTATTTTTAAGAAAATGTATTTTCTTAAGAAAATGCCCTTCCTTGAGAAATCGCATTTTTAAAGTCGCTTTCTCAAGAAAACGTACTTTTTTAAGAAAATGTGCTTTTTTAGGAACGACTGCTGGTATAATATGGCCGAAAATTTTCAAATTATTATTATGAGACAAGTACTCGTAATTTAGGTAGGGAAAGAGAATTTCAAATATAACGAGTGAAAGAATTTATGAATAAACTTTGCATTCAAGATTTTTTTCAATATTTTTCTTCTCTCAAACCTCTATAACTAGAGTTCAAATTAACGTAGGCTGTTGACATAGGTCTAAGAACACTCAGTGGATCAAGCTCCTTCTTTTGAGCTATTAACTGCTTAAATTCGTTGGGTTTGAGGAAAGTTATGCGTGGAGAATCAACTTTACTTTTACTGTACGTTAACTTATCTTGGCATATTTTGGCATTACTGTATATTAACTTCTCTTCTGGTGTGAGATTTAGTGATAGTGTCCTCTGATAATTTTTCTAATAGTTCTACTACATTATCTAGCCCATCGACGGTAACGGTAACCGCTTGTATTCTGGCGCTCCATCGTGTTGCAGATTCACGTTTGACAGATTTTGTTAAAGCATTTTTTAATAATTCCCATCAAAACGTTTAATGTGAGAAAAAGAGATATATGTTTTCAATTATTCCAAAACATGTCACATCGATTGGATCTTGTTTAGCTGCAGTAACTCCTACTAAATTCAATGAAGGGTTATCACAATTACAAATAATGCTTTATGATTTTTTGCCATTATTCTGTTGAACGCCAGATGTGTGACCTGCCATCACGGCATCATTATTGCAACGTTGTGATCTGCAAATGAAGTTTCATCGGAATTTAATTTCTCTAAAATTGAATTTTCGATCGAGGCTGCATCTTTAGCATGTATTTCAATAAAACCCAAAAAAGATTCTTTGATGGAAACTTTTTTATTGATAAAATCAACATCTAAATACCTAACGAGTTGGAACATATGTTCTAGATGAGAGATATCAGGAGTTGAATCAAACAAAAGTCCACAATATTTATTTCTTTTGATATGGCTTTTTAGTTGATTTCGAACTGTAAATGCCAGAAGATGAATGAATTCATTTTGGATCTGTGGTGACAAATATGAGACAGTTTTTGGAGTTTCTGGGGTATGCTTAAGATGATTTGCTAGTAGCGGATCAAACTGAGCTACAAGTCTAAGTAAAGATAATGGGTTTCTTATATTTTACCATCTTCAATATGGACACGTAGAGGAAAATTTTGTATAATTAAATACATGACGTATTTCTACTATGTTCGCTTCTAATGATACATCAATTCCCGTTCTACTTATTAATCTCCATTCTGTTTCTTTCTAAGTCGCAAGTCTCGGTTATTTGGACTTCTTTCATGTCTAATCAATTAACCATTTTTCTTCCATTTATTAAAAGCAGCAGATGTTACGAAAGATGATTGTGTGGCGGAATTTGATGTAATAAACAGTAAGCAACAGAAGCAGTACGCTGCATTATTTTTTGTTTCTGTTTTATTTTCTGTGCTTTTTATTAGATATGAACATGGATTTATCATTTCTGATGTATTTGGGCCACCTTCTTCAGAGTTTCATATCACCAGTCAACAATTTTTTACCTTTGAGATCTGGAACCACTTTTGCCATGGATTTTGACCTCCTTAACACGAATAAGAATTTTAAAAATTTTTCTATGGACCAGTTTTTGAGAAAAAATTTTTGAAATTTTTTTTGCACATTTTTGGAGGTGTACCTACAACATTGGGTATATCTTGTGTGTGCCTAGACCGATATCCACACATATTAAAGACAATGAAACCCTCTACAAAGCTTTCCTTGAAAGTTTTCAAATTGGCTAAACAGTTTTGATGCCAGCGATATATATATTTTAAAAAACGTCGTTTTTTCTGTAAAAATTGGCGTGAAAAATATATTGTCATAGGAAAAATAGAAAAAAATGTCCACCCCAATTTGATATTTTTTACAAATAGCTGACCCTTTTCCAAAGAAAACAAGCTCCCAATCATAAAAATCCATGGACATTTTAAGAAGTTATGATTTTTTTTAGTAAAAGACTAAAATTTCGCTTTTTAAAGATTTTCAGTTTTTTTAGACTTTTGTTGCTCAAGGCGAAAAAGGGAAGCATTTTTTGGTTAGTTTTCAAATCTAAACAAATTCTTACCATAAATATGAACACAAGGAGAAAATTTTCAGAATTTTCAAATTCGCAATTTAAAAGCGAAAATTTTGTTTTATTTTTAGTATGTCTACTTAATGACTTTTCAAATACAAAGCTTGACATATGTAGGTACTTAAAAGGAGTTTTGCATTTTACGGCAACCGAAAGAATTGCTGGCTTTTACTTTGCTTTTAATATTCATTACTTTCAGTCTGCCGTATAAGCGACCACATGTAGTCACCCATCATTGCCGTGTCATAAAAACGCGATACCGTCGTTCTATTTTCTTTAATTGATGATGGAAACGCTCGCCGAGCTCATCGCTAACGTCTAAGTTTCCAGGAAAAAAATCCAAATGCGATTGGAGAAAATGGATTTTCAATGACCAAAATTCAAAAATTCAAGAAATCTAATATCTAGCACCCTTTGTATAAGAAATAAAACATACCCATAGCCGCATAATTCTTAGTTAAATCCTCAACTATTTGCTTGAAATTCGAGCTTTTTCGGTTACCCAAACATTTTCTACAACAAGCTTGAATGAGTTCCAAGTTGCTGCTTCGATGGACGATAAAAGTGTTGGAAATATTTCGTCCTTTAAAAGCGTCTTTATCTCGGGACCAGCAAAGACTCCCTCTTTGATCTTAGCCAACGAAAGTTGAGGGAAAATCAGCCGTAAGTGCGCAAAAGCCTCTCCATCTTTATCCAATTTTTTTCAAAGTTTTTGATTAAGCCCAATTTGACATGCAACGGTGGAAGTATAATATTTCCTTTTCTTACAAGAGCATTGCGTAGAATATTGTCTTCGCCAACTACTAAATTTGTACGCAGCGGCCATTCTTTTTGAAGATAGTGCAGCTTGTCGGCGCGGCTAAAGGCAAAGAAAAAAACTAAATCGCGTATGCCCTCCTTGGAGTCCGGTCAAAATAGCCACAACTTTGAGGTCGGCGCACATCTTCCACTTAAACTTTTCATACTTAATGCATTGGAGTATGGCTTCCAGTGTTTCATAATTTTCTTTTGAATTGACAGCATGAGCGACAGGAATATATGGCTTTTCATTCCCGTCATTTAGCTCTTCAAATAAGCCTAAAATGTCGCTGCAATAACATATTTGTATGGTTTTCGTGTAGAACTTGGCAAACTATTCATGTTGCTTTCTATATATTGATGTTTTAACACCAGGGGCTAAAAATCCTCGCTGTTTCATGCGAGACGCAGAAAGTTCAGCCTTTTCCTTGGTCAGACCAAAGTCGCGCACCTAATCGTTTAATTCGGCCTGCGTTAATACCTGTTGCTCAATAGCAGGCTCAAATTCACTTGATCCAAACGAGTAATCTGACGTTTCCGCAATTTCAAGACTTGGACACGCTGGATAAGGAACGTCATTCGAATGTGGCAATGGAAAAGTAACAGACGTCACACTGGGGTAAGTCCATTTCAAATGTTTTCCAAAGCCAATCTATTTACTCAGGCAAAAGAAACAATCAGTTGCGTGGCACAACGGCATCCTCCAAATCATCGGCGTGTCGAAATTCATATGACGGCTATGGTTAAACTACTTAACTTTTTTTTTACTATGTTCGACGCCTAGTAACAGAATATAAACATTTTTACCTTGCTCCAGCAGCCCATTTCGTCAAATTTGCACAGCACAGAGCACATAGCATCTTTGGCTCAGTGAGGTTAGGTAAAACACCGAAGTAGTTATAAAAGTGTTGTTGTAGCGTTTTCACAAATGTGCGCGCTTCAGTTTTCTTTATTACCTCACCGCAAACATTGCAGAAATCGTTTGGATTATTTGAGTACTTGAACACATGACTTCTTTTACTCATTGCACCAACTTTCGCCAGTAATTAAAATTAAGAAACAAACTTATTAAAAGAATGCTGCTTTTATTTTAATAACAATCACAAAAAGCACTGCAATATATTGCACGCGGTATTTGTCAGAGTTTGCAGAATGAGTCGACAAATATATTTATATATCGAGTGACAGTTACTTGTTATCAAGAAAGGCACAACTATCTAGTGGAAATGATTTTTTATCGAAAAAGGACAACTTTCTGTTATGTTAATGCTTCTTATTTGATGGTTTCGCTCTTCAATTGCGAATTTGAAAACTCTGAAAATGTTCTCCTTGTGTTCATATTTATGGTAAGAATTTGTTTAGATTTGAAAACTAACCAAAAAATGCTTCCCTTTTTCGCCTTGAGCAACAAAAGTCTAAAAAAAACTGAAAATCGTTAAAAAGCGAAATTTTAGTATTTTACTAAAAAATTCATAACTTCTTAAAATGTCCATAGATTTTTATGATTGTGGGCTTGTTTTCTTTGGAAAAGGGTCAGCTATTTGCAAAAAATATCAAATTGGGGTGGACATTTTTTTTCTATTTTTCATACGACAATATATAAATTTTTCACGCCAATTTTTACAGAAAAAACGATGTTTTTTAAAATATATATATCGCTCGCATCAAAACTGTTTAGCCAATTTGAAAATTTTTAAGGAAGGGTTTGTAGAGGGTTTAATTGTCTTCAATTTGTGTGAGCATTTATGAAGATCGGTCAAGGGGCACCCAAGATATGCCCAATTTTGTAGGTGCACCTCCAAAAATGTGAAAATAAAATTTCAAAAATTTTTATCTCAAAAACTGGTCCATAGAAAAATTTTTAAAATTCATATTCATGTTAAGGAGGTCAAAATCCATGGGAAAAGTGATTCCAGATCTCAAAGGCATAATATTATTGAAAATTTGTTGGCTGGTATTATTAGTACATAAAAGTTTAGCAGCAGTAGGTGTACAACCGGAATCTGGTTCTAAATCTGAATTTGATTTTACATCTTCATCCTTTTTGTATTCTGGATTTTATTTTTGCGACTCCTTCCATAAGTATGATTCCATTATTTCTCTAGATTTCAGAGCTTCTTTTTCTTGCTGTAGTTTTCTTTTCCGATTCTGGGAACCGCTTAGATTTTTTTCCTGGCGTTGACATGGTATAAATAAAAAAATAAGTCGAGTAGATGTAGCAAGTAATCTTATTTGTTTTATTACTTACCAACAATGCCTTGAACTTGAAATATACACTATAATTTATGCTTATAACATATAAGATTAAACTCATAACAAATAAGATTTAATATTTAATAACATTTCATTTTTATTCTAAGCAGAGCGCGATGACACAAGGTCGCAAAACTGGAAAATACACGCACAAAATAATTTAAACGTTAATTTTTCTGGTATTTCCCTAATTTGTTGCGGACTTCCACAACCTGCGTTGAAAGAAATAAAAATAATTAGTGTTCTGAAAGATAGAATGTTTTGTACTTTGTACACTACAAATATTTATTATAACATATTATTTTATCAAACAAATCAAGGAAGGACATAATTTATGTAACCACAAAGCGTAGATGCCATAAGGAAGTGCTGACAGATACAGGTCGAGTCAGCCCTGACAGTTATTTCTTTTTATTTATTTATTTATTTAATAGATATTTATATTACATATTTACAATCTTAGAGATTAAATATTACTATATTATCTATATTTGGCATAACATGATAGTTGTGAGCCAGATTGGCATATATAAAGCTATGAGTTATTTCATTTATTTACATTGTTTCCAAATTTCTTAGATTTTTTTTTTTTTTTTCATACAATTTGTAATAAAGAGGTTACTAAATTCATTAATGTACAGAGTTTATTCAAATTCATTTAATATTAGTTTCCTGTATTTAAGACAAATTTCCAAATTTATACATTGTAAAGTAATCAAATTCAAAACCATTTAATATATTCAGAACTTCATTCAAATCTAAAGTAGTTTTTCCAAAATATTTTAATCTGAACTCGTAGTATATTGGACAAATTCCAATTAGGTGTAGAGTGTTTTCTGTAGCGTCTAGGTTACAAAGTGAGCACAGGCCAACTGATGAACTTTTGAAGGCCCTGGCATTAATATCTAATAATCCACCTCTTGCTCTTATTATTAAACTTGCAGCCCGAGAAGACAGATCTAAAGCAGAAAAGGGTTTCATGCAATAATCAACCTGCGAATATAAATCGTGAAATTGAGAGTTTCTTGCGTTAACCAATAGATCTTCACTTTCCTTAGTTGATAAAAGGTCTAGAATTTGTTTTGAGTATAAACATATAGGATTTTCAGCATTGTCGGGTACAAATTTAATATTTCCACATAAAGTGATCCATTCCTCTGCCCAATACGTCTTTTTTGCTATTACCTTTTCAGCTAAAATACGTGGCAATCTGCAACTAGGCATGTGCAGTGCTTTATTAATGTAATCAAAGTGGAGCTTTAAAGTATTAACGTATAAAGAGTTTAAGCCAGTTTCAATATAAAGCATGTAATTTGGTGTGTTGCTTGGTAAAGAAGCATCTTTTTTATAAAACACCTGAATAATTTTTCAACTTCATCATATATTTTAAAACCCCACATTTGGGCTCCGAAGAACATAATAGATTTTGATGCTGCATTAAATATTTTTAGTTTGTTGCTGTTTGAAATTTTGGGGTGGTTTATGTATCTTGCCCATGTTGAAGAAATCGCCATTTTAGTAGTAGTTAATTTATTTTCTATATGTTTTTTGAAAGACAAGTTGAAATTATGGTACATGCCCAAATATCTATAGTTATTAACGATTTCTATGTCATCTTCACCATAATTCCATTTCAGATTATTCGATATTCTTGTTCCACTGCGAAATATTAATATTTTAGACTTAGCCAGATTTACCTTTAGGGACCAAATGTTGCAGTACGTATAAAGTTTATCAATCATATTCTGTAAAATATTTGGCGAATCAGATAAGATGACAATTTCATCAGCGTATAGAAGAATTTTTATAGGTTCATCTACTACATTTACACCACCAGGTAATGCTTCAGCCAGGTCGTTAAGGTATAAAGCAAACAAAATAGGACTAAGTATACATCCCTGCTTCACACCGTTGTCTACACTGAACGGATCAGAAAATGTGTTACCATAAAGTACTTGATTGTGTTATTTTCATAGTAAAGTTGTAAGATGCGAATTATCTTTGACGATAACCCCATACAGGATAATTTGTAAAAAAGAGAATTCCTTGGTATCATATCAAATGCGCAGGAAAAATCCACAAAGAAAGCGTTTTTGCCGTTAAGCTTATTTAAATGAACAATATTAGCGAGATTAAAAACGTTATCAATTGTAGACTACTTTTTTCTAAAGCCTGCCTGATACTCGTTTAATATGTTGTTGACATCAATCCAATTAGTTATACGGTTTAAGAGAATATTATTAAAAATTTTACACAATGTGTCAATTAACGATAATCCTCGATAATTTGTTGGACTATTTGGATCTCCTTTCTTCAAAAGCGGAACCAGAATTGACGTTTTAAAGCTGCTTGGTATGGTTTCCTTTAAAAAAATTTGGTTAAGCAGACAAAGAATTTCGTTTACGAAACAAACGGGAGCACATCTATAAAATTCATAACTGATGCCATCAGAACCTGGAGCTTTGTTATGTTTTAATGAACGTTGCACTGAAGAGAGCTCACAGAGTTCAATTGGTGAATCAAGAAAAGCATCAGTAAAACAAGGCATACACCATTGTAATAAATTTGCTTGTTCTGTGTTTTCGAGCATAGTACTAAAATGTGTATGAAAGTCTTCTGATGTTAAGTCACCCCTCGTAATGCACGTTCATGTTTTCATATCATTTGACAGTTTCCACCAGGCTTTACTGCAGTTAACAAAGTTAAGTTGTTCTAGATTTTTTTCATACAATTCAAGTTTACTATTTTTGAATATTCTTAGATATTTGGCTTTGGCAGAAAGATATTTTGCCTTATTTGCATTTGTATGCTTTTTCCTATACTTGTTAAGAAGTTTCATCATATTTTTTCGAGAACGTGCACATTTCCAATTGAACCATTTTTGCTTTGGTTCAAAGCAAAACTTATTGCTGGTAGTAACATTAGCTTTTAAGATTTTGTTTTTAACAGATAGTACCATTTCATCAACAGAGATATTGGGTGCAAAATTTGTATTTCTAGTAAGAATCGTTAAATTTTCTGAGTACTTTAACGCAAATTTATCGTTCCATCGTATTCTTTGAGGTACTGAATCGGCTGCAGCTCTATTGTAAGACATTGGAACAATTAGTTTAAGTACAAGCGGCATATGGTCAGAGTAAGGTTTACAAGCAATACTAAAATCATCAACGAAGTTCAAAAAACTCTGAGAACCAATACAGTAGTCTATAACAGAGCTACCACTTCCGCCACAAAAACTATATTCACCCTGTTCGTCACCAACTGTCCTACCATTAAGTACTATGCCTCCCAAGTTTTCAACTAGATCTATAAGCCTGCTTCCTTTGCATTACACGTTGTGTCTTTCGAGTGTCTGATCTTATTAATATGTGGAAGGTTGTGTAGAAGGTTAGGATCTAAAATTTACTCATCACCTATACGTGCATTCAAAACACCAACTATGCAAAAATTTGTGGGAGAAAGTTCTAGTAAAAAATTTTCAAACGATTCAAAATCTACGTTCCAATTAGTGCAGTTTAAATAGCGGGGTATAAAATAAAACAAATTACCATCAAGATTAGCTGTTAATAAAACGTTATTATTTGCATGAATCGAAAATTTTAATTTAAAAGCTTTTTGTATTTCCTTTTTGAAGCCATACAAGCATCCACCGCTAGCACGACCAGCATTTTGGGGTTTCTTTGCATCAATCCAATATAATTTGTAATTTTGGAAGTATGTAGTAAAAATTTGTCGTTTCTCAGCTATGACATGAGTTTCAAAAAGGAAGAAAATATCAAATTTATTTATAAAAGTTACAAAATTTCCTAAACTAAGAGAACTGGCTAGGTTTGCTACATTATATGAGACTAAACGGCATGTGTTGTATTGCTATTGTGCAGGGACATTTGTTGAGGTTGCAGCAACATCTTCAACATTATTGTTCATATTTCGAACTGTGACATCTATAGACGAATTGGCTTCAGACAATAAATTTCTTAAAAACTCAGCATCATCATTACAACTAGCAACTGCTTTTCCCATGGACCAAGTGTATCTTTTGTTATTAATAAAAATACGGAATTCACCCATCCTGACCTTCAAATTATTTTGAGGATTTGCAACAGCTTTATTTATTTGCCTTAAATTATATCTCACATTTTGTTCTTCATTGGTATAATCCTTTTGAATGAAAATCGAACCATCATTCAAGTTACCTTTGGCAGCTATTACATTGATAGCTTGCATATTTGTTTCCAGTGTAAATAAAAATGTATTTTTCGATGGCAATTTACGTGCATTTATAACATGTATGTTAACCTTAAGTACGTTGGTGCATAATTTAGTAAATTCATTTTTAGCTTCGTTGTTATTATTGCTGTTTAAACCACTAACAACAATATTTGCTGAACGAGTCCTTCGATCAATATATTCAAGGCGAGTTGTAAGTTTGTTGATGTCATTTCTTAGTTTCAGTCAGCCCTGACAGTAGAAAAGACGTACCATTTATATCATGCATATTATTATTATAGTTTGATTTAGACTATTAGTGTTCCTTTTTCCCTTTTTATTTGCGAATTAACATTTATTATATCACACTGGCACTAAGTGTCAAATATATTTTCCAGAAATCAATTATAATAAAAATAAAAACTATCCAGCAATTTTTTGTTTTGAGGACAATTTCGCGCCCCTTTCTGAATAACGCGCGGGTATGATGCTCCCCTTACCCCCTTGCTACGCCACACAGTGGTTAGACTTCATATATTTCTTGGCAAGAAGTATAAGGAGTGCTCCTAGAATAATGAAACTTGGCACCGAGTCTTTTTTGGCATAGTTTAGAATAATAGAAAGTTTCATTAAAATCGATCACGCCCATCACCTACCGCCCATACAACCGAAAACAAAAATATTTGAAAAAAATTGTATTGGCCGTATCAAACAAACGATAAAATGAGCATAATTTATAAAAATAACAAATAATTCAAAGTTTTATTCATCACAGATCATATCTTTAAAAATATTATCTAACCCCAAATGTAGTTTATTTGGTTGACGTCTTGTATGACTTATGTATGGGTCAGATGATACAAGCAGACGGTGGAAAACATCAGTATTTGTGGAAGTTCTGTTGAAGTTCTGAATTTTCAAGAGAACATCAACCTGTACCTTCTATAATCTTTATTCCTTGCTTCTTCAGCTTCTTCAGATAAAATTCCAATTAGAAGTACAGCCGCATCCATAATTTCCTTCCCATGCATGAGTGTCTTATGCACTGTGACAGGCATGAAATACTAGTTGTATTCCTTAACAAAAAATTCTGCTGTTTCCCTTGCAAATTGTTGAAATCTTGCGAAAACGGTCTATTAATTCTTCTTTAACTCCTGTAATATCAGCTACCAATGAGGGATGAGAAAAAAAATCGCCTAGAGGTGTTGCCATCATTTGAAGAGCCAGTTCCTTGTTGCACATAATCCACTCGTAAGCCCATTTTGTCTTTAAATGCAGCCTGAATTGTTTGCTTATTTTCAAGTTTAAGCGCTTTATGTTCAGCAGCAAGCGCGGACCACTTTTGAAACGGGTTCTTATAGGCTATATGCAAAATAAACTCCATAAATTTTATTCGGGCATGTAAAGATGAAATACCCAATTTGCAGGCCTCTGTATCAATTGTTTTTTGTAGAAGAATTTCTAAATTGTTCATTTCAGAGCGTTTCGAGTTACATATATAACAAACGGCTGGTGAAGACGTATTTGTTACTATTTGAGCAGTTTTGCCATCAATCATTGCAAACAATAAATTGTGTTGAACGCTAAACTTTTGGTCGCGTATTATGATGTCTGATTTTGATTTTTTTGACCACTGCTATAACTTTTTCTTTAATTTCCTTAGCGAACTCAAATGAAATTGGGCGGCAATATCGTGTTGAGGAAGGACTTCTGTTACGCTAACATTCCTCGCCAGAACATATATTCAGATTCAAATTCCACTACTTCGATTTCTCCTTTAGTTATTACTGAATTTTTCGATTTTATGAAATTAGTCAACAAATCAACGTTATGATCACACTTAATTAGTTCTTCAGTTAATTCCGAATAGAGCCCGGAAAATAAACTCATTTTAATTAGCTGATGGCCATGGTAGCCAATGCTAGTATCTTTATACTATATATTAATCTTATATTTATATAAGTTTAATATCATTTAAAATAAAATAAATAAACTCATTTTAAGTAAATTTATAAATTGCAAGTCTAAAATCTTCTGTTTATTCTTGTTTTTTGCTTTGATTTGGTTTTCATACTTCTTTTATTCGCTCTTTTCTTTAATAAGTTAGTTGTTGCTATTATAATTCGGCTTAAAGAATAAGTATACCTAAAAGAATACTATCGATTTTTTTTTAAATTTATATTGCAATTATCCTAGACTTTTTTTCAAAAATTAATGAATTCTAAAAAGTGCCAATTTATGCCGAGCATTTTTTTCATAATATTTCAGATTAAACTCTAAACTTCAATTTTTTTCCAATTAGAAAATAACACATCATAACACAACTAAACATGACTAAATGCTATATTTCACTAAAAACAAGTAAGAGTGTTAAATTCGGCTGTGCCGAATCTTTGATACCCTCCACCTCGGTTTGTGGCAATACTATTAACATAGCTCATGGTAGTTGTGTTCTTGTTATTGTTAATATGTATGAATCACATTTTTTTTGTGGCTTTTTTTATGTTGTTGTATGTTCAACCACTAAACTATTACAAGAAAACACTAGGTTTCATGTTTTTTTTAGAGGTATCTATAAACTTTTGTTCATTTCTCAGCGCAGAGGCTCCCGATTTACTCCGATTTCAATACCAACCTGGTGGGAATTATGGCAAATAATTTTTTCGTAACCTGACCTAAGTAAATGCTTTTTTTTTTGAATGAGCGTGATTTCAACAGACACACGGACAGACGGACAGACGGACAGACGGACAGACGGACAGACGGACAGACGGACAGACGGACATCGCTATATCGACTCGAGCTGTGATAAGGATCAAGAATATATATACTTTATTGGGTCGGAAATTAGTTTTTCGATGCGTTACAAACGGAATGACAAACCTATATATACCCTCTGCCACTGAGATGTGGAGGGTATAAAAAAACCATTTGAGTAGTAGGAGTGATTTTGTTTCCCATTAATGCAATACTGAATTTAATGAAAATCTTAATCAATTATTGCCAGATAATCTTTATGTGATTTTCTATGGGTTTCCCTAGTAAAAATATTAACTTTTGAAAAAAATAATTATGGATTTCTCTTATATAGACAATACTCTACAAAACTGCATCATTAATTTTTTGAAATCAGGTAGACGATTTCATATGCGTTGTCATAACCCTTTGAATTCGCAAATCTTCTGGATTTCTTAGTCCATATGGTTGTACTTCTCCTACATAATTTATTTGTACACATATATATTCTGGGGCATGCGCTTGTTTCATTTTTTTAAAATCAAAATTAGTGTATTGAGCTACGGCCGCTGTTTTACCTTCATCCATTTATGATTTCCAAGCATTTCGTTTACATGTGTATATCGATTACATTATAATATTATTACATTGCTTCGTTTTGTAGTTTTGCATCATTTCTAGTTGAGTTTTATTACAGCACGTATGTATTATTGTCGAACCAAAGTCCAAAGTGTGGTTTAATTATGGTGTTATATATATTTATTACAATTGTTTTTGATATTTTATTTTTATGCTTCAAAAAAA
Source organism: Cordilura impudica (assembly GCA_963682025.1). NCBI lineage: Eukaryota > Metazoa > Arthropoda > Insecta > Diptera > Scathophagidae > Cordilura > Cordilura impudica. The sequence continues at coordinate 299,519,147 of OY821517.1, forward strand.
CGTTTTTTTTTTGCCAATTTTTTATAAGCATAGTCTAGATGTTCTTCAAATTTTAGTTCTTTATCTATTATAAAAACCTAGATATTTTATATTATCAACTTTTTATATTATTTTATGATTAATTTTAAATATTACGTCGCAACTCATATTTATTTCAATTATTTTAGTTTTATCTTCGTTCAATTTTAGTTTATTCATCTTTAAACAATTTATAATCTTATTTATGTCATGATTCACCTTTTCTCGACGACTGTCATCATCTGTGTAGAACATCATTTCACTCCTGTCCAAAACCTTTGGCAAAATATATATAATAAATAGAAGAACACCCAAGATAGAGCCTTGTGGTACACTGAAATCATACTCAATTTCATTTGTTAAAATATTATTAACTTTCGTAATTTGTTTTCTATTTCTATTTTTAACCATTATTTGTCTGTCAATTGTTTCAAACGCATTTTTGAACAGAATTCAGAAAAAAAAACACACACTGAATAAAAAACTCGTACATATACATATGTAAACAAACATAGCTCAGACCAACAAACACATATTTTTATTTTCATATCAATTATGTGTGTTTCTAAATTTTGTACGGTGCCGAACACAATCATGACTGTATTTCGTTTTAATATTTCGTTATCTACACGAACATTTTTCTATCACGTATTTTTTGTTTCAAACATACATAAACCACATAGATACGAGTGTAGATTTATTTTAAATTCGTATTCTGGTACGTGTACTGCGAAAAAAACAGAACATGTATAATAAACACGTTCGAGTTCAGTTATATTTTAAGTACGTGTTCTGGTACGTGTACTGCGAAAAAACAGAACATGAACAACAAAACAGGTTCGAGTTCAGTTGCATTTTGAGTTCGTGTTCTGGCTCGTGTACTGCGAAAAATTAAAACATCAATTCGTGATCTGATACACCCCGATAAAAACGACGACAATTGTTTCAACCAAATTTATTCAAATTTTATTGACCCTTTTTTATAACTTACGTTGAAATTGTTTACAATTGCCAAATATTTTCAAATTTTATTGACCCTTTTATATAATTTACGTTGAAGTTGTTTGCAATTATTTTTATTAACTGATTTTCATTTTAATAAAAGATGGTTATAACAGACTCAAGACACAAACAATATTTAGCATCATAAAAGTTACACTTGTTGGTTGTTAGGTTTTTTTTTTACATTATCCACACCTATTTTCGCAACCAATTAGTGTCAATAGAATTAATTGTGAAATTGTATTGATAATTTTTTATGATGTACTTAACAATTGTTTTTTAAATGTGTTTTAAATTCGTTACAAACGACTTAAAACAAAAACACAATTTAGCATCTTAAAAATTACACTTGTGTAACTTTCTTCACAAAAGAATTTTATGAAGCCTATTACAAAAAAATTTAGAATCATTTTCTAAAATTACTTACTGGTTTTATTGTTTCGGTTTTTTGCAATGTTTTGCATACATTAACACAAATCCACCTCTGTTATTTTGCCAACTAATGAGTGTCAATAGAAATAATATTTACAATATATTTTTTAAGTTAAGGCCTCATGGCTTTTTTTCCAAATTTCATTGACCCTTTTTTATGATTTTCGTTGCAATTGTTTACAATTGCTTTTTCCCGTAATTTTCATTTCATTTCGTAGACTAAAAACCCAATTTTGCGGCATAAAAGATACACTTGTTGGTTATTAGGATCTTTTGAAAAAAAAAATAATGTTTTTTTGTAACAAATAACTTTAGACACAAACACAATTTTGCATTATAAAAAACACTTGCTAGATGATAGAATGTTTTGCATCCATTAACACAATCACCCACCCTTAATTTGCGAACCAATTAGTGTCAATGCACAAACATGAACTTAAAATATAACTGAACTCGAACCTGTTTATTGTTCATATTCTGGTTTTTCGCAGTACACGAGCCAGAACACGAACTTAAAATATAACTGGACTTGAACCTATTTATTGTTCATGTTCTGTTTTTTCACAGTGCGCGTACCAGAACACGAACTTAAAATAAAGCTACACTTGAATCTATGTGGTTTATGTGTGCTCGAGACAAAAAATACGTGATAGTAAAATGTTCGTATAGATATTAAAACGAAACACAGTCATGATGTGTTCGGCAGCGTACAAAATTTAGAAACACACATAATTCATATGAAAATAAAACGATGTGTTGGCTGCTTTAGAACAGAATATTGTGTGTTTCATGTGTGTATTTTCTGAACATTGCTTTTGAAGTCTATTTTTTTTTTTCTATATTTTTCCATAGATTTATTACATAATTTACAGTCGTTTCACAAGAGTAGTAGTTACGGGGACCTGATTGATATTTGTTCTAAATTTAATTTTTTTTTTCAATAATTGTTCTTTCACAATTTTTTCCAAGAATTTTTCACATGTTTCTAAAGTATTTATTGGCCGGTATTTTTCACATTTATTTGTTTTTGATACCTTTTCAATTGGTATTACTATAGTTTCTTTCCAGTTATCAGGAAATTCTCCTGTCTCTAAGGATTTATATATTATTTTTAATGATTGAGTTTGAAATTGTTCAGGCTCAAGATCAAATGTTTTTACTTTAAATAAAGTAAAAGCATGACAGGTTATACAGCTGTTTCGGGAAGAGTCACCAACCCTCATCAGTAACCAAAAGCAGTAGATAGTTTGTTTGGTAAAAAGTTAAATTCATATATATTTGCTGAAAACAACCAAATGAGAATTCAAGCAAAAGTTATACTATTTAAGCCTCTTCCAATATAACAAACTAAAAATAGAACAACTTTGAAACAAATATGATTGTATACGAGTACACATTGCATACTACAATATACATGTTTGTTTTTGTCTTGAAAAAAAAACAAGAAAAACAATTTGTTTTTGCTAAACTTACATTTAGCGTTAACGGCGTGCCCTCCTTGAGCCTGAACAATTTCAAACTCAATCATTAAATTGATAAAGATCGAAAATAAGATTTTTTATTTTTATAAAAAATAATAAAATTATTATTTTTAATATTATTTCTTCTAGTATATTCCATTCGTCAAGAACAATTTTTTATCAATTTTATATTTCAATTGTGTTACTACGAATATACATATTGTTAAGTTCTAGAATGTTTATTGCAATGAAATTGAATTTGTTGTTTATCACAGTTGTGTGGTTTTCATATTGCACATTTTCAACTGAGTTTGACTAGCGATTTCTTTATAATCCTTATATTCTACTTGGTGAAATATCACATTTTATATCACATTTCTATTCTTTTTAATTACTAAATCTTTGATCACTCTCCACATTTATTTTTGATCGCCTGGATTATTTATCTTATTATTTTTTTTTCGTTTTCAATTTTGATTTTATATAAATTTCTTATTGTTTTGTAGTTTATCCGTGCTTGAACTGTGTTTTCAAATTTCGCTCTTTGATATATAGTTATATTCTTTTTTGTTTATTGCACGAAGTTCAACATTAAACCATTTATTAACACTAGCAGATTCCAGCGCTCGAAATTCGAGTGCAGTTTCTAGGCAGCTTTATTTTTTAACTTAGCCAATTCACAAACCAACACTTTTATGGTTTAATTTTATTGTGAGTGAAGATAGAAAACTCATTAACAAACATATTAACGAAATTAATAAAACACACTTAGGACTTTTACACATCGCTCAGGACTTTCTACCGTCTGCTCTTATTAATTAAAAAAAAAAACTTATTAAACACTTTTTCGTATCAATTAACAATTAACTGAGTTAAAAAGAAACAAAATAAGTTGTTCTTGTTAAACTTTTTTAAACATAACGGTTGAAATCATCTAACTATCGCCGGAATGAGTAAATTGCGATTTTGAAGTAAAATAAAACAAAATGAAATAATATAAAATAAAATAAACTGATTTGATACACTCGTGTAAGAGATCCGCAAAAGCATCATTTGCAAGGGCAAGATATTGTTCTACTCTGATCCGCTGGACGATTAAAGAAAGAGTCGTGAAATGATCGGGCTCGTCAAACAAACTTCCGATTGCTAGCTGGGATAGATTATCACATATATATCGGTAAAATTTGGCGTATGTGTGTGTATTAGATCCACTAATAAGTAGCCCAAAAATAAAACCCGTAGGTGAAAAGTGGCTTTACTAGATATATCATATAAATATATCATCAGATATGAATTCTTTCTATATCCAGTTATTGCCTCAGTAAAGAGTGATCCAAGACCCTCTCTCAAAACGTGTCGTATAAGGTATCGTATAGTTGGTCTAGGCCGACTGTAAGTTTCTTACTTGTTTTTTTTTTCTTTCTTTCTTTTTAATGAGGAAGTTTCAGCAGTATAAGAATTCTTTGCATTTGCTATGCACACCGCAACTCTCATTTTAGAATTTCGTTATTGAACCATAACATTTTAGATTCTTCCCTGCAGAAATGAATGATTTAATAAAGTAAATTTAAAGTAAAATGGACCATTTCAAAATGGCTGTATAAAAGTGCAACAATGTTGCAAGAAATAATTGCATTAACCAATTGTTCATAAGTCTGTATAAATTCATTAAAATACCACCTTGATTAAACTGATAAACGTGAACGTACCAACAAATTGCCTTTAGCCTAAGCTGACTGTGATTTTTTTTTTCTCCCTTTTCAATGTAGTAAGTACCAACAAATTTACTTACAATGTTGTTGTTTTTTTTTCTTCTCTACTGCATAAAAATTATTATTTTGTAGATAAAGATTTTAATCCGATTATTTCGTAAGAAACGAGAAATATGTACAGAGAAAATATTTTATAAAAAATGAAATAAAAACAAACAACAAAATTAAAGGGTGGAGGTAATGTTATGGTTAAGAAAACTATATATCAAACTTATGGCAACAACAAAAAAAAAATCAGATTTAGTATATAATCCTAAAGTTTATGATAATGATTAGCCACAGAGTTTTTTCTATGTATGAAATAACCATTTAGATTGTATTACTAAAAGGGGGAAGGAAGGCAACTACATTCTGTATATGGCTAATACAAGCAGTAACAGATTAAGAACAAATATGAGTGTCTATATAACAAACGAATGATATTTATGATAGCATTCATCATGAGTTTTAAGTCGGAACTTTGTCAAATCACATCCACACTGGGTGAGGTCATTAATAGACATTGAATATGAGTCTAAAGAAATTTGTGATTATATGATTTTACTGTTTGCAGATGTGTTCATATCGGATGTGATTAATAGGTTCGAAAATATACCGCTCATGCCCATATTACATGAGTTCACTTTTATGCTCCAAAACTTGTGAGAACCAGTTTTGAGTAAGTTTTTCAGGAGATTTAAATGATGTCGGAAAAATACTTGCCTTAATCCAATAGATTTTTCAGATTTTTTTTTTAATTTTTTGAAAGTCGATACCGGTCGCTGAAATAAATTTTTGACAAAAACTGAGGTAACGAAAAACAAAATTTTTTGTGCTTTTTTCACATAACCAGAAAACTATCCGCCGTAAAAGTTATTATTTTATGCCACAGCTAAATGACCTAAAAATTAGAAAATCAGTATTTCCCAAGATCAAAGTTTAATAATTCAATAAAAAGGCAATACTAACCAATATCTTTCTGCAGAGACCTCTCAGATTTTTAGAAATTTTTCATAAAATATTTTTTACAGAGTATCATTGTAATTGGTAATTTGAGGATTTATTCCACGATTTTAAACAGAAAGAATATTTCATAAAGAAAACTTTTAAAATCTGAGAATTTTAGCCATTAAAAGTCCTTTAAATATTTAGAAAATTTTCCTATAGCAAACACAACAATTCTGACAAATTTCACTTATAGAAGAGTCTATCAAATCTGGATAATTGTATAAGAAAAAATTCCGAGATTCATTTAAATTGTAACGATTTTTTTTTTTTTTTTTTGGAAAAACAAATTTTTTTCCGGTGTTTTTTTCAGAGAATGAGATTAAACTCTTCTAAGGAGTACCACCCTACTTAAAAGAAAACTATGCGCCTTAAAAATTATTAGTGTAAGCAGAGCTTTAATGACCATAAAAGTAAAACTCTTGTGTTCCCTAAGAAAAATCAATAATAGTACGGGAAGCAAACAAAATACGCTAACAAAATAACTTTTATTTGAAACCAAACTTGCCAATTGCTGGAAGTCATCAAAAGATGAATCATTATTTTTAGCATTTCAAAGAGATTGTTGCGAAAAAACCGAAGTTGTCTTTTATGGATTCTGTGGATTACATTTTAAGTAGTGCTTAGGAAGTCATGATAAATCGATTCTTCTGAGTAAACATTTTTTAAAATCATTTTATGAGTATGATACCCCATGGTACGTTCCTCAATTTAGACCTTTAGTTTTCAATATAATTTTTGATGTCTACACATCTAAACAGCGCAACATGTAAGCGTAACATGTGAGCGTAAGATGTGAGCGTAACATGTGAGTCGTAAGACAAAATGTGATTGTATTGCTGAAAAAATTATGATATTATGATAACCTGTTTGAAAATTAAAAATGAAAAATAAAAAATGAAAAAAAAAAAAATAAAAAATGAAAAGATTAAAAATGAAAAAAAAAAAATAAAAATTAAAAATTAAAAACGAAATATTAAAAATGTAAAATAAAAAATGAAAAATGGAAAATGAAAAATAAAAAATTAAAAATGAAAAATATAAAATTAAAAATTAAAAATTAAAAATGAAAATTAAAAAATGAAAAATAAAAAATGAAACATGAAAAATAAAAAATTAAAAATAAAAAATGAAAAACGAAAAACTAAAAACGAATAATGAAAAATGAAAAATAAAAAATGGAAAATAAAAAAAATGAAAACAAAAAATGAAAAATGAAAAATGAAAAATAAAAAATAAAAAATGAAAGATGAAAAATGAAAATTGAAAAATAAAATATTAAAAATGAAAAATGAAAAATAAAAAATAAAAAATTAAAAATGAAAAATGAAAAATGAAAAATGAAAAATGAAAAATTAAATATGAAAAATAAAAATGAAAAATTAAAAATTAAAAATTTAAAAAAAAAAGGAAAAATGAAAAATAAAAAATAAAAAATTAAAACTAAAAAATTTAAAATAAAATATGAAACATGAAAAATAAGAAATGAAATATGAAAAACTAAAATTAGAAATGAGTAATGAAAAATAAAAAATGTAAAATGAAAAATAAAAAGTGAAAAATAAAAAATTAAATATAAAAAATGAAAATAAAAAAATGAAAAATAAAAAATGAAAAAGAAAAATAAAAAAATAAAAATAAAAATTGGAAAATGAAAAATGAAGAAAAAAATTAAAAATGAAAAATAAAAAATTAAAAATAAAAATGAAATATTAAAAATCGAAAATGAAAAATTAAAAAAAAATTAAAAATGAAAAACGAAAAATCAAAAATAAAAAACGAAAAATTAAAAATTAACCGATTAAAATAATAAATAATACATTTTTTTTTATTAACAGAGCCCCTGCAGTTGATTGCTATAAGTGATACGCTTTCTGTTTGATTTTAAGAAAGTGCTATAAAAAATCTTTAATTACTAGATGTTTACACATCTCCCCTGCACACATGATTTTTTTTTTCTTGTTCCAATACATACTTTTATTTACCAAATTCGGATTTCCTACTTCATATCAATAACAATAAAAATTGTAATACTTTTTTTTATATATTTTTTATAAGTTTTGATTTCTCTATAGATCTCTTGATCATTTTGGATACTCGCAATTTCTATTTGATACCATTTAGATTTGAAAGTCTATTTTTTAAAAGAACTTCATATTAATATTATGGGTATCGAAAAACTAGCTATCTGATTTCACTTTACGCCCGTACATTTCTTGAACATTCATAAGAAGCAAATATTCATTTTCCTTTAAATGTAGGCCAAGCCTCCTGGAGGTTGGAGGGGGAAAAAGGCGAACAATGAATGACACACTCAATCAAGACCTGTTAACAATCTCCGAGTGGGTTAAAGCGAATAGGGTTGATTTTAATGCGCTGAAGAGTCAATATTTTATGTTGATCCATAGTGCCATGGATTCAACAATGTCATCTGTATATATGGGTGGCATGAGAATTCAATGTGATGTTCGTTGGAACGAGCATGTTTTTCAAGTGTCGAAAGGAGCATTCAAGTGTCTTGGTTTTCTAAAACGGTGCAAAATTACTTCACTCTCTCGGATCTCCTTAAAATCTATACCACTTACATTCGACCGAAAATGGAATACAACTCCCATATATGGTTTGGAGCTTTAAAGTTTATACTTGAGCTACGGGACCGCATACAACGGAGGGCATTGATGCTCATTAATGACAGTCGGGTATCCAACTCTATTGACTCGTTGGAACATCGTCAGAATGTGGGTTGTGTAACACTGTTCTATACATCCTACCATGGGAAATGCTCTTCTGAGATAAGCGAACTTATTCCAAGTGCCCGAGTTTCGGTTCCCTGTACCCGCTTCTCTAGTATATCACATCCGTTTGTAGTCTATTGTCCAGTTGACCGCACAATGCATTACAGAGAGAATCGTTTATCAGTCAACTAGCCATATCTGGAATAAACTCCCCGTAGAGGTCTTTCCTGACAGATATAATCTAATAAAATTTAAGTGAAATATCCACAAACACTACTACCTCTTTCCTCCTTCCCATAAGCTATTTTCCTGAGATCAACACAATGCACTCATCTGCAGGGGCATCCCCTGAATGTTGGTTAATAAATAAAATTTAAAAAAAATATGGGTTGACTTACAGGCACAAAAATGGCCAACAATAGTTCAAAGCTTCAGTTTTAGGTGATTGAGGTTATAGGAATAAACAACAAAGAAAATTATAATCTGTCTAGACCGCAAATACAATATCGTATACAATTCGGTTAGAGAAAGGGTCTTAGGTCCAACTAATTGGAACTGTTATTAATTTTTTTTCCTTTAAATATGAAAAAGTTCATATCGGATGCTATATTTATATTGGGGACTAGGTCTAAAAATGGACCGATTCTGACCTTATTTGGTAAAGACACTTATTTTTTTTTTGCAAAACATCTACAAAACAAATTTGAGAAAATTCTGTGCAATATTATTATTATTTATTATTTTTTTTTTATAGATTTAAGCGATGACAGGGAAGCAGCTTTATATGGGGACTAGACTGGTCGCAGCTTGTATGGGATTTTTTATTTAAGTCTTAGACAATCTAAGGGTAAGTCTTCGTAAAATATGGGTTAACGTTGCACTAAGGGGTATTCATACTGAAAAGCTGGCAAAAAATCAAAATTTTAAATTGCGTTCTAACCCATGAAATATTTTTAATCGCATAGTTAATTGAGCACTGAAGCATGTTCTAATGATAAAATAACAATATAGTAAATTTTGCGTAACCAGGAAAGCATTGAAGTTGAGGTTTTCCAATTAGTTGATATGAAATTTTGTGATGAATCGAAAAAGAGCAATGTTTACGCTCTTTGAGAGTGCAGTAAACGCTTAAAGATAAGAGCTATATTTGGTGTGTTAGTTAACTGATACATAAGTTACGTTTAAGTCAACAAAACGCTTCATTTTGTACCCTTACTTAAGTTTAATTCCGATTTTCTTAGGAGCACCTAAAAATTGAGAAGTTAAAAAAATTGCCTGCATATTGGAAGTTTGTTTTAAGAGCCCCGTTTGGCCCCATTAAGATATGGATACAGTTTGTAGTTTGACATATATTGTAACAAAAATTCGTAGGTGTAGGTTGCACAAGCTTGCACTTCATGGTTTTCGAGGCCTTCGAAAAAACGGTTTTTTTGTAAGGCAAAAAGTTGATAAAAATTGAACGTGTTACGGTATTTGTCGGAAAGTTGGCTTTGGAGGTCGCTGATTTCGAATCTGAAGTCATAATTTCAAAAATTAAAATAGCGTACCATTTTTCTCAAAACTAAGCGCATTTCCACTAAACTTTTCTTAAGGGGTTTTCGGGGTCGCTGACCTCGAATCTGAAGTCAACATTTCAAAAATCAAAATAGCGGATACAAAATGGCATACTATTTTTCTTAAAACCAAATTTAAACGCATTCACTTCATATCTTGTTTACGGGGTTTCGGCGTAGCTGCTTTTTAAACTGAATTTGAGATTTTGGGGTCTAGTTTTTTTTGGGCTCTTTGAAGCGCGGATATTTTTTTATTAAAAATTACTAAGCAAATTTATAACATCGTCTTCCTGATCGTCACATATTTGGGGCACATATTTGGGGACCTAAGAAAACGATTTTAATATTTTATTTCAAAATTCCAATTGTCTTAGGTATGCTTACTTGTTAAACGCAGCTCCATAGTAAATTCAGATTAAATTTAAATGAATGAAACGAAATGAAATCGGAAAACTAAAACTGTCATGTTAAACTTTTATGAAACTCTTTGTATGCTCAGTTTATTAGTTTTGGTTCATGAACAACATGCTGCAACAATATGAAACACCAAAAATTCACAGCGACACAAATTTGGACCAAAGATATGAAATCAGTTTGGAGTAAATGAATCTGTCCGCCATTTTGATTTTCAAAATTTTGACTTCAGTGACCCCGAAAACCCCTTAAGATAAAATTTAGTGCAAATGCGTTTAGTTAGAAAAACGGTCCGTCATTTTGTTTCCGTCATTTTGATTTTTGAAATTTTGAGTTCAAATTTGAAATCAACGACACCGAAAACTAAATAGCACACATATTTACGCGGATCGGAAGACCCGTTTATTTATTGCCAGCTTTTCAGTACAAATATATGGTGCGTTGTTCGATATATTCAAAATTTTTTAGTATAGAGGACTTGCACATTTGGCTATTATATTTTAAGCGCTATATCTAAAAATTCAACAGCGTGAATATTTAAAACTTATTTTTTGCTGCATTCAATTATTCTTTAAATTATGTAAATTTTCATAATTTAAACCTTTAGAAAATGTTTCCTCCATAATAGCCCGTATAAAGATATAAGTGTGAAAACATTATCATAGAAAATGACCCAATGACTTTAAAAAGTTATATGGGCTTCAAATAGTTTTTATTCTAGTTATAAAATAAATGATCCCACTATAGCAAATTTAACTAATGTTCATATTTATTGAAACTTTGAATGCAAAACACAAAATATTTACGAACAAACAATCTCCAAAAATAATCAAGGCCTTCAATTCACTTATCTAAAAGAAAAAAAAACTTTGATTTGAACATCCAACTCCATTAAGGAAGGGTTAAATTTAAATACAAAAATTATGTAAATTACAATAAAATATACAGAAAATAAATATACCCTTTCATATCAACTGAAAACCTCACGAATTAATGGTTTCATATGAAAATGTAGACAATGAAATACAATTTTTGGAAAAAAAAAAGAAAAAAACACAAACAAATAAAAAGTAATCTACTGTCACAAAACAGAAACCCCAACAGATGATAGTTTACAGAAAAAAGAAGAAGAAAAAAACGGGAAAAAAGCAGAACAGCATAAAAATATCAGGCAAACATTATGGTTGATATTAATGTAGCCAATATTATAAAACCGATGATGTTGTTGTTGTTGTTGTTGTTGCTATTGTTATTCATGACGATGATGCTGCCATACATACAATATATACAGACATAGCAAAAGTATGTCGTTGATGTAAGTGCTGCCGGTTATGCTGGTGGTACTTTAGTAGTTTTATTGCTTGATAGTTTGTTGTTGCCTGCTGCTGCTGGTTCTTGTTTCTGCAATAAAATTACGTGACTAACATATGATTGCGTGTGTTTGCAGTTAACAACCAACAATGAATGCACAAAACAGCAAGTCACATAGTTGCATACATACCTGGTTTATACTCAGGCCTTCTGTTGTAATGTGCCATGACATGTTCAATGCACCCACCTCCTCCCTGACTGCCCCACGTTCCTAACTTAAATGTGTATTTGACTTTGGGGCAACCTTTTAAACCGTTTTGTAAGCAGAATATAACATACTATAAGTCAGCAACGACCAGGGGGGGGGGGGGGGGCGGGGGTATGATAAAACTACACACAAAATGAATGAATTGCTAAAAAAAACCAAAAAAAAAAAAACAAAAACGGTATTACAAGCAACTATACGAACATTAACAACAACTTCAGATATATGTTAACAACATACAACATTTTGTAGTTGTTAGGGTCGTTTTTTCTCGAACATGCATGTTACTACCAATTGTTTGAATTATGGTTAACTTATTTTAAGTTGATCTCACATCAATTACTTTTGTCCGGCTTGCCAGACCCTCTTCCCAGTTTAAATTGACAAGAGAAGATTGCTTTAAGACTATTTAGGTACTTAAAAAAAGTATAAAAAATCTTCTTAAAAAACGTTTATAAGCAATTTCATAGTGTTTTTTTTTTTTTTGTTTTAGCCAAAAACATATGTTAGCCCTATCTCAATAAGGTTATTTTTAAATAAATACAGTGGCGACATTTTAAATAGCCCTTTCAAAAACATATACAGTAGACTCAAGGTAGAGGGAACTAATTCATGCAAGGGCTATTCCCTCAACCCAGACTCTTCCGCTCAATCGAGATTGAAAAATAAAATTTAAAAGTGTTTATTATAGTAAGTGTATTTATGTATTTTAAATAAGAAATATTATTGTAAAAAGTTCAACATAGTACATTGTTTTTTCTTAGCATCCAGTGATTTTTGCACAGCAATATGATATTTTTAAGAACAATGAGGTATTTAAGCGAGTTAGTGTTGCTCTCAGTCCAATCGATTGCTTTATCGAAGCTTTAATGGCTTCAGCTGCCTTAATTGTACATTTTTGGATATTTGTGTCGTCGTGCTCGTCCTCATCAGAATCCACAACAACCTAATCAGCGTGACCTTCAACGTCGCACAGTGGCGCCATTTGAGTTTTTTCGTTGCAAAAATCATATCTTTTGAACCGAATAACAGCATATGATAGATAACTGTTCAGCCTATGAAATGAGCATTTGGAAAGGGTGCTACGCTTTGTAGGGGCCTACTTATGGGTTATCAAAATTAAAATTTGTAGAAAAATCAATCTTGTGGTAACTAAAAAAAATTATTTTTACATTTTTAGATTGTTTTTATTTATTTTCTTTAGGGTTTTATGTTTTAAATTATTACCCAACAAATTAAAAAAAAATTACTTCTTTTTTAAATTTATTTTCTCAATTTTCTGTAAAATATTCATCACAATTCGTAAGAGAAGGTATATCTAAAAGACTAATCATTTCTAAACTATAATTATTTTCTAACTTTATTCGTGACTTCAGATGCTGCAGGGAAGAAATAAGTGGATCGGAAGATGCTGCCAACATGTTGAAGAGGTCCTCATTTTGCCTTACCCTTGATGCTTTGAATGTGTTCTGCAATCTAGATTTTTTATAAAATTTGTTAAGAGACTCCTGTGCTTCTTCAGAAAGCTCTCCAATTGGCAAAGACTGGTACTCAATTATATCCATGCGCCAATATTTTATGGACGGTCGGGGTCAACTTCTTCTGTGGATACATTTCTGCTAAAAGAGATGCAGTTTTCGATGCATATTCTCCATATTTTGTAGAATTGACATTTTCTTTGCAGTTTAAAACATTCAAGATCGTTCCCAATCTTTTCACGATTTGATTGTCAATTTCAGTGATTCTAGTTACTGCCTCATCAATTTCAAAAAATCTCCTAGAAGTGTTTCCATCATTTGAGTTACCGTATCCGTGCTTGGGACAGTCTACTTTTAGTCCAACTTGTTTAAAAAAAAGCATCCTGTATTTGCTTCTTTCTGCTCTTTTCCTTATCCTTTATTGATGTATTTTCATCGAAGTTTTCCTCCTCTTGTGGTAGGGTATACGCCAGTTTTAGCAAGAACTCCATACACCTTATCCTTGCATGCAATGGTGACATTCCATATTCGTAATTCTCCTCGTTTGTAGAATCGTTTAAATTACCAAAGTTCTTCTGACTCTTTTTGCAAATCGGGCATGACAATGTTGAGGTTGTTCCTGTCACTTCGTTTACGACTTTTCCGTCAAACATGGTCAGGTGGAACTCGTAATTGCATTCAATATATTTTCCTTCTCGAATTTGCAGCTTTGTAGGCTTAATCTTGCTTATTTGTTCTTCAATGTCCTTCATTGTGGTCGTTATGCGTTCTGCCGATTCCCTTGCAAACTGAAACATTATTGGTCGGCAATAATGCACTGATGACGGACGTGGATTTTTACAGTGTACGGAAACATCAGATTGTAGCCGCAAAGGAACAACAGATGCCATAAACATATTTCCGTCTGATATTGTAGCTTCATCGGAAGATATCCCTTGCTTAAAAACGCTTTGTCCGGATGATCCATCGCAGCCCCATTTGCTGATCAATGTCAGTTTCTCAGGAAGAATTTTCACCTCATTTTCAGGAAGACTCTCCAACAACCGTTTTGCTGTATGGCCCATGAGATCCTGCAGATTGGCTTTCACAGAGACTTCCGTAAACTCCGTATGCAGTGGTCGTGAATTTTTTTTGGCTTGCGTAATATGCTTGTATCCTGGTAAAACGTCAGCCCCGTGTCGCATCAAGGATGCCCGTAGTATCTCATATTTTTCTTTGGAAAGTTGTAAGTCCATAAACAAGGCAAAAGCTTCTTCGGAACCATACTTTTTAATGTGTGCGTTTGTGGGCGTGGGAATGCTTTCCTTAATCCTTTTTAGTCGCAGTGGGCTTGCATCAGCAGCAGATTTTGTAATCTGCGACCTAACTCTTTCACTATCCTTTGTATATTTAATAGACAGCGCATCCGATAAATGCTTCGTGGTCAAGTCATTGGTGGCATCGGCAAGTTTCCTCTTTCTTGTGAAAATTGAATACTCCTCAATACTTTTTTTTGGCCTTCCTTTTGCTCCTCTGGTTGATGTGGTGGGTTTATCTACTGCCAATATATCCAGGATGGTGTCTTCATTAAGCCAGTCCTCGTACTTGGAGTTGAAGTTCTGAATGGTTCGATTAGATTTCACCCATTTTGCCTTAATATTTGCATATATCAGATAAAAATTATTTTTTTTAATTTCGCTTCTCTCAATATTTCCGTATAAGCTATCAAGTTCTTCTAAAGCAGCTTCCGTGAAAAACTTTGGTGTGATTGACCTTCTAAACAGTTCAAATAATTTTAAATTGTTTAACGCCATGGTTTCAGTACTTGTTGCGCCAATTTTCAGTCGTAGACTAATCAAGGCATTATGCTTATTTTGCAATATATAGGCTTATGCTACCATGCCTAAAAATTTACCTGTTCCCTGCATACATATGGATTTAGGCTGAATTATGCAATTTTGATATTATGCTCGTGTCTAAATAAGATTTGTGCCTACCTGGAGGGACCATAAGTCAATATTGTTCTTGACCATTTGTACTCCAAAGTAATTTTTAAGTGAGCTGCGTACCTGCGAATTTCAATGAATAGTTTTTTGTGCATCCTAAGAGAGTAGACTTTGGCAGAGGCTCACAGGTAGACAACCGACTTAAAATGCAATTTTCAAACTATTAGATCAAACTACTGTCAGTCAAAACATGTAAGGGATGCACGCCATACAATTTCTGCAACCATGTCTTTTTAACCTTTTTTACCTCTAGAAGCCGAACGGGCACGTACGGGCAGATAAAACCTTTTGAATTATGTAAAGAAATAATCAAAGAACATGTTTTGCAAATATGGCAAATATAGAAAAATATTGATTTTTTTTTATTTTCCGTCAAAGTTGAAAAATAGTGAAAAAACGGATAGTTTTTAAATAGTGATTTACCAGGAGAAACACAAAGCAAACAGTTAATTTTTTTTTTATCATTATACATTTAATAAATACTTCAATCAATACAAATAAAAAATAAGGCGATTCGTTACCTATTTTTCGTGATATTACACCTGAAATCGCAACAAATTGACTAAAAATTGTGTGTTTTTTTGAAAACCGGAAGTCGGTCAACTTTGAACGGTTATATCTTCTAAACTTAAAATGTGATATTATTAGGGGTAGCATATTTGAAATCGTTGAAAAGTTTCCTATAACATGGGTTTATTCAAAACTTCGTCGGCGCACATAAAAATTTTCATTTTTGCAACCTCGTTTACTCTATGGGCGCCACTGTGCGTCGTCGACATCTCGCAATCATCATCTATTGTTGTCCATTGCCTTAGTTCAGCAATACTTAGATTTTCCCTAAAGAAAAATAACTAGAAATAATGTGTGTATGCTTATTTACTTGGGGAAATTCAGTTTCAGTCAAATTGTACAGTGCATCGAATTCGGAATGTTGTAAAATCATCTGCTGTCTCAATATACTGAGAGGAACATAATTATCGGTACTCTCATCATCTGGATTTCCATAATTTAATAAAAGATGCCACCAACTTTTCATAATGTTGGTATCGACTTTTTGCCATGCTTGGGTCAAAAGACATATGGCATCTTTCAAAGTAAGCTTTTTTAAAAAGTCGGCTATGTTGTCTTTACCAAATTTTAATAAATTTGTTCTATAGTGCAACTTTGTTAACCATATAACATTCTGGTGCATCGGCTGCAAAAGAGGCGTTACATTTGGTGCCATATATAAAACTAAAATGGAACCACATTCTGTTTTTAATAACTCCTCTTTTGTATGACAAGGCGCATTATCTAAAATCAAAACGGCTTTGATGGTAGACCCCCCTTTTGTAAGAATGTTGGAACCTAAATTACATCAGCAAATTCAGTTGATTTTGTTACATATGTATTTATGTTAAAACTCACCTGTGGTACAAATGATTTATGAAACCATTCTTGAAAAATGTCAGCAGTCATCCGTGCTCTTTTTGAGTTTCTATAGTCCAAGGGAAGCTGAAAATCTCGGAGCTTTTTGGCTTGGCCTATTACTAATGGCTTCAATTTGTGTTTACCTGTTGCATTAAAACTGTTAAAACTGTATTTCCCGTCTTTTCACTTTTTCTTCCGCAAGCATTTTTTCGTACGTTTTTTCTGGCAGTAATTTAAAAAATAAGCCAGTTTCGTAGGCATTGTAAATTTGATTTTCGTCCAACTTTAAAACTTTTTTAATTGTCGAAATTTTGTTTTAAACGCTGGTACTACTTCTTGGTCAGAAGACAGTTTCTCACCGCAAATTTTAAATAACCTAATTCCAAATCTGGTCTTGATCCATTAAGCCAACCACAACTTGCACTAAAGCTACAATTGTCTTTTCTATACATTTTTTCATGCAGTTTTTTAAAAATTGGAATGTGTCGGCTTGTTTGAGTAACGAACCTTTTATATAGCTTATCCTCCATACCAGAAAACCTACCTTTCTTCATAGATTTTCGTTTTATACTGCACGCAGACGTTATTTTCAAAAGCTTTTTTTAACATTTTCAACGCGTGATATGGTTGATTTGGTCACACCGTATTGATCCACCAATGACACTTTAATATAAAGCCTTTATCGAGCTTCTCTATAATTTCGCATTTCGTTTTAAGTGTTAAAAAGTTTTTTACTTTCATAGTGAGCTATCAAAAACATATGTACGTTATAACCCTCTTATTTCCACTCAAGCGTATAACTTTTAATATACGTGCGTGAACTAAACTGCTCGTATTTTAATAAATAAATGAAAAACACGGCAACAGTAACGGATTTTTTTCTGAAGAATAACTGTAATATAAACATGTTTATGGTTTTTGCCTTTTTTTTTTTGTTCTTATTTTGCTTTAAAAAATCACACAAAAGAGCGAAGTTCCCTTTTCACAGTACTCATCAGACCGAAGGTTCCTTCTAAAGAGTACTCAATGAAAGAATTTTTTTTGTCCCCTCGATCGAGTAGTTCTCTCAATCCTGGGTTCCCTCTACCCCGACTCCATGGTATATATTTTTGAACACTCTTAATTTTTGTTTCTTTCACAAATCTTTAGACCCTTTTATATTTTTGTTAATCATGACGACTTATTTATTAACTGGAACCATATAGTTTAAAATTATCTCAGAATTTAATTTTGTTTTTAATTTTCTAGGAATACTTATATCATTTGGTCGACAAATTAAATACCACACATTAGTTAATCTTCAAAATTCCTTTATATCCTTAAAAAAAACATAATAAAATTCATTTAATTAATTAACTAGTAATAGTACTTCTTAGGATAGCCTTCATTTTAATAACGCCAGTAAATCGACGCTGCATTGACGATATTAGAAAACGCATTACGGCAACTATAACTGCTAGAAAACTTATCGTACATTCAAAATTAGGAGAATCGCTCGAATTATGCAATGACTTCTGTTAGATCGATTTTTTTAGTAACAAACCAACTTTTATGTATAAAAATGGTTTGACACCTAAATTCTAAGAAAGGAGGTTAAATAATTCCGTGAAATGCTCGACTAATAGGCAGAAGCCACTCCTCAGTAGAGTACATCAATTTAGTTTGTTTTGTTTCAACTAAGCGCGAAACGCTGCGCTGCACAAAAACAAAATGCCAGAATTACTGCTCCCCAAATAAGTTCTAAAGACATTTTTTTAAAAATCTGACTATCATGGTCGTATAGCACGTAGAAAGCCATTTATCCATCCATAATGGAAAAGAGTAAGTTTGGCGAAAAATTAAGTTCGTCCAAATAACGGGAACTAAACGGATGTTAGTCACTAACATTAGTTCAAGACGTTTTGTTGTTAAAATTAACTACAAATGTATATTAAAACAAGTAAAAAAAAATTATAATCGGTCTAAACCGACTATAAGATACCCCATACCATGAGTTTAGAGACCCTATCTCTTAGGCCCAACTAATTGGATAAACAGAATTAGCGTAAACCAAATTTTGGTGGCATTGAATATGAAAAAGTCCATATCGGATGCAATATTTATATGGGGACTATGTCGAAAAATGGACCTGATGTTCAAAAAACATCTAAAATTCATTTATATATTAATACGTGAAGGAAAATTGTTCATCCCTTTTTAAGCATAATGCGGCCACGGAGGAGTGTGAAGATTGGGATTTTTATAGCTCATATGGAGGAAATATGCAGTTTTAAAAAATTTATGAATAAAACTAGCTGTTTTTACCCGGTCTTGCCCGGGATGAAAAGGCCTTTGACTTGAAAAATGGTTCACTATGCTTACCAGGCGCTGAGTACTTAGTCCCCAATTAACAAATTCCCCAATAAAATGAACTTTCTCCCCAAAAATTTGTATGGGCAGAAAATTCATTTTTTATTTCAATTAAAAAGTTTTTGGTTTTTTAATTTAGAAGTTTTTTATAAGATGTTGCAGCAAAAATGCTTCAAAAATAAGGTGCGAAACCGCTTTAAGTTTTTTTTTTCAGTTTATTTATAAACATCAAATATAACGGAATGGGCCGCAAATTAAAGGAATCAAAACTTTTAAAAATTGAATTAATTCATTCAATAAGTGATCATCATCGAGCAGAGACGTCAAATTCAAGGTTTCTTTAAGCAATTGCTTATAGTATATGTGTGGCCTATTTTGATCAACAGGTAATTATTGCACATACGTAGATAAAATTTATCATACGACACTTCACTAAGCTGTGTTCCGAGAGCGAGTCGCGTCCGCTTCCTCGCGTTTGGCAGCACACCCGTGCTGCCGCGCAGTTGTTGTCAACTTATTTTAATCGCCAAAATATATTTTTCAGATCATTGCGATATTTTTGGTAGGCTGTGTTCCGCGAGCGCGTCGCGTCCGCATCCGTCGGGTCCGCGCGCCTCGCGCCGCTTCCTCGCAGCTACTACCCGTGCTGCCGCCTAGTTCTCGTTATCTTATTTTAATTCCTAAAACATGTTTTTTAGAGCATTGCAATATTTTAGCTGACCTGTGTTCCGAGAGCGCGTCGCGTGCGCATCCGTCGCATCCGAGTCAGCGGTCGCGCGCCGCGCGTATGGCAGCCACACCCGTGCTGTCGCGCAGTTGCTGTCAACTTATTTTAATCACCAAAATATATTTTTCAGATCATTGCGATATTTTAGCTCAGCTGTGTTCCGCGAGCGCGTCGCGTCCGCGCCCCTCGCGCCGCTTCCTCGCAGCTACTACCCGTGCCTCCGCTTAGTTCTCGTTAACTTATTTTAATTCCTAAAACATATTTTTTAGAGCATTGCGATATTTTAGCTGAGCTGTGTTCCGAAAGCGCGTCGCGTGCGCATCCGTCGTGTCCGAATTCGCGGTCGATATTTTAGCTGAGCTGTGTTCCGCGAGCGCGTCGCGTCCGCGCGCCTCGCGCCGCTTCCTCGCAGCTACTACCCGTGCCTCCGCTTAGTTCTCGTTAACTTATTTTAATTCCTAAAACATATTTTTTAGAGCATTGCGATATTTTAGCTGAGCTGTGTTCCGAGAGCGCGTCGCATCCGAGTCCGCGGTCGCACGCCACGCGCCGCTTCCGCGCGTTTGGCAACCACACCTGTGCTGCCGCGCAGCTGTTGCCAACTTATCTTGAAAAGAATACTCATTTTAAATGCATTTATTGTTGGACATATATTGAGAGCAGTATGCAAATGTTCACTAAAATAAATATTTAACAAAATTCATTAAATAAAAATATGTAAAAATTTAAGAACGAATTTGGGGAGTAAGTTCATTTTTTATTTCAATTAAAAAAAAATGGGGAATTTCTTCATTTCTTTTGGGTACCTTTTTTTAAGTTTGGGGAATTTGTTCACCGTGTAGTTATTTTCGTGTAACCCAAATTTCAGAGAAATCCATTGAAAAGTACAAATTTGTATAGGGAAGAAATATACCACACAACAAAATATGAATTTTATAAGAAAATTGGGCGTAAATTAGGAGTGGTCGGTAAAAATCATACAGCGACCTTCCCTGGAATATGTACTAAATTTCGAAGAAAGCCATTGAAAAATAAAAGTTTTTATAGCAATCAAATAAAGAAACAAATAAAAGGAAAAAATAAGTTTTATATACATAGAAGTTGGCGTAAAGTAGGCGTGGCCTGTAAGAAGCATATGGTGACCTTCTCTGTAGTATAGAGATCGTGTGACCAAATTTTAGACATCCCTTGAAAAATAAAAATTTCTATAGTGAACAAATATTCCAAAAAACAGAAAATTAATTTTGTATAAAAAGCGGGCGTAGAAGTAGGCGTGACCGGCAAGAATCATATGGCGACCTCTCTGGAGTACAGAGATCGTGTGTAGCAAATTTCAATCCGTTAAAAAAATTATGTAGCGAACAAATGTACCTAAAACCAGAATATGAATTGTATACAAAAAGTGGGCATAATAGTAGGCGTGACCGGTACGAAGAATATGTCGACTTTCCCTGGAGGAGAGAGATCGTGTGTACCAAATTTCAGAGAAATCGGTTGAAAAATAAAAATTTGTATAGCGAACAAATATACCAAAAAACAAAATGAATTGTATACAAAAAGTGGGCGTTAAAGTAGGCGTGGCCGGTACGAAGCATATGGCGACCTTAGGTGGAGTACAGAGGTCGTGTGTACCAAATTTCAGAGAATTCCGTTGAAAAACAAAAATTTGTATAGCAAACAAATATACCAAAAAACAGAAAACAAATTGTATACAAAAAGTGGGCGTAAAAGTAGGTGTGGCCGCAAGAATCACCCGGTGACCTGGCCTGAGGTACAAAGATCGTGTGTACCAAATTTCAGAGAAATGCGTTGAAAAATAAAAATTTGTATACCGAACAAATATACCAAAAAGAAGAAAATGAATTGTATATAAAAAGTGGGCGTAAAAGTAGGCGTGGTCGATAAAAAGTATATGGCGACCTTAGCTGGAGTACAGGGATCGTGTGTACCGAATTTCAGAGAAATCTGTTAACAAATAAAAATTTGTATAGTGAACAAATATGAATAAAACAGAAAATGAATTTTACATAAAAAGTGGGCGTAAAAGTAGGCGTGGCCGGTAAAAAGTATATGGCGACCTTTCCTGGGGTATAGAGATCGTGTGTACAAAATTTCAGGAAAATCCGTTGAAAAACAAAAATTTGTATAGCGGTCAAACAAACAAACAAACAAACAAACAAACAAACAAACAGAAAATGAATTTTATATATATAGATGTGTTAAAAAATATATTAAATTAATAATAAATAATTTTATAAGAGCCTAAAGGTATGCTAATCAATTTCAGACAATTCATAATTCATTGAATTTCAATTTAATTGTATATCACATGCCCTGTGTTGAATTGTGAATTGCCTAAAATTGATTAGCATACCTTCACATTATTATAAAATTATTAATTACCATACATTTTTTATATATCTGTGGTCACAAGCAATAACCGCATAACTCGAAAATCATGCTTTCGAGAAAAATAGCTTTTTATTAGCTTATTTGTATTAATAACTTTTTAAATAACAGTGTTAGAGAAATGTGGATTTCACGTAAATATAAAGATTTTTTAGTAGAATATGATAGCATACATAACTCAAATCGGCGAAAATCATTCTTTCGAGAAAAACAACTGCTTATATAAATGTAATGGGGCTTTATTACGACTTAGGTCAGTATGTTTTCATTAATAACTTTTTAAATAACAGGGTTAGAAAAATGGCGATTTCACGTAAATATAAAGCATTTTTAGTAGAATGCGATAGCATACATAACTCAAATCGTTCTTAAGTCGACTTAGGCGGTTGTCGCTTGTGACCACAGATATATACATAGATTAAGAAAAATTTAAAGAAAAAAATTTTAAAGAGAAAATAAAATTTTATAGAACTTGCACTCGAATTTCGAGTGCTGTATTATGCTGGTATATCTATAATATTAATAGGCTAGGCGATTTCTTGTGACCGATGTTTTGTTCTACCGTTTTATCCCCATTTTGACCAAACGTAAATTATTTGAAAGGTATTTCTTTTTAGTTGTTCCCCAGATTTACAGATTTTTTAATTTTTTCTTTTGTTTTGAGTAAGTTGCATTTAAAGTTGCTACTTACACATACATAAAATTATACGTATGCTATGTGTGTGTTTATTAAATTTGTTAATGTATTTGTAATAAAAATGAGTTTGTTTTTTGTGTTCATTTGTGAATTGGCTATAATTGATTATCATAACTTTAGGGTCTTTATTTAATGAAAAAATAAAATTTCCTAGAATTTGCACTCAAAATTCGAGGGCTGGAATCTGCTAGTACTTATAATAACATTTTCATACATGTAAGTCGTGACAATTCGGGTAGCCCTTGAATTGGCCTGTCAAATACATCTGTTCCTCGGAAGTACTTGAAGAAATACAAAAACATATCTGCAAAAAGTCTCCTGGTTCAGACAACATAGATGGAACAGTGGTTCCAGCGCGAGTAAGAGAGGTATATTATTTATAACATTACTGAAGATCTCAGTATTAGGATTAAATAACTTTCCCTCACAATAGAAGTGTGCCTAGAATGTAATGCCAGTAAAACCAAACAAACCAGATAATAATGTGACATTTCACAAACACATAATTCTAGACAGTTGGTACCATTCCTGGTATACGCAGTTTGGTTTCAGGCAGAAGCATATTACTCCGAAAAAATGACATCATATCGCCTTATTTGTAAGAAATGCATTTAAAAAAAGAAATATTGTCCCGGAGTCTTTTTAAATATGCAACAAGCATTTGATAAAGTCTATCATATTGGGTTATAAAGGGGTTTTTTTAAGACCTATAACACAAAAATTAAATTTAAAAAAAAAAATTATTTTTCCGAAAGATCAATACATGATATTAAAAATAGAAAATGTTGAATCTCATTCATCCTGATGAAACCACATCTCGCCCTGTTCAATATCATACATTAAAACCAAAAACAATCAAGCAAATTATAGTCGGTCCAGACCGACTATACGATACCCTATACAATGGTTTAGAGACCCAATCTCGTCGGTCCAACGAATTGGATATAGAAAATAATCAGAAACCAAAATTGAGTGGCATTGTTATTAATTTTTTTGGCTGCAGATATGAAAAAGTTCATATCGGGTGCTATATTTAATGGGGATTAGATCGAAAAATGGACCGATCCTGATCATATTTGTTAGAGGAACTATTATTTTGAAAAAATATATACAAACCAAATTTGAGAAAAATCTGTGCAATATTTTTGTATTTTGATAAATTTAAGTGAAGATCGAGAAGTAGCTCTATATGGGGCTTATGACAAAGAATTGTCCTATAGGGATTTTTAGACTACTGATTAATGGATATAATAAACACATACCGACCCAATTTGACTAGGATCTATATGATAATTTGGATCATATGGCAATTTACGTCGATTTCATAGGGATCATATGTATGGGGCCTAGGTCTGAACATGGACCGAATTTCACCAATTTCAACAGCGTTTATCCTATAGTCGATAGAAGCTTATATTCCAAGTTTCATCAAAACATATTGATATTTGCGACCTGTAGTTTGGTTACAAAGTTTACTTGGACTAAATCGACTCAGAAAATGATTCTGAGTCGATCAGTATAATAAGATGGGTCTAGGTCAAATATTTTTGGTAGCAGCACAAGGTCATTATACCCAAACCACATAGTGGTATATGGTATAATCATTAATCATGACGTGGCAACGATCTCCATTGACCTAAGGCGAGCTCCGGCTTTATTTCGAAGAGATAAGGTCCGATGATGCCACCAGCATGTAAACTGCACCAAAAAGGTGCAATTTTCTGAATGTTGTAGGGTCTGTTGCGGATTGCTCTCGGTCCATATGCGGCAACATTATTTATAAATAAACCCGTGAAGCCAAAAATGTGCCTCGTCGCTGAACACAATTTTACGATAAAACATGGGGCAGTTTTCAACTGCTCTAGAGCCTAATCGGCGAAAGAACGACGCATATTATGGTCTCGTAGCTTTAATGTCTGCACCAAGATCTTTGCGTAAAATTTTCCACGTAGTGGACGGATAGGGCCCCAAATCCTGCGATCAACGACGAATCGATAAATTTGGATTTTCTTCCACACTTTCGTTTACAGTGGGGATATTCGCTACAGTAAGCACATTCCTTCGACGTGTTAGTGTTATCGGTATAAAACTAATCCACAGTTCGATAGATGGCTTGCTTATATGGGCGATTATATGAGCCATAAAAATGCGACGTAGTCTATAAGTTGCGCGAATCGATGACTGATTTTGAAAGTAAATTTGGTAGCGTTGTTTAAGCGTCAATCTATTAATGATGACTTGCCGGAGTACAGTGGTCACAAGTGGCAAAAAATGAGTGCGGTACGACAGTTTGTTTGACAGCTAACATTTGCTAAGTTCCATCTAAGCAAAAAAGCACCCTTTATTACAAATCGAAAAAACTTCTACTAACGCATTTTTACTTGCTGCTTAAATGTTTAACAGACAAAAAAGTTTTATGTTAAAGTACAAGATAAACAGCCTAATAATTGTTACATAAAGGCTGGAGTCACACTGGGCTGTATATTGGGACCAATTCTGTACACAATTTTTACGTCAGACACGTCAATCATTGAATACATTAAAGTTAGAGTGTACGCGGTCGACACTGTTATACTAGCTTCCGACGTCTGTCCAAATATTGCACCTAAAATGAACTTAATGCTATTGAAACTTGACTAATCAAATGGAAACATAGATACCAACACTGAAAATTCGATATATTTAACTTCACATTACGTTATGAAAATTACACTATTATACATCTGATTTATGTATAAGATAAGGTTGCTCTTAATTCAGAATACATAAAAAAAATACACTTGTTAAAAGAAGTGCAAATGAAATGCGACATTTTTTGTTAGAAAAGAAAACGGCAATAGACAAGAGATTGACATAGAAAAGACATATTAAAGAAGAAAAAAAAAAACAAGTCGGTCTAGACCGACTATACGATACCCTATACCATGCGTTTAGAGACCCTATCTAATAGGCCCAACTAACTGGACATAGAAAATAAGCATAAACCAAATTTGAGTGGCACATTTATTAATTTTTTTGGCTGCAGATATGAAAAAGTTCATATCGGATGTTATGTCTATATAGGGACTAGGTCCAAAAATGGACCGATCCTGACCATGGTTGACAAAGTCTCTTGTATTTTGCAGAAATATATACAAACAAAATTTGAGTTGAATCAGTGAAATATTTTTGTGTTTTGATAGATTTAAGTGAAGATCGGGAAGCAGCTCTATATGGGGCCTATGACTAAGAGTTGTCCCATAGGGATCGTTTTTGGACTGCTCATTAATGGATGTAATAAACACATACAAACCTAATTTGAGTAGGATCTATACGACAATTTGGATCATTTGGCAATTTATGTCGATTTCATAGGGGTCATTTGTATGTGGGCTAGGTCTGAACATGGACCGATTCTCACCAATTTCATCAGCTTTCATCCCATAGCCGATGAAAGTTTACATACCAAATTTCATCAAAATATATTCATATTTGCGACCTGTAGTTTGATTACAAGATTTACATGGACACACAGACGGACGGACGGACATTGTTAAATCGACTCAAAAAGTGATTCTGATTCGATCGGTATAATAAAAGATGGGTCTAGGTCAAATATTTTTGGTAGTTACAAACAGCAGCACAAAGTCATTATACCCAAACCACATAGTGGAATAGGGTATAACAACGACTTAATATTACAACAAAATGCATTTTTTTTGGCACTCAGCCCTAAATCTCAGTCAAATCTTGAAAATAAAGTATTAATTTACTAAACAGTAAATATAAAGAAGGCCTTGTAAGTTTTTCAAAGTTCATGGGTTATTAATGTGAGTAGCCTGATAATAAGATAGGCGCTGTCGGACCAGTGGGCGTGGCACCTCCATACAAAATAAGTACTTATGCCATATAACTGAAGTACTATAACAGATAAAGCCTTGGAACCTTGCCAGAGTTCATGAGTTCTTAATCTGAGTAGTTCGACAAAAAATGGGCGGAAGTGGACCAATGGACGTGGCACCTCCACAAAAAATATGAAGAACTATGAAAATTAGTCTTGAAACTTTTGACAAGTACATTAATTTCCAATATGAGTAGTCGTGGAAAATATGGGCGGAATCACCAAAATCAAAAATCGCCAAAATCAAAAATCACCACAACCGAAAATCCCAAAAAACAAAAATCGCCAAAAATCAGAAATCACAAAAAAACAAAAAAAAAAACGTCAAAATCGAAAACCACAAATAAAAAAAATCGCCAAAATCTAAAATTGCCAGAACCGAATATCGCGAATAACAAAAATAACCAAAATCAAAAATCGCCAAAATCAAAAATCACAGAAAACAAAAAACGTTGAAGAAAAAAATCGATAAAATACAAAAATCGCTAAAATTAAAAATCGCCAAAATAAAAAATCGCAAAAAAACAAAAATTGTCGAAATCAAAAATTGAAAATCGCCAAAATGAATAATCGCCAAATATAAAATCGCAGAAACAAAAATCGACAAAAACAAAAATTGCCAAAAATAATTGAAATGGTTTTCTACAAAATGTATTCCCAGTTTTATTATTTCGTTACGATGGGTGTAGCGAAGCGCATCGGGTTACTGCTAGTATATATATATTGTTTTTTTTTTGGATATTTAAAAACTCTTAATCTAGCGCAAAAAGCGCTAAATCTATCGCAAAAAGCACTAAGTTGGATCGCTGCACTGTCCTATTCAAATATGACAGACAGTCTGTGCTTTTATCGCTTGAATTTTAATCATTTTAACCCAAGATTGTCTCGTAATCATAATATTACGGTACGGGTTTAAATTATTTATTGTTGAGCTTTTACAATCGAAGAAGAATTGCAGGATTTTTTTAAATACACGATATGATTTATTTAACAATTTTAATATAAGTTTCGCAAACGTTTAGACATTTAAATGTAAACCATGTTTCAAAACCATGTGCTATCTGATTTGAGAATGTTTTACTCGTATTCATACCTAACGGGTGATTTTTTTGAGGTTAGGATTTTCATGCATTAGTATTTGACAGATCACGTGGGATTTCAGACATGGTGTCAAAGAGAAAGATGCTCAGTATGCTTTGACATTTCATCATGAATAGACTTACTAACGAGCAACGCTTGCAAATCATTGAATTTTATTACCAAAATCAGTGTTCGGTTCGAAATGTGTTTCGCGCTTTACGTCCGATTTATGGTCTACATAATCGACCAAGTGAGCAAACAATTAATGCGATTGTGACCAAGTTTCGCACTCAGTTTACTTTATTGGACATTAAACCAACCACACGAATGCGTACAGTGCGTACAGAAGAGAATATTGCGTCTGTTTCTGAGAGTGTTGCTGAAGACCGTGAAATGTCGATTCGTCGCCGTTCGCAGCAATTGGGTTTGTGTTATTCGACCACATGGAAGATTTTTCGCAAAGATCTTGGTGTAAAACCGTATAAAATACAGCTCGTGCAAGAACTGAAGCCGAACGATCTGCCACAACGTCTAATTTTCAGTGAATGGGCCCTAGAAAAGTTGGCAGAAAATCCGCTTTTTTATCGACAAATTTTGTTCAGCGATGAGGCTCATTTCTGGTTGAATGGCTTCGTAAATAAGCAAAATTGCCGTATTTGGAGTGAAGAGCAACCAGAAGCCGTTCAAGAACTGCCCATGCATCCCGAAAAATGCACTGTTTGGTGTGGTTTGTACGCTGGTGGAATCATTGGACCGTATTTTTTCAAAGATGCTGTTGGACGCAACGTTACGGTGAATGGCGATCGCTATCGTTCGATGCTAACAAACTTTTTGTTGCCAAAAATGGAAGAACTGAACTTGGTTGACATGTGGTTTCAACAAGATGGCGCTACATGCCACACAGCTCGCGATTCTATGGCCATTTTGAGGGAAAACTTCGGAGAACAATTCATCTCAAGAAATGGACCGGTAAGTTGGCCACCAAGATCATGCGATTTGACGCCTTTAGACTATTTTTTGTGGGGCTACGTCAAGTCTAAAGTCTACAGAAATAAGCCAGCAACTATTCCAGCTTTGGAAGACAACATTTCCGAAGAAATTCGGGCTATTCCGGCCGAAATGCTCGAAAAAGTTGCCCAAAATTGGACTTTCCGAATGGACCACGTAAGACGCAGCCGCGGTCAACATTTAAATGAAATTATCTTCAAAAAGTAAATGTCATGGACCAATCTAACGTTTCAAATAAAGAACCGATGAGATTTTGCAAATTTTATGCGTTTTTTTTTTTAAAAAAGTTATCAAGCTCTTAAAAAATCACCCGTTATAAGTAAATCAATTTCACAACATTGTATAGTAAAAGTTAAGTTTTTTTCTATTATGCAAAGCAATAACTCCTGTTATAGAAAGAAAAAAAAACGTTGTCTTATGATTTATTTATATATTAGCAACCACTGTAGTGCCAAGATTATAAATTTTTTTTTCTTTCATTTGCCTAAAGTCTTTATAAACACTCCAATGCCCTGTATATTTTATAATTTCAATTTATTTTTTCTGATTTGTTCAAACAAAACAATAAGAAGAAAATGGTCTTTATTAACAACAACAAATACATCCTTATAAACAAAAGCATTTCATGGTTCGTTTCTATTGAAAGTGACATTATCAATCAAGTAACGACGATATTGTGTAGATGAATGCAAAATATTGTTGGCTGGCTGAATGGCTGGCTGGCTGGATTTTAAGGTACGTCTATCTACACGTATCTCTGCTGTTATTGTTTTGTTCTTTGTTTGCCGTTTTTTGTTTTTTCTTTTTTTTTTTTTTTTTTTTGGTTGTTAAGAGAAACTGATGTATGGAACCTGGTTGGATATTTTATGGGTTTTGGTTTATTTTTGTTTTAAATTTTCCTTTGTATTTTGCCTTTCATTTACCATGAATAATACATCTAGTTTTCGTGTTTTTTTTTTATTTTTATTATATTTTATATGTACAACATGCTTCTGTTTCATGAAGTGTGAAATGTTTGCAAAAATTAGATTTACGTTGCAAAGTAAAAAAAAAATTGCTGTATACAAGATAGAAATTACACAAAGAGTTTTAAAAATAGCGTTTTAAAAAGAATACTATGTTAATTCTAAAGAATTCTAAACAATTTATTAATTTTTTTTGTGAATTTTGATACCAACAATAACAAAAAGCTAGCCTTTAAAGTACTAACGAAAACAACTTCTATTTATAATATTTGTCATTCGTAATAAAAATAAACTCAACAACCCATAAAGAGGTTTCACAAAAAAAAAATCTATGGTCAAACCAAAAACGGTCTTTTGTTTAAGGTTAAAGGTTTTTAAGATTGTTTTTTAACGACTCCAAACAATTGTCTTATAGAGTTTTAACTTGTTTTCTGCAGAACATGTTTTGCTTTTACGCATGTTTGAATCCACAGATTGTTGAAATTTATTGTTAAAAAGTTTTTTTTTTATGAAATTATTTAAATAAGTGCTCGTATGTTCTTGCTAATTCTTTTGTGTTTAAAAAAAAATTTAACTATTTATGCACGTTCATATAACATTTTGTAAAGTGGTGTTTTAAATATATCCCAGCAAAAAAATCATATATTAGAAGCAATGTCTTTATCATAGCGCTTCCTTATAAATTGCTTCCGAGAATTCAATCAAGTAAGACAGAAGACAAAAATTGCTTACTTACCGAAGTCTTTACTGCTTCGTAAAAAGCTTTTTAAGAAGCAGTAAAGAAGGCAGAAATATTTAAATTGATTTTTCAATTGCCATAAGTGTATGTGACTCTTATAGACATGATATTTACGCTCACGTATGCTATGAAAGAAGCCCATTTTAGGTCCAAGTGGGACATTTTAAACAAGAATCATGTTTTAATGAAGCAAATTTTTCAGCATTAGTAATCGCAACTCTATATTATAATTCTGCGTCGGGCTAATCAACGTTCTTTTCTGCGATAATTACTTATTGTTAGTTATAAATTAATAACCATATAATAAACTAATGCTAATTTTTATTTGATTAATAACTCAATAACTTGGAAATAAACATATTTCTTAAATTTTTATCACATAATAAAAACTTAATTAATTAATCTTATAATACAAAAGAAATATTCTAGTATTATAAAGGGTCCGCCATCTAATGTTTTTTTTTTTTTCAGCTAGTGCTTATTTCGTGAATGGTAACACTTAGCTCATGTCTGATTTAACAGATAATTAGTTTTATCCGCTGAACGAATATGGTTGTGTATACGCTTGAACAACGCTGGGAAATATTGCGACATTACTTTGAAAATCATGGTAATGTTGCAGAATGTGTGCGAAAATTGCGTACGGATTTTGGAAGAAGAGAAGCACCGTCAGCTCCGTATGTTCGTTATCTTGTGAAAAAAATTAAAGAAACTGGCATCCTCATCGATAAACCAAAGCGTGAAAAGCCAAAAACAGTGTGTACACCCGAGAATATTGCTGCTGTGGCAGAAAGTGTGCGTGAAGCGCCATCAACATCAATTTACCGTCGTTCTCAAGAATTGAACATTTCGGAGGCATCATTGAGACGAATTTTGCATAAAGACCTTGGTATGACTCCATACAAAGTCCAATTGGTTCAGGAGTTCAAGCCAACTGACCATCCAATGCGTTTTCGCTTCGCTAAGTGGGCCTGCGATCGACTTATAGAAGATGCCGATTTTTCCAAAAAAAAATCATCTTTTCAGATGAAGCTCATTTTGATCTTGGCGGGTATGTAAACAAGCAAAATTGTCGCATTTGGGGCACAGAAAACCCGCACGCATACATTGAAAAGCCGATACACCCAAAACGAGTCACTGTTTGGTGCGGATTTTGGTCCAGAGCTATAATTGGGCTATTTTTCTTCGAAAATGAGCAAGAAGTGGCCGTTACAGTCAAGGGCGATCGTTATCGGGCCATGTTGAACGAATTTTTGTTCACAAAAATTGAAGAGGAGGATATTGGCAACATTTGGTTTCAACAGGACGGCGCTACGTGTCACACAGCCGAAGCTACACTCGATGTTTTGCGCCCTGTTTTTTAAGATCTCATTATCAGCCGCAGAGCTGATGTCGTTTGGCCACCTCGGAGCTGCGATTTGACACCGTTGGAATATTATTTGTGGGGTGCCCTCAAAGATAAGTGTTACGCCAACAAGCCAGAGACAATTGACGCTTTAAAGGACAATATTCGTGAAGCCATTGGTGAAATACAGCTGCACACAATCGATAATGTGCTTAAAAATTGGACCGATCGTGTAGGCTACTGCATGGCCAGCCGAGGCAGCCATTTGAATGAAATTATTTTTCATTATTAACCGGAAGGATTTTACTTTCAAATGAAAAAATAAATTTGAGATAATATTCAGTAATTTTTTTTTACAAATACTATTATATTTTATTAAGTGACATTATATTTTATTTAAGTTTTATAAAAGGTTTTCCATTTGTTTTAGGATGTTGCGTCTGGTCGCAAAAGTTTTAATTCTTCCAAGCACTGTTTAAGGTGCTCGGTTAGAATTGGGAATCAAAATAAAAAACAAGTTAATGTCTATTCATCCAAATTGATTCTGATTTTATTTACATTTTGTATTGGTATTTATACAAAATATTTGTTACAGTTTTTTTGTCTGATTAATTACTACTACCAGTTTCCAGCCCTCGTAATTCGAGTGCAAATTCTAGGAAGTTTTATTTTTTCATTAAATAAAGACCCAAAGGTTATGCTAACCAATTATGGCCAATTCACAAATCAATAAAAAAAAACAAACTCATTTTTATTACAAACACATTAACAAATTTAGTAAACACACACATAGTATTGTATAATTTTATGTATGTGTTAGTAGCAACTTTAAATGCAACTTACTCAAAACAAAGGAAAAAATTAAAAAATCTGTAAATCTGCAAAACGGCTAAAAAGAAATACCTTTCAAATAATATATGTTTGGTCAAAATCGGGATAAAACGGTAGAACAAAACATCGATCACAAGAAATCGCCTAGCCTATTAATTTTATATATTTCTTTGTTTTTTGCTTAAAAGTAGTTTTGGTTAAGATATTTCTTACACAATTATTAATAGTTTTTTCTTTCGTATTATTTAGTTTTAATTTAATATGTGTTACACACTTTGTATAATTTCAAGAATAACTAATATTTATTTGATTTAAATTGCAATGACGAATAATTCTATCAATTGCCTCATTTGATAGGTACACTACACTAGCTTTCACAGGCTATCTCTTTAATTGTATCAATTGATCATTACACCATTAGGGTGACAGCGGTTTGTATAAAAAAAATTTTAGTCGAATTTCAAGGTCGGATTATTGTGACACTGGGCAATGCTTTTTGGCCGCGCATTGAGTTTAAAGTTCAAATATGCATTTATATGTAAAAATTATCAAAAAAAAAAAAAAGTAATTTTTCACACAAATTTTGATATTAGTAATTGTGATTCAATTAAATTAATTAATAAACCATAATCTAGAGTTAATTATCTTTCTAATAAAACAACAAAGTCTATTATCGGCTGAAAAACAGCCAAGTTAAATCAAGTTCTCCAGGCAATAAATGCGCCGCAGACCGCTTGATTAAGACCTCACATTTTTAAAGACATTGAAATAATTTACAACAACAACATTTCTGCATTCTTCTGGTCCCAAAATGATCTTATTTACAGTACTTTGCATCTCATCTATTGATATGCCGTTCCAATTAATGTATTTTTTGCAATAATTCAAAAACTTCAATTCATTGTTATACTACAGGGTTAATTAATAATTAATTAGTTGATAATTTATTAGTTAATAATTATATAATTAATTAATTGTTACTAATTAATAAATAATAATGAAATAATCAAAAATCTTTAATTACTAGATGTTTAATCATCTTCCCTGTGATCGGACTCACATTGATTTTTTTCAAGTAAATATACTTTTTAAAGAAAAAATACTTTTTTCAGGAGAGATACGTTACTTTTTAAGAAAATTTACTTTTTTAAGAAAATTTACTTTTTGAAAAAAAAAACTTTTTTAAGAAGAAAATTTAATTTCTTGAGAACGGTAATTTTTAATAAAATATACTTCTTTAGGAAAAGGAACTATTTTAAGAAAAGGTACTTTAAAAAAAAATTAATTTTTTTTAAGGAAATGTACCGTTTTTAAGAGAACCTACTTTTTGAAGATAATGCTTTTTTTTTAAAGAAAACTTACTTAAAGAAAAGTACTCTTTTAAGAATATCTACTTGTTTAAGAAAAAATATTTTATTAAAAGGAGGTACTTTTTTAAGAAAACATGCTTTTTTGAAAAAAGGTAAAAGCTTAAGAAAAGCCTTGTTTTTGAAGAAAACTTACTAAGACAATGTACTTTTTTAAGAAAAATTACTCTTTTAAGAAGATTTACTTTTTTAGGAAAAAATCTTTTACTAAAATAGGTACTTTTTTAAAAAAGCATGCTTTTTTGAAAAAATGTAACAGTTTAAGAAAATGTACTTTTTGGAAAGAGAAAATTTCGCTTTTTAAGAAAACACGCCCTTTTAAGAAGTGGGACTACTTTATCAAGGAAAGATACTTTTTAAGAAAACTTTCTTTTTTAACAAAAATTCCTTTGTTAAGAAGAGGAGGTTTTATCTAAAAAAAGCAAAAAAGGGAACTTTTTTAAGAAAAGGTTATTTTTAAAGAGAAGATAATTTTAAAAGAAAAGGTAATTACACTGTCCAACATCATTTTTGGAACAGAATAGCGACGCTATAATTCTGAAAGGGTATGTTGAGTAGATCATTTTTGTAGAACAAACTTATGGTCCAGCACGGCTGAGTATTTTTTTTAGAGTGGGTCAAAGTTTTCATTTTTTGATCGAAGGGAGCATTATACTTTATGAAAAAAATGCTGTAAGTTAATGTTTGAGAGAATTCTTATGGTCAGAGTTGTATTGTGGAATTGTATGAGGATTATTTTTGTGGAAGATCTTAACCCTTTAACTGGTCTGTTTATGGGTCAATTTGACTCTTTTTTCGAGAAAATCAAAAAATATCCTTTAAAAAAGGACATTTAAGGATTAAAATATTCTAC
Organism: Cordilura impudica; assembly: GCA_963682025.1. Taxonomy (NCBI): domain Eukaryota; kingdom Metazoa; phylum Arthropoda; class Insecta; order Diptera; family Scathophagidae; genus Cordilura; species Cordilura impudica. The sequence goes on from OY821517.1 coordinate 299,554,216, forward strand.
GAAAATGTTTGCCGAAAAATTTCAGTGGGGTCACCAAAGACACCATTGTTGTAAATAAAGCTCTTTATGCTTAATTAGTAAAATTATACACCAACATATTCAAAACAGGTAAAAACGGCGTCAAGTTCGGCCGGGCCAAACACTGAGTTCTCGCGTCTAGTCAGCTGTAACTTACAATCTTACAAAACACAGCTTAAAAGCAGTTTTACTGCACAATGGAAATCAGCATCCATCAATACCGGTTGCGTATTCCACAAAAAAGGAGGAAACATACGCAAATATTTCAAATTTCTTAAATAAAATTGAACACTATAAATATAAATGGGAAGTATGCGCAGACTTCAAAATGATTGCAATATTGACTGGAATGCAAACAGGATACACAAAATATATGTGCTTTCTTTGTAAATGGGATTCACGTGCTACCAGCAGCCATTATCATATTAAATATTTCGAAGAACTTAAAGAAAATATTATTGGTGACTTAAATGTAATCCATGAATCCCTTGTCCTAAAAGATAAGGTCATACTTCCACCGCTGCATATTAAGTTGGGCGTGGTGAAAATTTTATTAAAAGCTTAAATACACAATGAAATGCTTTCAAACGCATTCAAACAATTTTCCCCAGATTATCTGCAGCAAAACTTAGAGAAGGTAACATACGGTTTTAAGAAATAATTTATTTCATTCAATGTAAATTACCTTTTCTAGGAATGCTCGTTGGACCCGATATAAGAAAATTATTACAAGATGAAGAATTTTATGGTCATCTGTCGGATATGCAAAAGACAGCATTTGACTTTATACAGCTGGTTATATCAGAATTCCTGGGAAACTCAAAAGCACAAAACGATGCAGAAAATATTGAAAGCATGCTAATCGGTTTTAACAATATGTGCGTTAAGATGTGACTAAAGCTGCATTTTCTGCAATCTCATCTCAATTTTTTTAAGGAAAACCTTGGAGCGGTTTCAGATGAACACGGTGAAAGGTTTCATCAGGATATAAAGGTATTGGAAGAAAGATTCAAAGGGAAATCCCAAAGTGTAATGCTTGCTGAATACGTATGGGGCTTGTACAGAAACCTTGACCCATCGGAACATTCACGTCAAGCTAAATACAGGAAAGCGTATTAAGTTTAATCTTTAATCCATTGTCATACTACTGCTATTTCCCAATTCCCTTTTACTCCAAAATTTGAAGCAAAAAAAAATAAATATGTACATACTAATAATAAACCAGTATTAAAACAAAATTATAATTTTTTTATAGAAGTTGGCGTGTAATTTTGCCAATTAATCGTAAAGAGCTTTATTTACAACAATGGTGTCTTTGGTGACCCCCACTGAAATTTTTCGGCAAACATTTTTGTAGAATATTTTAATCCTTAAATGTCCTATTTAAAGGATATTTTTTGATTTTCTCGAAAAAAGGGTCAAATTGACCCGTAAAGAGACCAGCTAGAGGGTTAAGATCTTGCACATAAATAATCCTCATACAATTCCACAATACAACTCTGACCATAAGAATTCCCTCAGACATTAACTTACAGCATTTTTTTCATAAAGTATAATGCTCCCTTCGACCAAAAAATGAAAACTTTGACCCACTGTAAAAAAATACTCAGGCGTTCTGGACCATAAGTTTGTTCTACAAAAATTATCTACTCAACATACCCTTTCAGAATAACGCTATTCTGTTCCATTCAAAAAGTCTTAATTTGTTGGACAGTGTTATTTTAAAAAGATACTTTTTAAAAAAAGGCACTTCTTAAGAAAAATGCTTTCTGAAAAAATGTACATTTTTAATTAAATTTACTTTTTTCAAAAAAGAATTTTTTTTTTTGAGAAAACGTACTTTTTTAAGAAAATTCTCTTTTTTAAGCAAAATTATTATTATTTATTTTAAGATACTTTTGAAAGAAAAGCTATCTGTTTTTGAAAAAGTTGCTTTTTTAAGAAAAAGTACTTTTTTAAGGAAAGCCACTTTTTAAAAAAAAATACTTTTTAAGGAAGGGGTACTTCTTGTAGAAAGTGTACTTTTTGAAGAAAATTTACTTTCTTGAGAAACGGTACTTTTTTAGGAAAAGGTACTATTTGAAAAAAGGTACTATTTTTCAGATAAGATACTTTTTGAAGATAATGTTTTGTAAGAAAAAGTACTATTTTAAGAAAATTTGCTTCTTTTAGAAAATGTACTATTTTAAAACAGGTACTTTTTAAGAAAACTTACTTTTTGAAAAAAAAGATATTATTTTAAGAAATGTACTTTTTTATGAAAAGGTACTTTTTTAAGGAAAAATACTTTTTTAAGAAAGCATTATTTTTTATGTCAAATTCCTTTGTTAAAAAAGGTAATTTTTAAAGAAAATATAATTTCAAGACAAAATATAATTTTTTTAAAAAAATACTTTTTAAGAAAATGAACTTTTTGAGAAAATATGCTTTTTAAAAAGAATTATTTTTTTAGGAACTTTACTTTCTTAAAAAGATCCTTTTTAAGACAGGGTACTTTTTTGAGAGAAGATTATTTTTAAAGAAAATTCTATTGTTTTAAAAAGGGTTGTTGGGTTTTAAGAAAAGCTACGGTTTAAAAAAAAATTAAAGGTATCTTTTTCTTTTGCTTTGAAAATGGCGGTTTTAAGAAAAAGTACTTTTTAAGAAAATATACTTGTTTTAAGAAAAGGTACTTTAAAAAATGGTATCTTTGCGTCAAAGGTTATTTTTAAGATTTATGCTTTTTTTAAGAAAATGTTATTTTTTAAGAAAATGTAAATTTTTAAGAAAATGTACTTATTTAGTAATACTGAAAGTCGAAAATTAAAAGAAATTGTTCAAAAATAACTTATAAGTCTTACATCTAACTATATATTAATACGTGAAGAAAAATTTGTTCATCCCTTTTTAGGGAAAATGCGGGCACGGAGGAGTGTGAAAATTGGCACAAATATAGCTCATATGGAGTAGAAGTGCTGAATGATGATAAAATTTATGTATAATATGTGTTAAAAAAATATTAAATTTAATAAAATGAAATATTTATAATAATGAATTTTATAAGAGCCTAAAGGTATGCCAATCAATTTTATCCAATTCACAATTCATCGAATTACATTTTAATTGTATATCACACGCCCTGTGTTGAATTGTGAATTACATAAAATTGATTAGCAGACCTTTATGCTCTTACAAAACTATTTATTGTCATAATTTTTTTATACATATATATAGATTAAAAAAACATTGAAAGAAAAAATTTAATGAAATAATTATTTTCCTAGTATTTGCCCTCGATAATAAATAATTAATAATTAAAAAACTTTGTTATATTACAAGCCCAAGTGAAGTTCCTTGGTGATGTTCTAACTTTGTACCATATCAGAAATATATAGACTTTTCAATTAGAAAACAGATCCACATTCTTGTTCATTTTTGAACAGCAGTTCATTGGAAAAAACGTGCTTGTTTAACACAAAACATTTTGAATGAAAATAAAGTACTTTTTTGAATTTCAACATTGTTCGTTATAAGCAGTTGTACCATTTAAAACATGAGGCAAATGAGATTCAATGTATTTTAACCACTACGACCAATTTGCATAATTGAAAATAAAACAAGAGATACTTTTCCGACATGCACCAGCAGCTGTCAAATTAAAATTTAAATATCAGCGATAAACATTGATTGTTGTCTTAATGACGAGATTCTTTGGAAACGATCCCATGTTACTCGTATTGCTTTCAATTGTCCATATAGAAAACAGTAATAAAACTTAATAAACTTAATCACATTCATTTATTTACACATACATAGACATGCATAAATATAAAATAAATGTCCAACACATGTTGCAATTTTTTTTTTTTCATTAATAAAACATTTACTAGTTTATTTATTTTTATTACTCTAAAATTTATTATTTTTTTATTATAAATTATTTCTTTATTTCATTGTCATTTAATTAGAAAAAAACATTTTTTTCATTTTTTAATAGCGATACGTTTTTATGACTATACATTGAACCCAAAAGCGCTTCATTATTGCTATCATTTAATATTATTTCGTGATACATCATAGGGAGATTGTAGAGTGTGTATTTTTCTGACTGACTAACTGTCTGTCGCATATTGTTGACTAATAAGTTTTAATTATTAAAAGGGGCGTTTTAAGTCTACGCCGGTGATGAGGAATCTTTGGCACGCGAGAGAATATTAAACGCGCTCGGCATTTTTACGATCTTGAACTAATTAACTTAACTATTTTACAAAATCTCTTTAATAAACAGCTCTTGCTGTTTCTTTATGCTTGCAAGAAGGGTATCATGGGCCAGAGTTCCTGGGTAGTCCCCTCAGAATGCTCTGCAAATCGGACATGTAATAGTAAAGACAAAACTAAATGCTCCGTATTCTTTTTAATCGGCCCAATCATACATTTAGGAGGAAAATGGGGTATGGACTTTTTTTGTTTTTTTCTCATTTCATCTCTGTTCTAACGACCATGTAAGCCATGCGCAAACCATCTCAAGTTTTTCGTTATTCCATAAGATATTAAAATTTTTAGATGCTTTGTATGCTAGAATATTACACTTGGTGTCAAATTCATTTAACTATACTCGTATTATTCTCTATTATATTTAAATGATTACATACATATACATATATATATTTGCTTTTTCCGATATTTCAGTTAGTTTAAGTTTCAGGCATGTTGGGGAGTACAAAACACTTTAACTAGACAAGTTCATTGACGATAAGTAAACAAAAAAATATATTTCACACTAGCTGTAACCGTATGCGCTTCGCAACACCCATCGTAACGCAATATTGTCGATTCTTGATTTTGTCGATTTTAGTTTTTGCGATTTTATACTTAGGCGATTTTTGAGTTTGGCGAATATTGACTTCAGCGATTATTGTTTTTCGCGGTTTTCGGCTTTGGCGATTTTTGATCTTGGTGTGTTTCGTTTTTGGCTTTTTTTTTTTGTTATTCTCGATTTTCGGTTTTTTGGCAATTTTTGATTTAGACGATTTTGATTTTGGCGATTTTTCTTATTAGTGAATCTCGGTTTTGGGCGATTTTAGAATTTGGCTACTTTTTGTTGCAATTTTTTGGCTTTAACGATTTTTGTTTTATTGCGATTTTTGATTTTTTGGCGATTTTTGATTTTTGCCATTTTTGTTACTATTTTCGGTTTTGGCGATTTTGAACTTTAATGATTTTTGTTTTCTGCAATTTTTGATTTTGGCGATTCTTATTATTCGAGATTTTCGGTTTTTGCGTTTTTTGATATTGATGAACCTGCCCATATGTCCCACGACTACTCAAATTGGTAATTAATGTACTTGTCGAAAGTTTGAAGGCTGTCATTTTCATAATATTTCATTTTTTTTATAGACCGTGCAACGCTCATTGGTCCTATACCGCTCATTGTTTGTCCGACTACTCACATTAATATCTCGTGAACTTAGACACAGTTCCAAGGCTTTCTCTATTATAGTAATCAAGTTATATGACATTATATATTTACTCTGTATGAGGGGTAACACGTCCACTGATCTGATCTCTTCAAATTAGTTTAGTTTCAGAACTCTTGCTGTCGGAGTACTCCAGATATTATATGTTAAAATGAGATGTTAAAAATTCACTTTATATGGAATGTGCCACGCTCACTTGAAAAATCAAAAAAAAAAAAATATAGCCTATTTTTCCTTTCGGATAGGCAGTTACCTACTGTAAAAATTTCATTACCATCGGTCTAGTGGTGTAGTCTCCTAAAGTTATAATAGTTAGCATTTTTCATGTTTGAAAGGATGTAAAAAGTTAAATATAGGTATCTAGTATAACAAATTTATACTTTTTAGAATCGTACAGATACCAGGAATATCATCATTAAATTTCACTTGAATCGGAGTGTTCCACTGGCGTGGGCAAACTACTACTCGAAAAAGCTCGACGACTTTCCATACAAATGTATGAAAATATTAACTTCATAGATGTTTGACTTTATTTAAGAAAAAATTTTCCCAGAATACATGGTATGATTTTCTATATTTTGAAGTCAGTTGCACTGATAGATTACGCTCCTGAAATATTAAAACTTTCTGACAAAAACTATGGAGTGGGCTAACTACTACTCGAAAAAGATCATCCACTTTCCACCCAAATGTATGAAAATATGATCATCGTATATGTTTGATGCCTATTTACAAAAAATTTTTCAAGAACACTTGGAAAAAGCTCGTAGTATTTTAATCTGAATATATGTAAGGAATATAAACTTAATTGTTAAGGAATATGTTTTAAAAATTTTAAAGCATTTCCACAAAACTGTTGGCGTGTGGGAACAACTACAAAAAATCGGAAATTTAGCAAAAAGTGTAAAGAAATAAAAATTTTTTTTTTTAATTTTTTTAACTGTCTGTAATGGACTATATTCAGAGATTACTCATTACTCATTTTAAGCCATTCCGACCAAAATTGTGGCGTCGGTATAGCACTACTCGACTGATATTGCCCACTTTGTATACAAATTTGTGAAAATATGCTCTTATTTGAAGTTTGATGATATTTTCCAGAAAATTGTTCACAATGACGTAATAAAAAATTATATTCGTTAGAGCTGAATATATAAAGAGAACTCTTCTTTCGAATTTGAAAGCATTCCGCCAAACACTGAAGCTTGGAGGATCTACTACTCGACGAAAAACAAAAAATAAAAAATAAATTTTTCCAAAAAAAAAAAATTTGGCTCAAGTGGAGTTTAGGGGCAACTCCCGGATCGGCTTCAAGTTCTCAACACTTATGAAACATTTTATTGCGGTTCTAGGAAAATATTTCTTTTTCGTCGGTCGAGCCTATTTCCCGAGTTATGGACTTCCTAAGTTTTGGCATAGACTTGTCTATAACTTTGTTATTTAGTATCGGATTCCAGCGGTATATATATCATTTCAAAGCATACTTGAGTACCTTTCATTTGATATTTTTAACCTTAAAATCTATTAACCCATTATGAACCAATTTCAAATCTTGTATTTTTGTAATAGAGTTTTTTCTTCCAAATGGAAGTATCTCGTAAACAGACGTATATCATGTGTGCTTTTACGTAAACTGAATAAAAGCTGGGTCCACTAGCTTCATTCTGATGTATATTTCGACCTCTTAACCGTTTCAGAACCGGATATATTAGAGATTTTACCTACACTTTTTAGTTTTTGCGAAATATATATTCCTATTTTTATGAACAACTGCTCGAAAACGGTCAGCCACTTTCTATGCAAATTTGCTCTTATTTCAAGTTTGGTGTAACTTTAAAAAAAAATTTCCATCACGACTTACTAAAATTTTTTACTGTTTGTAGTTGCATATATATCAAGATAATCTTCTTAAAATTTCAAAGGAACGACAAGCACAATTAGATATTCAAGAACTAAAATTATTGCAGTGCAATAAGACGAGAAGGAACTCGACGTATACCATGCTCGATCGTGTCATCAAAAATCGTATATCTTTAATAAACGTGTTGGCGGACAGAAATGTGATTAGTCAGCGAGTTGCGGTGGATTTTGAATTATCTGAAGCTGAGTGGAGCCAAATTGAACAAATAAAAAGCGTTCTGGAACCACCATGGCTTCTTACCGATATTTTGTGCTCTACAAGATCTTCGATTTCGATGGGTCGCCCAATACTAAACCACTGGATTAAGGAGTACTTAAATGATTATATAACCGACGATGATTGGACAATTTCTTTTAAAACTAACGTCAAGGCAGAATTGGAAAGTCGCTTTAATTTGAAGATCTCACTAAATGTAACAACAAGAATCTTGGCATCATTTTTCGATCCTCGTTATAACGATATGGAGCTCGAGTACTCTAGCTTGACCGTAGGCTTTGCTATAAACCACAAACAAACATACAAAACTCCTTTTTTATGTATAAGATAATTGGGCAAAAATGTAGGGTAAGAAATTATTTTTTATCTATTTTTTTTATTAGCTTTCTTTCAGTATATAACATTATACACAAACCAATTTTCCACAAATATTTTTTTCAAAAAAATTTTTTTTTTAAAACTTAAAAAATATGCAAGGAGTGAGATCGAAAATATCTTAACATACATAAATCAAAAAACCATTAAACCAAGAGATTCGATTTTTTTTATTTAATTGGAATTATATTGAAGCTAACAAAAAAAGTAAAAGATAGCTCTTACGAAACTGAGAACAGTGGAAATTAGAAATAAAAATGCATAAATATTCTAATATTCTAAAATCCAAAAATATTGAAGCTGCATAACTGATTCTTAACAACAACTCATAGGCCTGAGCGTATTAAAGGGCACAACCAAAAAGTGAAAGTACGCGTGTATGTAAGATAGACTCAGGATCATACCTCACGGCCGCTCTAAGTAGAAAAATTTCATATAGAAATCTATAATCACTGATGAAGCTCAATGCCAGAAACCGGTCCGATTATGATTACAGAGTAGTTATTATTATTAGAAATATCTGTTTTCTTCTTCTCTACCACGCACTATTAAAAAAACAATATACAAATTTCCTTATAATTATACCCTATACCACTATGTGGTTTGGGTATAATGACTTTGTGCTGCTGTTTGTAACTACCAAAAATATTTGACCTAGACCCATCTTTAATTATACCGATCGAATCAGAATCACTATCTATCTGATTCGATTTAACGATGTCCGTCCGTCCGTCCGTCCGTCTGTGTGTCCATGTAAAGTTTGTAATCAAACTGCAGGACGCAAATATGAATATATTTTGATGAAATTTGGTATATAAGCTTTAATCGGCCATAGGATGAACGCTATAGAAATTGGTGAGAATCGGTCAATGTTCAGACCTAGCCCCCATACAAATGACCAATATGAAATCTACTTAAATTGCCATAAGATCTAAATTATCATATAAATCTTAGTCAAATTGGGTTTGTATGTGTTTATTACATCCATTAATCGGTAGTCCAAAAATGATCCCTATGGGACAACTCATAGTCATAGGCCCCATATAGAGCTGCTTCCCGATCTTCAATTAAATCTATCAAAAAACAAAAATATTGCACTGATTCTTCTCAAATTTTGTTTGTATATATTTTTGCAAAATACAAGGACCTTACCAAACATGGTCAGGATCGGTCCGTTTTTGGGCCTAGTCCCCTTATAGATATAGCATCTGATATGAATTTTTTCATATCTGCAGAAAAAAAAATTTATAAAAATCCCACTCAAATTTGGTTTATGCTTAATTTCTATGTCCTGTTAGTTGGGCCTATGGGGTAGGGTCTCTAAACGCATGGTATAGGGTATCCTATGGTCGGTCTAGACCGACTATAATTTTCTTACTTGTTATACCCTATACCACTATGTGGTTTGGGTATAATGACTTTGTGCTGCTGTTTGTAACAACCAAAAATATTTGACCTAGACCCATCTTTAATTATATCGATCGAATCAGAATCACTTTCTGAGTTGATTTAACAATGTCCGTCCGTCCGTCCGTCCGTCCGTCCGTCTGTGTGTCCATGTAAAGCTTGTAATCAAACTGCAGGTCGCAAATATGAATATATTTTGATGAAATTTGGTATATAAGCTTTTATCGACCATGGGATGAACGCTATTGAAATTGGTGAGAATCGGTCCATGTTCAGACCTAGCCCCCATACAAATTACCCATATGAAATCGACATAAATTTCCATAAGATCCAAATTGTCATATAGATCTTACTCAAATTGGGTTTGTATGCGTTCATTACATCCACTAATGAGTAGTCCAAAAATGATCCCTTTGACCCCATATAGAGCTGCTTCCCGATCTTCAGTTAAATCTATTAAAAAACAAAAATATTGCACTGATTCTTCTCAAATTTTGTTTGTACATATTTTTGCAAAATACAAGAGACTTTACCAAACATGATCAGGATCGGTCCATTTTTGGACCTAGTCCCTTTATAGATATAGCATCCGATATGAACTTTTTCATATCTGCAGCCAAAAAATTAATAAAAATCCCACTCAAATTTGGTTTTTTCTTATTTTCAATGTCCAGTTAGTTGGGCCTAAGAGACAGGGTTTCTAAACGCATGGTATAGGGTATCGTATAGCCGGTCTAGACCGACTATAATTTTCTTACTTGTTTTATTTTATTTTTGTTGGCACGCTAGCTTGAAAAGACTTCGCCATCACTGCTCTGGTCGAATTAGTAAAACAGCAGGAAAGCCTATTAAATGAATGTTTTATATTAATTTCCATTTATTATCTTTTGTAATAATTTTATCGTTTTTTTTTCAACAGGCTATGTTTCTATAAATCAATGATAATAAATATTTACGATCTTTGAAAGAGATAAATTAACGACGCCTTATTTTGCTTTACATATTGTATGATATTCAAAGGTCATTTATTAATAGTAAATATCGGATTCATGTGAGGAGTTCCCTAAAACTTTTTGAATTTTACTTACATGGAATTCGCAAACGACAATATTGACTTCTGTTTGACTATTTTTAATTTAAATTATGGCTACAACCATGACTAAGGAAAATGTGGCTGACATCATGACTATGGAAAAGAGCTATCAGGTCTAAGAATTATCAGATCCCAACAGCAGTGGGCGACGCCATTTATGGACATAGAAAAAGTGAAATTGTGTTGTATTCTATAAATGCTTCTAACATTAGCATATTGATTGTGGTCGATAATTCCATAAACACATCAATTTTGAGTAAATTGCATCTCATTTTTATGTATTTTTTTTTATTAATTTAAACAGTTTAGAATATATAAATAAAGTTGTATATACATTGTTTGAGATATGACTAATATAATATAAGGAAAGGGGTCATAAGAAGGGGTCATACAAAATTTACCGCTTTATGGTAAAAAGATAGAAAAAACAAATTGAAAATGTATACGAAATTTTTAATTAATTCTTCTAATAGCTTCAAACTGAAGTTTGCAGCAACATTAACTCTACAAATTTCTTATTAAATCATAATTTGAAGATCTGTTTTTTTTTTTAATTTTGTATCTTTATTTCATTTTAGCTTTAACAAAATATTTATTATATTTTTGCTTTAGCGCCAAATAAAGTTTTATAGAGGCCAGTAGCCAACATAAGATATCTATAATATTAATAGGCTAGGCGATTTCTTGTGACCGATAATTTGTTATATTATTTTATCCAGATTTTGACCAAACGTATATTATTTGAAAGGTTTTTCTTTTTAGCCATTTTGCAGATTTACAAATTTTTAAATTTTTTTCTTTATTTTGAGTAAATTGCATTTAAAGTTGCTACTAACACGTACACAATATTATACAATGCTATTGTGTGTTTATTAAATTTGTTAATGTGTTTGTAATAAAAATGAGTTTGTTTTTTGTGTTGATTTGTGAATTGGCCATAATTGATTAGCATACCTTTAGGGTCTTTATTTAATGAAAAAATAAAATTTCCTAGAATCTGCACTCGAATTTCGAGGGCTGGAATCTGCTACTTTACATTTGATATACAAATTTAAATTTTAATATATTTTAGTTAATACTATATTCTATATTAAAAAAATAAGTTTTTAAGCTTTCAAGATGCAAGAAGTACTTCAACATTGTGCAATAAAAATTCTTTTAATTACTTTTAAAAGTTGATAGAACTGAGATGTTTTTTAAGCGATTAGGTAACTGGCTGTATTCATTAGGTTCAGCAAAAGAAATTCGTTGTTTAGTTAACTCAAGTCTGCCTCTTACTAAATTGAGGTCCATAGCCTGTCTGGTGATTCTTTGTGTCCATGATATATTACCACTAAATTGTATGGAGTGAGAACCAATACCAGTATCCTCTACTATTTATTTACTTCTTTATTGAATTTCTTAAATTATAATTCAGTACACAAAATAAAAGAGAACCATCCCCGTGATTTATAGTTTGAGTTACATGGGCTGGGTTTGGTTTGGTTTTGGTTTTACCATCTGAATGGTATCGATATATTTTAGTCAGATGAGACCGAATAAAAACTCGCCAAGCAATAGCAAATGTGGGACACCACTTTTGTGCCAAAAAAAAACTAGATCATGAAATTTGATGGCATTTTTTTCAACTTTAAGAAATTAATTAAAGCCAACATTTTGTTTTAGTCTCTATACCTGTCAGTACCCAGATATGATGTATTGTTTTATTACCACCTTGTTAACCAATTAAGCATTGGACCGAAAATGGAAAATTTTTTTGATGAAATTTTTAAAATTCCTTTTTCAAGTTTTGAAAAATTTTCTTAAACAAAATTTAAAAAAATTGATCTAAATGCATATGAGAGATTAACTATGTGAATTTTAAGGTAAATTCCTATGCCAGATTTTTTTTGACATGGATTTAATTTTTGCGGATTTGGAGAAAAATGGGATTTTTGTAAAATATTCTGTAAATGTTCTATTTCTAAATACTTTGTATCAAAAATTCATCACTTTTCTATTTTTAAATATTATATTTTATCTTAATAGCCTAGCGTTTCGGAAAAAAATATTATGACCGCATTAACCTTTTTGGAATTGGGGTCATATATGACCCCAAGCTAATAAAAAACAATTTATTCAAAGAATTTAAATATTTTGTGAGTGCTATTGAATTTTTAGATGCGACGCTTAAAATATAATAACTAAATGTGTAGAACTTCCGTTCCTAAAATTTGGGATAAATCCGAGCATGCTACCCATTATTTGCCAAGGCCAACTTTGAATTTTAAGATATTTTTAAATAAAAATTACCGAAAACGAGTTTTTCTATTAAACTCGATGAAACAAATATTTCGAATTTAAGAAAAAGAATTCGGTTAATTTTTATCTATTTAATCCTTCAGTGCTCCTGGGATCAAAATAATCCATTGTGATATAACTTTAGTGCAATTATCTGCTTATTGCTCGCGAATATAAATTAAAACAACTTTTAACCAATTCTGTTATAAAATTATTTTATGTATAAAAACTATCTATATTTTTCTAAATAAAATAAGAAGACCCACAAATGACCCAAAGCTAATAAAAGACATTTTATTCAAAAGAATATGTAATATAAAATTAATTTAATACTGATCCTGAATTATATAACAATTTGTCGAAAAAATTTAACTATAGAATCTGAAAGAAAGTCATATTTTCCCCATATAAAACACACTTGAAATTTTCAATCCCGTTGAGCCACCTCTAAATGTTTTTTGATTGGCCCAAATCTTTGTATTTCTCAGTCTTTGTGCTATTCGCATATTTCTAGGGGGTGCGACCGAACACTTTTTTTCTCCATTTAATGAAGGGCCACCCTAGTCATTATTAGCAGCTATAATTTCCTTGATTGTTTTTTCCTTTTTTCCAAGTGTTTTGTTTAAAAACTGCATTGTCTTTCTTCCCAGGAAAAAAAAAAACATTACCAAATATTGGGTTTCAGAAGGAGAAGTAACTGGTTGAAGTTTGCCGGATAAGCTCATTATTTTAAAACCGGGATGTCACTGGATGTAGCCAGTTGCTTAGGAACACATTACTTTCACTTTGAAAGTAATGCAGTATGCGAGCAGCTGGCATGAAATATAAGGGGCTGTATAACACATTATTAGTAACGCCTTATTTTCACTTTTTTAAAGGTAATGCAGAGGGCAGGGGTAGGTCATTATTGGTAATGCAAAAATCAATGAGCTGCTATTACGAAATTTATTTAAGAGTTATGTTTTTATACGATTTTTTTATAACTTGGCTTATTCGTTTCTTTGCGTTAATTTTCGAATTACTGTTTCTAACATAACTCCTTTGTAGATTCTGTGTAGAAAATTTGTTGAGAATCGCCTGGATAAGTTATATATATTATTTTTAAATTTCTGTTTTGAATTATCTTGTAGACCAAACTTGCACCCATAAGTCATTATTGGTCTTATACCATTTTGTAAAGCAAAATCTTATTTTTGCAGTTAATAGTCGATTTACGATTCAGTAAAGGAAATAGAACTCTTGCTTGTCAGGTGTTTGAAGAATGTGATGCTTAAAAGTCAATTTCTTATCTAATACGATTCCCAGATAATTGACTGAGGTATTTCTGATCCTTGAAGGGAAAGTGCGATGTTGGCGATTTATTATAAGGGAAAATGGTTGCTTTTGTTTTTGCTTCATTAATTTTGATTTATCATTTAGTGAAGAATTTATGACCGTGAATAAGTGCTCATTGCATTCTTTTGATAATAGCATTAGAGGCTTTTCCTCAGGTTATTATGGCCGTATCATCTGTGTGTACAACGCTGTAGATTGGTTTGCGTTCAGTAGAGTAATTGTTGTTAATATTTACTACAAATGTTCTTTCGTGTAAAAAACTATTTATTAATTTAAATTGGGTAACCAAATATATTCGGCTTAGAGAGCAGACAATTATGCCAAATGGAGTCAAAGGCTTTTTCTGTGTTTAAAAATATTATTCCAGTACTCTTTCGACCATACTTATTGTTGTTATATAACTGACAATTATTTTAACTTGAAGGACAGTTCAATGATCCTTTCGAAATCCAAAGCTTAAACTGTCATTTGAAGAATCAATTATTTTTCTGCAAAGCGAACTTATTTTTATTTTTTCTGTATTTGCCATTTATAGTTTTTTTTTTACTTTAAAATATCTTAGTTCTATCCTGATGAACCACAGTGTAAATCTTTCAAAAAATTAAAGTATTGCACATATTATTCTCAAAATTTGTTTATTCAAGTTTTTGCAAAAAAAAAACAAGTGACTTTAACAAATATGATCAGGATCGCTTCATTTATCGACCTAGTCCTCATATAAATATAGCATACAGTATCAACTTTTTCATATCCGAGGCCAAAATTTATAACAATGCCATTCAGATTTGGTTTATGCTGATTTTCTATATAGGGCCAAGATCGACTATAATTTGCTAACTTGTATATGATGATTGCCGCTCAAAAAATGGCATGGATCATTCTTAGAAGATAGAAAGCAATGTGTGAAGTGTCGTTGCTCCAATTCCAACACTGTAAAGTATTATCACATAACCCATTAACCGCCAAAATGAAACTAGCAGTGATATTTTTCCGAAACGTTTATTTTTCTATTATTTGGAAACTAAATAAAAATAAATAATAAAAAAAACTGAAAAAAATTCTTTAGGTAAGGTGAAATTTTTAAAAAAAATGGTTTTTCGACACATATAGTTTTTTAATATTCTTTACATTGCCAGCGAACCCTTGCATGACATACTACACATCTTAATGGTTTTTCCATTTTTTAGGGTAGTGACCTATACCATCTTGTGGTAATCCTGGAACAGATGAAGATGAAGGTCGAGCTTTATTTTGATTATTTTGGCATAAGTAGTACATAGCAATAGAGCGACGGAATAAAAGCTGATCCATGCTGTCACTACGACTCATTACGTGTAACCGTCAGGCGTTTGCAATAGCCATATCTATTATGTAGGTAAAAAGTACCCACCACCATTTTCTACCTCGAATTGCAATCCTGTAAAGTGAAAAAGACTGATCAAATTCATCTACTCCACCCATATGTTTGTTGTAAGTCTGAAAAACTTTTGGAATACTAACATCAATTTTTTGACGTTGAGACCAACGTTTTACAATACCTAATGGCTCAATTGCGTCATAGTTTGTTGCCATAGTACAGATGCTGTTATCCTTCCATTTAACCATCAGTATTTCATTTTGTTTATCAAACCTGTAATGGAACGAGGCACGATCATCCTTTTTCATTTCCTTTGTACTTTTGATAGGACATTTTTTGGTTCTATTTTCTCGTATGGTTCCCGTGGCACGATATCCTTCTATTTTGAGTTTCACTAAAAGGTTATAGCTCAAAAAAAAAAAAATATCGAAAAATACTTCGTGCTTTGCTGGGTCAGTCTCCATCTTCTGAAGTAATTTTTTAACTACTCTTGATCTTAAGAGGTCAGTGGAATTTTCATCGGATTTTCCGCAATAAAAATCAAAAGTATAGCAATATCCCGTGGAACTAGCTGCTACCCAGTTTTTAAAGCCAAACCGCACTGGTTTTCCTCTGATAAACTGTTTAGCGGCATGGTGACCAAAATATTTTACCATGGACTCATCAATTGGAATATGCTCGTATAGTATACCCCACTGATGGAATTTTTTCATTACAACATCAGCTAATGGACGAACTTTAAACATTTTGTCCCTGCTAGTACCAGCTTCGTCATTATTCTTTTTATATCTCTATATCTTTGTGTGGTCATTGATTTTGACATCGTTTCAGTACCTACATCTTCATCGTAGGACCAGCACAAATCCTCTCTGGGTAATTTGTGATACCCAGACAATATCAATATACCTATAAACTTTTTCAAGTCGGTAGAGTCTAATTGAAAGTTATGCCTGTTGTTTTGATTGGCATATAAATATGAGTTTGTTGTAATCCAGTTTATAACTTCATCGTCAAAGATTTTCTCAAATTTTTGTACTGGGGTAAGATTATGAAGCTGATTCTTTACATCTTCTTGTCTGTCTAGCATATCAGGGATGTCCCGACCTATTGAAGAGTACGTTGGTAAACACTTGCGCCATATTGGTTCTTGACGGCGACTTCTCTTGACCTTATCGGCTAATCGTTCATCATCGCTGCAATTGTTTTCCTCACATCGAAATACCTCTATAGCACCAGGCACGTCTTGCGGCAAAGAGTCACCAACCATGTTCTCGTCGGCACCTTCTTCCTCATCTGTTACCACACTCGGTTTGGGTGGTATTATTGCAAAGTCATACTCCTGATCACCATCGCCATCTTCTAAAATCGAGTTAACTACTTCTTCTAAGCCCTTGAAAGCGTTAGAAACATTAAAACGATTGGAATTCATCGTAAATAACAAGTATAAAAAACTTCAAATTGTACACGCGATACTTTTATACACGTGATCTGATAAAGATCTCTTACTACACTAAGTCATAATAGTTTCTTATTTTGGGATTTCCCTCTTTATATAAATACTAGCTGTTTTTACCCGGTCTTGCCCGGGATAAAAAGGCCTTTGACTTGAAAAATGGTTCACTATGCTTACCAGGCACTGAGTACTTAGTCCCCAATTAACAAATTCCCCAATAAAATGAACTTTCTCCCCAAAAATTTGTATGGGCAGTAAATTCATTTTTTATTTCAATTAAATTTTTTTTTGATTTTTTAATTGAGAAGTTTTTTATAAGATGCTGAATTACTTCATTCAATAAGTGATCATCATTGAGCAGAGACGTCAAATTCAAGTTTCAGAAATGAAATACTAATGCGACGTTTAATATTGTGTCGCAAGGTTTCTTTAAACAATTGCTTATAGTATATGTGTGGCCTATTTTGATCAACAGGTAATTATTTCACATACGTAGATAAAATTTATCATACGACATTTCACTAAGCTGTGTTCCGCGAGCGAGTCGCGTCCGCTTCCGCGCGTTTGGCAGCCACACCCGTGCTGCTGCGCAGTTGTTGTCAACTTATTTTAATCGCAAAAATATATTTTTCAGATCATTGCGATATTTTAGCTGAGCTGTGTTCCGCGAGCGTGTCGCGTCCGCATCCGTCGCGTTCGCGTCCGTGCGCCTCGCGCCGCTACCTCGCAGCTACTACCCGTGCTGCCGCTTAGTTCTCGTTAACTTATTTTAATTCCTAAAACATATTTTTTAGAGCGTTGCGATATTTTAGCTGAGCTGTGTTCCGCGAGCGCGTCGCGTCCGCGCGCCTCGCGCCGCTTCCTCGCAGCTACTACCAGTGCTGCCGCTTAGTTCTCGTTAACTTATTTTAATTCCAAAAACATATTTTTTAGTGCATTGCGATATTTGAGCTGAGCTGTGTTCCGCGGTTCCGCGCATTTGGCAGCCACACCTCTGCTGCCGCGGAGCTGTTGCCAACTTATTTTAATTGTCAAAATATATTTTTTAGATCATTCCGATATTCTAGCTAAGCTGTATTCCCCGTGCGCATTGATTCCGCGCAACGAAATGATGCTATTGAGAAGAATACTCATTTTAAATGCATTTATTGTAGGACATATATTGAGAGCAGTATGCAAATGTTCACTAAAATAAATATTTAACAGAATTCATTAAATAAAAATATTTAAAAATTTAAGAATGAATTTGGGGAGTAAGTTCATTTTTTATTTCGATTCAAAAAAATGGGGAATTTGTTCATTTCTTTTGGGTACGTTTTTTTAAGTTTGGGGAATTTGTTCACCATGTAGTTGTTCCCGGGTAAACCAAATTTCAGAGAAATCCGTTGAAAAGTACAAATTTGTATAGGGAAGAAATATACCACACAACCAAATGTGAATTTTATATGAAAATTGGGCGTAAAATTAAGCGTGGTCGGTAAAAATCATATGGCGACCTCCCTGAAATATATACTAAACTTCGGAGAAAGCCATTGAAAAATAAATGTTTGTATAGCAATCAAATAAAGAAACAAATAAAAGGAAAAAATAAGTTTTATATACATAGAAGTGGGCGCAAAGTAGGCGTGGCCTCTAAGAAGCATATGGTGACTTTCCCTGTAGTATAGAGATCGAGTGACCATATTTTAGATATCCCTTGAAAAATAAAAATTTCTATAGTGAACAAAAAACAGAAAATTAATTTTGTATAAAAAGTGGACGTAGAAGTAGGCGTGGCCTGCAAAAATCATATAGCGACCTTAGCTGGAGTACAGGGATCGTGTGTACCGAATTTCAGAGAAATCCGTTGATAAATAAAAATTTGTATAGCGAACAAATATACCAAAAAGCAAAAAAATGAATTGCATACGAAAAGTGGGCGTAAAAGTAGGCGTGGTCGATAAAAAAGTATACGATGACCTTAGCTGGAGTGCAAGGATCGTGTGTACCGAATTCCAGAGAAATCTGTTAACAAACAAAAATTTGTATAGCAAACAAATATGCCAAAAAACAGAAAACGAATGGAATACAAAAAGTGGGCGTAACGGTAGGCGTAACCGGTGAGAGATCGTGTGTACCAAATTTCAGAGAAATCGGTTGAAAAATAAAAATTTGTATAGCGAAAAAATATACCAAAAAACAAAATGAATTGTATACAATAAGTGGGCGCTAAAGTAGGCGTGGCTGGTACGAAGCATATGGCGACCTTTCCTGGAGTACATAGATCGTGTGTACCAAATTTCAGAGAATTCCGTTGAAAAATAAAAATTTGTATGCAAACAAATATACCAAAAAACAGAAAATGAATTGTATACAAAAAGTGGGCGCAGAAATAGGCGTGGCCGGTAAGAATCATATGGCGACCTTAGCTGGAGTACAGGGATCGTGTGTACCGAATTTCAGAGAAATCCGTTGAAAAATAAAAATTTGTATAGCGAACAAATATACCAAAAAGCAAAAAATGAATTGCATATAAAAAGTGGGCGTAAAAGTAGGCGTGGTCGATAAAAAGTATATGATGACCTTAGATGGAGTACAGGGATCGTGTGTACCGAATTTCAGAGAAATCTGTTAACAAATAAAAATTTGTATAGTGAACAAATATGAATAAAACAGAAAATGAATTTTACATAAAAAGTGGGCGTAAAAGTAGGCGTGGCCGGTAAAAAGTATATGGCGACCTTTCTTGGGGTATAGAGATTGTGTGTACAAAATTTCAGGAAAATCCGCAAAAAAATAAAAATTTGTATAGCGGTCAAACAAACAAACAAACAAACAAACAAACAAACAGAAAATGAATTTTATATATATAGATGTTTGCAAGTATGCTTGTGTATGCATGTGATACAACGATAGTGTTGCCACAATTTTTATATGGATTCCGCCGCTGTACCCAACTAAGTACAGTGATATTCCAAACTAAAAATGTTTCTGATTATAAGCTGGAATCGACTTATTCTTAATTTATTTTATAAAGGAGAATGACACTATAAAATTGCATATGTAAAATAAAAAAAAAGTTACGAAAAAAGAAAGAAATAATAAAAGGACGGACATACTTGTATGCTTGAGGATACTGTATGTCCAAAGTTCGTTCTATGACAGTTGTCATCGATACAGCTGCAATTCTTTTTCTTTTTTCAATTCTACATTTGTCATTTTTTAACTAATACACAAAAAACCATTATTACTTTTAAAGTCTAATAGCTGGCTTCCTTTTTCTGGGTGTACTCAATTGGGTACAGAGGCGCCAAATGGGATAATCCTTCCGTAAATAAACACTTATGCCGTTTTCTTTTCTGACAAAAAATATCGCACTTTACTTGCACTTTTTTCGAAAAGTGTATTTTTTTTATATATTCTGAATTAAGAGCAACCTTATCTTATACATCAATCGAAAGGTCTCACAGTCAGCCCCTCATAAATCGCAAAAAATTGCAGCCATTGACTTCTTTCAGGTCATAGTGGGAGAATATTTCCCATTGTTCCCCTTTTTTGAATGTTTTCACCCTATGACTTCAAAGAGGATAATAATCAAATTTTTTTGCATTTTATGAACACAGCTATTTGACACCTTTCGACTGATGTATAAAATTAGGTTACTCTTTCGAATATATAAAAAAAATACACTTTTCGAAAAAAGTTGAAATAAAATGCGACATTTTTTTCAGAAAAGAAAACGGCATAAATTAATATTTAACCCTTTCACGACCAAACTTAACGTACTTAACGACCCAACATTTCTAAAAAAAAGTGTCATCAAATATATTTTTTTTTTAATTACTTCAAGGAAAAATGCATGGGCCATATATATCCCACTAGTCGTCAACGGTCAAAATTAGCAACCAATTTACTCCGCTCAAAGCAAGTCACTGATTTGTGTTTATATTTTTTATATAAATAACTTTAGCTTTGGAAAGGAAAATCGTTCCTTTTGTAAAAAAAACTTTTTGTTTCACAAATTAGAATTAATCTTTTTCTAAGTCTTTATTTATAGTTTAACTAATTGTTGATTTAATATTATGAATTTTTTTAATTAAATAAAAATATCTTAATATATAAAAACGTTGGTGCGTATGTTGGTACTCTAATAACTGTTGAACCACTAATGCTAGCGACTTCGTATTCATACCATATGTTCCTTTGGTTCTCCGATTTGCATAACTTTTTTTTGTACCCGATAGGTGGCGCTGGGGTCGAGATTTTCCCAAAAAATTTATTTACGGTCCAATTTAGCTCAAATTCGCAACATATATTATGTACATAAAACTAAAGTTACTGACAAAGTTTTTCACCTGTAGGTGGCGCTGGTGTTAAAACATTCAAGAAAACGTATATTTTTTTCAGTCATATTCATAATATTATTATGCTTTACTTTTGCCCGACACTCGGTATTAAAATTTAGATGCAATATAAAATCCAGATGTTTTCTTCGGGCCAGCAACGCGGACCGGACTCAGCTAGTAAAACTATAAAACATCTTTTTTACCCGTACTGAATTTTCTGAATAATAAACCGATTCCAAATATTTTGGTATTTCTAAAAACCATAAATACTGGTCCATGTTATATCAAATTTTTTATGTTTTCGGTTCAATAACGTCCGAATTAATGACATCCAAATATCGTTAAAAAAAAACACAATTTTCAGACTTTGGGGTCACCGTCTTATGTCCTAAGAATACATGTATCATCTTGTTGGTACGGTCTGAAAGCTAAAACTATCTTTTGTCGACTTAAGTCAGCTTTAAAGAAATCGGTTGGAAAATACAAGAAAAAATAGGAAGGGTTAAAGGAAACAATTACAATAAAATCAATTATCAAGTACCAAAAATCATGTCTCTTTGATTTACACTAGAACAAATGAAAGGTGGTTCTATTTTGTTGAACCAAAAAATTAATGAAGAATTTTATACGAATTTTATATGACTACAATCAAAGACATGACTCTGGAAATCAATTTTTTTGTATTTGCATTCTTGAACAACAATTACTTTTGTATAATGGTATTGAGCGTTTATCCACGACGCCGTCGCGACGGCAGTCCCAGAAGAACCCGATCTGGCATATAGATGGCGCAAGTAGCTTGAAAGAAATTGGTTTGGTGAAAAGAGACAACTACGTTGTTTAGTATTTTTTTTAGGTATCAAAAATAAACGATCTCTGTGAATTTGTAAACATGGAACACATTGGTCACCGCTATGTAATTCAATGTTTTCATTTGATAGGTCTCAGTCCAAACTATATTAAACCCGAGGTAGATTCAACTCTGGCGGATTCTGCTCCATCATTTACGCCCATAAGATTTTAGGTGACAGAGTTTACGAGCTGCCAAGATGACTACCGCACAGTGGACTATATTTTGAGAAGGCGGCCAAAAATTATTTTTTTTTTGTTATCGATTTTAAAGTTATGTTATTCATTTGAAAGTAAATACTAGTAAACCTCGGGAGCCAAAAAATTGAAACTATATCACAGCGAACAGGGTCTTCGAAAATGGTATTTTGCTAATATTAGTATTTTGCTAAAATTAAGTTAAATTGTAAATTTTTATTTTTGAATGACTGTAACTTTTTTGATTTAAAAGATTTTGAAGTGAAATAAATTTTGTATAATTTTATGGCTTCCATACTATTTATGTTGAAAATGTAAAATCATTGAGTCATTCCGAAATTTAAAAAAAAAAATTTTAAAATAGGTCCAAATTTTCCGAAAACCTCCTACTTAATAGAGCATAACTCCTGCCAGTCAAAAGCAGTCAGAAAAAATCTTGCAATCTTCTATAGTCCGAACCCTCCCCTACACTCCTGTACCCCATTATATACCCGCCAGTTTGCGCCCGTGTGCACCAGAACAATTTTTCTGCAAAATTTATGAATACAAAAGTTGTCCACTATGTGGTTAAGATATATTAAGTTTGAGGTGATGTTTGTAACTGCCAAAAATATTGGACATTTATCCATCTTTTATTATACGGATCGACTCAAAAACACTTTCTGAGTCGATTAAAAGGTGTCCGTCCGTCCGTCTGAGTGTTATGAATACAAAGGTTGGTCGTACCGGTGCACCGCGGTGTATTTTTTTCTGCGTGTCGGTAGAGTTGTCAGGAGTTGTTATATACTTATAAAAAAGGGATGAGATATAATGCGCTTAATTGTAACAGGTACATTTACATAGGTATCTTTCAAAAACATTAATACTGACAAAATGGGAAACAATTTAAATAACAGGTAAATGGTAAAAAAAACTATTGCGACATACCCCTTTAAGATATGAGCAGGTATGCTTCACTTTTTAAAAGGGGTTAGGATGTTGGTTTTTTATGCTTCTAAAAGTGGTAATAAAAGATAAAAAATTTTATTTTACATAGTTGCAAGAAAGAGTATTTATAATAATGTTTCCACAATTATTATTCATTACAATTTGTGCAATGGCTAAGTACTGTTACAGAGATCTGGCAGATATTTATTTTCAACGAAATGATGTAGACGATGTAATTTTGCACATAGTGAGCAACGACTTCTTTAAGAATTGTAACCTAGAAGACATTGAAATGCACAAAGGAAAAATTACTAATTTTGCATCGAATTTGAAAAGACGGTACATTGAATGCTCTCATAGCAAGGCAAAGATGTACAAACATTACCAAGACTGGTTAATAAAGGAACTTATTTTTGAGAGTGCATCTACAACTGCCTACGAAAGTGGAAAAACGGGTCGACCAGCAAAACCAATTGACGGATGTAGTGAAAGATCTCGAAGGCGCAAGCTGGATAATATCAATAAAGAAATTTCTCAAAGAATTATTAAGGATTCATTTTTGCACCAAATTCAACCAATCCAAAATAAAAAAAATAAAATTGAAATAATTGAAGAAATAGTAGAAGCGAGCCCAAGTCGCATAAAGAGGATTTTGAAAAGCATTCCTACACCAACTGAAGATAAGAAATTTACGCCGGAAGAAGCGTTCGCCCTATTTTTGGATTTGAAATTGACCAAAAATCAATAACTATAAGGAATTGCGGAAGCGAACCAATGAAAAAAATTGTGGGATTTTTCCAGAGTATCGAGATTTAGTTTCTGCCAAAAAAGAATGCTTACCTTCACAATCTGCTATTAGTTAGTATCCCTTCAACATCAGCAGAAATAAAATTGCAAGATCTCCTTGAACATACTGCAGAACGATTGCTAAATACGCTTGATACTGATCATTTAAAAAAAATTGGTAATGGCAGCATTACTTTAATTTATAAATGGGGATGTGATGGATCCTCTGGTCAGAAACAATACAAGCAATTCAATGCCGAAAATTCATCAGATGCTAATTTATTTATGGTATCTTTTGTTCCATTGCGCTTAACAAAAAGGTATAGCGTCTTAGAGCCATCAACTAGTAGAGCAACAGAAATTGATATATGGAAAAATGAAATTCCTTCTTCAACGAAGTATTGCAGACCAATAAAATTTGCATTAAAAAAGGAAACCAAAGATGTCATAACTGAAGAAGTTAAAAAAATAAAAGATCAAATAAAGGAACTTCAACCAGTAATATTTAAATTTGATGACCAAGAAATTGAAGTACATTTTAAAATGTGTCTCACAATGATTGATGGAAAAGTTGCACAAGCTTTAACTGGAACAAAGTCAACGTCAAGCTGCATTATATGCCAAAAGACATCAAGTCAATTAAGCCAACCCCCACCAGAAGACGATAGTTTTAAGGAAGCCTACGAATGTGGAATGTCCCCTCTTCATGCTAGAATACTTTTCATGGAGCATATTCTTAAATGGGGTTATGATTTGGAATTTGGTCCGTTAGGCGAAACAGTGAGAAAAAACAAAGAAAATGAAGAAAAAAGAAAGCAAAAAAAAAAACAAATTCAACAAAATATCTACAGCTAGGCCTCGTAATCGACCAACCAAAACAAGGGAAAAGAAACACAAATGATGAAAATACTGCAAGGAGATTTTTTTCCGATCCGGAAACTGCAGCATCTATCACAGGTGTAGATCATGAATTAATAAGACGATTCAAAATCATATTACAAGTTGTAGCATGCAGCAGAAAGATAAATGCAAAAAAATTTGGAGAGTACGCCAATAAAACAGCTATACTTTATAATGAAAAATACTCTTGGAGATATATGCCATCCACAGTTCATAAAATTTTGTACCATGGGGAACAAATAATTCAAAACAATATGCTACCAATAGGAGATCTATCTGAAGAAGCGCAAGAAAAAAGGAACAAAGACTACAGATTCTTTCGCGAGCACAACACAAGGAAAATGTCCAGATGTTGTACTAATGAAGACCTTATCACTATTTTCTTGTGCACTGCAGATCCATATATGTCCAACATTCGTCAAAAATGGAAACCTACCTCTATTGAATTAGACGAAGAAGCTAAACAACTTCTAGAAGATGAA
This sequence comes from Cordilura impudica, assembly GCA_963682025.1. Lineage (NCBI taxonomy): Eukaryota > Metazoa > Arthropoda > Insecta > Diptera > Scathophagidae > Cordilura > Cordilura impudica. The sequence goes on from OY821517.1 coordinate 299,579,594, forward strand.
AATCAAGGCTATTTAGAAGAAATTTTTACTAAAATTAGTTGATTTAAAGTACTGTTTCATTACAATAACAATAAGTTACACTTTTTTTATATAGTTAAAAAATTTTCTTGATTTAAAAATTTATATATTTTGTAAATTTACAATAAAAATTGTTATATTTCATAAATTTACCATAAAAATTGATATAGAAATATTTAAAAAGACAATAAAAAAAAATTTAACTAAAGCAAAAACATACGAGTTTTTCATTGGAACTTCTCTATCTTGAACCAATATAAGGTAACTTTTAGGTTCGCTGCTTAATAAATTATATTTTAACTCGGGATCTTTCAAAAAAAAAAAACAACCTTTGGCCCTTATGCACATTAGGACTAAAAAGTTTACGGGGGCCAAAGTTTGGCATTTTCTAAAAAAATTAACTTAAAAAATTGTTAAAAAGTATTAGTTGTAAAATTAATTGAAAAAATAAGACATTATATAAAAAAAAACCTTTTTTTTTACCTTTTAACACTTCACTTTTGTACTAAAATTCAACTACAAATGAAAATGTATTTTAAACCCTCCTTAACTTTTTTTTATTTTCGGTCGAGAATTACGTTTTATAGCCAAACTTAAAGGCTAAAGTCTCACCTACCAAAAAAAAAACCGCATATCAAAATTCCAATCCACTCAAAAGTTATAGATTTTTAACCGCCTTCTCGTCAAATGGTCCACTGTGCACTGTTAAGAAAATCCACAAGATGGTATTGGATTATCGCCGGCTGAAGATGCATGAGCTAGCTGAAATGATAGGCATTTCACAAGGTGCTATACATCGCATATTGACCGAAAATTTGGAGATGAGAAAGCTGTCCGCAAGATGATTGCCACGTTTGAGTCTTGAAGATGTTTCAACAGAGTGTTTGGAGATGTTTCACCACAATAAAGCCATGTTTTTGCGTAGCCATTGATAATACATGGCTCCACCACACCTGAGACAAAGGAACAGTCAAAACATTGGACTAAAAATGGCGTCTATTTTTTAGTATGGGCGTCCGAATAAATTTAAAGTTCGAATTCCATCATCACGCACCTTATTCGGCTGATTTGGCTTCCTTGGATTATTTTCTATTTCCAAACTTGAAAAAATGGCTCGCTGGTAAAAGATTTTTCAACACTATAGAAGGTGCTACTTTAAGGAGCTAAATAGTTCTTACTATAAGAAGGGTATCGAAATTATTGAATATCGCTGTGAAAAGTGTATAAATCTAATATTGTAGAGAAATAAGGAAAATTTTACCCAAATTTGTTGTGTTTTCTTTTAATTATATATTGAAATTGTAACTGTCCGGAAAAAAATTGTTGTCGGGAGCTTATTTCGTCATCTGGACCTACAATTTTTAGATGCAAAAACAGACAGATGGATAGTGGGATATACCTAAGGCGATTTCAGAGACAATCGGTTGATATTAAAGATAAGTCTAAGGCAGTTGTTACAAACTTACTACACTCTCACAACAGAGTGGTGTTTAACAAGTGCCTGTTTAAATTTCTTAAAATAAGAACGATTGTTAACTATTTATAATTCGATTTGGTTATTCCCCCTAACAAGTCAAAATCCACATAAGTTGAACATCTCAAAAAACCGCGTGTGATTTTTTGTTTCTAAGCAAGTCGTACTTCTTTTGACTAATTACAACAATGACAGGTGTTTTCATAATAAAACATATTTTATACTTGGAAAATTTCTAAAAAAAAAAAAAAAAAAACTAAACAAGCAGAGCCATTAACAACATTAAACAACAACAACGAAATACACAGAAGAGGCGAGAAAAAACAGAAACATACTACAGGGAAATACTTGTAATTATAAAGCAATTTTTTTTTGTTGTTATATGAGTATTAATAAATCCCTTTTTGCCTAAATTGAACACAGAGCTACCGACTGTTTGTATACATTCATTCATCTGTCTGTCTCTGGCTATCTGTCCGTCCGTCCGTCCGGCCATCCTTAGCTGACTAACATCAAAGTAGTCTTACAACAAAAAGTCATAAAATTTTTTTTGGCTACAGCACAACAAAAAATTTTTAAAATTGGGATGGAGATAAAATAGAAATGAGTTTCAAAAAACCCATATAAAATATAATCCACGTAATTAAGTCCAAGGAGACATTTAAACTATCATGCTGAGTTTGTGATAAGCCGGAAAAGAGCTGCAGAAGAGCTTGTAGCCAGAATAACGTATGGTTTAAATTTAATTGGAAAAAGCAATTTGATAAAGAAAATAATGGAAACCAACTAACATCTCATATATACTGTACATACATACATATGTTTATTTTTATTAAAAACTCAAGTTAAAGAACCCTTAATTGCCCGAATCAGAAAAGAATTTAATGCCAGGTTGTCATAGAAAGTAAGCATTCCCTCTAGAGATTTATCTACTTTAATGTACTTTTCGAAACGTGTTCACGTGAAGTCTTAATACACAAAAACACAATAAAGTAAACGTCAATATTTATGCACGTCATATCTTGTCTATACATATATGTAAATACTAGGGTTGTCAATTATGCGGGTATTAACTCATATCGATTAAACAATCAAAATTTTTTTATTGAATTGTTTTAAAATTGTTTTCGATTAATCGATCAACTAACGAACAAAAAGCGATATTAATAAAAAAAAAAATATGTGAAACATTAAAATAACAGTAAAACCAAATAAACATAAATCCAAATAAATTTAAATCAAATTCAATATTTTATATTTTGTTGTAAACAGAAATATCCAAATAATTTTAAATTGATATTTTTAGTTTTACTATTTTGCATTTATAAGCTCTTGCGTTTTGCAACTTAGATTTTTTACGATTTAGCAATTTTTGGTTTTAAATGATTTTGCAATTTTATGTTTTATTTTTATTATTTGGTATATTTGAGATTTTTACTGTATTAAGTTTTTGCTATTTAGCGTTTTTGCAATTTTTTGAATTTACGATTTTTCGATTTGCGTTTTTGCGATTTTGCGGTTTTTATATATTTAGATTTTTGCGTTTTTGCAATTTTGCATTTTTGCGATTTGCGTTTTTAAAAGTTTTAGATTTTCGAGTTTTTGTAATTTTTCAAACATTTCGCTTTTGTAATTTTGTGTTTTTGGGATTGAGCATTTTTGCGGTTTTTATTTTGCGTTTTTGCGGTTTTGCAATCTTTCGTTTTGCGTTTTTGAATCTTGGCGATTTTGCGTTTTAACTTTTTAGGTTTTAACAGTTTTGCGTGACTGCAATTTTTTTATACTAGCGATTTTGCGTTTTTCTAATTTATTTGCTATTTTGCAATTATCAAAGTTTTCGTTTTCGTAAGTTTTGCGTTTCATTAAATTGTAAATTTTTAAATAAAAATCATTAAGTTTCAATCTAAATATTTGTTGAACACACAAAAAATATATAAATGGGTCTGTTAATAAATAATTTTATAAGATCATAAAGGCATGCTGATCAATTTTAGCCATTTCACAATTTAACACAGGGCTTTTGATACACAATTTTTGCAAACACATTAACAAATTTAACAAACACACACACAGCATTTTATAGTCTTTTGTGCTATCTGTATGTGTTCGTAGCAATTTTAAATGAATTTTACTGCAAAAAAAATATACCAAATGATGCACATCTGTAAAGGTGGTGCGCCTCTGCAAAGAAATACCTTGTAAATTATATAGGACCGCATAGAAGAGGTAACACGGAATCGTCTTCCATATTAATATTATAGATCTACCTAAAATATTAATATTAAATAAATAAACATGAATCTTATTAAATTTTTATTTCGCCTTCATATTTTAAACTCATTTTATCCGCAAAATAAAGCAAAAACCACAAAAATTCAATAAAAAATTCATGGTCACCTTTACTAAAATTTGTATTCAAATAATTCGTTGTAAAATTTAAAAAGTCCTCTTAATGTCGTTTTAAAAGGTCACTATCCTCTAATGGTTTGTGATATTACGTTTTTGGGTTGTTCCAATTTTGCGGTTTTCGAATTTTCTGTTTTAGCGTTTTTAATTTTTAAATTTGTTCGTTTTTACGACTTTGATATTTTGGTATTCAGCATTTTCTCTATTTTTCCATTTTGGGATTTTTCGTTTTTGCTTTTGCGTTTGCACATTTTTGCGTTTTGCGATTTTGAATTTTAGCGCTTTTGTGTTTCTACGATTTTAAAATTTTTGAGTTTTCCAATATTTCGATTTTGCGGTTTTGCAATTTTATATTTCTACGATTTTGAATTTTTGCAATTTTACTTTACGAGAAATTGTTTAAAAAACATATTTTAAGATATTACTCGATTTTGTGATTTTACGTATTTCGAATTTTGCGGGTTGGGTTTTTTCAATATTGCGATTTTTGAATTTTCCTTTTCTAGCGTACTTTATATTTGTCGATTTTGAAGTTTTGCGTGATTTAGAGATTTTGGTATATAACAATTTCGCATTTTTTTTTTTATTTTGCCATTTTTAGTTCTTTGATTATTATTTTTAGCATTTTTGGGATTTTTGGTTTAGCGATTTTGAGTTTTTAAGTTTTTGTTATTATTTTTTTTTGGTTTTTTTTTGAAATTTTTCGCTTTTTAGTTTTTATAAATTTAGTTTTTGCGATTGCAAGTCCTGATAGTTTTTTTTTTAACAAGCTGCAAAAATCAAGATTTTAGCCTCTTTTGTCATTTTTGTAGTTGCAATAATGCGATGCTGGGTTTTTCCAATTTTTTGATATTTGGCGATTTTTCAGAATTTTGCAATTTTGCGATTTAAGATTTGGCTATTTACAATTTTTGCATATATTTGATTTAACGATTTTTGATTTTGCGTTTACAAGATTTTTTGTCTTTGTGGCTTTGCGTTATAACGATTTTGGGCTTTTACGATTTTGATATTTATGTTTTATGTTTTTGCAGTTTTTTTTTTGTTTGTTTTTATTTTACGTATTTGTAAATTTAAGCTTTTATGTTTTTCCATATTTGCAATTCTCGTATTTTCTGTTTTATCGTTTTTAATATTTGGCGAATTTCTCGAATTTTTCGTTTTTTCGATTCTGAGAATTTTTAAAGTTTTTCCATTTGGCAATTTTTCGTTTTTCAATTTTGCGATTATAGGTTTTTGCGTTTTTGCAGTTAGCGTTTTAACACTTTTACTATATTTGTGTTTTTTGATTTTGTTATTTTTCGCTTTTGCGTTTTGTAATTTTGGTGTTATTTTTATTGTTTTGCTATTATAAGTAGAGATTTTGCGTTTTTACGATTTTGATATTTTTGCATTTTTGCGTTTATGCAAATTTTACAATTTTCTAATTTTGCGTTTTGCAAAATTTGATGTTTTACAATTTTAAACTTGAGTTATTTAGCGTTTTTGCAATTTATCGTATTTGGCATTTTGCGATTGTACAATTTTTCAATCGAGCAATTTTTGTTTTTCCATTTTGCAAATTTTGCGTTTTCGCAGTTTTGGGGTTTAGAGTTTTCGCGTTTGCAATTCTATGTTTTTAAGATTTTGCTTAAATTAAAATCATCTAATTTCCGTACATTAAAAAAAAATGTTTTTTTTTGCAGCATTAAACTTTCATCGAATCACCGCGTCAATGACAATTTTATATGGTTTTCATTTTTTGTCATAATTTTTTACTATTTTTTTTTTAGACATTTGACATCTGCTCTAATTTCATGCTTTTAAACTCTAGGTCGCGTTTTTTGAATTTATTAGATCTGCAACTTATTTTGTTATCTCTATTTAAAATAAAAGTAAAAATAAATATAAAAAAATTAAAAATTAAATTAAATGGTTTTGCAAGAAACTTTTCGGGTCAGCCATTGAATATATAAATATTTAATACAAACTTGTCAGAATATTGTTTATTAGTTTTTGAGTAGAAGAATCCCAACAACTACTTAAAAATTGTTGATAATTGTAAACGTTCCACTAATTAAAACAAAGCCAGATGATTATATTTAAGTCAAACAGAAATGGAAGATTGTAAATAAAAGAAACGGAATTAATCTTTTAATCAGTCTAGCCATTCCATCTATCATCTACATGGACATACATCTGTTCAAACCACCCGAAACTATCTACGAAATATATGTACTGAGTACATTCTACGTTGAGTACATTGTACTCGTATGTAATTTCCAATAGTTAGTTACTCTTAATGATATTAAAACTTCCCATACAATGGCTTAACAATTAGTCAAAGAAGTAGTTAAAGATGTTGCAGGAAAACAACAATTTTTAATTACAGCTATTGTCAGTTAAAATTAGACAAAATTTATATACATTGAATGTATAGAATAGTAATGAGATATAGTTTTTAGAGACAGAGAAAAACAGTACTAAAAAGTTTTGATTATTGTCATTTGGTGCGTACAAAATTCAATTAGATGAGGTTGTTTGTTACAGCCGTTCCATTCCATAATATATCTACAACAATGACAGTTAGACAAACAGACGTTTGAGCAGAACAAACGACGACGATGAAAAAGAAACGACCCTAAATAACACTTGTGCTCAATTTCAAACAATAATTACGTATCACGCTTTTAAAAACCATTATCGCTAAGGAAATCCAAATGCGTGCCATTATTATAAAGTAAGTACGAGTTTGTAAAGAAAAAAAAAACTAAAACTTTTATTTTATAATGAAATTTACGCACTAGCATTTTTCATTATTTCCATTTAGTTACATTCTTCGGTTTATCCTCCTCTCTTTGTCAGCAATTATTCATGACACATTTTGTTAAATACCGACTGTTTCAAATGTGTGACTGCCATTTCTGAGGGGTAGTTTGGCAGAAGTGTAATAGTGTAGAGTGCTTAATATGTTATTCAATACGAATAGCTTTAAATATGATACATTTTATTTTTTTGTAATTTGATAAAATTTTGAGACTATAATTTACAGGCACATACATACATACGTACGAGTAGTTACATAAATATATAATTGTAAGTGCTTAAGTACAAATCACGGTAGGATATCGAAAACTGTTTTATATTTATTTTCGTAGACATTGTTATGCTGCGCAGTAAGTGAGTCTAAATTTGGAGTGAATTGCCTTGTTGATACGTTATGAAATTATCAAGGGTGACCAGATAATGCTGAAACATTAAAAAACGCGGGGATTCTGTGCTACTTAATTATTACTGTTCGACCACCTAATGTTAACATCGTGGACTCTTGTGTACTTCTCTAAAATTTTAAGCGACTAAAGGGATTAAGATTAGAATAATTTTGGACATTTAAATAAGAATATGAAAGTCAAAATATAATTAAGAAGTCACATGCGTAAAGATAGTGTTAATTTAAATGATGCCGACATTAGATAAGAAAATTTTTAAAAGCGATTAGATTTTTTCAAAATTAAAAGGTTTCTTTTCTCCAATATTTAGGCAAATATTTGCCGAAGATACAATAAATTAAGCACTAACACATCCCTACCACAGCAACTAAACCACTAATATGCAACGCTTTGAACATACTTTTCAAGTAGTATGTTTTCAATACATATTCTGCTAAAGTTAAAACTGTTTCTATACTAGAATATAATTGAAACACTGGTACGGCACTTCTATGCAGTACTTTGAAACCATTTTAGTAGAAAGGGTTCTCAAACATTACACAAAATCAACTTCTCAAGTACATAAAAGTCAACTTTCGATTTCTTCCAAAATTAAGTCAATTATGCGACATATCTAACGTGACCATACGTCCCGTTTTGAACGGAACCGTCCTGTTTTTAGCTACTTTGTCTCGATAACAACTGGGGGACGCAAAAATGTCCCATTTTCAGAAATTCGAATCTCCCTTCGATAGTTGATTTGTTCAAAAATGTAAGAACAAATCTTCAAATTCGTCAAAGATAGTTTTTATACCGTATATCACTATGTGGTTTGGGTATAATGACTTTGTGCTGCTGTTTGTAACAACCAAAAATATTTGACCTAGACCCATCTTTAATTATACCGATCGAATCAGAATCACTTTTTGAGTTGATTTAACAATGTCCGTCCGTCCGTCTGTGTGTCCATGTAAACCTTATAATCAAACTGCAGGTCGCAAATATGAATATATTTTGATGAAATTTGGTATATAAGCTTTCATCGGCCATGAGATGAACGCTATTGAAATTGGTGAGAATCGGTCCATGTTCAGACCTAGCCCCCATACAAATGACCCCTTTAAAATCGACATAAATTGCCATAAGATCCAAACTGTCCTATTAAATCTTACTCAAATTGCGTGTGCATGCATTTATTACATCCATTAATGAGTAGTCCAAAAATTATCCCTATGGGACAACTCTTAGTCATAGGCCTCATATAAAGCTGCTTCCCGATCTTCACTTAAATCTTTTAAAAACAAAAATATTGCACTGACTCATCTCAAATTTTTTCTGTATATATTTTCGCAAAATACAAGAGACTTTACCAACCATGGTCAGTATCGGTCCATTTTTGGACCTAGTCCCCATATAGACATAGCATCCGATATGAACTTTTTCATATCTGCAGCCAAAAAAAATTAATAAAAAATCCCACTCAAAATTGGTTTATGCTTATTTTCTATATCCAACTAGTTGGGCCTAAGAGAAAGGGTCTCTAAACGCATGGTATATGGTATCGTATAGTCGGTCTAGACCGACTATAATTGTCTTACTTGTTTTATTATATGTATGTTAAAATACATCACAAGTGAGCTGAAAAATAATTTCATCTAAAAAATATTTAAAACGATTTAACTGAATTTCTTATGAATTTGGTTGAATCAATTCATGGTACATAAACTTAAATTACTGTTCTTAAAAAGTAAAAAATAAAAAATTTAATCCCCTCTCAAAATAAAAATACATTGCATTTTACTTCTACGTCGCCCGTCAAACTAATAACCAAAATAAAACAAAAAAAAAAAAAAAATTCCAAAAAATAGAAATTGCAGTTCTATAAATTTCTCTTCTTTCTTTGTTGCAAAATATGAATAAATCTATATTATTAGGCTACACGATTTCTTGTGACCGATGTTTGTTCTACCGTTTTATCCCGATTTTGACCAAACGTACATTATTTGAAAGGAATTTCTTTTTAGCCATTTTGCAGATTTACAGATTTTTTAACTTTTCCTTTATTTTGAGTAAATTGCATTTAAAGTTGCTACTAACACATACTTAAAATTATACATATGCTTTGTGTTTTAGTAAATTTGTCAATGTGTTATCGAGTTTGTTATCTTCATTCAAAATAATAATAAATCATAAAAGTGTTGGTTTGTGAATTGGCTAAGTTGAAAAACAAAGCTACCTAGAAATTGCACTCGAATTTCGAGTGCTAGGATCTGCTAGTATGAATAAATATATTACAAAACACAACACAAGAGACAAAAATACAGAAATTGTTTTTTTTTTTTTTTTTTTTTTGATAATAATGTTTGATAATGAGTTTTAATATAGAAAAGGCCAAAGTGCAGTACAGAACAAAAGCTAACCTACCCAGGGATGAAAAATATGTTTTCTGTTATTGTACCAACCAGACAAACAAATTGTACTTTTTCGGTACCAAAATATTTTCCGTTTTTTTAAACAATTTTATCGTATTGAGTCAGATTTGCTTAGACACTAAAAAGACTTTAAAAAATTTAAATGAAACATAAATTATCGTTAATTTTATGTAGTCGTATAATTACCACAAAACTTTGTAAAATTTTACTATAATTTTTATAAATGTCACACCTTTTTTTCTGTGTGTCCGCCTCCCTTGGATTCTTCAACTGCTGTAGAAACTTGTAATGTATAAATTGAAATTAACAAATTAAAACAAGTAAGAAAATTATAGACCGACTATACGATACCCTATACCATGCCATACCCTATACCCTATCTCTTAGGCCCAACTAACTGGACATAGAAAATAAGCAAAAACCAAATTTGAGTGGGATTTTTATTAATTTTTTTTTGCTGCAGATATGAAAAACTTCATATCGGATGCTATATCTATGTAGGGACTTGGTCCAAAAATGGACCGATCCTGATCATGTTTGGTAAAGTCTCTTGGATTTTGCAAAAATATATACAAACAAAATTTGAGAAGAATCAGTGCAATATTTTTGTTTTTTAATAGAAGCAGCTCTATATGGGGTCAAAGGGATAATTTTTGGACTACTCATTAATGGATGTAATGAACGCATACAAACCCAATTTGAGTAAGATCTATATGACAATTTGGATCTTATGGCAATTTATGTCGATTTCATATGGGTAATTTGTATGGGGGCTAGGTCTGAACATGGACCGATTCTCACCAGTTTCAATAGCGTTCATCCCATGGCCGATAAAAGCTTGTGTACCAAATTTCATCAAAATACATTCATATTTGCGACCTGCAGTTTGATTAAAAGCTTTACAATGACACACAGACGGACGGACGGACGGACGGACATTGTTAAATCAACTCAGAAAGTGATTCTGATTCGATCGGTATAATTAAAGATGGGTCTAGGTCAAATATTTTTGGTTGTTACATACAGCAGCACAAAGTCATTATACCCAAACCACATAGTGGTATAATGGGTATAATGAGAATTTGTTTCAGAAAGAGACAACTCATTTTCTTCCATATTCAGTCCGAGGTTTACTTGAAAAATTAAATAAAGATGGTTACACCGATATTGACGAGAATTTCGTGAAAATTAAGGCTAAAGAATTTTGTAAAACTAGTGGAGAGTATTTAGAGCAGTGGACTGTTTATAACAAAGATTTAGAAAACCTTAATTGAGCAAATTTAGCAGAAGTACCCCAGTGGGAAGATGTTCAAAAAATTCTAGATATATTGATCGAAAAAGAACATATTGATTGCAATATAGATACGGAAGTGTTCGATGAATATTCACTCGTATCCAAATACGTAACATCGCAGAAAATTGATGAACGGAATCAACAAAATATTTCTACAGGAAATCGTTGGGTGGAAGTTTTTAAACATTTTAAAAGCAATTACTTAAACCATGTAAATTTTCAAATTATAGTTGAATATATTTTATGTTTGCCTGGTACAAATGCGCCGTCCATTTTCTTTGATGAACAAGTTGTGGACCGAAGATAAAACTCAATTAAGGGTATCAGTGCTTTAGGTTATGTTAATTATTAAAGTTAATATTAAAAAATCCTGCCAAGAGTTCCACACATATTTAATATCGTCACCTAAAATTTTTAAACAAATTTGCGCCTCTGAAAAATATAACAATGCATAAACAATTTTTTTCCAGTGTAACGTAAAATAAATAATGCCACTCACTATGGGCAAATAAAATATTATTATATTATCTATGCATTTCCTTTTCATATAACCGAACCCCTCAGAATTATTCGATGTCCCGTTTTCAGGTAAAAACAAATATGTTCACTTTAGACATATCTTTTTAAAAATTGCTCAGATCTTTGTTAACATTTTTTAATTTAATTTGGAATCGCTGAAACCGTATAAAGGTATAACTTTTGGATTTAGAATTGAAAAAACTATAACTTTATATATAATTATATAATTATAATTAAAGACACATGTAAGATATTAATAACAAAAAAATACCTGAAAATATTTTACACCTGTGTAATTCAAAAAATAACTGAAAACTTTGAGAATATGGTATATATAGATTTAGACCCAATAGAACTGTACGATACGACAACATCCATGTTAAGCGGAATAACAAAGAATATCATTGGTTTCAAACGTTACAAAAAAACAAAAACAGTAGTGGATAACTGATGAAATACTTCTACCGATGCACAGTGGGTTGAATGGTAGTCAAAATGAAGATTAAGGAAGGAAGCCGGTATTAAAAAAAAAAAAATTTAACAAATCTATAATATTGATAATAGGTAAGGTGATTTCTTGTGACCGATGTTTTGTTAAACAGTTTTATCCCAATTTTGACCAGACGTATATTATTTGAAAGGTATTTCATTTTACCTGTCCACCAGATTTACATATTTTAAAATTTTTAATTTGTTTTTCAGTAAACTGCATTTAAAGTTGCTACTAACACATACATAAAATTATACAATGTTTGTAAAAAAAAGAGTTTGATTCTTCATTCACAATAATAATTTAAAAATTGCTGAATTGCGAATTGGCTAAAATTGATTAGCATATCTTTAGGGTCTTTATTAAATAAAAAAATAGAATTTCCTAGAATTTTTACCCGAATTTCGAGGGCTGGAATCTGCTAGTTATTATTAATACATTAAAAAATACCATTTGGGGGAAAAATATTTTTTTTTTAAGATTTCTTTAAATCTGATAAGCGCTTTTTTGTTTTTCGGAAAAATTACCTTGGTTCATAATTTTTGATGTAACTTCCTATTATAAAGAGATAAATTAATGAGTAATATTACAAACTATAGTGCACTTAATGCTCTAATAAAAGAAACAAATAAATAAACAAATATATTTTTATATTATAATAAATTTATTGTCAAGTATCTGAATTTTTACTTATTTTTTTTTTATTATTAATTATGCTTCATATCAACAAAATTTTCATTATGTAAGCACCATTACATCATATTTCACACTCATCATAATCATCATCACTTTCATGGACATCATCATTAACCTCTTCTTTACCTGTTGCGTTTGGTAAAATTATTTAATATAGTGCCATCTGTGGTAGTATATGATGAATTCTTTTTTATAACTTTTACTGTTAGCGGCAAATGTTTTCATTCGACTTTTCCCGACTGCATTTTCGCGAATTATCCATAATTTTTAAAATCTTTAAAATGCCTTTAACCAGCAATAATAAAAGCATAATACTTCATACACAGCTTATGAAGTGGTATGTATGTGCTGTCAGCCCTACTATACGGAATGAATCCTAGACACTAAAAGCAGCAACATTTTAATATATTGAAATGTAGTGCTTTCGAAGAATTTTATAAAATTTCATGGACTGACCCCGTAACGATTACAGAAGTTCTAAACATGTTACAAAAGGAACGACAAATATTAAAACTAATGCCTGGTTTTTATTATGTCATTTTCAGTTGTCACTGTAGTTAATTGTTGTCAGTTGTATGAAACCGGGTAGTCATATTTTGTCATTTGTGTTTACAGTAAGTTTTAACCCCTCCTGTCATATAAAAAGATAGCCAAGTGAAAACGACAAATTCCTGTTCGTCAAAAACTATAACAACATTTGAAATCCATAATATAATTGCCAACATGTTTTTGTTTTGCCGCTGTTTTTGCCACAGCTATTTTTTTTAATACTAATTTGTTTCGGAGAGTTATCAAAGGTAAGTTTGTATTATATGTGTAATTTTATAAAATAATAGTTTTATAGTTTTAGTTTTAAATGTGTTTTTCAGTTGTACAATATGGAGGATATAGATTTTGCGTGTCCGAGAGGAAGCGACAGTTATACAATGGATGAAATAGTTATTGAAATAGTTCTGGGCAAAACCAGCAGCGAAAGTGGACTAGTGAGCAAACGGAGAGGCTGGTGCAAGAAATAGAAATTAGGAACGGGGGCAGATGTGGCAGATGAAATGAAAATACCGCGATCCGAAGTTGCAACGAAATGGAATTCTAATATAAGAAAATTGTAAATAACTAAAGAAACATTTTTAGGCGGAATTTAATAGAAAGGGGCATACAAATATTGCCCACTCTTTGCTGGGGAAGCTGAGGCTATTAACCCTATTTACAATTGCCTTAAGTTTTTGAAGCCAACTTTGGAACATCAAATTTTGCAAAGGTGGTTATAGAAAATATATGTATTTAGTAGTGCTTAACTGTGTCGCTAACATTGTAAGGCCAAAAAATTATGTTAGACGCTTAGTAGTTACGTCCATTGGTCTTCTGAGGATTCGGCACCTCGATGCGCATATCCCAAACACATTTTTAACTAAATTTCTTGCTCGCGATAGCCTGTAGTTAAAAATTTTGCGGGACATCACTTGCTCCCGATATGAAAAAGGTTTCAGCAAGTGTGGCTTCAGAGGAAATGCGCCATCAGCTGCAATTACAAATGGCATCGGAGTACGTTCATGTGGAAGTGTCCTAGGCTATGGAAAATTGATTGCATTATCAGCAAGAGCTGTTGAAAGTGGGCATCTAAAAATATTGAAATAATTAGGTATAAACATTAATAAAAAACATATTCAGCCCACTTCTCAATAACAATTCCCTGGGAATTTTTTCCCTATTCCCCTAATCTTAATAAAATCTCCCCGGCAATTTTCTCTCTTTTCCCTTTACCCTTGTTCTAAAAGAACTTCGAAAATGGGAAACTCTTCACCGGAAAAAAAGTAGCTATTCTGAATGTCAATAAAAGGGAAAATAATTTGGGAATAATTTCACCAAAAAATTGCGAGGGAGTGCTGCGAAAAATGTAAGTATTTAATATTTTTATGAAAAACAGTAATAGTTACCTTCTCCGAGAAAAGGGACCTAGTGTGTCAAAAACGGTGGATTCTGGTACCTGAAAGGGTGCAGAAACTTTAAATGCGATTTTTTCTCAAAACTTAATTTTCACACACTAGGTCGCTTTTCTCGGAGAAGGTCAAATATATGTATATCATTTAAAATTTTGTATAATAATATTATTGTGGCATTACTGTTGCTTTCAGGTCAAAAGCAACAAACAAAAAACAAATTCATGTTGTTTTGAACACAATGCATGCCAACCCTGATGTAGCATGCGGGATGTTCAAAGGAAGCAAAGAGGTGCTAAGCCGGGTATGGCGCAATTTGGAGTGGAAGTTAAACTGAGCAGGCAATTCTAGTGGGTTGCTGGCATCACGAAGCTTTCTTCTTGCCATGCTTAGCTCCGTCTTGTCCTGCTGCTGCTCTTCTGCTTCAGCTACCATCAGAAACGCTACACTAAACATTGTTTGTATTTATTTTTAATTTATTAAAGGTTTAAAAAAAGTTTTACTTTTAATTTCCACAAAAATTTTTAAATTTTGTAAGCAAAACAAAACAACTGAAGCAAAACAGCTGCCTTCGCATAATCGAAATTCTCTCTCCCATATTATTCTTCTCGCCGCCTGTTTAGAATAGAAGGATTTTTTCTCGGGAAAAATTAATTCCCAGGGAATTCATTTCCCTGGGAATATTTAGAAGTGGGCTGATTGTAGGAACCTTACCTTGCGAAAAAACCTCCATCGGATTCGCGACCATACGCCCCAACTTCTACAAACAATGCCCCTAACAGCAATTATAGAAATTCCACATTTCTTAAATACCGTCAGCAACTTCTGTCCATTTTTCTGGAGTGCTAGGAACCTTTATCAAAAATATTACGCGTATTTATATTTGTGCTACAATAAATTATACAAATAATCACCTTTAAAAATTTATCCATCAATGCGTCGAATTATATTGGTTTCCTAAGTTTTGTGTTTTTTTTTTACAAATATATGGGGCTAGCCGCTCCACAAGAAAGTCAAAGTCTTCCATATCCATCCGTAAGAAATTTTTGCGCCACCGTGGATCCTGTAGAGCCAGCTTTGAACGGAGTGTTGCATAAAATCTACTGGTGGCTCTATCCCTTATCCCTTCATCCTGGTCTAATCCACCATTGATTCTTTTTCCTTTTTCATTCCTTTTCTTAGTTCAAGCTCTGAATGTTGCAACAACACAGACTGCCGCAATAGCCTTTGTGGTTCTCTTATTTTTCATTTTTTATTTCACTGAAAATTATTTTTTTGCGCAACGCTTGAACAACGCTGGGAAATATTGCGACATTACTTTGAAAATCATGGTAATGTTGAAGAATGTGTGCGAAAATTGCGTACAGATTTTGAAAGAAGAGAAGCACCGTCAGCTCCGCATGTTCGTTATCTTGTGAAAAAAGTGAAAGAAACTGGCATCCTCATCGATAAACCAAAGCGCGAAAAGCCAAAAACAGTGCGTACACCCGAGAATATTGCTGCTGTGGCAGAAAGTATGCGTGAAGCGCCATCAACATCAATTCACCGTCGTTCTCAAGAATTGAATATTTCGGAGGTATCACTGAGACGAATTTTGCATAAAGACCTTGTTATGACGCCATACAAAGTCCAATTGGTTCAGGAGTTGAAGCCAACTGACCATCCAATGCGTTTTCGCTTCACTAAGTGGGCCTGCGATCGACTTACAGAAGATGCCGATTTTGCCAAAAAAAAATCATCTTTTCAGATGAAGCTCATTTTGATCTTGGCGGGTATGTAAACAAGCAAAATTGTCGCATTTGGGGCACAGAAAACCCGCACGCATACATTGAAAAGCCGATACACCCAAAACGAGTCACTCTTTGGTGCGGATTTTGGTCCAGAGGCATAATTGGGCCATTTTTCTTCGAAAATGAGCAAGGAGTGGCCGTTACAGTCAATGGCGATCGTTATCGGGCCATGTTGTTCAAATTGATATTGGCAACATTTGGTTTCAACAGGACGGCGCTACGTGCCACACAGCCAAAGCTACACTCGATGTTTTGCGCCCTGTTTTTGAAGATCACACTATCAGCCGCAGAGCTGATGTCGTTTGGCCACCTCGGAGCTGCGATTTGACACCGTTGGACTATTATTTGTGGGGTGCCCTCAAAGATAAGTGTTACGCCAACAAGCCAGAGACAATTGACGCTTTAAAGGACAATATTCGTGAAGCCATAAGTGAAATACAGCTGCACACAATCGATAATGTGCTTAAAAATTGGACCGATCGTGTGGGCTTCTGCATGGCCAGCCGGGGCAGCCATTTGAATGAAATTATTTTCCATTATTAACCGGAAGGATTGTACTTTCAAATAAAAAAAGAAATTTGAGACAATATTCAGTAGTTTTTTTTTTATAGCATTTTCAAAAAAAAAAAAGTTATTTGGCGGACCCTTTATAAAACAAGTAAGAGGGAGTCTTAGATCCAATTTTGTTAAGGTAAGAACAGGATATATAAATAGAGCATAAACCAAATTTTAGTACTTTTTTATTAATTTGTAGCGTGCAGATATGGAAAAGTTCATATCCGATGTTATTTTCATATGGGGCGGGCCTAAGTCGAAAAATGGATCGATGATAACCTATTCAGCAAATTCACTTACTTTTCTTAAAAACATACGAGTATATAAACCAAATTTGAGTGAAGATCGAGAATCAGGTTTATATGCGGACTATGACTAAAAATGGGCCCACAGAGTTTTTTTTTACTATTGATTAGTGGTTATAATATACACATATATACCTTATTCTATCGATATATTAATATGTATACCCGATCTGACAAAAAAAAAAAACACAACAAATTTGGGAAAAACTTGATTTCTCAACATAATCTCCATTTAGCTCGATAAAGTTTCTCCAGCGATATTAAATGGCTTCAATCAATGGCTTAAGAACTGTCTGGCTCCCTCTAATAGCCATCAATCGCAGACTCAACCTATTCATTATTGGCAAATCTTTTACCACCAAGCTGATTCTTCAAATTTGGAAATAGAAAATTATCCGCTAAATCTGCCAAATATGGTGCAAGATGAAGTAATTTGAACTTTAGTTCGTCGATTTTGGCCATTTCAGTAGTGAATGTGTGACCTGATGCATTGTCTTGATGAAATAACACATTCTTTTTCGCCAAATTTGGACTTGTTTTTCCTTTATTTCATCACTTAGACACTGCAAAAAGTTAGCATAATACTCGCTTTCCTTTCTGAAGATAAGCAATAAAAATTATTCTTCACTAATTCCAAAAACAAACGCCATAATCTTGCCTGCAGATGGAACCGCCTTCGCTTTCTTTCGACACTATTCAGCCATTTCAGTCCACTGTTTCGACTGGTCCTTTGTCTTAAGTGTGAAGTGGTGGACCTACGTCTCATCCATGGATATGAATCGACGGAAAAACTCAGCTTTATTGTGGTGAAACGTCGTCACACTTTATTGAATAATGTTCACGACACTGCGGACCGCTTTTTTATCTCAAAATTTTCAGTCAATATGCGTGGTACAGCACTTTTTGAAATGCCTATCATTTCAGCTAATCCACGCACCTTCCGCTAACGATAATGCAATATGAATTGGAGGATTTTCTTAATCGCTTCCTGCGTGGCCCCCTCAATTGGGCGACCGCTATGGTCTTGGCAGCTCGTACGGCTCGTAATGGATACACCCTCAGAGTACAATCTAGCTCGGTTTTAATATTTGCTTGATTGAGAACTTTCAAATGAAAATATTGATTTATATAACGGTGGCCAATTTTTTCGTGTTTAGAAATTCACTGAGAGCGTTTGCATTTGATGAAAAAAAAAAATAAATATTAAACAACATGACACTTGGAACTTAAAACATATTTTCTACAAGGTTATCATTTTTCACCGAAATAATTTTTGCAAACTACTGCCGCCATCTATACGCCAGGTCGGAGTAGTAATCTCGATATTTCTGATGAACTCTCATATTCATATTCCACCACTGGCTATGAAAACAATAAGTAATGAAAGAGGTAGGTTCGGTTAGGTTAGATAGGTCGCCCGACCGGAGGTGAGTACACTCGTACTCAGTGTCGGTAGGTAAAGATAAGAAATGAGACTAAAAGGTACAGACAGATAAAGTAAGGAATATGGAAAAGAGAATAAAATCGGAAAAGAGCCTCTCGTGTGATATGCGTCCCTCCATAACAAGCCAGATTCCCGCAAGAAGTCCGCATGGTCGCTGAGTGAAACATCTACTATGCAGCCCAGGTTATCGAAGTAGGCTGATTGTCCCTTTACCAAAGCCAAGGGATGCCTTCATTCTCCTTGGATTATGCAAGGGCCATGGAATCTGGGATATTCTGCAACAGGTCTGTTGCCGCTGCCTTTTCAATTAGACTAGACAGCTCGTATAGAGGAATTCTAATATCAGTGTCCGTCGTCCCTGTCAAATATTCTGAGCTCTGCCGCGCACAATCGTCAGCCAGCTCGTTTTCTTTGACTCCACTGTGTCCTTTACCCATATTAGCCTCACGGTGTGTTGCTGGATTTGATCGAGGGACCTGATGCATGCCCTCACACACTTCAATCTAACTGTCCTCGATTTCCACGAAAATATTTATGGTCGTTGGATCCATGTCCCGTTCCAAAACTATATTCATTGCTATGAGAATTGCGTCAATCTCGGCCTGAAAATCACTACACTTGTCAGGTGTTCTCCGAGATACCTGCATATCAAGCTGCTCAGAGTAGACCCCTGACCCTCTTCCATCATCGAACCATCACTATACACTGAAATCGAAGCCCTGTCTATGACAGAGTCCTTTGGACCAGTCTTTCCTAGTCGGTATTTGGACCGTAAAATTCACCCAAAGTCATCACCGGTTGCCCGATCAATTTGTATTCCACCCACTGTCAGTAGAATTGGGAGCAAAGTTGTATCATATATGCCTATAACCTACCCCCTCGTGGTGCTTCTGGGCAATGCTAGGCAAAGCCAATTAATTTTAGTGATTATTCCTAGCGGCTAAAGGTTAAGGGTAGCCAAGGTCTGCCAGTGATATCCTACTTAGGGGATAACTGGTACTTACCAAATTTGGCCAATTGGGTAACGAAGCCTCATTAAAAGGCGCCAAATTTGGTGCTGCGGGGAAGTCGAATTGCCCTGAGAAGAGGATTCTTAGACTCCACCGGACACAAAGCGAACTATAGCAGACAGAGTAATTGGATAGATGAAATGGTTGCTCACATCCCTTTAATATATGTGATACAAAGTTGAATTGATGGTTTCGTTGGAACACTCAAAGAACGCTGTTCTAGATGCTTTTCAATCTGATGTGCAGAGGAAATTGCTGTGAGCAGTTAGTAGGGTGTGTTTGTGGAGTGAAAGTCGAGCTGGTGTGCGTTGGTTTGAGAAGAAAAATGAGTTGAAGATGAGTCGGATGCAAGACGGTCAGATGGTAGCATGAGTTGAAATCGTTTGACGATACAAAGGTGCGAAGGCCAGAAGTGTCAGAATGGGTATCTCGATGTCGTAGTCTTTGATGAATCTTCAAGACGACTTCATATGGGAACGGCCCCTCGGGGAGTTCCGTAGTGGCTGTGGTGCCATTATCGCGGGAAGGGCACAGCCCGACGTGGAGTTGCGTTCAATCGGGGCCCGACACAATAACAAAGTGTGGAGTGTATGCCAAGCACATCTCTCCAAGTTTGCAATCCGTGTTATGACGGGCCGCTGGTGGACGCTTAGCAACTCACCCCGTGCTCAGACCACCGTGTGGTTATGTCAACATGACAGGTACGTATGTTAAACCCCCAGACTTCGGTCCGTAGGATTGTGCTATGCCACCAAGCTCTCTTCCAGCTCTGTTCCAGCTTATATGACTCCCTTAAGCGGCGAGCCACTTTCGCCGCCGTGCTCTTGATGAAAATATGAAAGAGGTAAAAAGCTATTAAAATAAAATAAAAGTTTTAAAAGCCATTAAATTTATTACTTCTTTGTCTACACAAAAATCCACTGGTCACCTTTTGCATCCCATAAATGCATCATGGTTTGTAGTTTTCATAACATGGCACAATATTTCTAATTATTTAATTGTGTTCAGTAAATATGGTTGTATTTAACCGTTTGCCTGTGATAAACATTGTTTTGTCGGTTCAGCGATAGTTTAGCCTGGTTTCAGTAGCTTCATTTAAAATTATAGTTATACTTTAATTTGAAAATGTAACAAATATATAAATACCCTCCTTGTATGGCTTATGTGAATTCATTTTTTGCTAAAGACCACAAAGTACACATACATACACCACCCTCCACATTCATTCAAAAGAGTTGTGACAGTCAGTCATGACGTAAAATTAACGCACACAATTGTGTGTGGCATATTGTGTGGCAAATAACCACATTTCAAATTCTGAGGGTCATTTTAATATTTATATGGGGGGGTTTAAACTCAAATTGAACGTAGTTAGTTTTCAGTTTCATATTTTTTTTTTTTTTTTTTGCAACCAACTATCATTGGGTTAATACTACTTTATTATTCTTTAAATAAAGTGAGTGTGAGTAAACCACTCTGACGTACTTACGTACATACAGACAGACACATACGTGCGTTCGACTGAAATAAATTGAAAAATTAAACTTCATATTTAGATTGTAATCAACTGGTTTTAAATGGCAAACAATAAATTTTCATTTACAGATGGGGTTTAAAGTACAGCAGTGAGTTTTGTGATAAGCAATATATTCCTAGTAACGATAGGACAATTCAAAAACCACTGATTTACATATGACGAAGAACAGGCCGTTGTACTGCAAAAGAGCAAAATTTGTATTTAGTTTTTGATTATAAATATAAATAAGACTTAAGTCCAATTAAATAATGTTATCGTAAACAAGCTAAATGTATGTAAGTTAAACATTATTAATCGTTGATTAGGTTAGGTTAAGTTGAAAGGAAGAGTCATAGAAGAGCATATAGTTCACACCGATTATCGGTGTGACATACACATAAGCCAGAGGGTAAGGTTGTTGTTTACTTTAACATTATCTGGTTTGCTTTCTGTATATCAAACTATAAATTCGGTGTCATTAGCGAAATTCCAAAGCGTTTTACAACTTATCTGCCTAAGATCTGCCAAGATGCGTGAGCTAGCGTTGAATAGATGCCTAACTGTCATTATGTGGTCAGGGTATATTCAACTCAGAATCACGTTCGTCCGTCCATACGTCCGTCCATCTATCCGTTTTTATCGGTCATCGGACACACGCTATTAAAATTTTATCAAAATCGATGGAAGATCAGACCTAGGCCGCATAGACTTAACTGCCATTAGATCCAGATTATCATATAGATCTCGGTCAAATATGGTTTATGAGCGATTATTTTATTTATCTTTTTTTTATTAAAAGTATTTGCTTAACCTACTGTTATCACACAATTTACCAAGTTTTAGTTGTTTATTAACTTTTCATCGATAATGGTTATATAGCTATTGAAAATAATATACATATATATTAAAGAATAAAAATTTATTTTAGAGGAAAAATTCATTATGAAAAACCTCTGATTTAGTATAAAACAGACCAACTCCCCATTCAAGAGACAGTTTTTCTATTCTGGAATATGCCTCCTGGGAGCCTAAAAACAGTGAAGTTAGCATATTTGTAGGTTTAAAAGAAAACAAAATCATAAATATTATAAGAATTATATTTAAAAAATTTTATAGAAAAATGTATTAGAATAATTATTACTAGCAGATCCCAGCACTCGAAATTCGAGCGCAAATTCTAGGAAATTTTATTTTTTCATTAAATAAAGACCCTAAAAGTATGCTAATCAATTATAGCCAATTCATAAATCAAGACAAAAAACAAACTAATTTTTATTACAAACACATTATCAAATTTAATAAACACAGACATAGCATTGTATAATTTTCTGTATGTGTTAGTAGCAACTTTAAATGCAATTTACTCAAAATAAAGGAAAAAATTTAAAAATTTGTAAATCTGCAAATCGGCTAAAAAGAAACACCTTTCAAATAATATGCGTTTGGTCAAAGTCGGGATAAAACCGTAGAAGAAAACATCAGTCACAAGAAATTGCCTAGCCTATGAATATTTTAGATTTACAGAAACATAAATGATTTTAAAGATTATATGAAATACAACATCAAGTTGCAGTCCAAATACTACGACTTAGTTAATGTATCTGAGTCGCACATAGATGCTCAATCATACAAACTGGAAATAAGTGGATTGTCTACCACGTATTAAACTAATATTGTTATTGTTGTGAAGATCGTTGGTGGAGAAGTGCCATGACAAACACCCCAGACTGGGCTTGCATATAGGATAATAGACTGAAATATGACCTTTGCTAAAATGATTTTGTTAGAAATACTTAATGGAGATCCACGTTTTATAATGGAGTTCCCTGTTCCTTGTTCCTTGCAGTGTTAAATTGTTCTATCTGTTTCTTTATATGGAAATCAAAAATTAGTTTTCTATCCAAGTATACACCCAAATATTTAACATTATCGGCTCACGGTACACGAGTCCCATTAATTTCCAATTGGCTAGTAGGATAGAAACAAGATTTGCGTTTTCCGGTAAAAAATACAGCATTAGTCTTATCATCATTAATCCTTATCTTCCACTTTTGGAAATAAGCTACCAATTAGTCCAATGCGCGCTGCAATTCAGTCACTATACCTGGACCAAACTGGTGCGAAAAAAATATGCAGGTGTCGTTAGAATATGCTGCATACTCACATCTATTCAGATCGGGCATGTCTGAACAAAATAATGTATATAATACTGGCCCCAGAACGGAGCCTTGTGGGAGTCCAGCTGGGATCTCAAAGAGATCAGAATATCTATCATTGAGATATACAAAATACAATCTATTTTTTAAAAAGTATTCGATGGTCTTAACAAGATAAAGCGGAAAAATTGAATTGGATCATTTTATATGAGCGGTTATTAAACCCGTTAATCAGTTGTCCAAAAATAAACGCTGAAGGAAATTTCTAAGGCATACCCATCTTCATTTAAATCTATTAAAAAACAAAAATATTGCAGAGATGTTTCTCAAATTTGGTTTGTATAAATATCTTTACCAAATATGGTCAGGATCCGTCTTCAGGCAAAAAATTACGTAGTGGTAAGAATTTCCCAGTAGTACCCCAGTTACATGATATTATATATTTACTTTACATGGACGGTACCACGCCCACTGCTTCGATCACGTCCATTTTTCTTTGACTAACCACATGAATAACTTATGCTCACACGAAGTGCCAAGGCTCTCACTATTACGGCACTCCAGATATATATATAACATTTAATATTCACTTTGCATGTCTCTGTCATAGTACTCGAGAAATAGGATATTGACTAATTGCTTTGTATGGGAGGTATCATGCACACTTATCCAATCACACCCATTTCCGGCATGGCTAATAACATTAATTGCGGATGCCCTCGCAAAAGCTTTCAAAGCTCTCCTTATTACAGTACTCAATATATATGACATCACTTTGTATGGGATACACAGTAAGACTCTCTAAAAATTACAGGAAGATCGGTGCAATGGTTTAGCCTGCAATACGATACAAAGAAACAAATAAACATACATCCTTTCCCTTTTATACAGGGACGTATGCAGGAATTTGATTAGTCATATATTAACATTAAACAAATAAGAAAATTATAGTCGGTCTAGACCGATTATACGATAACCTATACCATGGTTTAGAGACCCAATCGCTTCGGTCCAACTAATTGAATATAGAAAATAAGCATAAACCAAATTTGAGGGGAATTGTTTTTAATTTTTTTGACTGCAGATATGAAAAAGTTCATATCGGGTGCTATATTTATATGGGGACTATGCCGAAAAATAACCCGATCCTGACCATATTTGTTAAAGTCACTTATATTTTGAAAAAATATATACAAACCAAATTTGAGAAAAATCTGTGTAATATTTTTGTTTTTTTAATAGATTTAAGTGAAGATAGGGAAGCAGCTCTATATCGGGCCTATGACTAAGAATTGCCATATAGGTATTATTTTTAGAGTACTCATTCATGGATATAATAAATACATACAAACCCAATTTGACTGAGATCTATATGATAATTTGGAGATTATGGCAATTTATGTCGATTTCATAAGGGTCATTATTATTGGGACTAGGTCTGAACATGTACCGAATTTCACCAATTTCAATAGCGTTCATTCTTATATACCAAATTTCATCAATATATTCATATTTGCGACCTGTAGTTTGATTATATGGTTTACATGAACACACAGAAGGACGGACGGACGGAGTCGATCGGCATAATAAAAGATGGCTCTAGGTCAAATAGTTTTGGTAGTTAAAAAAAGCAGCACAAAGTCATTATACCCACACCACATATTGGTATAGGGTATAAAAAAACTAGCACATAAAAACCAAGTTTTTATTATACTCCCTTTCGGTGTAAATCAAGTTTACAACAATTGTAAACTTGATGTACAGTCTAAAATTTTGTTTGCAATATTTTTTTAAAGTTTTTTTTGCAATAGTTTTTCATTGTAGCCACGTGTCGCCACGAGTCAGCTCGATTCAAAGTTTTTACGGCAGACAAGGATTTATATATCATTGCATAGAAAAATTATTTAATAATTTATTGTTGAAGTCTTTCTTATGGATAAATTAAAAAACTTATTATTAGAGATGTCACGAATATTATAGTTTCTCTGAAGATTTTTTTAAAATTGCTTTCAACCACCAAAACGGAGCTGCTGTCTCTAATTCGAATATTTGAAGTATGATAATAAGTAGTATTGATTTATGTATGTCCATATGACTAATTAAATTATTCGATTTTCGGTTCAAAACCAATACCGAATCTTCATTTTTTGGTAGAATGCCGAATACATTGTTTGTGACGTCTATACCCTTTGTAATTAAAAGTACATTTTATGAGTTTTTTCAGAAACATGTTGTTTATTTATGAGATCAATTTAAAAATATTACATATAACAATTTAAAATCTAATTTCCTATTTGAAGCTAAAAATATTTCAATAATTTTATCAATTATTACTTCCTTACGATATATTGATATTAATGCTAGCGAAGACAGCCTTTCCTCGCATATGGTATTGAGAAGGTATGTTTTAGTCCCTTTTAACGTAGAAAAGCTTCTTTCTGCGGTAGTTGTGAAAAAGATTTTCATCGCATATTCCAATGGTATCTAATGGGTGGGGAGGTTTTCTTCTTTATCCTTCCAAAACTCAATCCAAAGAGATAGTTCAGCTAAAATAATTTTATGTGCTGCGTTCATATAATTTTTGTAAAAAATTATGAGATCTTCGAAATCATTGCATGAGAAGTTTACAACGTTGATGGGAACTACGTTGTAAATAGATTTTATAATGTTTTCCTGACAGGTAAATCTATCTTTTAGATTAGAAATTATTTCGTCTAAATATGCACTAAGTAATGTTGCTGTGTAGTATTCCTTTGGGCTTCTGTTTTTATATTAGAGCTCGGGAAGTTCAGGGCTGATTCCAAACTCAAATTTACATGTACGGTTATGTTGACCACCGTCCAGTATTACAGTGTAAAAAATAATATGTAATAATAGTTACAAAACTTTTATCCATAAAAATTAGAACCATCGTGAAAATTCGTATTAAATATATTTTTAACGACACTCAAAAAATATAATATACTAGATGTAACCCGGTGTGCTTCGCTAACCGTCTCTCCCCTCCGCATTGTAATGAGAGGGCTCATGCAAAGTATCAAAGCTCTCACTATTACAGTGACATTTATTATATAGTTTCTATGGGGGCTGCCATGCCCCATTGTCCGATCCCGCCTATTTTTTGTTTGACTACTCACGTTAATGTATTTGACCTAATACAAATTTGCAAAGATGTCTCTGTCATAGTACTCGAGACATATGATATTGAGTAATTACTTTTTATGGGAGGTACCACGCCCCCTTATCTGATCCCGCCCATTTCGGGCATAGCTACTAACATTAATAATAGGTGACCTCACACAAATTTTCCAAAGCTCTCTCTATCAATATATATGATATTAAAAATTTATTTTGTATTGGAAGTGCCACGCCCACTAAAAATATTTAAAAAAATTATAGCCTATAGCACTTCCCATATCTGCAGTAAGAATCTTTGAAAATTTCAGGAAGATGAGATGAGTAATTACGGAGATTACCTCCTACAAACGAACACCATTACCTCTTTATTATATTAGTATAGATAATATTCCATAAACCGCCGAGGCCCTCTGAAATCGCTAATTTAAATTGGTAATATTCCTTTATGAGGAAAAGTATTTGCAAATAATTTTGGATTTACAATTACATGATGCGGTATTCTTTAGAAGATTTAGGAAGAGGAATTATTTTGGCATGCCTCCATTTTTAAGTTTGTGTTTATAACAGAGTTGAAGAAATGTGTGTTAGAAAGAGCAACAATATCCTCACAAATACTAAATGAACATTATCGTTTCCGATTCCATTTGAATCAGTACCAATAATGCTAAGATAAACATCATCATGGGTTACACACGAAAACTCAAAGCAATTGTTATTAATGGCGTCATTATCGTTGTTGAAATTTAAAGGAATTATTGTTATGTACAACTGGTAAAATACTGAAGACAGAGTGCAACAAATTGCTATCAATGCTTTTAATGCCTTTGCCTATAACAATATCACGATAGTGTTTCCAATTTTGGCGTAGTCCATAGCGGACAAAACGCTTTGTATAATAGTACGATTTAGTTTTTCTAATGCTGGCATTAACTGTTTTCCTTGCAGAATGGTATGCGATTTTGAGCACAGTAGTTTTAAATCGAATAACATTAACCTATGAGAGAAATTGACTGTTTTTTGGATCGAGTTACTAGAGGAACTGTACCATCATGTATAATATTAATAGGCAAGGCGATTTCTTATGACCGATGTAAAGTTTGTCAGTTTTAATTCTATTTTGAGTAAACATCCCTCATTTGAAAGGTATTTCTTTTTAGCTGTCCATCAGATTTACAGATTTTTACAATTTTTCATTTTTCTTTGGAGTAAAATCATTTAAAGTTGCTATTAACACATACTTAAAATTATATAATGCTGTTTGTATGTTTATTAAATTTGTTAATGTGTTTGAAAAAAGCCCTGTGTTGAAGTGAAAAATAATTTTGGACATAAACCAATAACGACAATATAAATTTTGAAATTTTAAATTGGCTTAAATTGATTAATATACCTGGGGTCTTATAAAATAATTTATTAAATTAAAAAATTAAATTTCCTAGAATTTGCACTCAAATTGCGAGGGCTAGGATCTGCTAGTATATACTTATTACGTCAGTTTCAAAAAAAAAACAAGTTGATCTTTTACGGAGGGCATATAATAAAGATTCTACCAGTCAATATGTCCAATGTATTCATATAGAAAATTATAATTAACATTTTTAAGTCTCTGTGTGGCTACAAACATTTTTTTCTTTCTTGATATAATAATTTTAAGCATAAAAAATTAATCATGTTTGGAAAATCATGAAGTTGAAATTTGGTCATTAAGTAACTTATTAGAAATATTGCTTACAAAAAATAATTCGAACAAAGTATTGTTCCTGGTAGAGACATGAGCAGGATTAGAGCGGTTTGTAGGTCCGAGACCAAGATTTTATTTATTTATTAGGTCAATGGAATAAGTTCTTACAGACCTGTATAAATAATATAATTACATATTTATGAACATATATTGAAACAATTAAATAGATTTACAAATAAAAACAAATAGGAATTTAAGAAAATAATGATATTATGCTTAATTACATCAGTGTCAAACGAAAAATCAATTAATTGATAAAGATTATTATAATCACAACAAAGAATTGGTCTAAGATGGCTGCCTTGAGGAACATCAGAAGTCACAGTAATATCTTTAGATGACATATTATTATATATTACACGTTGTGTTCTCTCAGAAAGATATGATTTTATCCATTTAAGGCTTAATGGTGTTGAACCTAATAAATCCAATTTGATCAGAAGAAGGTTATGGTTTACTTTATCGAAAGCCTTACTAAAATCGGTGTATACTTAACGTGACCATACGTCCCGTTTTGAACGGGACCGTCCCGTTTTCAGCTACTTTGTCTCGTTGTCCCCGACAACAAATCGGGGACGCAAAAATGTCTCGTTTTCAGAAATTCGAAAAAAGAGATAGTTGATTTGTTCAAAAATGTAAGAACAAATCTTCAAATTCGTCAAAGATAGCTGAAAAATAATTCAGCTGAAAAATAATTTAATCTAAACAAGTAAGAAAATTATAGTCGGTCTAGACCGACTATACGATACCCTATACCATGCGTTTAGAGACCCTATCTCTTAGGCCCAACTAACTGGACATAGAAAATAAGCAAAAACCAAATTTGAGTGGGATTTTTATTAATTTTTTTTGGCTGCAGATATGAAAAAGTTCATATCGGATGCTATATCTATATAGGGACTTGGTCCAAAATTGGACCGATCCTGATCATGTTTGGTAAATACTCTTGTATTTTGCAAAAATATATACAAACAAAATTTGAGAAGAATCAGTGCAATATTTTTGTTTTTTAATAGATTTAAGTGAAGATCGGGAAGCAGCTCTATATGGGGTCAAAGGTATCATTTTTGGACTACTCATTAATGGATGTAATGAACGCATAGAAACCCAATTTGAGTAAGATCTATATGACAATTTGGATCTTATGACAATTTATGTCGATTTCATATGGGTAATTTGTATGGGGGCTAGGTCTGAACATGGACCGATTCTCACCAATTTCAATAGCGTTCATTCCATGGCCGGTAAAAGCTTATGTACCAAATTTCATCAAAATACATTCATATTTGCGATCTGCAGTTTGATTACAAGCTTTACATGGACACACAGACGGACGGACGGACGGACGGACATTGTTAAATCAACTCAGAAAGTGATTCTGATTCGATCGGTATAATTAAAGATGGGTCTAGGTCAAATATTTTTGGTTGTTACAAACAGCAGCACAAAGTCATTATACCCAAACCACATAGTGGTATAGGGTATAAAAATATTTAAAACGATTTAACTGAATTTCTTATGAATTTGGTTGAATCAATTCATGGTACATAAACTTAAATTAGAAAGCAAAAAATAAACAAGTAAGAAAATTATAGTCGGTCTAGACCGACTATACGATACCCTATACCATGCGTTTAGAGACCCTATCTCTTAGGCCCAACTAACTGGACATAGAAAATAAGCAAAAACCAAATTTGAGTGGGATTTTTATTAATTTTTTTGGCTGCAGATATGAAAAAGTTCATATCGGATGCTATATCTATATAGGGACTTGGTCCAAAAATGGACCGATCCTGATCATGTTTGGTAAAGTCTCTTGTATTTTGCAAAAATATATACAAACAAAATTTGAGAAGAATCACTGCAATATTTTTGTTTTTTAATAGATTTAAGTGAAGATCGGGAAGCAGCTCTATATGGGGTCAAAGGGATCATTTTTGCACTACTCATTAATGGATGTAATGAACGCATACAAACCCAATTTGAGTAAGATCTATATGACAATTTGGATCTTATGGCAATTTATGTCGATTTCATATGGGTAATTTGTATGGGGGCTAGGTCTGAACATGGACCGATTCTCACCAATTTCAATAGCGTTCATCCCATGGCCGATAAAAGCTTATGTACCAAATTTCATCAAAATACATTCATAGTTGCGACCTGCAGTTTGATTACAAGCTTTACATGGACACACAGGCGGACGGACGGACGGACGGACGTTGTGTTTTACTTGTACGTCGCCCGTCAAACTAATAATCAAAATAAAACAAAAAAACAAAAAAAAAAAAAAAACATTGCAAAAAATAGAAATTGCAGTTCCTTAATTTTGCTTGGTTAACCTGAAATGCAGCAATACAAAAATCATCTTCTCTTCTTTCTTTGTTGCAGAATATGAATAAATCTATAACATTAATAGGCTAGGCGATTCCTTGTGACCGATGTTTTGTTCTACCGTTTTATCCCGATTTTGGCCGATCGTATATTATTTGAAAGGAATTTCTTTTTAGCCATTTTGCAGATTTACAGATTTTTTAATCTTTTCCTTTATTTTGAGTAAATTGCATTTAAAGTTGCTACTAACACAAACATAAAATTATAAATATGCTATTTGTGTTTTATTAAATTTGTTAATGTGTTTGTTAATGAGTTTGTTATCTTCAGTCACAATAATAATAAACCATAAAAGTGTTGATTTCTGACTTGGCTAAGTTGAAAAACAAGGCTGCCCAGAAATTGCACTCGAATTTCGAGCGCTGGAATCCGCTAAAAAATAGAGTAATTGTTTTTTTTATATAATGATGTTTTTATACTTAATCAAAGAGTTTTAACATAGAAGAGGCCAAAGTGCAGTACAGAACAAAAGCTAACCTAGCCAGGGACGGAAAATATGTTTTCTGTTATTGTACCAACCAGACAAACAAATTGTACTTTTTCGATCCTCACGGTACCAAAATTTTTTCCGCTTTTTTTTAAACAATTTTATCGTATTGAGCCAGATTTGCTTAGGACACATACAAGACTTAAAAAAATTTAAATTGATAGGGTGAAACAAAATTTGTCGTTAATTTAATGTAGTCGTATAATTACCACAAAGCTTTGTAAAATTTTACTATTATTTTTATAGATGCCACCCCTTTTTTTCTGAGTGTCCGCCTCCCTTGTATTCTTCAGCTGCTGTAGAAACTCGTAATGTATAAATTGCCAAAAAAAAAAAATTGAAGCGCCAAGTAAAATTAACAAATTAAAAGAGAATTTGTTTCAGAAAGAGACAACTTATTTTCTTCCATATTTGGTCCATGGTTTACTTGAAAAATTAAGAGAAGATGGGTACACCGATATTGACGAGAATTTCGTGAAAATTAAGGCTAAAGAATTTTATGAAACTAGTCGAGAGTATTTAGAACAATGGACTGTTTATAACAAAGATTTAGAAAACATTAATTGGGCAAATTTAACAGAAGTAGCACAGTGGGAAGATGTTCAAAAAGTTCTAGATATATTGATCGAAAAAGAACATATCGATTGCAATAACGATACGGAAGTATTCGATGGATATTCACTCGTATTTAAATACCAAACATCGCAGAAAATTGATGAATGGAATCAACAAAATATTTCTACGGAAAATCGTTGGGTGGAAGTTTTTAAACATTTTAAAAGCAATTACCTAAACCATGCAAATTTTCAAATTATAGTTGAATATATTTTATGTTTGCCTGGTACAAATGCGCCGGTTGAACGTGTGTTTTCTTTGATAACCAAGTTGTGGACCGAAATAAAACTCAATTAAGGGTATCAGTGCTTAAGGCTATGTTAATTATTAAAGTTAATAATAAACAATCCGGCCAAGAGTTCCACACATATTTGAAATCGTCATCTAAAATTTTGAAACAAATTTGTGCCTCTGAAAAATATAACAATGTATAAACAAAATAAAATAAATAATGCCACTCACTATGGACAAATAAAATATTATTATATTATCTATGCATTTCCATTTCATATAACCGAACCCATCTGAATTAATCGATGGCCCGTTTTCAGGTAAAAAAATATGGTCACTTTATGTATACTGCATCTAATTGTTTTTTCTTGACAAAACCATCGTTAATTATTGTCGTAAAATGAAGCACATTTGTAACGGTGACAAAATTGACGATGAGTGATAGCACAATAAATCTGTAATAAATTTCTCGAAAAGCTTAGGGATTGCACTAAGTTTAGCAATACCACGGTAATTAGAAACATCCGATCTATTTCCAGATTTAAATAATGGAATGATGTAAGAAGCTCTCCAAAATTTTGGAAAATAACCGTTTTTTATTGACGCACTAAACAAAAGAGTCAGTGGTGTTGCCAAGGGAGTAGCACAATAATTGAGTATAGAACTAGGTACTCCATCAGGTCCATGAGTAAATGAAATTTTAAGTTTATTCAGGCTATTATGTACTAGTAAAAAAGTCTGCAAACATGTTACTTTTTATAGTATCATCACTAGATTCGATATCGTTAAATTTCATTACAGATGGATAACCAGTACTTTTTCTTTTTGAATTAACAAAGTTGTAAAATGCTTTAGGATCGCGATTGCAATTTTCCTTCATTTTGTTTAGATAATTTTTGTATAAATAATCGTTAAGAATATTATATTCGGCACGATGAATAGAGTATTTCTCAAAAAATACAAGAGAACCAAAATTTTTATACTTTTTATAATACTTGTTCTTCAAATTTTTATACCCTCCACACGTCAGTGGCAGAGGGTATATATAGGTTTGTCATTCCGTTTGTAACGCATCGAAAAACTAATTTCCGACCCCATAAAGTATATATATTCTTGATCCTTATCACAGCTCGAGTCGATATAGCGATGTCCGTATGTCCGTCTGTCTGTTGAAATCACGCTCATTACAAAAAAAGCCATCTAACTGAATAAGGCTAAAATAATGCCATTTGCCATAATTCCCAGCAGGTTGGTATTGAAAATGGGCTAAATCGGGCATCATCGTGATTAGAAACGAGCAAAAATATGTAGATACCTCTAAAAAAAACATAAAACCTAGTGTGTTTGTTGTAACAGTTTAGTGGTTGAACATAATAATTGTACAACAACACAAAAAAATGCCACAAAAAAATTATGCATATATATTAACAATACCAACAACACAATAACATACCTCTTGTTTGTACTATTGCCACATATATTTTTATCGTTATCCCGTTATAATAAAAAAAAATCGCCAATATGAAAGAAAAAATGAAAACGAAAAAATGGAAAATGAAATATGAAACTGGAAAATGGAAAATGAGAAACAGAAAATGGAAAATGGAAAATGTAAAATGAAAAATGGAAAATGAAAAAAGGAAAATGAAAAATGGAAAATGAAAAATGGAAAATTAAAAATGGAAAATAGAAAATGAAAAATGAAAAATGAAGAATGGACAATGGAAAATGGAAAATGAAAAAGGGAAAATGAGAAACGGAAAATGAAAAACGGAAAATGGAAAATGAAAAATGGAGAATGGGAAATGGAGAATGAAAAATGGAAAATGGAAAATGAAAAAAGAAAATTGAAAAATGAAAAATGGAAAATGGAAAGTGGAAAATGGAAAACAAAAACTGAGATATTAAAAATGGAATATGGAAAATGAAAAATTAAAATTGCAAAATTAATAATGGAAAATGGAAAAAGAAAATTGATAAATTAAAAATACAAAATGGAAAATGGAAAATGAAATTCAAAAATGGAAAATGAAAATTGAAAATGGAAAATGAAAAATGAAAATTGAAAAATGGAAAATGAAAATTGAAAAATAGAAAATGAAAATTGCAAAATTAAAAATGGAAAATTGAAAATGAAAATTGAAAAATTAAAAATGGAAAATGGAAAACGCAAAATGGAAAATGGAAAATGGAAAATGGCAAATGGGAAATGAAAATTGAAAATTGAAAAATTAAAAATGGAAAATGAAAAATGGAAAATGAAAATTTGAAAAATGAAAAATGAGAAAAATGGAAAATGGAAAATGAAAATTGAAAAATGGAAAATGGAAAACGCAAAATGGATAGATGGAAAATGGAAAATGAAAATTGAAAAATGAAAAATGGAAAATGTAAATTGAAAAATTAAAATGAAAATTAAAAATGAAAATTGAAAAATGGAAAATGCAATATGGAAAATTGAAAAAGGGGAAATGAAAATTGAAAATTGAAAAATTGAAAATGGAAAATGGAAAATGAAAAATGGAAAATGAAAATTGAAAAATGGAAAATGAAAATTGAAAAATGAAAAATGGAAAATGAAAAATGAAAATTGAAAAATGTTAAATGGAAAATGAAAATTGAAAAATGGACAATGGAAAATGAAAGTTAAAAAATGGAAAATGGCAAATGCAAAATGGAAAATGGAAAATGAGAATTGAAAAATGGAAAATTGAAAAATGACGAATGGAAAATGAAAATTGAAAAATGGAAAATGGAAAATTGAAAAATGAAAAATGAAAAATGAAAAATGAAAAATGGAAAATGAAAATTAAAAATTGAAAAATGAAAAATTGGAAAATGAAAACTGAAAAATGAGAAATGGAAAATGGAAAATGAAAATTGAAAATTGAAAAATTAAATTTGAAAAATTAAAAATGGAAAATGGTAAACGCAAAATGGAAAATGGGAAATGTAAAATGAAAATTGAAAAATGGAAAATGAAAAATGAAAATTGAAAAATTAAAAATGGAAAATGAAAAATTAAAAATGAAAAATGGAAAATGAAAATTGAAAAATGGAAAATTCAAAAAGGAAAATCGAAAATGAAAATCGAAAAATGGAAAATGAAAATTGAAAATTTGAAAAATGGAAAATGGAAAATGAAAATTGAAAAATGGAAAATGAAAATTGAAAAAGGAAAATTGAAAAATGAAAAACAGAAAATGGAAAATGAAAAATGGAAAATGAAATAAATAAATATGATAAGTTTAAATTTCTATATTGAGTTTTTACCTGCTATTATTAAGTTTTTTTTTTTTTTTTGTATTGAATGTAATGCAGATAAAAATAAAAAATAATTCAGATAAAAATATTTGAAAATTAGCTTACTTTTAATAATAAAATGGAAAATGGAAAATGAGAATTGAAAAATGGAAAATTGAAAAATGAAGAATGGAAAATTAAAATTGAAAAATTAAAAATGGAAAATGGAAAATTGAAAAATGAAAAAAGGAAAATGAAAATTAAAAATTGAAAAATGAAAAATGGAAAATGAAAACTGAAAAATGAGAAATGGAAAATGAAAATTGAAAATTGAAAAATTAAATTTGAAAAATGAAAAATGGAAAATGGAAATCGCAAAATGGAAAATGGGAAATGGAAAATGAAAATTGAAAAATGGAAAATGAAAAATGAAAATTGAAAAATTAAAAATGGAAAATTAAAAATGGGAAATGAAAATTGAGAAATGGAAAATGCAAAATGGAAAATCGAAAATAAAAATCGAAAAATGAAAAATGAAAATTGAAAAATGGAAAATGAAAATTGAAAATTGAAAAATGAAAAACGGAAAATGAAAAATGGAAAATGAAATAAATAAATATGAAAAGTTTCAATTTCTATATTGAGTTTCTTACCTGCTATTATTATGTATTTTTTTTTTTTTTTGTATTGAATGTAATGCAGATAAAAATAAAAAATAATGCAGATAAAAATATTTTAAAATTAGCTTACTTTTAATAATAATAATTTTTAGCCAAGTATCATTTGAATTTTGTTATTCGGAATTAATGTTTCAGTATCGCAAAAGTTTTAAAGTGTAGTCGTACTCAACATTGGGTTTAATATAGAGTTTAAGACTCAGGTGGAGGGTATCAAAAAATTCGGCACAGCCGAATTTAACACTCTTACTTGTTTAATCTTGATAGTTGTTTTGAGTTCCAAGGCGGGCCAGTTCGTTTGTAGACAGAGCGCTTTGGGATGCATTCATCCCATTAAATCAATAGAAGTATGGCACAACAAATCATTCCAGTTAGTGTTAGAAATTAGATCAATCAATTTGCTATGGTTGGTTTGTTTAAAACAAAAAACTTTATCTTTATTAAACGAATATTGACTTATTTTTTTAACAGATTTGATTCCTATAAGATTTTTGTATTAAAGTCGCTTGAAAATACAACATCATTGTATGACACGGTTAGCGATTTCAAATTGGAGATGAAGGTAGACATGTTAACCCATCAGCAATTCTCTTCCCTATAAAGTATATTCCAAGGGATATAGCTGCGGTGACCATAAATACTGTATTTTACAGAACAGTACTGTATTTCAATGCTCTGTACTGTAAAAATTAATTCTTACAAAATATACTGTTTTTTTTTAAATATTCTGTTTTGTCCTGTATAATGAAAATTTTATTAACAGTTCACTTAAACTTGATTTCGTGATGATAAATTGCAAAATATATATATATATATATTTATATTATAAAAATAAAACTGGCAACGCTTTACAAAACTTGCCATCAGGTGTGTTTAATATATTTACGGAATCTGAAAGTAAGAAAAGGACAGCTCTATATCACCGTGAATAAATGTGATTTTAACGTTCCTGTTGTGGCGCCCAGAAGAAAATGTTTGTTCAATGTAGCGCTGCAAAAGGAGTTCCAATGCATAATAGAAACAACAGACTCCAGTGTCGTAAAATGTGTCAAGTGTTTGTCAGTTTTTTCCATAGGAAATGGCGGCAGATTAGATATTCAGCAGCATTTGAAAAGTGTAAAGCACAAACGCATGGATCTTTCTGCATCATGTAATAAAAAAATGACTTCATTCTACTCATCTAAAACGTTTGATGATGATAGCAAAATTACATGCATTAACGAAGGAACATGGGCGTACCACACGATTCAACACAGCCACTCTTTTCGCTCAAACGATTGCACGTTTTTTATACCACGAAATTTTTGAAAAAATTTTCTTTTCTCTCTTCTTCTCCTTATTTTAGTTGACACTGTGTGTATATCCTGATTCTGTTCGCTTTTTAGTGCAGAATTATTCAGAATTTTTACACTTTTTGTTGTCCACTG
This sequence comes from Cordilura impudica, assembly GCA_963682025.1. NCBI lineage: Eukaryota > Metazoa > Arthropoda > Insecta > Diptera > Scathophagidae > Cordilura > Cordilura impudica. Next base: position 299,616,777 of record OY821517.1, read on the forward strand.
TTTATATATTTTGGTCCTGTTCACTTGTATTCAGTGCAGGATTCTCAGAATTTAATCACTGGTTGCTGTTTATATTTTCTGGTCCTGTTCACTTATATTTAGTGCAGAATTCTCAGAATTTAATCACTTTCACCGTATATTATAATTTAAAAAATACAAGGTTCGAACACTGGATCCTTTTCACTTTTAACGATCCTACGGACTGCGCCAATTTAATAAAAGATTATCAATATTTAATTTTTAAAAAAAGCTATTTTTTTATTAAGACAAAACACTTCACTATTGAACTTCAAGAATATAACTGACTTCTTCTTTTTAATTACATTGATTTATATTTAAAATTATTATAGCTTATTCTAGATACAATTGTGTTATTTGTTTTTGTAATTCAGTGTCTCATAAATGCATTGGGAACAAACACCTTATGTTAGCAAATTTTATTTAGCCCAATTTTCAAAAGTGTGTTTCGTTTTCTGTAGAATTTACATATTGATAACGAAGCAAACTTATGTTAGTGTTTATGAATTTAGCTTGAAAAATGTCTATTGCATTTGGTTTTAAAATTTAGCTTAAAATATTTTGTTGTATTGCATTTTCGTTGTGAGAACGGAAATGCAATTTTAAAATTTGTTTTGTGTCACAATTCCCGTGAATTGTGAAATTGTTTAAATAATGTTGGCTCGTGCCAATAATTAGGGTTCACTAACATTACCAATGCTATTTAAGAATGCATCAAATTTGTCTGGGGTATTGGTAGCATTTATATATGTAACTCACGTGTAAACTTATCAAAAATTGTTTTGATGAAAAATATTCATGGGCCCGAACTACATGCGAATCTATTGTTTGCAATGTGCACACAACGCCATAAAAAAATTGGAAGAGGATTTGAAAACTGTACACTTTGTTTCAATATTTTCTCACTGCTCAAACCACGGAAGTACAAAAGTGTGCCCGATTCTTGTACGATATTTCACACTGCAAAGTGGAGTGCAAGTAAAAATTCTAGAAGTTGATGAACTGAATGGAGAAACGTCTGATATTTTAAGTAAATATATTTTGAATTTGTTGAACAAATTTTACTTGAAAAGCAAATTGCTAGCATTGTGTGCAGATAACACAAACTGTAATTTTGTCGGTGCAGCCAGGCGGGTTAAAAATAATCTTTTCACAAAAGTTCAACAGTCTATTGGTAAGACATTAATTGGTGTAAACTGTGCTGCCCATATAATAAATAATTGTGTCCAATCTTGTGTGGAATGCCTTCCAATCGACACTGTCGTAAAAATATATTCATTTTTATACCCTATACCACTATGTGGTTTGGGTATAATGACTTTGTGTTGCTGTTTGTAACAACCAAAAATATTTGACCTAGACCCATCTTTAATTATACCGATCGAATCAGAATCACTTTCTGAGTTGATTTAACAATGTCCGTCCGTCCGTCCGTCTGTGTGTCCATGTAAAGCTTATAATCAAACTGCAGGTCGCAAATATGAACATATTTTGATGAAATTTGGTATATAAGCTTTTATCGGCCATGGGATGAACGCTATTGAAATTGGTGAGAATCGGTCCATGTTCAGACCTAGCCTCCATACAAATTACCCATATGAAATCGACATAAATTGCCATAATTGGGTTTGTATGCGTTCATTACATCCACTAATGAGTAGTCCAAAAATGATCCCTTTGACCCCATATAGAGCTGCATCTCGATCTTCACTTAAATCTATTAAAAAACAAAAATATTGCACTGATTCTTCTCAAATTTTGTTTGTATATATTTTTACAAAATACAAGAGACTTTACCAAACATGATCAGGATCGGTCCATTTTTAGACCTAGTCCCTTTATAGATATAGCATCCGATATGAACTTTTTCATATCTGCAGCCAAAAAAATTAATAAAAATCCCACTCAAATTTGGTTTTTTGCTTATTTTCAATGTCCAGTTAGTTGGGCCTAAGAGATAGGGTTTCTAAACGCATGGTATAGGGTATCGTATAGTCGGTCTAGACCGACTATAATTTTCTTACTTGTTTATATTTACACAGTCCGCGTGGCAGAAACTTTTTAAGCCTCTTCAAAAATACTTTTTATCACAACCAAAGTGTCCAACTGTTTTAAAAGATTTTTTTAGTAATCCTTGTGCTGAAATTTGGCTTCAATTTGAGCATTGCCAAGCTCTGTTTTTCACAATTATATTTTAAAAAATGAATCACAGAAAATTTCAATGGTAGAAACCGCTTTCCTCATAAACGAGCTCAAAAACAAAGTCATAGCACGTAAAGAAGAAAATTTTGTTCCCTTTGAATTCAAAAAATCGATTGCTGCACTGGACCAAAAAGGTCACATTGATTTACATGAATTTCAATCTAATATAAAAATTTTTTATACCTATTGTTTTGACTACCTAAGCCAGTGGGACACCGCATTCGCGGAGGTTAAGGTTTTAAAATGATTTCTTCTTCGTAGAGCACCCTTATGGGATGAAGTTGAAAAATGTTTTTCATTTATTTTGGAAAAAAGGAATGATCTAAATATAGAAGATAGTGAATTGTTTGATGAGTTTTCCTGTGTAAAAAACTATGCAACTTCGGAAAAGATCAAAGAATGGGAAGAGAAAGAAATATGTGTAGAGGAAAGATGGATAGAAATCTTTAAACGTTTTGGAGAAAATGATATATATTTTAAAAATATTTACAAAATTGTTCAGTTTAGCTTGTGTTTGCCAGGATCTAATGCTCCAACTGAAAGGGTTTTTTCATTGTTAAAAAATATTTGGACAAGCAAAAAAACACAAATGAAATCAATTGTAATTATAACTTAAGTTGCTTAGAATTTAAAGCGTATTTAAAAAATAATAATAATTTAATCAAAAAAATATCTTCCGCTGAGAAATACGTATAAAACCAAAGATTGTAATACATCTAAATAAAACTTGCTTTAAATTGTTTTTATTATTATTGTATGTTGAATTTTTTATGTTTCCTTTTTTTTTTTTTTTTTTGATTATTGCGAAGTATGACGAGTATATTGTGAAGTTCATATCTAGTCATGAAGACTTTTCTGTTTTTTTTTTTTTTTGATTTATTGACAAAATAAACGTTTTATGAATGGAAAAAAATGTTCTGTATTTTCATTTCAAAAATATGGTCACCGTAGATATAGCTAAACGATTTCCTTAAACGCCCTTGTTAAGCTTTTCTGCTATTTTAACTTTAGCTTTCATAATAGATAAAGTGTTTTCTTATGTTTATTTGACATTTTTAATAATGTGCTTTCAATTTTCTATAGATACTGTCGAACTATGTATGTATGTAGGTACAAGCGTATCAGATTTCAAAAACAAAATTTCCAAAAAAAAAGTTAATAAATGTGACGAAAAACAATAAGTTTACATAACATGGTAATTGCCCTGTTCATTTATATTTCATGAAAGTAAACTAAAAACAAATTCCGGAATACCTCAGTGCTCGAAATTCGAATTAGAATTTCTGGTAAATGGAATGAATTACTGAGAGTTCGAATTTCTTAGTGTCTCTGTATAAGATTAATCTTAGAGTTTATAAAAAATAAATTGTATTAAAAAGTTTGACAGCATTATAAAAAAAAACAAAACTTAGTGCTAATTTTTCATCACCTTCTGTAAATAATTTTAAACGTACAACAACCTGAATTACCCCCTATCTATCTATAAATGATACATTTAATCAGTACAACACAAAACCCACTTACTAAAATATTTTCCATAAGCAATTTTGTATATGTTTTTGTTGTTATTGTAGTGGTTTTTCAGTTGTAATTTTTGGCTGGCGGCTCCGACTCCTTTTACATGCAACGAGTGGCACATTCATACATACTCGTATATATAACATTTATTTATATTGTTTTGTATACTTGTATTAGACCTACTCGTTAATGTTTGGCATTCATGAATTTCACTCCCCATGTTTAAATATTAAATATTTGTCAGTCTTCATGTCTGATTTCCTCCGCACCACTATGACCGTAGTTGTGTTGCTTTGTTGTTGTTGCTGTTATTTAGTTAGTTGTGTTTATACAATGTGGGAAATTTGACAGTTGTATGTTAGAGACTAGAGTTGTTGATTAAAAAGCATTAATTTATTATGATGTGATTGTTTATGGTGGGGATTTTTTTTTTTAGATTTTAATTAGAAAATTTTTAATTTTTATTTTTTTTTTTTTATTTCCAAAGGCGTTAAAAGTTATTTCTGTTGTGTGTGTGAGTTTTAATGTGTGTGTGTGTGTTTTTTTTTTTGATCAATTTAATGTGGTGTATGTCATTCTGTTTGGGGCTTTTCGGTATTAGTGGTAAACAAAATTTATTTGTTATTTATTAAAGATTTATTAGACAACATGTTCAAATTAGTGGTCTTGTGTGCTAGTGGTCGCTGGCTAGTTATTAATTAAAGGGTATTATCAGTTGAAACGTCAATTGAATAAGGGGTGGCTTTTAGTCGTTTAAAGAAAATTAAAATATGTTGGTTGAATGTAATTTTATAAAATTAATGACTAAGAAACTAAAATACTAATAGTAATTAGTCTATATGCATGATTTGTTATATGAAATACAAAATCGGTTAAATATATAATAATAGTAAATAGGCCTTGCTGGCCTAATTTATTCAGGTAATTATATTTGCCACAAAGCGGTTCGTAGCTATAGATTAGTTGGGTTAATTGTCAACTTTACGATACCACATTTTGAACTGCAGGAAAAGAAATCGATATTTTCATTTTGTCAGAATGTGTACTTTGTTTCTTTAGCTCATACGCGAGTTCAGTACTTTGGATATAATAAATTCAAAGGCTCCATTGATTATGAACTTTTTTTTTAGTTTTATATATTTTTTTTTGAGATGCTCTAAAACTAATTTATTTGAACTTCGTGCCACAATTTTTTTTTTTTAATTTTTCTTTTTCTTTATATATTAACATCAAAAAAATGTGATTTCAAAACAAAGTTAAATTAGTTAAGAATTTACTTTTGAAGTCTTCCTTATGAATAAACTAATCAAGTATGAAAATTATAGTCGGTCTAGACCCTATACCAGCGATGGCGAACCTATGGCCCACGGGTCACACACTGACCCACGCAACAACTTTAAGTGACCCACGAGTTGTTTTGTTTTTTCAAACAAATTCTGTGAAAATTTTGTAGTAGGCTTTGCAAAAATAACACATAAAATGCAAGCAAGAAATTTGTGGAAAAATATGGAATTTAAAAAAAACAACTAAATTCCATATTTTTCCACATAATTTTTTCATTTTTTCCACATAATTTTTTTCATTTTTTTCCACAGAAAAAGACACACAAATTTCTTGCTTGCATTTTATGTGTTATTTTTACAAAGCCTACTACAAAATTTACACAGTTTTCTTCGTACATCTACAATACCACAGTTTGTTAATTGAGTATAACAATATCTCAGTAGGCATTGCAAAACAATTAATAATTTTTTTTACTATATATATTATATCATTTAACTTTACTTTTAACCAAACTAAAGACGTACCTTGCGCATGCTCTTTAAATTATTGATTCATAAAGTTTTCTTGATTTATTAAGTTTTCAATTTTCGGTAAGAAAATTAGTTTTAATAATTTGTTTCTATTTGAATTCAAATTTAACATTTTTAAATTATAAATATTAACCCTTTAGATATATTTAGCATGTCAGCGGTTAAGAAACTTAAGATGAATGATACAAGTTCAAGGCCAAATCAAACAGAATGGTTTGGAAAATACGGAGCTGTTGAGATAGATGAGAAAATTCTTTGCTTAATTTGCAAGGAAAATTGTACGTCTCGTGCTTACAATGTAAAACGACATTTTGAAAAGATACATGCAAATCTTGCTTCCTTAACAGAAGAAGAAAAAAGAACTATTTTCTCAAAAGCTAAAAGAATATAAATCACAAGCTAATGTATTTAAAACATTTTTAATTCCTAAAAACAACATTACAGCTGCTAGTTTTTATGTAGCACATTGTATCGCATGACATGGAAAACCTCTTTCGGAAGGTGAGTTTTTAAAAGAAGCGTTTTTGGAATGTAGTGCTGCCCTATTTGCTGATTTTAAAGAAAAAGGTTTGAAAATAAAGCGCATTAATAATTTGCCAATAGGCCGAAATATAATTAAAGAACGAATATTAAGATTGGATGAAAATACTTGTTCTCAAATAAATTACGATTTAAAATGTGTCGAAATGTATTCAATTGCTTTAGAAGAGAGCACGGACATAAGTGGTTACGCACAACTTGCAGTTTTTGCTACCTATAAATCAGGAAATATAATGACGGAATAACTGGTCAAGTTAATAACATTGACATGAAGAACTACTGGTCTTGATGTTTTTAAGGAATTCGCTGATACATTTATGAAAATGAATATTGATTCACAGAAAATTGTTTCTGTAAAAACTGATGGTGCTCCTAGCATGATTGGCAAAAATATTGGTTTTATTCAGCAACTTAAACAAAGTGTCCAACATTCTTTAATTGAATTTCACTGCCTCATTCAACAAGAAGTCTTATGTGCAAAACAAAGATTGAAAACATTTTCCAACGTAATACCAGTTGTAACAAAAATGGTAAATTTTATAAATGCAAGAGCTCTAAATAAGCGAGAATTTTAGAGGAAATTGATTCTCAATACTCTGGGCTTTTAATGTACAATAATGTTCGATGGCTCAACCGTGGTCAAGTTTTAAATAGGTTTGTAGATTTATTAGGAGAAATAAAACTATTTTTGCATGAGAAAAATAATGGTTTTGACGAATTATCAAATATAGAATGGCTAAATGACTTAATGTTTTGCTGTGATATCACTTAGCATTTTAATGAATTGAATAAAAAACTCCAAGGACCTGGTCAATTTGAATTAGTCATGTTTGAAATTATAAAAATGTTTATGACAAAATTTGATATACATATTTAGTAATGATTTGAAAATGAAAATATTGAAATATTTTCCATATCTGCAAAAACATTTCCAAGCAACTGAAAACTTTGAAAATAGTAATTTTACACAGGATCATACAATTAAAAAAATATTCAACTGTTATTAAGGAAATAAAACAAGCTTTTCTGGATAGATTTAATCAATTTAAGGATTTAGAAAAAACATTACAGTTTATATTGTATCCACACAAAATAGAATTTAATAATTTGGAATTAACCGTGTTCACTTGGTTAGGTATTGCAAATTTGGAAATCGATTTAGCAGAATTCCAAAACAGTTTTATGTGGAAAAATTAATTTGAAAATTTGATTACAGATGTGCAAAAACAGGATTTAGAAAATATTTCTGACAATAAGAAAAAGGTATTCGAACAAAGAACTAATAATACAATATTAAAAGAATGGGACTCTTTACCAGATACACTTAATACAATGAAAAAAATGGCAAATGCTCTTTTAACAATGTTTGGTTCATCACATGTATGCGAAACTTTATTTTCATCAATATAAAATCCACGCAAAGAAATAGACTTGGTAGTGAAATGACTGCCGTATGTGTAAAAGTAATGAATTCCAAGTATGGACCAAATATACATCAATTATCTGAAAATAAACAACAACAAGTTTCGCATTAAATGTGTGATATTTAATTTTCTTCCTTTTTTTTATTATAAAATAATATTCATACATATAATATGTTCGAATAGTAAATAAAATCATATTTACATGTATTTTTGTTAAATCTTTAATTACTAAAATAATACTTGACCCGTAGGTTGATATTAAAAAAAATAAATTCAATTTTGACTCACTTGTCAAAAAAGTTCGCCATCGCTGCCCTATACCATGCGTTTAGAGAATTGGTCTTAGGTCCAACTAATTGGGTTTAAAAAATAAGCATAACCCAAATTTGAGTGGAATTTTTATTAATTTTTTTGCGTGCAGATTTCAAAAAGTTCATATCGGATGCTATATTTTCATATATGGGGAAAAATGCACCGATCCTGACCATATTTGGTAAAGTCACTTCTTTTTTGCAAAAACATTTACAAATTCAATTTGAGAAAAATCTGTGCAATATTTTTGTTTTTTGATAGACTTAGGTGAAAATCGAGAAGCAGCTTTACATGATGCTATGACTAAGGGTTATTCTATAGGGTTTATATTTGGACTACTGATTAATGGATATTATAAACACACACAAACCAAATTTAAATGAGATATATATGATAATTTGGATCTTAGGGCAATTTAAGTCGATCTCATAGAAGTCATGTGTACGGGGACTATAGCTGAACATGCACGGATTTTTATCAATTTCAGTAACTTTCATCCTTCTATACTTAATTCCATCAAAATATATTCATATTTGCGACCTGTAGTTTGATTTAACGGTTTACATGAACACGCAGACGGACGGACAGACGGACATCACTAAATCGACTCATAGAGAGATTCTGAGTCCATCGGTATAATTAAAGTTGGGTCTAGATCAAATATTTCTGGTAGTTACCAACATCGGCACAAAGTCATTATAGCCTGCGGTTTATGATGTAGCTGGGTTGAGTGTTATTCCCTCCTGCACTGCGACCAAGTACATAAACTTATTGTATTCTTTCCTGTTTACTTTTAACATATTACAGTATTTAGGAACTGGATGATGTCCTTCACCTCCAATGTTTTGTATGTCTCCTCCCTTATTTCAGATTCGCCAAATAGTTTGTGCCTTAGACACGCAAAAGCTGGACATTTTACCAGTATATGGTCCTTGGTTTCATCATCCTCCTACCAGAATCTTCATGTTTTATCTTCAGCCAAATGTATTTTATATAGGCTGAAATTGCCCCATATAGAAGTCTTAGATTGGATCTGCTCAATACTAAGGCATACCTACCCCTTTTTCTCTTGCGTTGCAAAAATTTTTCCCAGTGTTGAAGTGGAGTTTGTCCATTTCAATGCTCTACTGATTCATCTTTTATCCATCTATCGATATTTTCAGTTATGTCTTTTTTGGTGAATCCGAATTGGGGGGGGGGGGTGGTTTGGACCAGTGAATGGTCTTTCCGCTTCACGTCCTGCCTGTTCATCGGCTTTCTCATTTCGTTCATACCCATTGGGACCTGGTACCCATATAAGCATCACCTCATTAAGTTCCGCCAGTTTATTTAGGGCCCTATGGCTTTTGTGCACAGATTTATGATGATAGATCTGGCATTAGATATATCTTCGTCCATGTCAGGTTTCTTTCCATTAGTTTAGCAGTACCTACGTTGAATGCGTATAATTCAGCTGTAAATATCGTGGACGCATTACATAGGGGGATGTGGAATTTCCACCTTGGTCCATAAACCCCCACTCCTACTCCTTCCGTTGTTTTAGATCCGTCAGTGTAACACTTACAGGCCATGTCGGGCCAGATTCCCATTGGGTTCTGCTCGTGATATGAACAGTGCAGTTCTTTTCAAGGTCCAATACAGGATAAATTTGGTCAACACATAAAGCCATATCTTTCATACGTTTGGCTCTATCAAGGATCTTCAAGTGTCTTATATGATCGCCCTCCTTAAATTTGAATAGCTTGTTGAAAAGCTTTTCCTTGAATTGATAAGTGAAGCTCAGTGAGGTTTAGAATAACCTCCATAGCTGCCATACGAGTGGTTCAAACAGGCTTCAGTCTGATTATTCTTCTGTCACCAAACAACTGAGCCATATAAAATACCCGGAAGGATCATTTGTTTATATATCCACAATGACATTTTACGATTTAGACCCCACTATCTGCCTAGGTGTTGGAGTTTATAATTCCAATGCCAACGGGGGTAATTTGTGTGTATATATTTTATTAGTTTTGTACATGCTGAAAATGAATCGAAAATTAATGAATTGGTTATTTTCCGGCAGCATTTACGCGCAAAGTATACCCTATAGCTATTGAAATCTTTGATTCTAGCCTCTTGTGCTTCCTCTGATAGCTCAACAATCGGCAAAAGGGCATTGAATATTCTTACCGGCCCGCGAATGAAAAAGTTTAAAAGGAAGGTGACATTTTGTACCATGGATATGTTTTAACAAAACGTTTTGCAGTATTGTGGGCAAGTTACAAAACTTTTCACATCATGGCCTCATGAAACGGCAATACATATTACATGCATTATGTTATTAACTCTAGATCAAGTTTTGTTATTTCTTAGACAACTTCTGCTTTCTGGGTTTTGGTTGGTCAGTGATCAATCCAATTATCTCTCCAAACTCTTTTTGTATTCTTGTTTGTGTGTCTTTAACAATTTGTTTGTCATGATCTGACCTAGCTTGCTACCGTTTTAGTGGTAATTTATATGCCTTACTGCAGCCATGGAGAATAGATAAGCCGCACTGAAATGTATCCCTGTTCACACTTCTGGCAATCATTTCATTAACTCTCCGTCTAGCAACACTTCTGATACCTTTACACGCATGACAAGGTCCGTAGGGACCTATTTTTGTTGATATGACATTTTCTATGAAAAAGACATTTTAAAATTTTTGTTTTGTTATTTTATTATTGTTAATTAATTAAAAATAAATTAAAATATTTTTTTTTTTTTTTTATACTAACATAATTAATTTTTATGAATTTTATTATGAAAATTTAGTTTTACAATGAATAAAACTTAAAAAAACTATTGTTGCGATGGTTGTTCCTCAATTAGAGTGCAGGTTAAGCACGGATGCATTAATCTTGAATGCTTTGCACAAACTGCATTGTTGCAGGAACAGCAATAGGCCCATGTTTTGCGTTGACGACCGTACTCTGAACGGCATAGTCGACATGATGGCCTGTTTGTCCTTAGCGCAAACGACGTTGCAGCTACTTCTGTTGGTCTTGGTAGTATCTAAAATGAAAAAATATATATAATCATTCTGCTTTTGACCTTTAGAATTCTTAATTCTTACCTTGACATCAAATTCCTCCATTGCATTTCGTATCCTTGGATATGCAGTTATGCGAGTATTCAGGGCACGTTCTTCAATGTTGGGTAATGCCAATTGCTTAGTAAGCATAAGGAGGAATGAGCGCCGTCTGTCATTTCTCTTCACTGGCTTCATCTCGTTGAATATTATGAATGCAGCTAATGCAGCGATGTCTAGCATATTGTAAAACATGGCAAGCGGCCAGCGCTTTGTTGAGCGCTTGCATGTATACGTACCAAGTATCTGGTCCATAGTATCATCGCCGGATTTGTAATCAAGAATGGCTAAGCGCTTCTTCTTTTCAGTTTCCATGTTCACATCGCAAGTGTAATGTTGTGTAGATAGCAAAATTACTGATTTATTCTTCCTGGGCACATATGAGCATAGTGCTATATCGCCTTCGATGAACCCAAACAATATGCTGTTGATTGGCCGCGTACGATTTTTATGTAACTCCCGTGGCACAAATGTTTTGTTCTAACATATGCAGTTTTCTTTCTCATCAAAATACGCGCCAAGTTCAATGTACTGAAGAAATTGTCAGCATAAATTGTGCGGCCAGAATCCAAATATTTATCCGCAAGAGCAAGTACAACGTTCTGCCCTTGATTTATTTCACGCTCCTGGTCAGGCAATTTACCACAATAAATCATTCCTTTGACAGGATAGAATGATTTTGAGTCACACAACCACCATACCTTTATACCATGCTTGGCTGGCTTCGACGGAATATATTGTGTGAAGCGGGTACGGCCTCTGTATGGGAATAACTGCTCATCAACTGTGAGTGAATCATGCGGAGTGTAAGCTGCTGCTAAGTTAGACTGCAACATTTGCCAAATATTATCAATTGCCGCACTTTTGCTGTTGATTAGTCGCTGCTGTCGCGTATTTCCATTGTCGAATCTAAAGCACTGTTTCATGGACATAAAGCGATTATACGACAATGCTGCTTTGCACATTGGACAACGCGTTGGGGCCCATAACTGTGCAGAAGGCTCATTATTTGATTTATTGAGTCTTAGAAGGTAATAAAACAAATGTTAAATTCGAAGAACTCGTTTAAAATGTGTTTAAACAATAAAACAGCTAAAAAGAAGCCAAAATAGAGTTTATGGCTTAATGATTTCTTGACCTTGTCATGCGTTCCCGTACTACTCACCTTTAAACCTCAATAAAAACTAAACTATTGGGCGTATCACCTTGAATTTTCTTTTAAACGATTTTTGACAAAATCCTCTTGGAAAATAGGGTAACTTTTGGGGTATCTTGTCCTGGCCGAAATAGGAGTAATTTCAGTTTGAAAATGAAAAGGACCCCAGGGACATTCTCGCTAACCGAAGGGTTAATACAGTTTTAAGAAGTTTAAAAGTTTCCATTGTTTTGGCATCACTAAAAAATACTTCTTTTTCGTTTATCTATTTTTTATGTCTAGTGGTAATATGTGGCCAGGGTATAATGACTTTGTGCTGATGTTTCTAACTACCAAAAATATTTGACTTAAACCCATCTTTTAGAAAGGGATTCTGAGTCGATTGGGTTTGTGCCTGTTTATTATATCCGTTCATGAGTAGTCCAAAAAAAACTCTATAGGACAATTCTTAGTCATGGTCAGGGTGGGCCATTTTTCGACGTAGACCCCATATAGATATAGCACCCGATAAGAACTTTTTAATATCCGAAGGCAAAAAAAATTAATAACAATGCCACTCAAATTTGGTTTATGATTATTTTCTATATCCAATTAGTTGCACATAAGAGATAGGGTATCTAAACGCATGGTATCGTATAGTGGGTCCAGACCGACTATAATTTGCTTACTTGTTAGATCTAATTTGATGTTCTTCGGTTAGTAACACTCGGACCAAAGGATTGACGTATAGCCATAGGGTGACAGCGGTTTTTATGAAAAAAATTTTTGGTCGAATCTTGACGTGCGTTGATAATTGTGGCACTAAAACTTAAGTGCCGCCGCAGACCACTTGATTAAGAATATCGAGCTCACATTTTTAAAGACATGGAAATAATTTTCAACAACAACATTTTTAAATTCTCCTGATCCCAAAATGATCTTATGTAAAGTATTTTGCATATCGTCTATTTTTATGCTGTTCTAAATTAATGTCAAATTTTACTTTTTCAAAAATTTTGTTCAAGAAATTTTCCGAAATCAACGATTGGTCTGTGGGGTCTTATTAATTATTAATATTAATATACAAAAAAAATCCTGATGAAGAAAATATTTATAGATTTTCATTCATAAAGAGTCAATTTGACATCTAGAGTACCCCACGGGTTAATTTCAGTCCAGACTATTCTTTTTTAGAATTATTAAAATATTATCAACAAGTTTTATCGAAATCCTTCCACAAATATATATTATTTCGATATTTTGTTTTATAAAAATGTAAATCTCCTTAAATTTGACCTTTGACCTTAAAGAGGGACAGTTTATAGTGTTTTAATTTTATTTTTGTAGTATTATATTTTGATAAAATATATTTGAAATATGAAAACACCAAAAAGATGTAGCCTAAAAGTTGAAAAAGTATGAAAAATCTAATTTTTCTTCAAATCCGCTGAAATAAAAATGTTGCCCTCGCCAAATTAAGAACAGGATACATACAATATTTGGCATTTTTAGTCACAGATATTTTGTTAATAAGAACTTAAAGTCCAATCGTTGATTTCTGAAAATTTCTTGAAAAAGTAAAATTGGAAATTTTGAAAAAAAAAATACGTACCATTTGGACATTAATTTAGAACGGCATAACAATAGACGAGATGCGAAATACTTCATATGAGATCATTTTGGAATCAGGAGAATGGAAAAGTGTTGTTGTTGTAAATTATTTCGATGCCTTTAAAAATGTGAGCTCGATTTTCTTAATCAAGTGGTCTGCGGCCCATTTATTGTCTGGGGAACTTGATATAACATGTCAGATTTTCAACCGATAATAGATTTTGTTATTTTATTAGAATGATAATTTGCTCCAGATTATGGTCTATTAATTAATTTAATTTAAACGCCATTATTAATATCAAAACATTGGTGAAAAATTGTTTTTTTTTGATAATTTTGAACTTTGAACTTTATGAGCATCTATACAGCATTGAACGATTGGGCTCAAATTTTGCGCTCTAAAGTTTTAGATCTAGTGCCACAATAATCCGACCCGCAAGCCTTGAAATTCTAAAAAAAAGAAATGGCTGTCACCCTAATATACCCGCTAGTAAGATATCATTGTCAAGTAGGGTACTTTCTCTCCATATCATTGAATCCTGAATTCCATGAGCTATTTTACAATTAGTTATAGAAAACGGGAAATAAGGTTACACCACTCTAGCAGTTAAATCTGCGGCTTGAAAACATTTGGTTGTGATATAAGGAAGAAGACGAAGAATACACTCAAGTTTTTCGAGTTCTACCCATTGCGCATTAGTCATAATTGCAGTTGGGATAGCCATATCGGTAAGAGAAGGTTTTAGTTTAAAGATGCGTTCATCAATCAAGTAAGTATTCCCCCACCGCTTAGCTTGATGTATTTTTGCAATAAGGCCATTATCATGATAACCTTCAAAGCCATCACGAATTGGGACTTGCAATGTATGCAATGTATGATGGATCTGGGAAATATTTAAAGCAGCATCCAAAAATCCGTCTAAATTATTATTAATTTCTGCTACGGAAGCATCATTTTCATTACAACCATATACAAAATGAAGTTATTCCTCAAAAAGTTGCGGAATAAATTCATGACGAATAAATTCCCCAAATATTAATAAAAAAAAGTCTCCAAAACAAATGAACAAATTCCACAATTTTTCAGAAAACAAAATAAAAAATGTACTTACTGCCGAAACCAAAAAAAAACTTCTTTGTTGACATCCACTGTTTTTCGTAATATTTCAAAAAATTTGAAAATTTATGTTCGCTGTCAAATCCGTAAGATTTCCTTTTTAAGAGTGGTAGAGCTATAAAATGATAGCAACACCGATTGGAATCGTTTGAATGGAAACTAAATAATCAATGCCTTGTGGCATTATCGGTAGCTTATTAATAGCAAAATTCTCTACAAAGTCCATAACTAGCTCCTGAAAATAACTTCTTGTGTGATGCGCTTCAGTTTCCTTTGCCGCCAAAGTTCTTGTGACGATTTTTTCGTTTCATCAAAGAACTGAACGTTAATCGCAAAATAATTAACTCTGTGAAGGGACATCAACCCATCTTTAAAAAGACAAACCGTCCTTGTAAAATATCCTTGACCACATCCTGCTTTTTTTGCATCCTCTTGTACCAAATTACCAATATTAATTTTAACTAAAGAAATACCAAATTTACAAGAATATCAAATTTTAGAATTTAGAGAGACAAAGGCAGTAAAAGAAAAAAGAAGATAAAGGCAAAAGCATTTGAATATACCATTTCGATGATACAGCACTCGAATTTGTCTACATTCATAGCCACAGTAATATTCGGAGACTTATAAAAGTTGGTTACAGGTACTTGACATTGCGAAGAACTTAGCCTGGAATTAACTTCACATGCCGGCTTATCGTTTTAGTAACAGTTTTGAATATCGTTGTAGATGTCGCTCTAAATTAGAAACTCTGATCGGTGCACTACTACCTCATCCCGAATACACACTAATACTGCTACCACATATTTCATAAATCAGTTTTAATTATATGCTGATTATTGTTCAAATTTAAATTAAAAACAGACCTTAAAAAACGACAAAACGGTTTTTTCAACTAGATCAATAACCGAGTAGAAGTTCTGGTAATGAATGAACTTAATCTCAAAAAATCAATTAAAATCTACTTATTGACAGTGATCTGTAAGATATAACGTGGCACTGTGGCTGAAATTTTGATATCATTGGCCAAAAAAACAATTTTTTGTCACCAATTTTTTAAATTTTAACGCCATTTTGTAGCTAATGTATCCAAACTAATGTAGCCAAAAAATTAGGTTAAAATATTGCTAATTGTGGGCGTGGCATGCTGTCAAACTCAACTATTTATTTAATTTCAGAAAAAGGTGATTTTTTTTTGTTTTTTTTATCAAAAATAAATGGTTAATACTCGCAAGTTATCGTCTATAATGACCTGCTGTCTTCTTTAAAAAGTTGGTATGATTGCAGTCTTTTGCTATTGCAAGTGGTCACAACCCTATCGTTTAATATTAGAGGTGTTCTGAAATATTTATTAAACTACTGTATTTGTGTTAAATTTCAAATTTAGTGGAACAGAACTTCTAGGGAGCAAAAGGGAACAAGAAACTTATACCACCCAGAGAAAGGTGAAAGGTGTATACTTTTGCATCCGTGACGATCCGCGGGTAGAACACTTTTTTCATTTTAATTAAATTACTCAAAAAAATTTCAAATTACGGTATTTTAAACAGCATTATAAGTACAAAATGGTGTGTTAAATTTAAGCTTTCGGTATTTTATAGCTTATAATAGTCATTATTTAGTCTATTATCAGTAATCATATCTGCTTAAAAAATAAACCACCCTTTTGATATATTTGTAAGTAACCTGTTTTTTTTTTTATTTTCATACCTTTTTTATACCTTTTTATTTTACCTACCGATGCACTACTGCAAGTAGTAAAGGAAACACACAGGTAATTCATTTGTAAAGTGGGTTTTTTATATATTATTTTAGGTAGTAATGCACTAGTGCCATTTTCTTACCTTTATATTTTACTTAGACAGATAGTATGATGGCTTATGAAAAGGCTTATAAGAAAGTGACATTTGAATACAAACTCAATTCCTATAATATATTTCAGCAATAACAGTCCACATAAAAACATCCAGAAAAATATGGGGAGCTTCAGTTATAAAGGAACAAAAAGCAGGAAGATGTTCTTAGTTACGTTAAAATAAAATTAAACTTAAATTTGTGTAGCATCGAAATACAAAAGCAATTATCTAATTTCGCTTCAGAAACAACAAAGCAAGATAAGGCTGGACAACTGCAGCGATAGATCTAAAAGACGGAAACTTAAAGACGTTAACGATGAAATTGGATGTATATATAAAAGAATTTTTCCTACATCAATTACGATCATAGAAACAATTGACAAAAGTGGATATCATGAAAAAGTAGTTAAAGCTAGTCCAGTGAGAACAAAATGGATTCTTGAAATTAACAAAACAGCAATATATTCAGCTCAAATTGCGTGCAATTGAAAAAGGCTCAAATATGTATCCAGCGTATCATCACATAACCGCTGATAAAATGGATTGTTTGACATCAAAGGACACTATCACAATCACACCAATTTCGGCAGATGTACAACTACAATCTCTACTTGATCACACAGCCGAATGCTTGCTACAACCAATAAAAGGAAATGAGTTAAAGAAATAAGGAAATACAAAATTAATTCTTTTTGTTAAATGGGGATGTGACAAAAACGACACAAACAAGTAGTATGTGAAAATATTTCGGACTCAGATATGTTCATGGTATCATTGCGATTGAAAAAGATTTTGGAAGATTCAGAGCCTGCGACTAGTACAACGCAAACAAAGGATAATTGGAAAAATGAGACCCCGTCTTCTACGAAATTCTGCAGGCCATTCAAATTGGAATTCAAAAATGAAACTTATGATGCAATTAACAAAGAACTTACTTATATCAAGTCCCAAATTCCAACACTACAGCCATTAATACTACAGTTAGATGAGGAGCAAATTGAAGTAAGCTACCAATTACTGCTAACAATGATAGATGGAAAAGTAGGCCAGGCTTTGACTAACACGAAGGCTGCATCCAGCTGCATTATATGCCAAGCAACATCAAGCCAATTAAATCAAGTCCCGACAATATCATTAGATAATTCTGATGTACATGAATTTGGATTCTCACCACTAAATACAGGAATACGACTTATGGAACACATACTAAAAATCAGTTATGATTTGGATTTCGGGTCTTCAGGATTAATAAGAAACAACGCAACCAACAAGGAGTTAAGAAGTTCAAATAAGAAACATGTTCAAGATAACTATCACAAATTTGGATTGATTATAGATCAGCCAAAGCAAGGGTCAGGCAATACCGCAAGAAGATTCTTTTCAAATCCGAAAACAGCATCTGAAATAACAGGAGTGGATTTTAATCTTATTAGCAGATTTAAAATAATCTCAGCAGTACTTGCGTGCAATGAAGAAATTGACTCCAAAAAATTTGGAGATTATGCTATGGAAACTTCAAAAATATTTACAACCAAGTACCCATGGAGAAATATATCTGCACAAGTTCCAAAAATTCTTTATCAAGCAGAAGATGTCATTAAATATCATTTGCTGCCACTTGGAGATCTATTGTTATGTTCGGCGAGTTTAGCGAACATTAAAATAATGAAACACGTCGTTCTGATCGTGTAGGTAGTTCATAACCAACTGTTTATTATAATTTTAAAATCAATAATTATATTTATTCGTCACAATAATAATTCTTACAACTAAGCAAAAGAAGGGTAAGAGAAAATACCCAATTACTTTTAAACAAGGTTCAGTAAATACACACATGAAACACACAATGTTCTATTCAAAAGCAGCCAACACATATCTTTATTTTCATATCAATTATGTGCGTTTCTAAATTTTCTACGGTGCCCAACACAACCACGACTGTGTTCGTTTTAATATTTCGTTATTTACACGAACATTTTTGTATCACATACTTTTTGTTTCAATCACACATAAAGCGCACATTTTTGAGTGTTGCTTTATTTGAAGTTCATGTTCTGGTACGTGTAGTGAAAAAAACACAGAACATGTACAATAAACAGGTTCGAGTTCAGTTATATTTCAAGTCGTGTTGTGGCTCGTGTAGTAAGAAAAAACACAACATGTACAATGAACAGGTTCGAGTTCAGTTATATTTTAAGTCGTGTTTACTCATTCATTTGGTATTTTCACTACACTATCAGAGGAGGCTCAGGAAAAAAAGGAATAAGGATTACAGATTTTATAGAGAGCACAATACTAGAAATATTTTACGAAATTCCACAAATGAAGATCTATTTAATATATTATTGGTAACGTCAGATCCATTCACCTCCAGTATTCGAAATCAATGGGAAGTGGAACATCGGGATTTAGATGAAAAATTCAAAAAACTACTAAAGAACAGAAATAATACACAACAAAATATGGAATATTTGCAATCAGTATTTGAATCAAATGAATAATAATTATAAGTACGAAAAACAAAAACGAACACAACCTCCCATTGTTACAAATGCTAATAAATTCTATTGCAGTTTTTTTAAGGTTTTTGTTACCCCCATATGTATGAAATGTTTTAATAAATAAGAAAGATTCAAAAAATAAAATCCCTTATTTTCATATCAAAATCAGAATCATTGCGCTAATGTTCAGCAGATTTATTTTAACAAATTTGACAGCAAAAAATTTTCAATTTTTCAGTAGTAATAACAAAATTTCCAGTTGATTTTATTTTTTTTTTTTTGAACGTACAAATTTTTTTGAGGGTAAACATTAAAAAAAACCCATTATTACAAAAAATGTTTGTAATTATTATTAAAATCCATTTTTAATTAATAAAAAATTTTTTAATAAATAAAAAAAAAAATAAAAGACCCATATTTCACGCTAAAAGTGAAAAAAATGAAAAGTTCAACTTTGACCTATAATTTCTTAAAAAGTACTCAATCAATTTTATTGAAAACAGACTCAAGTTCAACTAAATATCTACCCACTAAAAGAAGAATTACTAAAATAATATGATCGCTTCAACAGTTACAGAATTTTGGCCAGTGAAAAACAATTTTCAGCCACTGTGCGTCGACAATTTCGAAGAATTTTTATTTGGGCAAATATTTGAAAAGTTGTTTACATTTTTTCTGCACGTGCAATACCGAGAAATTTTAGAGTAGGAGCCGCAAGTTTTTGTGGGGTGTCCGATGCTGATTCCGGTACAAACACCGCGATTCTGATTCCGACTCAACAACTCCGACTCCGACTCCACAGCTTTGGATTTAAAGGAATATCAGGAAGCCGATTTATGTGGAAATCAAAGCTAACAAGCAAGAGTGTTAAATTCGGCTGTGCCGAATCTTTGGTACCCTCCACATCGGATTTTTCGTTTACATTAATAACTGGACTTATTGCATTATCTACAACAAATGTAAACAAAATATTTTAAAAACCAACAATTTGATAAACTTAATACTAAATTATTACAAGAAACACACTGCATTTTTAATATTTTTGGAGGTGTCTTCATATTTTTGGACATATCTAGGCACAGCCTGCCTATAAATAATGATAACCATTATTGTCTTAACTCTACCCAGGCAAATGGTTTATTTTATGAATCAGCGTAATATGAACAGACAGATGGACAGACGGACCTCGCTATATCGACTCGAGTTGTTATAAGGATCAAGAATATATATATACTTAATGGGGTTGCAAATGAATTTTTCGATGCATTATAAACGGAGTGACAAACTGATAACAAAACCTCTAAACGGTGGTGTCGAGGGTATAAAAATGGTCTGTTCAAATAATTGTTGAAAGTAATTGAAATAGAAAGCAAAAGTAACATTTGGAATAGGGCATTTTTAGGTTATATCCTTTTGAATTATGTTAGTTTAGGCTGAAAGGGTAGCTAGCCGATAGCGACTACTCACGAAGGCCATAAGGTCCCATTGTAATAAAAGATTGTGTCAGGCTTTTACCGGCTTGTCGAATTATGTGCTCGATTTCACCAATCTTCAAATATCTGTTGGTTTAATTCTGCAAGGCTCTCTTAATTGGATAACTCAATATTTACAAAGCTGGTGTAATACTATCTCTTGTTCTTCTTCATAACAAGTCCTGCAATATTCTCTAATTTGAATAGTAGTTTCAGGGCCCCGTACTACCTACAATACAATGTAGAATAACGGAGAAGCCTTTTAAATTACAATTTATTATTTTTTTTAAACGAAATTTTCGAATTTATTTTCCAATACACCACTAAAGTGTATTCTGACAAATCGCGTATAAATATTTGCTTTAATTTTCGAAATTTATTCAATGCATCTAGGAAGGTGAAATCACTAAAAGTCCTACCACTTTTAAAACACAGTGTAGATTGAATTTTTCTCTGCATTTTTTTTTTTTTTTGTTCCTCTTTAAAAAACAATTTTTCGCTTAACGTCATTTGAGAAATGCTTAAAGTAATACTTACAATTTTGTTAAACCCTGCAACAACATCATGAACATCACATCATCAACAACAAAAACAACGACTAAAGTGAAATAAAACACAAACGCCCCCTTTAACACTATACAAAAAAAAAAAAAAACAAAAAAATATATAAAATTAAGAAAAAAAAAAAACACGACATCTGCTTTGTTGTATGTTAAAGTGCCTAAGAGCATAAAGTTAGTGTTTTGAATGTCTAACTAGCTGCCTGCCTTTCTGGCTGTCTGTCCGTAGGTCTGTCCAAATATACACCAACAATACCAAAACCACCTAACTAACAGTATACTTACTATGCGAGAGTACGAATAGTCTTTCAGCACTGACTGAAAAGACGACTAACTAAAAATGTATGACTTGTCGTTTATAAATGTTCTGAATGTGTCGTGTCTATCAGTTTGTTACACCTAAACCAAATAAAATAGCAGAACAGAAGATTGTATGTCAAACAACCGCATGTTTTACTCACTTCACCACCATTTGACGGTTGGTTGCAGTGACGTTCTAGTTGAAGAAGAAGTGCTACAAAATGACTGACATTGAGTACTTGGGTATTGTGTTGTTGACTAAAAAGTGTCGTCTGTCTGTTCTTTAGAAAATAAGTAATGTTTTGTATTTGTTTGCTCTAAAAAGTGTGTTTTTGTTGTCAAAGCAATAGCAGTTTAAAATACACCCTACCAGAAGAAATAATTAATTAATTTGTAGTCGGTTCAAAATCAATAAGCTTACCTTAGCATCAATTTGCCTTAGTCTTTCATTAAATGAGATAGTAACTCTAAGTAAGGATTGCAAGATAATTCAAAAATAGTTTTTTGATGTGTAAACATCTATACGCGCACAATACAATCACAAAAACAGCGTAACATGTGAGCCGTAAGACAAAATCGGTGTGACATGATTGTATTGGTGAAAAAAATGATATCTAAGAACCTGTTTGAAAATGAAAAATGAAAAATAAAAAATGAATAATAAAATATGAAAAATGAAAAATAAAAAATAAAAAATAAAAAATGAAAAATGAAAAATAAAAAATGAAAATTGAAAAAAGAAAAATGAAAAACGAAAAATTAAAAATGAAAACTAAAAAATAAAAAATGAAAATGAAAAATAAAAAATGAAAAATAAAAAATGAAAAATGAAAAATAAGAAATGAAAAATAAAAAATGAAAAATGAAAAATATAAAATTAAAAATTAAAAATTAATAATTAAAAATTAAAAATTAAAAATTAAAAATTAAAAATTAAAAATTAAAAATTAAAAATTAAAAATTAAAAATTAAAAATTAAAAATTAAAAATTAAAAATTAAAAATTAAAAATTAAAAATTAAAAATTAAAAATTAAAAATTAAAAATTAAAAATTAAAAATTAAAAATTAAAAATTAAAAATTAAAAATTAAAAATTAAAAATTAAAAATTAAAAATTAAAAATTAAAAATTAAAAATTAAAAATTAAAAATTAAAAATTAAAAATTAAAAATTAAAAATTAAAAATTAAAAATTAAAAATTAAAAATTAAAAATTAAAAATTAAAAATTAAAAATTAAAAATTAAAAGTTAAAAATTAAAAATTAAAAATTAAAACTTAAAAATTAAAAATTAAAAATTAAAAATTAAAAATTAAAAATTAAAAATTAAAAATTAAAAATTAAAAATTAAAAATTAAAAATTAAAAATTAAAAATTAAAAATTAAAAATTAAAAATTAAAAATTAAAAATTAAAAATTAAAAATTAAAAATTAAAAATTAAAAATTAAAAATTAGAAATTAAAAATTTAAAATTTTAAATTAAAAATTTAAAATTTAAAATTAAAAATTTAAAGTTAAAAATTAAGAATTAAAAATTAAAAATTAAAATTTAAAAATTAAAAATTAAAAATTAGAAATTAAAAATTAAAAATTAAAAATTAAAACCTAAAAATTAAAAATTAAAAATTAAAAATTAAAAATCAAAACTTAAAAATTAAAAATTAAAAATTAAAAATTAAAAATTAAAAATTAAAAATTAAAATTTAAAAATTAAAAATTAAAAATTAAAAATTAAAAATTAAAAATTAAAAATTAAAAATTAAAAATTAAAAATTAAAAATTAAAAATTAAAATTTAAAAATTAAAAATTAAAAATTAAAAATTAAAAATTAAAAATTAAAAATTAAAAATTAAAAATTAAAAATTAAAAATTAAAAATTAAAAATTAAAAATTAAAAATTAAAAATTAAAAATTAAAAATTAAAAATTAAAAATTAAAAATTAAAAATTAAAAATTAAAATTTAGAAATTAAAAATTAAAAATTAGAAATTAGAAATTAAAAATTAAAAATTAAAAATTAAAAATTAAAAATTAAAAATTTAAAATTAAAAATTGAAAATTAAAAATTAAAAATTAAAAATTAAAATTTAAAAATTAAAAATTAAAAATTAAAAATTAAAAATTAAAAATTAAAAATTAAAAATTAAAAATTAAAATTAAAAATTAAAAATTAAAAATTAAAAATTAAAAATTAAAAATTAAAAATTAAAAATTAAAAATTAAAAATTAAAAATTAAAAATTAAAAATTAAAAATTAAAAATTAAAAATTAAAAATTAAAAATTAAAAATTAAAAATTAAAAATTAAAAATTAAAAATTAAAAATTAAAAATTAAAAATTAAAAATTATAAATTAAAAATTAAAAATTAAAAATTAAAAATTAAAAACTAAAAATTAAAAATTAAAAATTAAAAATTAAAAATTAAAAAATAAAAATTAAAAATTAAAAATGAGAAATAAAAAATGAAAAATAAAACATGAAAAATAAAAATAAAAAATAAAAAATAAAAATAAAAATAATAAGTGAAAAATAACTAATGAAAAATTAAAAACTAAATTAACAAAAAAACAAATAAAAAATGAAAAATAACATATGAAAAATTAAAAATGAAAAATTTAAATGAAAAATAAAAAATGAAAAATGACAAATAAAAAATGAAAAATAAAAAATGAAAAATAAAAAATTAAAAATTAAAATTGAAAAATGAGACATAAACAATGAAAAATAAAAAATGAAAAAAGAAAATTAAAAATGAAAAATAAAAAATGAAAAACGAGAAATGAAAACTGAAAAATTTAAAAATAAAAAATTAAAAATTAAAAACGAAAAATAAAAAATTAACCGGTTGAAATAATAAGTATTTTTATATTAGCAGAGCCCCTGCAGTTGATTGCTATAAGTGATACATAGCTGACGCTTTCTGTTTGATTTTAGAAAAGTGCCATAAAAAATCTTTAATTACTAGATGTTTATACATCTCCCCTGTGATCGGACTCACAGAATTTTTTTTTATTATATCCAATTTAAAGGCTACTATGGAATCATAATTATATTAGTCCAAATTAAATAATTATCTTCAGAGTGTCTTCATTTCATTCTCGTTAGTTTATATTAATTGCTCTTCTAAAGAGTTTATTTTACCTACTAGAATTCCCGAGTTCTAACTTAGATAAGGTTATATAAAATCGGTGGCAACTAGTATGTTGCAATTGAGATTGTTAACGGCATTTCATTTTCCGCTTTGTTTTTTATTACTACTTATTTGTTACCCCACTTATTGAATATAAAGAACAATTCTATTGGGAAATTTTCCGATAACATAAACATGTCTAAGGATAGCAACTATAATTTGTAGAAAGCTACTACGTCGAAGAAAAAGAAGCCCACCGTTGCTCAGCATCTTAAGAATACATTTGATAATCACCGAATTAATAATCCTGCCGAACACATAGAAATTTCCCAATTTTTTGACGTTCTTGATCAGTTGATCAGTACCAATTAAACATTTTTCACCTTCAGAAGTCAAAGCTGAAATAAAAAAACTCAATCCCAAAAAATCTCACGGATATGACAATACTGATGCCAAATTAAAAATTTTCCTAAAAAAGCTATCCTGTTTTTTACATTATTTTTTAACTTAATTTTACGACTAAGCCACTTTCCATCACAGTGGAAATGTGCCGATATCAAAAAACCAAACAAACCTGAAGATAACGTCATACAGACCGACAATTTTATTATGTATTTTTTCAAAAATTTTTTTAAAAAAATTTTCCTAAATCTAAGAAAGTTCCCGATCATCAGTTTGGGTTTCGACAAAAACATGACATACTCGAGCAGTGCACAGAGTTATAAATGTAATTCTACAATCTTTTGAAGAAAAGAAATACTGCTCAGCGGTTTCCTTAGATATCAAACAGGCGTTCGACAGAGTTTGGCGAATTGGTCTATTGTCGAAAATAAAATGGCCTCTTCCACCTTTGTCATATTTAATTATCAAATCTTTTCTACAAAATAGAATTGTTTACGTCAAGCTCGCTGACGAAAAAACTTCTCTTTTTGATATAAGGAGGAGCAGGAGTTTCTCAAGACAGTGTACTTAGTCCGGTCCATTGTACAGTATTCACTGCTGACATGCCAACTTCCAAAACTATAGGTATGTCAACATATGCTGATCACACGGCTGTATTATAAACAGATGAATCGCCACAGCATCCATTTATGTACAAAATTATTTAAAATTGTTAGAATTGTAGCTAGGAAAATGGAAGTTTAAGGTAATCGCAGAAAAGTCAGTACACGTTACATTTGCACTAAGAAGAGGGTATTGTCGTAATCTCTTTATTGATAATACCCAAATTCCCAAAAGGGATTGTCTCGAATACCTTGCGATGCACTTGGATGGTCGACTGACATGGAAGGAACACAGAAAAGCCAAAGAACAGCATATAAATATACAAAATAAAGGGCTTTACTGGTTGATTGGATCTAAATTTCAACTAACTACCGAAAACAAGTTAAGACTTTACAAGACTATTTTAAAACCCATTTGGATATACGGGATTCAACTGTGGGAGACTGCAAGCCATTCGAATATTGAAATGATCTAAGGGTATCAGTCTTAGACAGTTTAGCGAAAAGTATTTGACGGGACTAAGTAATTATGTCAACCCTTCGGCTATTGCCTTATTAGATGACGAACAGACGAAATTAAAAGACTGAATAGATACCGCATCCTAGACATTCCTTTCTGAAACTAGCTAATTATCTATATATATAAAAATGAATCGTGGTTTGTTCATCCGCGTAAAACTTGAAAACTGCAGGACCAAAAGGGATACTTTCTTCTGCGAAGCTATTCTTAATATGGATAGTCATACAAAAATGGTCGGTATCGGATAAGTGGGCGTGGTACATCCCATAGAAAATTAATTTTTAACATCATATATCTTAAGTACTGTTGTAGGGAGAGCTTTGCAACTTTGTATGAGGTCATCTATTATTGCGGTGAGTTGCTGTAGCCATTGTAAAAATGAACGGTATTGGTATTTGATACTTTATGTGACGTCATCTGTTATTAGTGTAAGTAAACCTGACGAAAATAGGCTAGATGGGACAAATGGGCGGGGTACATCCCCTAAAAAGTACTGATTACATAATATTTACATATACCGAGTATAACGATAGGGAGAGCTTTGCAATTTTATGTGAGTTCATCTATTCCTGTGATAAGCCGTTGCGTAAATGGGCGTATAAAATAAATTTTCAAAATAATAAAAGTATCTTGAATAATATAAAAGGGAAATTGAAGATAATTTGAGTGAGTTCATAGGTTATTAGTGTGAGTAGCTGTTCTGAAAACGGGCTGTATCGGATAAATGGGTGGGGTAACTTCCATAAGAGTAATTATTAAACTTTAATATATTGTATCGTTTTAATCGCCAATGTTTAAGGAAAATGGCAATTTCAGCAGCATAACAAAAATTGAAAATTCCTCAATTTTCATAAAAGTCAATTGCTACTGCGGTAGTATAAGATGAAGTAAATAGTAAATTTATCAAAAGATTTTTAATTTACTTCAATTGCCAGGTCTTCCATCACAGAATTTAATAGCAAAGTTGAATTTTAAAATAACATATTTAAATTTAAGCTTACATAAGTGCTTCAATTTCAAAAACTTTATTATTGAATAACTGGTTTACTATTGAATAACTGTTTGACTTTCGGATACTTTCATCATTTTTATTGATTTTTCAACTAAAATATTTACCATTTACGAAATATATCATTGCGAATCTGTATTACGATGCCAACAAGAGCTTAGGGTAACATTGGCCGGTATTTTCAGGATGCTACGCGGCACCGAAATATAATTTAACCAACGTCTGCAATGTAAGTTAATACCCCAATACAAACACCACAAAATACACTAACACACCACACACGATACTCAAACCTTCAACTATACAGATTCATGGGAAAATTTTTCATCCTGCTGAATCGCTGTTACCGCATCCAGATCAAGATCACAAATATCTCCAAATATACTTTCTTGGTGATTCACAAGATGAAGTAAATCGACGTTGTGTTATCTTTAATGCAACGAAGAGAGAAATAGTCCAGCAATTACAGCAAATGTCACGCGAACACAATGAACTAATCAAACTTTTTACGACTTCGTTGGAAAAACTGCCACTGTCATAAAAGTGGACAAACGACCAGCAGCACTGGATCGAACGTTGAAAGATTTGCGTAGCAATAATCTTAGATTTGGAAGTGTGATTATATTGTTGGCAGGAGACTTCAGGCAAACACTTCCCGTTATTCCGAAATCAACAGCAGTGGATGAATTAAATGCATGTCTGAAGTCATCGTATTTGTGGCGATACGTAAAAGTCGTTCCATTGACTATGAATATGCGAGTGTTCCTACAACAGGATAGAAGCTCTCTCCAAAGAACTGCTGAGAATTGGAAATGGATAGATAGATAGATAGATACTTCCAGTGGTTTAATATCAATTCCACCTGCCATTTGCCAATTCACTTCAACGAAAAATTAACTCATCTCTAAAGTATATCCGAACATTGGCCAAAATTGTCTGAGCTATGATTGGTTGAGCGCGCGCGCAATTTTAGCTGCAAAAAATATTGATGTCAATGATTTGAATTGGACGATTCAGCATCAAATACTTGGCGAATTGCACTCATACAAATCGATGGATCACGTTGAAAACGAAGACGATGTCGTGAACTATCCAGTGGAATTCTTAAACTCTTTGGATTTGCCTGGAATGCCGCCTCATCATTTGCGCCTTAAAGTTGGATCTGTCATATTTATGCTACGAAATCTTCATTCCCCGAAACTATGCAATGGAACTCGATTGATTATGCCGAAATCAATGAGTAATGTGATAGTGGCAAGGATTTTTAAATGGCGGTTCAAGGGAGAATAATGCTTAATTCCGCGAATCCCTTGACTTCAACCGATTTGGCGTTCCAGTTCAAACGCGTTCAGTTCCCAGTGAAACTTGCATTTGCGATGACAATAAACAAGTCACAATGATAATCCCTGGAAGTGTGCGTTACGAATTTGGAAATGTCATGCTTTTCACACGGCCAGCTTTATGTTGCGTGTTCTCGAGTTGGCGCACCATCCTCACTATTCATTTACGCTCCGGAGCAGAAAACAAAAAAGGTCGTATATCGTGCAGCATTGAATTGACTACAATCATTGTTCTATACTTTTTTTTAAATTAATATTTGATTTAATCCTATTTTCGCAAAATGTTCGACGGGACGAAGACCGTCGGGTCAGCTGTCCGTATAATTATATATTCAACTGAATTCAAATTATGTTATTGCGTCATCTGTTAACGGTCGATAATTCTCGATTTAAAAAAAAATTCGAAAAAATCTCTTCTGGACAAAACGAAGTTTGCCGGGTTAGCTAGTTTAATACAAAATATCATCAAAATTTAAATTTCTGTTATTTCGAAAATTTGTTTACCCCTTACTGTTTTTATTTTGTTTAAATAGTTGGCGTAGGTATTCGATTGGTTGTTTCGCCTTATTGCTGTGCACTTCGCTTTTCCATTACCTCTACACTCATCTACCATACGCCATGCGAATCAGTTTTCTCTATCTCCTCTACAACCTCTTAATTTTCAATTTCTTTTCCGTATTTTCTTTGCTACTTAGTTCCTCAATCAGACCAAATTACATATTTTTGCCCTTTTCAATCATATTTCTCAATGTTTCTTCAATGATATTATCTGAGTTTGTGTTCTCACCTGCTCTTCTCCTTCACTTTCCTCATCCTAAGAATAATCACATCTGTGTTAGACCACAATTGAGTCGTTTATTTCAAAAAACAGTCAAGCAACAAATTATTGATTTTGAGTAAATCAAAGAAAACTTCCTAGAATCTTAAAATTTTTTTTAGAAAATTTATATTTTTCCTACAAAGTTATCCATTTGTGTAACTGTTTGATAAAGTAAAATTTTTTTATCTGTATTAACACGTATGTAAAAAAATAATATAAAGTTTGCACTTGACTGGTTTCTGAACCAAACCACCATCACTATTGTAACTGTCGTAAGAAATATTCAATTGTATTAGGGTTCAAACTTTTAAAGAGTTTAACATCATTTTCTTAGATACTTATTTTTTTGGAATGCCTATTCGTCCCTATATGTACATTCGCTATACAGTGCAGTCTGCTTCCGTGGTGGGCCATTGAAATATATTGCCATAAAACTCTTCGCATCTAACCAAGTAGGGTTTTAGAGCTTTAGAAATCTTTTATTTTTTTGCATTTATTGGAACCTATAACGTTCACGAAAAAAATTTTATTAGGACCTAGTATTACACAGTGGAAAATAAACCATAAAATCGTTTGTTTTTTACTCACCTTTCCTGAATGATGTGCGATCTCTGTAGGTAAAGCCGGAGGAAAATGGGTTTTTAGCATAGTGAATGTTGATGATCCAAGTCCATCTATAAATTGCTTCACAACTATTTTTCTTGTTATAAGAAAACTATTTGTAAGTTGAAATCTTAAAAGTCTCACTCATGTTTCATCAGAATTTTAAAATTCTTTGTACGACCGAGGCCACCATTTTTTAAAAGATTTAACATCTTGAGGGGTCACATTGTGTATATTGAAATGATTTGTTTTACTGGCCTTCAGTATTAAAAATCCCGCCGTTTAGAGCAGAAACCAGTTAAGCGCTGTCACTTGACTTCTTTCTGCACTAAACCAAGATTTCTCGACTTTGCTACACCATCACATGGGGGCAAATTTTAATTGTTTTTGCATTAAACGATGCATTTACCTTTAAATAACAGTAATCACACAACAACTCAACTTTCGATTTTTTGTTGCTTGACTGGTTTTTG
Source organism: Cordilura impudica (assembly GCA_963682025.1). Lineage (NCBI taxonomy): Eukaryota > Metazoa > Arthropoda > Insecta > Diptera > Scathophagidae > Cordilura > Cordilura impudica. Next base: position 299,647,170 of record OY821517.1, read on the forward strand.
AAATAAACGATTCAATTGACCAATGTAGCCTCTAGGCAACAGCACTTTTACAAAATTATTAGAGACAAACAAATCTCTTTACTCATTATTTTTAATTATAATAACTCCCTTATCATTATTTATTTATATTTTCAGTTGGTTTTACAATTAAACAATTATTTTTATTATATTTATTATACGGCATTTTACGGTCGTATACGCCAACCTTAACGCATACAGTTTTTTTTTATATTTTATATTTACATAATTTCTTTTTTTACCCGCAATTGGTAACGTAATCTTTTTAGATAAGGGCACACACACAAAGCATACCCATCCATCTTATAGTGTGTATAGGGTAGTGTTGTGTAGTGTAGTGGACGATGTCGTATCTTAAAGTAACATCGTCATCGTCATCATACCCCCATGTGCTGAATACGAACGATTACAATTGGTAATGGTTGTTGTACGTATTTAGTTTAGTTGCTGTTGCATGAGTTGGTAGGATTTGTTGATGTTTTTTTTTCATTGTAGTTGTTGTTTCTAAAGTCGTTTATTTTGTCGTAAGCCGGTAAATGTTGTTAGTTTCATTGTGTGATTTTTACAGGTCAAATATTTTTCGATTTTTTTTTTTTTGTTTTTTATACTTTTGTTGTTTTTCCAGGGATTTATTTTTGTTGTCTTAAATAACATTTGCCACTACTTGTGCCGTATATTCCTAAAGTTTCTTAATGCTCATGCTTGTGATGTTGAATGGTTTTCGTTTGACTGTCTGTTTTTCTTATTATTGGTTTAAGTTTTCTTAAGTCGTTAAATTTTGTTGTTTTTTTATATTTTTTATTTTGTTTTCAACTTAAAATTATTTACGCAAATATTTAAGAAGACATTTTTCGTTCCCTAATCTTTTTGTATTGAGCGTATTTGCCATGTGCAGGGTTGTCAATTCAGTGCTTTTAGCACTGTTTTTAGTGCTTTTTAAAATCTTCGATGCGAAAATTTTTCGAGTTAGTGCTTAGTGCTTTTTTTTTTAAAACGCCAGTGACACCAAATCTTAAATTTCACATGGAGTGAAAACTCCATGGCCTAACAATGAAAAACTGCTGTTTTGGATAAGAAATCAATTTTATTCTTCATTATAATCCCTGTTAAATGAATTGCATATTGTTTAATCCTTTCATATAGGTTTCCGACTCTGATATGACTTTTTCATTTGTGGAAAATCTTTTTTCCTGGAGCCATCTTTTTAAGTTGGGGAACAAATATTAATCACTGGGGGCCAGATCTTGAAAATACGGGGGTGGACAAGAGAATCATGAAGTAAAGACTTATACCCGTATTCATAAAAATTAAAGTGTACTTCAAGTAGACTTTATCAACAAATTTTTTATGAAAAACAGACTTATTGTCTGTCTACTTGAAGTACACTTTAATTTTTATGAATACGGGTGTTAAAATTTACTGAAGCCAAAGCAGATGAAAGCGCCGAAGCATTGTCATGATGGTACAAGATTTTTTTTCTTATTTAAGTGGGGTCGTTTTTTTTTCTTAATTTCTTCAGCCAATCTGAAGAGCTCAACATAATAATTGGCAGTTATAGCTTTTCCTTTCTCCAAGTAATCAATAAATATTATACCACGTGCATCCCAAAAAGCACTGCCCATTACCTTTCCAGCCGATTGTTGAGTCTTTGGCCGCTTTGGTCGGCTTTTGCACGCTTGTAATCACTTCACAGACTGTCTATTGGACTCTGGTGCATAGTAATGAATACACATCTCATCCATTGTTATAAATCGGCGTAAAAATTTAGTTGAATTTACTTCAAACATCTCCAAAGCATACTTTAAATCATGAACACATTTCAGTTTTTGTTCAGCTATTACAAATCGCGGCACCCATCGAGTAGAAAGCTTTTTCATATATTAATATTTATAAACAATAATATATATTGAACTCGCTCGGTTGATGTCTTTATGATGCCAGCAATCTCACTCACTTTTATCTTTCGATCATCCGATACAACCTGATGCACTTTTCTTAAGTTTTCTTCGGTAACTGTCTCATTTGGACGACCAAAACGATCTGTATCATTTGTGCTCGTGCGACCACATTTAAATTCGTAATACCACGTTTTAATCATTGAATACGACGGCAAAGATTCACCATAATGTTATCAATCCATTCCTTAGCTTGGACAATAGTTTTTCCCACCAAAAACAATGTTTAATCAGAACATGAAACTCTTTACAATCCATTTTTTTCCTCAAATTTTAAAAGTAGCATCATTTTTATAACGGAAACTTTTTTTAAAATTAATGAAATGCCATGAAATTTTGAAACAAGTTTTCTAACAGTTGGCCCTACTGAATAAACAGAAAAAAATTGACACTTGTCATGCCATCTCTATGTTAGGCCATGGAGATTTAACTCCATGTAGTAATTTTAAAATTTTGTCAGGTCTTGAAAATGGATGGCAAATGATCCACCTGATGAAATGGCAAAATTATTAATTCACAATTGAATTTTGGAATGAAGTGAACTCATATGAGGATGCAACTGACTTAAGTCCATTTGAAGCTTTAGCTAATCTTGCTATGAAACTTTTGTCGCTTCCTTATTTAAACGCTGAATTTGCAAGGGTTTTTTAGCAACATGAACCTTATCAAATCCAAAATAGGAAATCGAATGCCATTACAATCACACTACTTACATTAAAAATGGATTGAAAAGAGAAGATTTCTGTTGCTAAAGATATGAAACACCCGGTGAAGTACATATTTTAATTAATCGTACTATTGTTTATAAAGCATCAGAATTTGAAAATAAAACCGTTTTGTGGCCAGATGAAAGTCATAGTAGACTTTAATATAAGTACAGTGTCAATCAAAAAAATAGCACCAATGTTCAAGTCTTTGTTCATGCTAGTGAAAAAAAATCATGTGAGTCCGATCAAAGGGGAGATGTGTAAATATTTAGTGATTAAAGTTTTTTTATGGCACTTTTTAAAAATCAAACAGAAAGCTCCATCTATGTATCACTTATAGCAATCAAATGCAGGGGCTCTGCTAATATAAAAATATTTACTATTATTTTTTATTTCAACCAGTTAATTTTTAATTTTTCGTTTTTTATTTCTCATTTTGCATTTTACTTTTTTCATTTTCCATTTTTTATTTTCCCTTTTCCATTTGTCAATTTTTATTTTTTCATTTTTCGTTTTTGATTTATCATTTTAATTTTTTATTTTTCATTTTTATTTTTCATCTTTTATTTTTCACTAGCTGTTTTTACCCGGTCTTGCCCGCGATCCAAAGGGCTTTGACTTGAAAAATGGTTCACTATGCTTACCAGGCGCTGAGTACTTAGTCCCCGATGAACCATTCCTCAAAAAAATTAACTTACTCCCAAAAAATTTTTATGGGATTGGGGAATTTGTTCATGGTGAAAAAATTCCCTATGTTCACGTTTTTTGGGGGAACAAATTCATGTTTTATTTCAATTTAAAATTTTGTGATTTTTTAATTTAGAACTTTTTTTTATAAGACGCTACTTCAAAAATAAGCTGCTAAACCCCTTAAGTTTTTTTTTTGAATTTTATTTATTTTGTAAACATCAAATGTAACGGAATCGTTTGCAAATTAAGGGAATCAGAACTTTTAAAAATTGAATTACTTTATTCAATAAGTGATCATCATTGAGCAGAGACGCCAAAGAAAAACAGAAAATGAATGCGACGTTTAATATTGTGCCGCAATGTTGCTTTAAGCAACTGCTTATATTATATGTATAGTAATTATTGCACATACGTAGATAACATTTATCATAAGACTTTTCACTGAGCTGTGTCCCGCGAGCGAGTTGCGTCCGCGTCCGCGCGTTTGGCAGCTACACCCGTGCTGCCGCGCAGTTGTTGTCAATTTATTTGAATCCCAAAATATATTTTTCAGAACATTCCTATATTTTAGCTGAGCTGTGTTCCGTGGGCGCGTCGCGTCTGCGTCCGCGCGCCCCTTCCGCGCGTTTGGCAGCTAACCCTTTGTCAACTTATTTTAATCGCCAAAATATATTTTTCAAATCATTGCAATATTTTAGCTGAGCTGTGTTTGTTGCGTCCGCGTCCGCGCGCCGCTTCCGCACGTTCGGCAGCCATACCAGTGCTGCCGCGCAGTTGTTGTCAACCTATTTTAATTGCCAAATTTTATTTTTCAGGTCATCCAATATATGAGCGCAGCTATGTTCCGCGAGCGCATCGCGTCGCGTCCGCGCGCCGCACGCCGCTTTCGCGTATCGAAATTATGCTATTGAAAAGAATACAGATTTTAAATACGTTTATTGAGAGCAGTATGGAGATTTTGTTCATTTCTTTTAAGGACCTTTATTTAAAAATTTGGGGAATTTGTTCATTTTTTGGGGAATTTGTGCAAAGTGCTGAGCGCATGCTTACCACTACAACTTAGCATGGATTATTTTGAGTGTATTATGTCTAAAAGTTACGAATTTTAGTTATTCTAGAGCTTGGGGATATACAGCAATTCTGGTTTTTCCTTCTGGTGCATATACGAAAAGCTTGTGCTGGCTCCCAACTCTGGAGCAGGCGACAATTAAGTGTCTATGAGAAAAACAGGGAGATTCTAAGTTGATACCTGCTACCGTAAGATATGGTCCTCTTATGTACGTTATGTTAGGAACAACTTTTTGTACCATATCTTACAATGAACAAGTTAGAAAATTATAGTCGGTCTAGACCGACTATACGATACCCTATACCATGGATATAGAAAATAAGCATAAACCAAATTTGAGTGGGATTTTTATTAATTTTTTCGGCTGCAGATATGAAAAAGTTCATATCGGATGCTATATCTATATGGGGACTAGGCCCAAAAATGGACCGATCCTGACCATGTTTGGTAAAGTCTCCTGTATTTTGCAAAAGTATATACAAACAAAATTTGAGAAGAATCAGTGCAATATTTTTGTTTTTTGATAGATTTAAGTGAAGATCGGGAAGCAGCTCTATATGGGGCCTATGACTAAGAGTTGTCCAATAGGGATTATTTTTGGACTACTGAATAATGGATGTAATATATACATACAAACCCAATTTGACTAAGATTTGTATGATAATTTGGATCTTATGGCAATATATGTTGATTTCATAGGGGTCATTTGTATGGGGGCTAGGTCTGAACATGGACCGATTCTCACCAATTTCAATAGCGTTCATCCCATGGCCGATAAAAGATCATATATCAAATTTCGTTAAAATATATTAATATTTGCGACCTGCAGTTTGATTACAAGCTTTACATGGACACACAGACGGACGGACGGACGGACGGACGGACATCGTTAAATCGAATCAGATGGTGATTCTGATTCGATCGGTATAATTAAAGATGGGTGTAGGTCAAATATTTTTGGTTGTTACAAACAGCAGCACAAAGTCATTATACCCAAACCACATAGTGGTATAGGGTATAAAAACCAACTTACAAAAGTCTTCTGGTAGGGATATTACAGTCGTTTCAAGAGTTTCACATTCCCTGGAGTTAGTTTTTCTTATCTGTTGGGCCTGAAGACATTGTTGAGTCGTTTCCGAAGTTTCAAATTCCCTCGACTAAGCTTGGCTTAGCTGCTGGATTTCTAGACACACTGGAGTAGATTCAGGCATTTCCGCTTCTCTTACAAAGCTTGTCTTGATCTTTGGGCTTCAAGACGTTATTGGGGAAATAAATGTAATATTTTGTTTTCCATTGTATTTAAAAAGGCGAGATGCAAATATTTATAATCGGAATAATCCTGCAGCGGTAGTCAACGTATGAGATAAATCTGCACTAATTTTGGGGTGTTGCAATTCATATAGTAAAAAAGGTAAGACGGGAAAATTTAGTGTAAACTCAAGAGTAGTAAGTAAAGAGATTTATGTACAAAATTTTTGGGAAGTCCATTGAAAAATTAAAATATGAACAAACACTAAAAGCGTATATAGAAAATTAAAAAAAGTGGGCGTGGCCGATAAAAGTATATGACGACCTTACCTGGGATTTGAGAATGATGTGCAGTTAATTCGAGCGAAACCCATAAAAAATTAAAAAAGTGTTCGCAGAGATCGTGTGTACCAAATTTCAGAGGAAATCGTTAACAAATAAAAATTTGTATAGCGAACAAATATACCAAAAAGCAGAAAATGAATTGTATATAAAAAGTGGGCGTAAAAGTAGGCGTGGTCGATAAGAAGCTTATGGTGACCTTAGCTGGAGTACAGGGATCGTGTGTACCGAATCTCAAAGAAATCCGCTAACAAATAAAAATTGTATAGCGAACAAATATACCAAAAAGCAGAAAATTAATTGTATATAAAAAGTGGGTGTAAAAGTAGGCATGGCCGGTAAGTAGTATATGGTGACCTTAGCCGGAGTACAGGGATCGTGTGTACCAAATGTCAGAGAAATCCGTAAACAAATAAAAATTTGTATAGCGAAGAAATATACCAAAAAGCAGAAAATGATTTGTATATAAAAAATGGGCGTAAAAGTAGGCGTGGCCGGTAAGAAGTATATGGTGACCTTAGCTGGAGTACAGGGATCGTGTGTACCAAATTTCAGAGAAAATCGTTAACAAATAAAAATTTGTATAGCGAACAAATATACCAAAAAGCAGAAACTGAATTGTATATAAAAAGTGGGCGTTAAAGTAGGCGTGGTCGACAAGAAGCATATGGTGACCTTAGCTGGAGTACAGGGATCGTGTGTACCGAATTTCAGAGAAATCCGTTAACAAATAAAAATTTGTATAGTGAACAAATATGAATAAAACAGAAAAGGAATTTTACATAAAAAGTGCGCGTAAAAGTAGGCGTGGCCGGTAAAAAGTACATGGCGAGCTTTCCTGGGGTATAGAGATCATGTGTACAAAATTTCAGAAAAATCCGTTGAAAAATAAAAGTTTGTATAGCGGTCAAACAAACAAACAAATAAACAAACAAACAAACAGAAAATGAATTTTATATATATAGATTTTTTTCGTTTTCGTTTTCATTTTTTCGTTTTTCGTTTTTCATTTTTAATTTATCATTTTTCATTTTTACTTTTTCGTTTTTCATTTTCAATTTTTTATTTTTCATTTTTAATTTTTTATTTTTCATTTTTCATTTTTTATTTTTCATTTTTCGTTTTTCATTATTTATATATAATTTTTTATTTTTCGTTTTGTTTTTTCAATTTATATATTTCATTTTTTATTTTTAATTTTGTTTTTTCATTTTTATTTTTCATTTTACATATTTTTGTTTTCATTTTTCACTTTTTATTTTATTTTTATTTTTTTTTATTTTTCATTTTTCATTCTAAAATATGTTGTTACAAATCATAATTTTTTCACCAATACGATCATAAGTCACACCGATTTTGTCTTACGTCTCACGTTTGTATTGTGAAATAGAAATTTACCCCCCTGCGCGTATAGATGTTTACACATTAAAATTATTTGTTCGTACATATTATTTGAAAGTAAGTATGCAATACTGTATACTAGCAGATTACAGCGCTCGAAATTCAAGTGCAATTTCTAGGCAGCTTTATTTTTCAACTTAGCCAATTCACAAACCAACACTTTTATGGTTTATTATTATTGTGAATGAAGATAACAAACTCATTAACAAACATATTAACAAATTTAATAAAACACACATAGCATATGTATAATTTTATGTATGTATGTGTTAGTAGCAACTTTAAATGCAATTTACTCAAAACAAAGGACAAAACTTAAAAATTTGTAAGTCTGCAAAACGGCTAAAAAGAAATGCCTTTCAAATAATGTACTTTTGATTAAAATCGGGATAAAATGGTAGAACAAAACAGCGGTCACAAGAAATCGCCTAGCCTATTAATATAATAGATTCTCTATAAGCGTACCTACTTTTGCCAAAAAAAGTTAACGGTTCTTTTCCAATGATCGAAATTATAAAAAAAAAACTCTGCGCCAGTGAAGTCACTGAAATAACACCGAATGACAAAAATTCTTTAAAAAATATTAATAATGATTTAATAGTTGAAATAAAAGGATCAAAAACAGAAGTAAGAGGTTTTATATTAAAAATAAAATAATTCCCCACATACATATTTTATTATTTATTTTCATAGAAATTGGAAGTTGAAAGCAAAACGTGTTATTATAAAAAAATGGTTTCTGAGCATAACCCCTAAATAAGAAAATTAGTTGGTTGCTCTAATAAAATGATTGTGAATGCACTAAAATGATTGCGAATGCAATATAATTTACTCAAAATATTAAACACGTGGTCGCAAGCGAGGTTTGTCACCATTAATGGTTAAATGTTTGGTCAGACAATGCAAGAAGATCCATTTATGCCAGTTATAGAGTTAAAAAGGAGCTAAATGTTTCCGCAAGTGTAAACTATTCGTGCAAGACAACAACTTGAACGCCTTTAGTCCGCGAAATGCATATAAGCATGTTGCAAAGCGTTTGGAGTTTGCTAGAATTCATTTAGGATGGCCAGCTGAAAAGTGGAGAAATGTTATTTGTACAGATGAATCCAAAGTTTTATTTCAGAAGACCCCCTAACGCTGAATTCAATTCAAAATTCACAACAAAAGCCATTAAATATGGTGGTACTGTCATATATATCGGATCAGAACAATTATGGATAAGACAATTTACGTTAATATTTTCCTGGACGTATTGCTACCATATGTTTCTGAGGATATGCCGCTGGTTTGGGTTTTGCAGCAAGATAATGACCCGAAGCATACCAGCAAACTTGCAAACATGTGGTTTCAGGGCAATAAAATAAACGTGATGGAATGGTCAACTCAGTCCGCAGATCTAAGTCCAATCGAGAATTTATGGACAAATATAAAGAAGGGAGTATCCCAAATACAGCCAATCAGTAATGAAGCCCTTTGGATGGCTGCTCAGCAATTCTGGAACTCAACTTCGAAGGAGAAGTGCCTAAATCTGGTGAAATCGATTCAAAAACGTTGTGCAGAGGTTATTGCCAATAATGGGCACCCAACAAAATATTAATTTCAATATAAGAAGATATCATAAAAATACTGAATTCAAAACCGTTAATTTATTTATATTTATGTTTAGTTTAAATATTTATTTTTAATACAATAAGAAATGTAGTGCTACTTTTTTTGACCGAGTGTTTTTCAAGTTGTTTTTAAAAAGCTGAAAATTTGTAATAAAATAAAATACCAAATCAACAATTTCTTATTTAATATCGTTTCACAGTCTTATAAGTATACTAGATGTAACCCGGTGTGCTTCGCTACCACCTCCCCCCGAACCGTAATGAAAGGGTTCACGCAAAGTTCCAAGTCCCTCACTATTACAGTAATTCAGATATATCACATTTAATATTAAGTTTGTATGGGGGTGCCACGCATATTCGTCCAATCCTGCCCATTTTTTTGTCTGACTACGTTAATAATAGATGACCTGAGACAAATTTGCAAAGTTCTCTATACCATAGTACTTAATATATATGATATTAAAAATTTATTTTTGTATGAGAGGTGTGACGCCCACTAAGAATATTAAAAACAAGTAAAAAAATTATAGTCGGTCTATACCGACTATACGATACCCTTTACCATGTCCTATCTCTTAGGCCCAACTAACTGGACTATAGAAAATAAGCAAACACCAAATTTGAGTCTGATTTTTATAAATTTTTTTGCCTGCAGATATGAAAAAGTTCATATCGGATGCTATATCTATATGGGGACTAGGTCCGAAAATGGACCGATCCTGATCATGTTTGGTAAAGTCTCTTGTATTTTGCAAAAATATATACAAACAAAATCTGAGAAGAATCAGTGCAATATTTTTGTTTTTTAATAGATTTAAGTGAAGATCGGGAAGCAGCTCTATATGGGGCCAAAGGGATCATTTTTTGAGTACTCATTAATGGACGTATTGAACGCACACAAAACCCAATTTGAGTAAGATCTATGTGACAATTTGGATCTTATGGCAATTTATGTCGATTTCATAGGGGTAATTTGTATGGGGGCTAGGTCTGAACATGGACCGATTCTCACCAATTTCAATAGCGTTCATCCCATGGCCGATAAAAGCTTATTTACCAAATTTTATCAAAATATATTCATATTTGCGACCTGCAGTTTGATTACAAGCTTTACATGGACACACAGACGGACGGACGGACGGACATTGTTAAATCAACTCAGAAAGTGATTCTGATTCGATCGGTATAATTAAAGATGGGTCTAGGTCAAATATTTTTGGTTGTTACAAACAGCAGCACAAAGTCATTATACCCAAACCACATAGTGATATAGGGTATAAAAAAAATACAGCCTGTAGCACTTCCCATATCCGCAGTAAGACTCTGTGAAAATTTCAGGAAGATCAGATGAGTAGTTACGGAGATTAACTTCTACAAACAAACAAACACACATTGTCTCTTTATTATGCTAGAATAGATTATTAGTATAGATTTTTTTATTTCGATACTTGCTGATATACAATGTTTTTTGTTTTTTCATTCGGTACAACAATTATCAGATCTTTCGGCGTTACTACCCTGGAGCAAGGTATATGTAGCTGCCCATTAGAAGAACATGGATTTTCTTAAATAGATCTAGCAACACTTAACTATTGGCCTTGAACTTAAAATATCATTTGGCAATTTTCTTTTTAGCGGTTTTTTGATTTTGCCCATTTTTGATTTTGAAGATTTTTGTTTTTTGGGCGACTTATTTTTCGCGATTTTTGGGTTCGACGATTTTTGATTTTGGCGATATATTTTCCACGACAAATCACATTGATAACTAATGTACTTGTCAAAAGACTGTCGCTTTCGTAGTACATCATATTTTTTATAAAGGAGATGCCACGCCTACTAATCCCATCCTGCCCAATTTTGATTAGACTACTCACTATAATATTTGATGGACTCGTGCAAAATGTCGAGTCTTTCTTTTTTATAGTACACCAGTTATATGATATTAGGTATCGATTTTGCATGGGCGGTGCTACGCGCACTGCTTCGAGCACGCCCATTTTTTTGTTCGACTATTATACAAAGAACTATGGGCTCACGCAAAGCCACAAAGCTCTCTCTTTTACAGTACTTCAGATATATGCCATTAAATAGCTACTTTGCATGGGAAGTGCCACGCCCATTGGTGTGAACCCGCCAATGTTTTGTCCGACTACACATACTAAGATCTGATGGGGTCGTGAAAAGTGTCAAAGCTTTCCTTTTTTAGTACACCAGTTATATGATATCATATATTTACTTTGTACGAGCAGTGCCACGCCCACTGCTCCGATCACGCCCATTTTTGTCTAACTACTCACATGAATAACTTATAAACTCACAGAATGTCCCAAGACTCTCACTGTTACAGTACTCCAGGTATATGGCATTTTATATATAATTTGTATGGCAGATGCCACGCCTATTGGTCCGATACTCAGACAAATTAGAAAAGCTCTCTCTATCACAGTACTCGGGATATATAATATTGAACTATTACTTGTATGGGAGGTACCACGCCCACTTGTCCGATTCCGCCCATTTCCGGCGTAGCTACTAATATTAACATAAGGTGAACTCACACAAATTTGCAAAGCTCTCCCTATCATAGTACTCAATATATATATTACAAATTTACTTTATGTGGGAAGTGCCACGCCCACTAAAAATATTTAAAAATTATAGCCTATAGTACTTCCTATATCCGCATCAAGACTGTGAAAATTTCAGCCTGGTGCTATTTTTTGACCGCAGCTGTATGTGATATTTTAAATTTAAAATTCTTGTTTTGTATAGAACACAAAGAATATTTAACTTTAATGTTTTTTTTTTGTTTTTATGTTAGTTAATTTTATTTTAATCTGTTACTTTTCACAGTTAAAACTGTATTTGTGAATTAATTTTTTTAATTTAGTTTTTTTAATTAGCGGAACACTCACTTAACCGGAATTTAAATTTTTGGGAAATTTTTTTGCGTTTTTCTCTTTCACAAGAGAATATATACTTTCCTTTTTTCAGTTTTATGCATTATATGAATTGAAGTGTATTCTGGTACATAATTTGAAAATAAGCAAACGGGAATTCTAAGAATAATGAAATCAAGCGAAATTCTCGTAAAATTTCTAATTTTAATGAAACATTTAATTATCCGAAATGTTTTCACGCCAAGCATTCAGGAACACAGGGCTTTTTTGAAAATTACGCGATTTTTTTTTATCGGTTTTTGAGCTTTTTGATATTTTAAAGTTGACAACCCTGGCCCATGTGTTTCTTCATCCTCTACAAAAGTGTATTTATTTATTTTTTTTTGCTTTTTTGCACAACATTTTAACAAAACTTTCTTAATTCCCCAGTGTCTTTCTAAGTTGATAGAATTATACAATGTGTAAAAAGGCATATGTTTAGTATTAAATAAAATCAGATTAGTCAAACCTAGAGTAAGAGGGTAACTTGTTATAATAGTTTCATTACATTCGTAATGTTATCACTTTTTAAAAATATAAATTAAATCTAAATGACCAAACAAAATACAAATGGGCTTGACTTAATTTATCTATTTGTCCATTTTCCAACAAACGGCCATTGTTTGGACACATCTGCTGCCTTAAGCCATTGCTTAGTTTTGCTATTCATTAAAGACTTTTTGGGGTTCTGTTTTTATAGGTCTATTTTCAATAGTTACATAAACCCACAAGTGTATTAGATGTGTGTTAGTGCCTATTTCATCATTAATTTCAGTTTTGTTTTTTTTATTTTTTTTTTTTGTTGCTTGTGTGTAAATTTTATAGTTCAGTATTTACGTGCTGGGTTTCCATTAATAAATGTGTACTGTAATGCTGTCTTCTTCGGGCCTGACTGTATGTTATTTACGCCAAGCATTATAATTCAATTAATAAGCTTTAATTAAACAAAAATTAGTCGCTAATTGTGTTATATACGGAAGTTCGTATGTATAAATGTGTATCTATCGCTCTATCCGTATGTTCCACTATTTTTTTTTTTTTTAAATATTAAAGTACCTACTACGTAGTCGTGCTCTGTAGTTATTGTTGTTTATCGTACATGGTCTATATGTAATTTGGTGTTATTACAATACAATTCTATTGTACATTTTATGTATCACATGTGAATGAAATCACATGTAATCATTAATGGATGAAAGACTTATAATTATTATTTATGGACTTAGTTGGCGGGATAGCAACCAATGCAAACGGTAGTAAGTGGCTTTGTAAAGTACATAAGAAGGTAACAATACAATGTTTTGTCAATTTTAAGGTTGGTAGAAATAAGTAATTTGATTTATTTATTTTTTTTTTAATTGTATCCTGCGTTTATTTTGTAATACGTTTTGTGGAAAATATTCTTTAATTTCCGTTTAAATAAAAATTTATATTTTCATTGCCAGGAAATTGTCTTTTTATAAAATGCTTAATTTTTCTTTTAATATTATTTTTAATGTTTATCTTGCATTTTTTTTTTTTCATTTTGCAGCAAACACCGAACTGTATGGAAAAATACATATTTTTTAGTCCTTTCTTATTCCGAGGCTAGAGTTAACCTCCGTTAAAAGTTTAATGGAATATTTATTGGAAAAAAAAAATTTATTGTAAGGTAACACTGTTCAATGGTATCTACGTACATATACATACATATGTATATCTATGATATTTAAACAGTTTAAACAGTTTTCTCCCGATTTTGTCCAACCATATCTTATTTGAAAGATATTTCTTTTTAGCTGTCCACCACACTTACAGATTTTTAAAGTTTTAATTTTTTTTTTTTTTTTTTTTTGAGTCATGTTCCTTTAAAGTTGCTACTAACACATACATAAAATTATACAATGCTATGTGTGTTGATTTATTTAAACACAACTGGGACGAACGACGAATTTCGCACAGCTCGACGAATTTGTCGGCAACAATTCGTTGCGTAAACTCGTCGAATTAAATACAATTACGACGAATTCGCATAGCAGCTGTAGTGTCATTTAAAATAAGTAATTTATATAAGGGGGGTTTCGTGTCAAGTGCACCAACTTTTGAAGTCGATGTCTTCCGATCGGGATGAAATTTGCACCAAGGTTAGTCCTATTGGATAGTAGTTTAGTCACAATTTTTCAACAAGATCGGTCAAGATCTCTCTTGTCATCCATGTAACTTATTACCTATTGTTCTTAGAAAATTTTTTCCCAAATAGTTTAAGATAGCTATTTCTTCAATATTTCGGAAAAAAATACTTTAAAAAAACAAAAAAATTTTTAGACTCTTTTTTTTTGCTAAATCAAAGCATTTTTTGCTTTTTCTTTTCAAAAAGGGAATTATTTTTTTTTTTTTTTTTTTAAAGAAAGCTTAGGATTTTTCCTTTAAGAACTTTTTGGTCGCTTAGTGGGATGGGAGTGGGATATCTATCAAAATAAATGTTTTGTTACTCAAAACAACGGTTTTTCAATTTTTCACAAATGCACTATTTTTAATTTTTTCCTATTTTTGTGAAAAACCTTACAAATAAAACTTATACTGAGAAACTAGACAAATTAACCTTTCCGAAGGTATGTAACATACCTAACTAAAATTTCATACCCTCGATACTGTAATACCCAGAATATGTTAACCTCAGGAAAAAAATCACTTTTTTTCTATAGAAATGTTGTAAAATTATTATTTTTTATTTATTTGTAATAATAATTAAATTAATATATAATAATAATATTAAAAATAAAAAGATAAATAATTTATTAAAATGTAATCTTAATTACATTACATCCATTTATATCATAACTATTTTTATACTTAATTTATTGTAGCTGATGAAGTATTAAAGTCTTGTAAATTTTTAAATACCCAGTCTTTCATCCAGCTTTTTTGCCGCCTTTATTTACTGCGTTTTTTTTGTCAATCCTTTCTTGGCGTTACTAGGTTCAGCTGTTGATTTCGCTGCTGGTTTATTTGTTGGCTTTGGAAAGAAATCGCATTGAATAGAGTCAGACAACGTTTTCATCTTGAGTCTTCCATCGACAAACGGTATAAAAGCATGGTATTGAGCGTTGCCATCGATTGTTACCGCAGCATCGAATATTTCAATATTTTCAATAGTTCCTCATGATCCTCTTTGCTACTAAAAACTATTTTAGTTTCTTTACAATAATTCTTTGCCCAATGAAATAAAGCAGTCGCATCTAAGATGCGATCTTGATGAGAGCACTGGAGGCTATACTTCGCTGCATTTCTTTTAAGGTTTACTCCAATACCATCACATGCTCCTTTACCGTGAGCAGTAGGATGAAAATGCCACTCAGCTGGCATTCCAAAATTTTTTTCATGAGCCATAAGATTTGCGAAGCTACTTTTGTTTTTAAAATATTGGCGAGCTCCGTCCGAAACGTATTATACAGGGTGCGGCTAAAGTAACTATATGATTTGTTTCCAAGCGCAATACGAAGTCCTCAGTATTTAGTTTTTGGACTACTTGGATTTTGTAAGGGAAGAGGTGCAAATCGTGTTTTAAAATTCGCCGAAGAGTGCGGTCAGAAAGCTGCAACTGGGAAGATCGTCTTCTCGTTGATGTCTGCGGATTTTCTTCGACGCTCTGTCGCACAGCATCAATATTTTCGGCCGATCTGCCAGTTCGAGGTCTGCCCGTACGTCTTGAATCTCCGACAGTCCCATATTCAGCAAAATTATTCACCAACGAACGAATGGTTGGACCCGTTGGAGCAGTTCTTACACCATAAAATCTTCTGTATGCACGTTGAGTATTAATTATCGAACGATGATTTTCAATGAATAGAAAAAAAATCTTAGTTCTTTGCGCAATTGTACAGCGTTCCATTTTTTAATTATTCTCCCAAGTTTAATTTCTGAAATAGGAAAAAAGAAAAAGTTAAATACTCGCAAGCAAAGAAGTTACAATTGTTTTACATCATATAGTAACTTTAGCCGCACCCTGTACCTTCTTTACTGTAAATTTAGATTTTAGATATTTTAGTATTATCTTCTGGTATTCATAAACTGCACCGGTATCATGTTTTAAATGGTCGGATATGATTGCCATACTTTTGTGTTCCAGTTTATCTCTTTCATGTAGTAAATAACTACCGTGAATATAGTTGCTTGGTCGTTATTGAAGTGGAATGCTTGTATGGAATCCTGAAGAACATATTTATAGTTTTCTGTGATATCATATGAAATAACGAATTCACCAGACTTCAAATGTATCTTCAAATCCTTGAAGAATGACCATTGCTCTTTGACTTAAAAGTCATGGGTTCTCAAGTTTAGCAATCCTGTACACATTTCTTCCGCAAAATCATCCACATTTAAAATGATTGTTTTCAATGTGCATCTATCAGTCTGAATCCAAGAACCAAATTTGACCTCCTCTATATATTCTCGATCTAAAGAGTTGATTAAATTTTCTTTGATGAATGTGGTTTTCGGGCAATTGGTACATTCACCTAAGTGGCAAGAAGTTGTTGCGTTAGGACACATAGTCAATTTAAGGCATTCGCGGTAATCGTGTAAATCTTCTGCCGAATCATCTGTTAAATACTTTAAGTTGATTTCCTTCAACATCAGTTTAACAATTTCATGGTAAATGCAAACGCATACTGTGTGAGTTCCGCTGCTTCCTGCCAAAACGCAATGGTTTGGCCTCATTAGGGTAAATTTTGGGTAAATTGGGTAAATTTTTTTCGAGGGTATGAAATTTTAGTTAGGTATGTTACATACCCTCGGAAAGGTTAATTTGTCTAGTTTTTCAGTATAAGTTTTATTTGTAAGGTTTTTCACAAAAATAGGAAAAAATTCAAAATAGTGCATTTGTGAAAAATTGAAAAACCGTTGTCTTGAGTTACAAAATATTTATTTTGATAGATATCCCACTCCCGTCCCATTTTATGATGAACAAACCACGCGCAGAATCCTGCGAATATGTTGCAACGGTAGATGTCCAACTTTTGTGGTAAGAATCCTGAGGTTAGCGTTGAAAGGTTCGACAAAAAATTGGGAAGACAAATAAATGTCGATTGCCCAAGCATTGTAGCAGAATATAACAAGTTTATGAGGGGGATTCTTTCATAGGGCGCAATAAAATCAAAATACGCTCTAAGAAGTGGTATATGCGTCTTCTTTATCACTAGGTAGATACCGCCTTGGTCAATGCTTACCTTTTATATAAACGCGCTGTATTACAAAAAGGCAACAATATCGACGAAACGTTGCCAGATTTTCGTTTTACAGTGGGTGAAACGCTTTGCAAAATGGGAACAAATGCAACAGCTCGTGGAAGAGCTTCGGTATTAACAAAAAGTCTTTCCATATTTTAATAATTATCATTTTAGAGGAAGCATCCAAGAAGTTTGCCAATTCCCCAAAACGAATTTCGACTAGATCATATGGAGCATTGGCCCAAATGTATAGATAATCGAAATACATGCAAATTGCCGGGCTATAATGGAAAAGTGCGACACAGTCTTATGCTTTAATAAGTCAAGAAATAGTTTTAAAAAATTTCATACAGAATAGTTCTTCAAATATAAATTAAAGCACAAGCTTTCCTGTAATAATATTATTTCTAATTAAAAATAAAAACATGAATTAAATAAAAACTGTTTTCCACAAATTTGAATTAATATTTCAGTCTACCATTTTTACAAACATTTTTGGATCATTGAAACCGATAAAATGTGAAGCTACAAAAAAATGCAAGATAGTACATTGCCATGGAACTGCTGCATGATATTGCATATATGCATTATTACGTAACTCCTATAATACACAAAGGAAGTCAACCAAATTTAATTTCTGCAATCACAACTTAACATGTTACAATAATAAAACCCAAAAAAATGTTGTCTTTAAGGAAATTATCATGCAACGAAGGGTTATTTATTGCTACTTTTTTGCATTTTTTAATTTAAATTCTTATTTATCACATATGTTATGTTAGTATTAATAAAATGTACAAATATTTAATTCATTTATTTTTAATTCTAAATTTAAAAAAAAAATTAACATGAACATAATATTAAATATGTAATGAAATTAAATTGAAACATTGAAAAAAAAGTACAGTGTTTTCATTTATAAAATTAGTATAATTTTTCTTAATATGGCAATTCCGCACCTTTTACTTGATACCGATTGGAGAAATTTCTTTGTTATCTAGTTAAGAATCACAAATTTCTTAGTTTGATAACTTAGAAAATCACCATATAAAAAATGTGCCTTTTAAGTTAAGAAGACTATAATCGGATTATTGAGGTGCACTTGAGAATTAACGTTGGAGATTTGAGAAACGTATTTGATCTCAAATGCTTCCCAAGTTGATAGCAAACAAAAATGTTTATTTTGTTAAATTTGTTAATGTGTTTGCAAAAAAATGAACTTGTGTTCTTCATTCACAATAAAATTGATTAGCATAAATTTAGGGTCAATAATTTATTAAATGAAAAATAAAATTTCCTAGAATTTGCACTCGAATTTCGAGGGCTGGAATCTGTCAGTATGTATATCAAAGCGAAAGCATGTATGTTTGTTTGTTTGTTGCTTATAGAAGCCTAAACCATTGGACCTATCTTCCTGAAGTTTTTACAGAGTAAAGCAGCTACAGACTGTAACTATTTCTGATATTTTTAGTGGGCGTGGCACCTCTCATACAAAGTGTATTTTTAATATCATAATGCTGCGATATGTCTAAGTTCGTTGAATGATTTTCGGGTTTTTTATTTTTTGAAAATTGTACCTCTCCATGTTATCTTCGTTCTTCCTGGTTTCCTCGCACCTTGAGGGCTCAATTCGAGTGTTTCATGGCAAATTTCATTGTATGATTGTCTTAGCGTATGACCAAGACATTTATATTTTCTCCTCTTTATTGGAGTGTTGAAGTTGTCTTCATCGGCGATTTGGAGAAGCAGTTCGTTTGTATTTACTCTAGGCCACCAAATTCTTAATATGTTTCGCAATCATCTGTTGGTAAATGTTTGTATATTGTGCTTGATGTCTTCGTTTACCAGTCAAGTTTCGGATCCGTATAGCAGTATAGTCTTTCTGTAGGCATTGCATATTTGGAGCTTGGTCTTGGAGGAGAGGGGGTTTGACTTCCATATATTTCGAAGATTGTTTTGACCTTATGTATTCGTGAATTTACGGTACCGATACTACCGAAGTAGCAAAAGTTGTCAACGTTTTTAATTGGCGCGTTTAGCCAAAAAAAATTGGTGGTTGGTAAGATTTTCGTCCTATGTGCATTGATTTGTTGGTCATATTTGGACGCTGTTAAAGTAAAGTACTCTATCTGCCTCTGAATATTGTTCTTGTTTTTCGACATTAGAAGAAGGTCATCGGCATAGTCGAGATCCTCAAGTTGTTCATTGATTCTATACTGTATGCCTGTATTTCCACCTGATGTTGTCGAGAGTATTTCATCAAGTGCTGTAAAGAATAGGATAGGGGGCAACATTATATCTCACCGCTTATTGTGTAGAAAGTTTCAGTAATTCTTCCACAATATGTCACTCGCATTTTGGAATCGTCATATTGTGGCCTTATCAGGGTAATTATTATATCTGGTAGTCCTTTGTTAGCAAGAACATGCCATATTTTTCTCCGATCAATGGTATCAAACGCTTTTTCGAAGTCAACAAAAGTGAGATATAGTTTTGAGTTATATTCGTTACAATCTTTAATTATAAGACGTAGGCTGTTAATTTGGTCTACGCACGAACGAATGAGACGTAAACCAGCTGACACCTTTCTCTAGTGGTTGAAGAATTACTTTATTGAAAATTTTACACAGTACTGGGCTTAGAGTTATACCTCCAATTTCCACATAGCTTAACGTCCCCTTTCTAGGGAATTTTAATTTCAAGACTCTTCTTCCAGTCTTGTGGTATGGCCTCCGTATTCCTTAATAGCGGGTGTAAGATTGTTGCGGTGATCTGAGAGTCGGACTTAAATAGTTCGGCTGGCAGAATATCGATACGGGGGCTTTACTATTATTTAGTTGATAGATAGCGGTTGTAGTTTCAATGGAATCAGGTGATTTGTTATTGCTAGAGCTTGTATGTGAACATGGTTTGTTTCCTAGTTATCATCGGGGTTATTGATATGGTTGAGAACTTCTTGGAAATGTCCATCTATATAGTTGGTCTTCCACAGTTCGTCAGGATTTTTCCAGATTTATCGTTAATTAGTATACTGTGGGCCGACTTCTTGCTAGACAGTTTCCTAATTACATCAAAAAAAATTTTTATATTTCCAATATTAGCACTGGCTTCGTCTTCTGATGCTAGGCTATTAAAGTAGTTACGTTTGTGTGAGATCACCTAATATTACTGTTAGTAGCCATGCCGGAACTGAACGTAATCGGATAAGTGGGCGTTGCACCTCACAAAGAAAGGAAATGTAGATGTCATACATCTATGTCGGCATAAGTCTCGTGTCTCCCGGCACATTGACATATCCTCACGTTGCTCTGAACACTGGATAGGAATATGCGGCGTCCACCGACCCACCAGGTTGCAAAATCACTTTTCTTTAAGAATTGTACACGTGGAAAACAAATCCCAACCATTGTTTGAGAGTCGAGGTCTAAATTGCTTGCTTTACCCGTCATTCAAAACGTTATTCTGCTGTATTACGATGCCTTCGAAAAACCACGCAAATAAAATCGCTACCGAAGTCTGGTGGCTCTTCTCTCCCTTCATTTTCACATTATATCTTTCATTCTCGTAGGAATGTGTAAGGAGGACCTGTCAAAGTTATACCGCCTTTCCGTGATTTATCTAGTATGCGTTACCGGCCTAGTGCAGACGAACTGGTAAGAAAAACAGCTTCTCTCGATGCTTCTTTCACGGTGTCATTTGGAATTATTAAGTGAAGAATTGCCGTGTGGAAAATAGATGAAAGAGTACTGACATCTGCAGGATTGCGAGGCAGACGTAAGCTAACTATAAATCCAGTCTCAACTCAAAATATCCCCTCAGTAGGAGTAGAAGGTGCTTTTCAAAGATTACGGTCTTGTTGGCGGGATGTTGGCTGATCTGTAAACATGCAGGAGGACTGAGACTGTAGCACAATAATCACCGCCGCAGCTCTAAAAGACCTGGAGAAGAGGAGACAGTATAACATCTCCTTTTCTCTTTTACTAGTGTGCAGCTTTAAGCATTGCCAGGTGTAAAATACTACGCAGGAACACACTGGATGACTTTTCTGAGATATTGGACTTATAACTGATTGATCGTACCAGTTATCTCTATAGTATCTAGTACTTTTTAATCATTTTTGAGCAGTGTGGTTTTTCAAATCAAAGTCTTGCTGTTCATTCACTGTCATTTAGACCAACCAACCAACCATGTGATGATCGAAAATTTGTAACACATTCAGATCCGTAATTTATGATCTTGTGCACTTCTTTGGATGGAATTTTATCGCAATTGTATAAGATGTCGTTTCTTTATGGGAAAAAAACATGTATGCGGCGAGGGTGTAATAAGTATTTTCTTTTGTTTGTAAAATGCACTTGCTAATAAACCGGTTGACTCAGAAACAATATCAGAGTCAATTTAACGATGTTCGTTTGTCTTATATGTAAAAACATACCATCTTATTTGTTAAATAATCAATTATATTCTCGTTCTTATAGAAGACCTTTTGACAGATGAAACCCTCTTCATTCCCCAAAGAAATATACCCGTATAGTATATTTAGTAACTGAAAGAATTGGTCATCTGACTCTTATACATAATTGATTATTAACTTTCAAGCAAAACATGTTTTCTTTATATATATCGACAAGTTTTCCCGAAAAAAAAACATATTAAATTACATACTTGTGAAATATAAAACCGAAGATTAAAAAAATGAATAAAATTCAAACAACAATCGCGCATACATAAAATAATAAAATGGCAAAATAACAAGAATAAATTTGATTATGCAAAATTGAAGTAACAGTCAGAATTTTGAATAAAATGTACAATTGATATGCGAAACACAAAGTAGTGTCAAATAAGTCACATACGCGACATGTTAACCGAAGACAATGAACACAAATTTCAACTCGTGTGTATAAAATATTTTTTACAAAAAAGAATTTCTTTTTTTTTTATTGAAAATAATAAGAAATTTATTTCTATAGTTATATGTAATTTACAAACAATTTTGAAATGTTTTCTTATAAATACGTTATATTGTTTAGTAAGTTTACTGTATACCCACTTACTTCACAAACAGGAAATGTTGGAAATAAAACTAAAAACTAACATCTCATTTAACTAAAAAAAAAACAACAAAATATATTAACAATTGTCATTATTGTATTTTTTTGTTTTCTATAAGTTATTTGTGTGTCAAGTCATGGAATATGATATGTTCCTTAATGAAAGACTATTGTGTATGGCAAAATAATCATCATCAACGGCTGAGTTGTACAAATATTCATATGAGTAAATGAATGAATGAGTGAATGAATGACTGAACGAATTCTTTTGTATGGTGGCACTTATTTCAGTTTTGTTTAGCACGATAAGTTTTCGAACTGAGGAAAAAACTCAATTACTTAAGTACAAAAAATGTAAGAAAATATTTGGAAACCCCATAAAATGCTGTAATTATATTTGCTTCGGTTAAGTGAGCACTAGGCAGGTGGGATACTTTTTGAATGTTGGAAGAAATTTATATTAAGCTAATTTTTGTACAACTAACAAGAAAGGCTTCATTGGTCCACCACCACATCACGGTGAAACTTGGACAAGTTATAGAACATAAGTGATTCAATATTAAGTTTAGATGGTAAGAAAAAGGTATACGAAGCGACCAAAGAAGCTGTAAAATGTTAGGGGATTTTGCCTCACTTGCCAAATCGATTAACTCCACTTTGTGTTTTTTTTTTCACTTCAATACCAAAGCGCTCGAAACAAATTTCTCTAATAATAAGGATTAACATTATTAACATTAACTTAGTTTTTAGAGATATTTATTTGGAGTACTTGCCACAGCTCCTTCAACGTCACCCCATAGATGTTCGATGTGGGGATCAAGACTGTACTGGATGATGGCCACTCCAAAACATTAATGGAATTTTCAACAAAACAATATTTTGTTAACTTCGCCGTTTGCATCGGACCGTTATCCTGTTGGAATTGCCAAATTTCTGTATTGGTCCAACACCATCTCCAACCATAATTGATCCTCCACCATGCTTCCCTATGCATAAATCATAGCTAGGAATAAAGTCTTAATTTATAGCCCATCTAACGTATCTCCGATCACCAGGACCAAGTCACATATTTCCATTGATTTCCACTCCAACTCCAATAAGACTTGGCGAAATGTACACAGTTTCCTATGTACCAAACACCCTGCAATAGTCCGCTTGGACATTGCAATACTGAATTTATTTTTAATATCGCATTCTATGTCTGTGGTTGATATTCTTGGGCTGGCTATGGAAATTCGCCTGATCATAAGATCGATGTATTCGAAAAACAATATACTCTTTGACAAACTATTACTTTACTAAGAAGATTATATATAATAACAACAACAAAGCTTAGTACATTTAATAACAAATAGATTAATCGATACAATACAAGTGTTTCGGGTAGAAAACGTTACGGTAAATTTGCAAATATTTTAATTATGCTCATGAAGCACTATAATATAAAGGGCATTTCAAATTATCTGTGAACAGCTGTATATTTATAATAACACTAGATGTAACAAGGTGTGCTCCGCTACGCCCTCCTCCCCCCGCATCGTAATGAAAGGGCTCGAACGAAGTCCAAAGACATTTAATATTTGGTTTGTGTGGGGGTTCCACGCCCCTTTGTCTGGTTCTGCCCATTTTTTGTCTGACTACTCAAGTTAATAATAGACGACATAAGACATATTTGCAAAGCTGTCTCTGTCACAGTACGCGAGATATATGATATTGAGAAATTATGAGAGGTACCACGCCCACTAACATTAAAAGCTCTGCCTATCATACCCAATAATATTCAGTCAATATATGTGATATTAAAAATTTACTTTGTATGGGCGGTGCCACGCCCACCAAAAGTACTAAAAAAATTATAGCCTATAGCACTTCCCATATCACCAGTAAGACTCTGTGAAAATTTTAGGAAGATCAGGTGTCGAAATGTCGCATTCGTTATCGAAATTTTTCGATCGAAATTATTTTTTTATTTGCCAAAATAAAATACTAAGAGAAATTTTACTCTGTCAAAGCTAACGAGTTATGGACCATAGTAAAAGTGAAACGATGTCTGGCGATCGCCCGTCTTCTTTAAATAATAAACCAAAATATGGAATTTCGATTGATTTTACTCGATATCGAATGCGACGATTTGCCCCCAGATCAGTAGTTACGGAGATTACCTCCTACAAACAAACAAACACACATTACCTCTTTATTATATTAGTATAGATTGATAATTTTAAGCTTTTTAAAAGTTTTTGAAACTTAACAATAAATAAATAATTTATAATTGTGAAATCAAAATTTCGCTCTTTCCACGTAATGAGAAAGGAATATGAATTTTTTATACTGACCTTTTTTTAAGTAAAGCTAAATTAGAGTAAAATGCGCAAAATTTCAATTATATTCATTAAAAAATATGCACACAAAAATTAAACAAGAAATAAATTTAGAAGAAATATTTTGTTGGCGGCCGATGTTTCCCGAGATATGGACCACCAAGGTTTTGACATTGATTTGTATATAACTTTGTTATTTATTATCGGATTTCATCAATACACTCAAAGCAGTTTTTGTGCGGCCTTTTTATGTGCGTTTTTCTTTTTGTGCGATTTGTTTTGTGCGTTTTTTTTTTGTGCGGTATATGAAAATTTAACAAATTTAGTAATTTTTTGCTAATGAGAAAGTTGATGATTTCAGAACACATCAATTGAATTTCAGAAAACAGCAATTGAATTTCAGAAAACATCAATTGAATTTCAGAAAACATCAATAGAACTTCAGAAAATATCAATAGAACTTCAGAAAACATAAATTGCATTTCTGAAATTCATTTAATGTGTTCTGAAATAAATTTGATACTTTCTGAGATACAATTGATACATTCTGAAATACAATAGAGACTTTCTGAAATTCAATTGATGTTTTCTGAAATACAGTTGATGCTTTCAGAAATTCAATTGATGTTTTCTGAAATGCAATTAATGTTTCATGAAATTCTATTGATGTTTACTAAAATTCTATTGATGTTTTCTGAATTTAATTGATGTTTTCTGAAAATCAATTGATGTTTCTGAAATTCAGTTGATATTTTCTGAAATTCAATTGGTGTTTTCTGAAATGCAATTGATGATTTCTGAAATGCAATTGAAGATTTCTGAAATAAAATTTATGTTTTCTGAAATTCAATTGATGTTTTCTGAAATGCAATTGATGTTTTCTGAAATACAATTGATGTTTTCTGAAATGCAATTGAAGATTTCTGACATAAAATTTATGTTCTCTGAAATACTAATGATGTTTTCTGAAATACAATTGATGTTTTCTGAAATACAATTGGATAATGTTTAGTTGTTTCGTAAGGCATAAAAAAAATTATTTTTAGTTGCGTTGCGAAAACTATTTTTTATAGCTACTCGTGAAGTTTTGTGCGATTTTTTTAATGCGTTTTTTTTAATGCGGTCCCTATCCATCGCACAAAAACAGGTTTGAGTGTATATGTATCATTGGAACGCTTACTTGAGTTCTGAAAATCCCTAACTCCTAAAAAAAAAAATAGAACAATCGGGGTGTCGCATAACGAAAGCCTCTTCAAAAATCTAAAATTTTAGAAAAACATTTAAAAAAAATTACTAAAGAATTTGATATAATGATGATTTTTACAGTTAGGCGACTATAGCGGATCAAGAAAAGAAAGTTATTATCAAAAGAATTTTTATTTGTTGCATAGTGGAATTACCTCAAACTTTTCTTACTGACTAAACACAAATTCACCATATTTTGGAATTTTGTACCATAACAGGCTTTCGAATATGTTCACTCAGATTTTAGGATGTTTTGGCACAGGATTGAACGAACAACTAATGATCCACAATACGCAGAACGGCTACAAGGAACAGTTTGTGAGTATATATCGATCCAAATTTAAAGTTTATTATACGTACTGTATATTTTAAATAAATGAAAATGTGCATTTTTAATGTCCATATTTTAAATCAAATAAAAACAAACAAATAAGCGAAAAAAAAAATAATTATAAGTTTTAATGGGGGATTTAGTAATTTGTTTATTATCATATCAAGAAGACACTTTCATGCAGTTGTCATATCTAAAACATATTTTCGACCTAACAAAAATTTTTAATTCTGTATATTAAATTAAAACAAGAGACTATCTCTTAGGCCCAACTAATTGGATAAAGAAAATAAGCATAAACCAAAGTTGAATGGCATTGTTATTAATTATTTTGCCTTCGGATACGATAAAAACTCATATCGGATGTTATATTTATATGGGGACTAGGTCGAAAACTGGACCGATCCTGACCATATTTGGTAAGGTCACCTCTTTTCATACCCTATACCACTATGTGGTTTGGGTATAATGACTTTGTGCTGCTGTTTGTAACAACCAAAAATATTCATCCTAGACCCATCTTTAATTATACCGATCGACTCAGAATCACTTTTTAAGTCGAAATAGCCATGTCCGTCCGTCTGTTTGTCCATGTAAAGCTTGTAATCAAACTACAGGTCGCAAATATGAATATATTTTGTTGAAATTTGATATATAAGCTTCCATCGGCAATGGGATGAACGCTGTTGAAACTTATGAGAATCGGTCCATGTTCAGACCTAGCCCCCATACAAATGACCCCTATGAAATCGCCATAAATTGCCATAAGTTCCAAATTATCATATAGATCTCAGTCAAATTGGGTTTGTATGTGTTTAATACATCCACTAAACAGTAGTTCAAAATTACTGCATATAGGAAAATTCTTAGTCATAGGCCCCATATAGACTTGCTTCCCGATCTTCACCTAAATCTATCAAAAAACAAAAATATTGCAGAGATTTTTCTCAAATTTGGTTTGTACATATTTTTTCAAAATATAAGTGACTTTACCAAATATGGTCAGGATCGGTCCATTTTTCGACCCAGTCCCCATATAAATATAGTATCCGATATGAACTTTTTCATATCTGCAGCGAAACAAATTAATAAAAATGCCACTCAAATTTGGTTTATGCTTATTTTCTATATCCAGTTAGTAGGGCCTGAGAGAAAGGGTATCTAAACCGTGATATAGGGTATCGTATAGTTGGGCTAGACCGACTATAACTTTCTTACTTGTTTTTTTTTTTTTTGCAAAAATGTATAAATACCAAATTTGAGAAAAATCTGTGCAATATTTTTGTTTTTCAATCTATTTAAGTGAAGATCGGAAAGCAGCTTTATATGGGCGCTTTGAAAAAACGGAAAAATATTAGTAATGTAAGTACAAAAGGCATTGATAATATAGCTACACCAAATGAAATTATAAAACCTTTAAAAATATTGTCCTAAATTAAATTATTATTATTTAGCGAATTTTTCAAGTATATTTGCACCCATGATATTATTGTACTACTTGAAACTCATATAGAAGAGAACAAAATTGATCATTTTAAAAAGTATTTCGGAATTTTAAAATATTTTGGAAAGCGGCTAATAGAACAAGTAATCATGGGAGGTCAATTGGGGGTTGTATGTACAGATGCTATTAATAATAGTTTGGTGGATGAAGGATTATGTTATAAATTTAGCAGAGTTCGTGACGTTGATATTATAAAACTCCGCACGAATTATGAAACAATATCAACAATACCAGTATATTTTAGAAGCGCTATCTGGGAAAACGAGTTTCATGCTGCCCAACAAACATTCAGCAATGAAAATGTTATGAACCCTATAATAACACTGGTCTACAAATTAAAAAAAAAATATTGACTGCAGAAACGAAACATGTTTTTTAACTAATCTGGGTGTACTGAATTCGAATCTGGGATAAAAATTAAGCTATCATGTCTTGTTCATTTTTTATCGCTTGCTGGCAATACTGTAAGACAGTCAATACTGACACTACAATTTCACAATTATTAATTTGACAGAAGCCCACATTCATTCTAAATCTTCATAATAAAGGGTTTTTCTATAAGAGTGCTACAAAAGTTTTTTTAAATAAAACAAAAACGGTTTTGGATATCAATGAAATTCTTTATTCGTGTGAAAGTACGTTCGATGCCATTATGTATGGAAATCGATCTGTTTTGCATGGCCACCACGGGCACGCTTGCAGAAGTCCAGACGCTGAACCCAATTTTCGACGGTTTTCAAGCATAAATCGGCGGATACTGCCGCAATATCACGTTCGATAGTCGTACGAAGTTCATCAATCGTCGCTGGCTTGTTGGCATAGACCATAGACTTGACGTAGCCCCACAGGAAATAGTCTAACGGCGTCAAATCGCACGACCGAGGCGGCCAATCGACTGGACCATTTCGTGAGATAACACGTTCTCCAAACTTGGTTTCCAATAAATTGATTCTGACATTCGCTGTGCGGGTTGTGGCGCCGTCCTGTTGGAACCACATGTCCTCCAAGTCCATATCATCCAATTGGGGCCACAAATATTCGGTTATCATTGAACGGTAGCGATTCCCATTCACAGTAACGTGCCGGTCTTGATCATCACGGAAGAAGTACGGCCCAATGACGCCGCCGGACAATAAACCGCACCAAACCGTAATTTTTTCGGGATGCAATGATGACTCATGGAGTACGTGTGGATTGCTGTCTGACCAATAACGCATATTTTGTTTATTGACGAAGCCATTCAGACAGAAATGAGCCTCATCGCTGAAGATGATTTTTCGATGAAAATCCGAATCATTTTCTAGTTGTTGCTCAGCCCAATTCACGAACATACGACGCTTCTGGTGACCAAGCGGCTTCAACATTCGCCACAACGACGTCACAAAGATGCCCAACGCATGTGAGAGACACATTTGGGCTTTCTTCAACTGAAGCCTCAGCGGCAGCAATATTCTCGACACTACGGGCACTTCTTTGTCTCACTGGCACGGGAACATTTTGTACTGTGCCTGTGGATTCAAATTTATCCACTAGACGATCAATTGTTGATCTGCTAGGACGATTATGACGACCATAAATTGGATGTAGCGCTCTTAACGTTGAGGCCATTGACTCCGAATTTCGGTAGTAAATTTTGATAATTTCGACTCGATGTTGGCTCGTATATCTTTCCATCATGAAATGGCAAACCTTATTGAAGAGAAATGTCAAATGTAGTGTCCCTGTTGAAAAACCCTTTAGTAGCGTTAAAGCATGTCAGGGAGATCCCGTGTTACTGATTCAAGCTATTTTGGCGTTGCGTGTAGTGAATATTCGGTTAGGAAAAATATCTGCAATATCAGAATCATTCAAATATGCGTATTTACATTATTTTGTTTCTGCTGTCAGAAACTTGGACAAACCGTGGACACAGACAATGTTTTGCCATAGTTGCAGAAGTGTTTTATACAAGTGGTCAAATGGCAAGAAGATCTATTTCGATTTTTAAATTCCAGTACTGTGGAGAGAGTCAAGTAACCAACAAACCATCGGTTTTCAAACTAGTTCAACGTCCACCGAATGATCCATTACCAGTCATTCCCACTGCTACGAGCTGTGAGTCCGAAACATCTTTCACCACCAGTGCCAGGTTGTATGAGGCTGACGATGAACGCCATTTAGTGACTTAAGCTCAGCTGATTGATCGAATTCGGGATTTACATTTAACGAAGCAAGACGCAGAATTACTAGATTCAAGCATGCAGCAGTGGAAACATCTTGCAGTTGGGACAAAAGTAACAGTCTATAGGGTAGAAGCTTGGAATTGGTTTCATATTTTGAAAAGAAACACTCTATTCCGTACTGTACTGATGTTGAAGGTTTATTTCAAAAAATGAACCAGCCATATGACTGAATAGAGATTATTTATTGATGGCTCTAAGTACAGTTTAAAGCTCTTCATTTGCATAATGGCAATGAAAAACCATCCATACCAATTGTTTATGCCATTAATACAAAGGAAAATTACGAATCAAATTTTGACATAATTCAGATACAACGATCATAAAAGGAAGATTTGTGGCGACCTTAGGTGTGTGATTTAAATTTCTTTGTACATATAGTATAGACCATTGTAGATAACGGTGACTTAATCTGTTTCAGGACATTAGTTTGTTGACTAGTATGCAAAGAGGTTTCACAAAATATTGTTGTTTCCTTTGTCTATGGGAAAGTGGCGCTACTTGTCATCATGACGTCAGAACACAGTGGCCAGAAAGAACTAAGTATTCACCAAGAAAACAAATAAACCATTAATTGATCCAAATGACGTTTTTCTTCCGCATATAAAATTGGGTCTTTTTAAGAACTTTGTCAAGGCTCTGGACAAAGATGGTGCAGCATTTAAATAATTGTTAATAATTGTATGCTAAAATCAGGAAGCTTTGAATGATGGCAATTTTATACAATGTTTATTGGAGAAAGAATATGCAGCCTGGAAATCTTTCAAGAGCATCGTGAGCAGTTTTCTTGGAAACAATAAGAATGAAAACTACAGACAAATTGTTGCTGAATTGTTGAAAAATTATCACGAATTAGATGCACGAATGTCACTCAAAATGCATTTTCTTCATTCGCATTTAAATTTTTTTCTACAAAACCTAGGTGCGGTGAGCGACGAGCAAGAGGAGCGTGCTCAGCTAGATTTAATGAAAATTAAAAGAAATTATCAAGGATTTTGGGACAAGATCTTGCTGGGAGACTACTGCTGGACTCTAATACGTGAAACTAAAGCAACAAAATACAAACGACGTTCAAATAACGCCATTCACTTTTGAAAATTCATTGATTTTTCAATAAACTAATGATTTCTTATTCCCAATTTTTAATATTCCCAATTTTTAAAAAAGGTGAATACGATATACCAATTAACTACAGAGGGATATCGTTTATGAATTGTGTTGCTAAAATTATTAAGGGTGTGAGTAATTGGAGATTATTTACGTGGGCTGAAAAATATAAGATTTTAACGGAATATCAAGCAGGCTTTACAAAAAATTATTCAACAGTCGATAATATATACAATCTTTCGGCAATCGCGCATTTGAAATTTAATGAGAAAAGGAAAGTAGATGCATTTTTTGCCGATTTCAAAGCCGCTTTCGAAGTTTCTAGGAGACTACTTTTTTATGAACTTCATTCAATGGGAGTTTCAACAAAGATTGTGAATTTTCTTGATTCTGATATGGTATCACCAAATCTGTTGTGTGGACAGAGGAATTTGGAACGAAATCTGGGGTGAAACAGGGGTGGCTTCTTTTGCGCTCTATATTAATGATTTCCAGGAGGCACTGGGTTATGGTTTTTGTATAGAAAATGAAAACATCAGATAGCTCTTATATGCAGATGATATTGTTATTATGGCAGACAATATTAAAATATGATTAAAAAATTGGAAAAGTATTGCGATGATTGAAACCTTGATGTCAACCTAAATATGTCAGAAATTATGGTATTTAGAAATGGTGGAAAAAACTCGAGAGAAGAGAGATGGTAGTTTAAGGGCAGTGAGATTAAAATTGCACTCACTTTCTGTTGTTTAGGAATGCCACTGACTCTAAACATGATATCTAAGCAACATAATTGAAATATTTATGCAAAAAAACAGCATATAAAGGGTGATTTTTTAGCTATTATCTTTTTGGCAACACTGGTTTAAACAGCTGACGCACGTTTCGTGTTTTGTTTCATTGCCAAACATCTTCAGTTTGGTCTATAATTTAACCATGAATCGTCTTACAAACGAACAACGCTTGCAAGTTATTGAATTTTATTATCAAAATGCGTGCTCTGTTAAGAAAGTTCATCGCGCGCTTTTTTACCGAAAAATTGTGTTCAGCAATGAAGCTCATTTTTGGCTCAATGGGTACGTAAATAAGCAGAATTGTCGATTTTGGAGTGAATATCAGCCAGAAGCATTGGAAGAGCTACCAATGCATCCAGAAAAAGTCACAGTTTGGCGCGGTTTATGGGCTGGTGGCATCATTGGACCGTACTTCTTCAAAGATGATGCGAATCGTAACGTAACTGTGAATGGTGAGCGCTACCGAGAGATGATATCCAACTTTTTTTTTGCCCAAAATGCAAGAGCTTGACTTGCACGACATGTGGATTCAACAAGACGGTGCCACATGCCACACAGCACGCGCAACAATGGACTTATTGAGAGGCGAGTTCGGTGAACATTTTATTTCACGTTCGGGACCGGTCAATTGGCCGCCTAGATCGTGCGATTTAACGCCTTTAGACTATTTTTTTGTGGGGCTATGTTAAAGCTCATGTCTATACAGACAATCCCGCTTCAATTGACGCATTGGAAGACAACATTGAAGCATTTATTCGTGAGATACCGGCCGAAATGTTGGTCAACATTTGCATGAAATAATCTTCAAACATTAAATTATATGGACCGTACTATCGATTCAAATAAAGATT
Organism: Cordilura impudica; assembly: GCA_963682025.1. Taxonomy (NCBI): domain Eukaryota; kingdom Metazoa; phylum Arthropoda; class Insecta; order Diptera; family Scathophagidae; genus Cordilura; species Cordilura impudica. The sequence continues at coordinate 299,679,782 of OY821517.1, forward strand.
TCATGCATTTTTCTGGATTATATGTGTTTTTTTTTTGGAAAGCTTTCCTATAGCTCTTAAAAAATCACCCTTTACTACACTTGGAACCATTTTTTAAGTAAGAAAAACATATCTGTTCGTGCGAAATGGCTACTTTTAAATGAAGCGTGTAGAGTTATTCAATCATACTAGCAGATTCCAGCACTCGAAATTCGAGTGCAATTTCTAAGCAACTTTATTTTTCAACTTAGCCAATTCACAAAGCAACACTTTTATTGTTTATTATTATTGTGATTGAAGACAACAAACTCATTAACAAACACATTAATAAATTTAATAAACACGCACATAGCATATATATAACTTTATGTATTGTTAGTAGCAACTTTAAATGCAATTTACTCAAAATAAAAGAAAAAATTTAAAAATCTGTAAATCAGCAAAACGGCTACAAAGAAATACCTTTCAAATAATGTACGTTTGGTCAAAATCGGGATAAAACGGTAGAACAAAACATCGGTCACAAGAAATCGCCTAGCCTATTAATATTATAGATTATTATAAACATATAATTTATAATTTAGCTTTTGAAAATAAAGAATTACTACTACTACTAATGGGAGTAATAAACACACATAAACCCAATTTTATCGAGATCTATATGATAATTTGCATCTTATAGCTATTAAGTCATTTGTCTGAACTTGCTCCGATTTTCACCAATTTCAACAGCATTCATCCTACGGCCGATATATATACCAAATATTATACACCAAATTTCATCAGAATATATTCATATTAGCGATCTGTAGTTTAATTACAAAGTTTACATGGACATACAGACAGACGGACGGACAGACGGACGGACAGACGGACATCGCTAAACTGATACAGAAATTGATTCCGAGTCGATCAAATATTTTTGGTATTTACAAACATCAGCACAAAGTCATTATACCCTACCCACATAGTGGTATAAATAGCTTGGTTTTAGGCCAAATGACTAATTTTTAACGTAATAAAATTTTTTTTTCCAAGATTTTGGCCAATGGCGCCCAATTTTTTTAAAAATTTATTTTTTAATCATAAATTTGGTGTTTTCTTTTTGTGGAGTATTTTATTTGTCAACCCCTTAATTTTAGAATCTAGATCATATGCGATTAGATATGCATCGATCATAGAATGTCCAACTAGGCTTCTTTGGATCAAATGTGGAAAATATGCACAAACCAAAACAATGGTAATTTGTTTGTTACCTTTTTTGGCCACCTAAATATGGGATTGAGCGCCGAAAAAATATTTCATTTAATTTTTCATATACACTTGTGCTCACATAATTAAGTCATGGGTATGCAATGAAATGTTTTTGTAGTTTTTCTCTTAAACCTATTTCTTCCGATTCTAACCTTACTATTTTGTGGAACCCTGCTATGCTAGCAGTTGTTTACATTGATTGAAGCAAAATTAAAAATTTGGGTATTCCCCGAAAAATGTGGAAAACGTCAAAAAGGTCATATGCGCTGTGCACACATAATTAAGTCACCACGAGTATCGTGAGCAAATTAGTGTTTTTTGCGGTTTAAATAATAAATAAATTAAAAACAAATAAATTAAAAACAAATAACATCAGCTGAAACGCTATGGGTAAACAAAAAAATTCGAATTCGGCTGAACGGAAAATAATATGGGATTGTTTCCAAAGATACAAAAATATTGCAAAAGTAGTGGATATTTTGAACTTTCCTCGTGGTAAAATTACAAATGCCATTACGCGTTACAAAAAATATGAAACTTTTGAAAATATTCCGCGCCAAAAACCGAGAAAAACGACTTTAAATGATGACAGACGCATTGCAAACCTGAGTAAAACTGATCCTTTTTAACTTCGTCGCAAATCAGAGCTAAAATGGAAACGGATTATGGCGTAAATGTTTCGTCGCAAACCATAAGACCACGTTTACAAGAAAACAATTCGCATGGACGAATGGCCAGGAAGAAACCGTTGGTGTCCTTGAAGAACACTATGAAGCGGCTCCGATTTGCGACTGACCATCTCGCTAAAAGCCTACATTTTTGGAATTTAATTGTTTGGAGCGACGAATCCAAGTTTAATGTTTTTTGAAATGATGGTAGACCATATGTGCGACGACCTCCACTTAAGGAATTGGATCCAAAATACATCAAAAAAACTCTGAAACACGGTGTCTCATCGGTCATGGTGTGGGGTTGCTTTACCGCATTCGGTGTGGGTCCTATAGTCAAGATTGACGGTATAATGAATGGGGAAATGTATAAGAATATACTAAAGGGAAATTTGGCCACAGAATAGGCTGACAATTTGCCGCTTGCGTGGATTTTCCAACACGACAATGACCCGAAGCATTGTTCGAAACTGGTTAAGTCATGGTTGGCAACACAGTCCATCAAGCTTCTGGAATGGCCGCCGCAGAGTCCGGACTTAAACCCTATTCAGAACTTGTGGAGCATAATAAAACGAGCCATTGCAGCACGAAAACCGGCAAATAAGGATATGTTATGGAACGTTATCCAAGAGGAGTGGCACAAAATCACTCCAGGCCAGTGCGCTTCTCTTGTAGCTAGCATGCCAAAGCGATGCTCCACAGTATTGAAGCAAAATGGTTATCCTACTAAATACTGAGGTACGCTAATGAAAAAATGGGACTCTCGACAAAATTTATTACTTATTTCTACAATTTCAACAATTTTTTTCCAGATGACTTAATTATGTGAGCAGCTCTTTTTGGCTAATTTCCAAGTTTTTTTATTTTTTTTAAAAGAACCAAAATTTTGTAATTTTTAATTTCAGTCTAAATTGATTGTTAACATATAAGAATAATAAAAAAAAAATATTAGAATTAAAAAAAGGGTTTACGTATTTTTGACAATAATGTCGAGTAGCATACTAGTGACTTAATTATGTGAGCACAAGTGTATATAATATTTCGATCTGCGGATGGCCGTCATAATGGCATCGTTATATGCGGAAAAAGCACCGTAAATATAACAGTCAACCTAGTAAACCTAATGGACAAAGTCTTATGAATGTATGCCTTGGATATTGAAGCCTAAACACAGAAAAAATATTGAATTTTTTTATTATTATTATTTATTCATGAAACATGACTTGGCTTAACATTTATTTTACTAAATCAACAATAATTATTTATGTAAGTAAGTATAAATATACATATACATTTTTTTTTGGGGTGAAGAAACCTACCAACAAATTACTTTTGCCCAACGTTTATTTATGCATGAATGTGAATGTGCGTTTTATTTTTTCATAATTCCAAATAAAAAAAAAATATACGGTTTTGTTTGAAATTCTTATCCCTTACTTATCGTCAAACTCACAAACTAACAAACTCACTTATTTACGTGTTGTTCTTGTTGTTGTTCTTCGATTGCAAACAGTGTATCGTATTTTATTTTAACGCTATTAGTTATTCCGTTGTTTTTTTTTTTATCTTAATGCGGTTTCTGTTTAAACCAAAAAAAAAAAAATAAATAATCCAAATGTATATTGAAACTTATATTCACAATACTCATAAGTCATTTACATTGTTAATGGTAAAATATTCGTATGAGGAAAAAAAATTAATTCCCAAATGTGTTAAAAAAAAAAGAAAATGTTGGCCTGGCCTTAGGTTTTTCTTTAGCTTTTACAAAATTGTTTGTTTGCGGATTTAATAAATTATGAAGCGATACATAATTCAAAGCCATTTTATTTGTGTGGCTGTGTATGACTGCTCTATTGTAATTTTTGGAGATACGCTACACATGCATTGATTGAATTATACCACAGTTACCATATCAAGGCAAACGTCTGGTGAATAGATAAAATTAAATTTTATTAACGCCGAATTAAACGCGTGTTGCCAAGAGCAGTAGCCTTAAGAAATTCTTTCCATAAGGAATGATGGTGATTTTCAATATTGCATTGTGTGTAACACGCGAAACAATTTTTTTTAATTTCCTATTTGGGAACCAACAATTTCAAACAAATTCCATAGCTTTAGTATTCAGTTATTATAACCACCACAGCAATGTCTAGAGGGTATGTACAGTGGGTGACAATACAATGGAAACTTTAAAATATTCTGAATTTTAAAATATTAAAATATTTAAAATATTTTGAATTTTATTCTAATTTTGTTTTTTAATCATTTCGCGTTAAGTCCTAAAATAATGTTTTTATACCCTATACCACAATGTGGTTTGGGTATAATGACTTTGTGCTGCTGGTTGTAACTACAAAAAATATTTGACCTAGACCCATCTTTAATTATACCGATCGACTCAGAATCACTTTTTGAGTCGAAATAGCAATGTCCGTCCGTCCGTCCGTCCGTCCGTCCGTCTGTGTGTCCATGCAAAGTTTTTAATCAAACTGCAGGTCGCAAATATGAATATATTTTGACGAAATTTGGTATATAAGCTTTTATCAGCCATGGGATGAACGCTATTGAAATTGGTGAGAATCGGTCCATGTTCAGACCTAGCCCCCAAACAAATGACCCCTATGAAATCAACATAAATTGCCATAAGGTCCAGTTTATAATATAAATCTTAGTCAAATTGGGTTTGTATGTGTTTATTACATCCATTAATCAGTAGTCCAAAAATGATCCCCATGGGACAACTCTTAGTCATAGGCCCCATATAGAGCTGCTTCCCGATCTTTACTTAAATCTATAAAAAAACAAATATATTGCACTGATTCTCCTCAAATTTTGTTTGTATATATTTTTGCAAAATACAAGAGACCTTACCAAACATGGTCTGGATCGGTCCATTTTTGGGCCTAGTCTCCATATAGATATAACATCCGATATGAACTTTTTCATATCTGCAGCCAAAAAAATTAATAAAAATCGCACTCAAATTTGGTTTATGCTTATTTTCTTTATCCACTTAGTTGGGCCTGAGAGATAGCGTCTCTCAACGCATGGTATGGGGTATCATATAGTCGGTCTATACCAACAATAATTTTCTTACTTGTTTTTTTTTTTGCGAAATCAGCATGTGGTGTATTTTCTATCGTAAGATAACAAATTTGTTTAAAAATATGCAATTAAAAAAATAGATGGCAAAACAATGGAAACTTTTAAGCTTCTGTACCAAAGTTGATTAAAAAAATAAAAAAATATGAAATAAAGGTAAAAATCTTAACCGTTCTTGAAATATTTATAGTTTGACAAATTTTTTTTCAACTGTTTCTTTTTATTATTTTTATTTTTTATAAAATAATGACAAGAATAAAGTTTTGGGATGAGTTAAAAACCAGAATAAAAGATGATTTTACTGCTGGTCTTAGCAAAAGAGAATTTCTAAGAAATATGCCATGAATAAATCCATAATTTCAAAAATATTCAAGAAATGTCATGAAAAAAGTACGGTACGCGGCAGGCTCCATAAAACGCATCAAAATACCAAGAGCTTAAGAAATATCCAAAAATGCTATCCAAAGAAGCTAAAAATTTGTGCTCGAATTGTTTTCGGACTAGCAATTGAGGCTAATCTTGGGTGTTATCGTTCTGTGAAGAAACCACTGATATCAGAGAAAAATCGTTCGGATCGCATAAATTTTGCTAAAATAAACACATGAACTTGTCAAGACGGAATTAGAATACTGTTCTCTTTCAGATAAGTCCAAGTTAAGTTTAAGAGGCCATGATGGAAGAAAGTTTGTACGTGGACCAAAGGGGAAAAGTTTAGACCCAAAATATACAAATAAAACTTTTAAGGAAGGAATAAGTCCAATTCATTTGGAATTGGATACAGGAAAATTTTAAATAACCTAATAGGAGGAAAATATGCACTTGGTCTGGAAGTTCCAACATGACAATGACCCAAGCCACACCTCTAAAATTGTAACCAAAATGGGAGTGGCCAGCCCAATCAACCGATCTCAATCCCATAGAAAATCTATGGGAAACTATACAACGAAAAATATAAACACGAAATAACATAAACAAGACAGATCTCATAGAGGCAGTTAATTCAGATTGGCAAAACATTTCAATTTATATAATCAACAATTTACTTGAATCGATGGCTCAGAGTTGTGAGACGGTCCTAGCAAATAATGGATACGCAACAAAATATTGAAACAAAGAGAAGAGGGAAAGTTTTCAATTATTGTATAGTAAAGTTTTCCAACGTATTGTCAACGGCATAAAAATAATTTTATATTTTTTAAATAACTAAGCTACTAAAAAAGTTTTGAAGTTTGTGACCCATTTGTTTGGCGGGTTGGTATTGAATTTGGGGCCTCTAGGCCCAATAGCCAAGGAATGATGTACAAAAATGTAAAGATACTCCGAAAAATGTCATATAAGAAAAGCAAGTAAGAAAATTATAGTCGGTCTAGGCCGATTATAAGATATCCTGCACCATGGTTTAGAGACCCTAGGGTCAGGATCAGTCCATTTTTCGACCTAGTCCCTATATAAATCTATTTTTTTTTTTCAAAAACATATACAAACCAAATTTGAGAAAAATCAGTGCAATATTTTTGTTTTTTGATAGATTTAAATGAAAATCGGGAAGTAGCTTTATATGGGGCCTATGACAAAGAGTAGCCATATGGGGTTTATTTTGGACAACTCATAAACGGATGTAACAAACACACACAAACCCAATTTGACCGAGATCTATATGATAATTTGGATCTTATGGCAATTTAAGTGGATTTCATAGGGGTCATTTGTATGGGGCCTAGGTCTGACCATGAACCGAATTTCACCAATTTCAATAGCGCTCATCTTGTGGCCGTTAAAAGCTTATATAACAAATTTCATTGAAATATATTCATATTTGCGACCTGTGGTTTGATTACAAGGTCTACATGGACACACGGACGAACAGACATCAGAAAGTGATTCTGAGTCGAACGGTATAATAAAAGATGGGTCCAGGTCAAATATTTATTATAGTTACAAACAGCAGCACAAAGTCATTATACCCAAACCACATAGTGGTATATGGTATAACAAGTAAAAAAATAATATACCGATTATACGATATCCTATACCATGCTTTTAGAGACCCTATATCATAGGGCTTTGGGGGATTGAGATTGTTCTTCGTAAGGCAACGTAACGATTGCTCTAACTTGGTAAAGTCGAGTCAACCTCTCATCACTTATGATGACACCGCCACTGTTTTTAACAGTGGTGGCCTCCGCGCAGTAATCCCTGGAAACGGCAATCATCATCCGTTGGATGACGGCTAAGGTGAGAGGCAACCTATACCTCTAGATATAATTAAGGTTTTAACTGAGTGGCATGCTAACACCGCTAGGCAGTCGGTGACTAATAAATTAAAACACTCAGTGAAAATCGCTGATCAAGTCAGAATTGCGCCGGTCTGATGGCCAAGGTGGCAGCCCCACTATCAGGATAGGGTGTGATAGTCCGATAACCCGTTGCTACCCGAATAAAAATACTATCCCCAGAAAGTCTGTAGATAAGAAAAATCGAAACGAAACTACGATGACAAACTTTGGCAATGTTAGTGGAGTACGATTCGGAACTTGGAATGTAATGAGGCTGTACCAAGATGGTAAATTGGCCCAGGCCTGCAAAGTATTGGAAGAATACATGGTTGCCTTTATGGGTTTGAGTGAGATTCGTAGGAATGTAGATGGCCAATTAACAACTGCTGAAGGTCACGATTTTTATTGGTCTGGCATGCCTAACGAAGAAGATATTCATCAATATGGGGTTGGAAGGCAAATTAATTCAGCTTGGCGCAAATCGATAATCGATTGCAAATATATGAATGAACGTATGATGGTTATAAGATTCGGATGTTGAGTAAGAAATCTAAGCGTAGTGCAGTGCTATGCAGCAATGGCAATGAGCGTTGCCGAAGCGAAGGGCTCTTTCTACGACAAGTTATATAGAACTCTCGATGGTATACCCCCATGTGATTTAATATTATTAATCGGTGATTTCAACTCCAAGGTGGGAGACGATTATACTGGATTGGAACACATAATGGGAAAGCATGGTATAGACAATATCAATGACAACGGTCAACGGTCCACCAAAAGGTGGCATAAAGTATGATTTTCATGATGTCAAAACTTTAAATCAAATAGACCACATATGTGTAAGTGCGATGTAAAAAGTAGGAGAGGTGCAGATATAGTACCAGATCAGTAACTTCCAACGGGAAAAATACGTGTTGATGTCAAGATAATTAAAAAATTTGATGAGCTAAATACAGTGAAATACAAGGTAAACAAACTTCAATCTCCTGAGCAACGAGACAGATTCATCAATACTGTTAATGGAAAATTGTGTGAATATAATCTAAACAATGACGTAGATGTACAGCATTGTTGTAGCACGATTAAAACTGCCGTGAATGACTCCTGCCTACAAAACCTTGGGAGAGTTTCAAATAAAAATGATAATTTTATATCTTCTCAAATGTGGACTCTCATAGATGAAAGAGCCAAACATAGGAATTGCCTCACTACAAGCAAAAATGCGAATGAAAGACGAAGGCTAAACAACGAGTATTGCCAAATAGATAAACAAATTAAACGTGCAATAAGAGACGACAGAAGAACATATATTGATAATATGGTCACACATGCAGAAGGTGCTGCTGAACTCTCCAATGTGAAGGATCTTTTTACAGTAACAAAGAAAATTCCAAAAGTAAAATGTAGCAGAAACTAACCAATAAAAGAACGCTATTAACAAATGTCGCCAACCAACTAAAACATTGGAAAGAATATTTTGAGCATGTACTCAATATTGAAAGGCGAGAAAGTTCCCAACCCATAACACATACGTAAATATTACGCTAATCAGAACTAATACGCCAACTAGAAAATAAATTATTGATGCCATGAAGAGTATGAAAAATTGAAAAGCTGGCGGTTATGATAACATTCCAGCAGAAGTGCTAAAGAGTACCCCCAATAGTTTGCTGCCAACCTTCGTCCACTTTTTAACAAGACCTGGTTATCTCAAACATTTAAGCTGCATAAAAAAGGCGATGCAACAGACTGTAATAACTGGAGGGGCATAACTATTCTTTCATCTGTTATGAAAATCTTTATGAAAATTATTCTTGAAGGTATGGCTAAATACATTGATGGTAAGCTACGTCGTGAACAGCAGGCTTCCGTGCAGGTCGATCGTGTATCGACCAAATCAACACTCTTAATAGAGCTGTGCATAGAAATGAGGTCGCCAGTATAAAACCTTTTTGTCGCCTATGAAAAAGCTTTCGACTCAATCAACATAGAATGTATTTGGGCTGAATTGCGAAACATAGGTGCACCGCATAAGTTTATATCTATATTACGCAGTAGTTGTGATGGTTTCAGTAGCTGTGCTTTTCACGAAGGTAAGATGTCTCCACCGTTTCAATCTCTTTCAGGTGTTAGACAAGGATGCCTTCTTTCATCTTTATTATTCTTGGTTGTAATAGATACGATATAAAAGCGTGCAACCGAAAATAAACCTCGAGGTATTACTTGGAACCCAGTTAATCCAAATGAGGGGTTGGATTCACTTTATTACGCGGACGATAAATATGAGCTCTCGTACAAGCATAGTGACATGTAGAATAAGCTAAAGGAGAAGATTCGCTAAAAGTCGGGCTTACGATCAACATTGCTAAAACCAAAAATATGAGAATAAATGCCAACTCGACCGAACCCATTACTCTTCATGGAAGCTTTATATAAAGAGCACAATAATACCAATATTTAAGCAGCATAGTTACAGAAAAAGAGGTACTGAGAAAGATGTTGATTGTCGTACAAGAAAAGCTCTTGGAGCTTACGCAAATTAAATAGAGTTCGGAACAATAATACACATAGTACTGCAACAAAAATTAAAATCTTCAAGGCATGCGTTCTTTCAGTTCTTCTGTATGGGTGTGAAACATGGTATACGACAGTTGTAGTACAAAATAAACTGCGAGTTTTTGTCAACAGATGCTTTCGTAGAATCTTAAAGATTTTTTGGCCAAATAGAATATCAGAGACGTTAATGTAGAGATACGTAGGTGAAAGTTTGAATGAATAGGGACACACTGCGAAAATCGCATGTAGAAGAATGTTGTTAACCCTCGTGTGCAATCTTCAAGGTACAGGGAGACCTGGGCGACCAAACACAACCTGGAGAAGAGCCACGTTGAATGAAATCAACAGTGTCTCTGAAAATAGAAGTTACAGCAACATCGGTGAAATTCGAGAGGCAGCGTCAAGAAGACAGAAATGGAAATTATTTATAGACAGCCTATGCCCAGTATAGTGGCAGTTCTTACAACAACCAGAATAAGGCTTATTATTATTATTATTATTATTATTATTATTATTATTATTATTATTATTATTATTATTATAATATCAGAGGTCCAACTAGTTAACTGTAGAAAATAAGCAAAAACCAAATTTGAGTGGCAATGTTATAAATTTTTTGCCTTCGGATATAAAAAGTTTCATATCGGATGCTGTATTTATATCGCGACGAGGTCGAAAAATGAACGGATCCTGACTATGTTTGGTAAATTCACTTAATTTTTGCAAAAACATATGCAAACCAAATTTGAGAAATATCTGGCAATATTTTTGTTTTTTAATAGATGATTAAAAATTTTCCTAAAGGGTCTATTTTTGGACTACTGATAAACACACACAAACCCAATTTGAACAAGATTCATATGATAATTTGGTCCTAATTTAAGTCCGTGTCATAGGGGTCAGTCGAATGAGGGCAAGTTCAAACCACAAATTTCAATAGATTTCGTGCTTTGGCCGAAGGAAGCTTATAACGTTTTTTTTTCAATTATTTCTTATTTCGTGAATGGTAACACTTAGCTCTTGTCTGATTTGACAGATAATTAATTTTATCCTTCCGCTGAACGAATATGGTTGTGTATACGCTTGAACAACGCTGGGAAATATTGCGACATTACTTTGAAAATCATGGTAATGTTGCAGAATGTGTGCAAAAATTTCGTACGGATTTTGGAAGAAGAGAAGCACCGTCAGCTCCGTATGTTCGTTATCTTGTGAAAAAAGTGAAAGAAACTGGCATCCTCATCGATAAACCAAAGCGTGAACAGCCAAAAACAGTGCGTACACCCCAGAATATTGCTGCTGTGACAGAAAGTGTGCGTGAAGCGCCATCAACATCAATTTACCGTCGTTCTCAAGAATTGAACATTTCGGAGGCATTATTGAGACGAATTTTGCATAAAGACCTTGGTATGACGCCATACAAAGTCCAATTGGTTCAGGTGTTGAAGAAGTTGACCATCCAATGCGTTTTCGCTTCGCTAAGTGGGCCTGCGATCGACTTACAGAAGATGCCGATTTTGCCAAAAAAAAAAATCATCTTTTGAGATGAAGCTCATTTTGATCTTGGCGGGTATGTAAACAAGCAAAATTGTTGCATTTGGTGCACAGAAAACCCGCACGCATACATTGAAAAGCCGATACACCCAAAACGAGTCACTGTTTGGTGCGGATTTTGGTCCAGAGGCATAACTGGGCCATTTTTCTTCGAAAATGAGCAAGGAGTGGCCGTTACAGTCAATGGCGATCGTTATCGGGCCATGTTGAACGAATTTTTGTTCACAAAAATTGAAGAGGAGGATATTGGCAACATTTGGTTTCAACAGGACGGCGCTACGTGCCACACAGCCGAAGCTACACTCGATGTTTTGCGCCCTGTTTTTGATGATCACATTATCAGCCGCAGAGCTGATGTCGTTTGGCCACCTCGAAGCTGCGATTTGACACCGTTGGACTATTATTTGTGGGGTGCCCTCAAAGATAAGTGTTACGCCAACAAGCCAGAGACAATTGACGCTTTAAAGGACAATATTCGTGAAGCCATTGGTGAAATACAGCTGCACACAATCGATAATGTGCTTAAAAATTGGACCGATCGTGTAGGCTACTGCATGGCCAGCCGAGGCAGCCATTTGAATGAAACTATTTTCCATTATTAACCGGAAGGATTGTACTTTCAAATAAAAAAAGAAATTTGAGATAATATTCAGTAGTTTTTTTTTATAACATTTTCAAAAAAAAAAAGTTATTTTATAAAAAAATTCATCAAAATATATTCATATTTGCGAACTGTAGTTTGATTAGAAGGTTTACATGGATACGACGGACGCACGGACGGACAGACGGACATTGCTAATTCGACTCAGAAAGTGATTCTGAGTCGATAGGTATAGTAAAATGGAAAATAGTCTTGGTGGTTACAAACATCAGCAAAAAGTCATTATACCCCGACCACATAGTGGTATAGTTTATAAAAAGAGATAAATGTTTATACGTAGCAGAACATTTGCATATATGAGGAGTTATGTATCAGCGATGCATACGCATTTTTTTTCCTTGTTGTTTTTTTTTTTTTTTGTGCACATGTGCACGAATGTCTATCGATGAGAGTGAGAGAATAACCAAGATACGCTTATACTCTTACTTCATACCATTTTGAGCTACCAGAAAACTATGTTAAGAAATAAATTTTAAAAACTGTCTATCATTAAACACTCCGTGGTTATATATATCAGTAACAAGACTATGAATATCCTCGATATTTCTGCGGTCACAAGCTATAACCACCTAAGTCGACTTGAGAACGATTTGAGTTATGTATGCTATCATATTCTACTAACAATGCTCTACATTTATATGAAATCCCCATTCCTCTAACACTGTTATTTAGAAAGATATTAATACAAATATTCTGACCTAAGTCATAATGAAGCCCCATTACATTTATATAAAAAGCTATTTTTCTCGAAAGCATGATTATCGAGTTAGGCGGTTATTGCTTGTGACCACAGATAAGAGGAGTTATGTATCAGCAATGCATACACTTTTTTGTTTCTTTGTTGTTTTTTTTTTTTTGTGCACATGTGAACGAATGTTTATCGATGAGAGTGAGAGAATAACCAAGATACTCTTATACTATTACTTTACACCTTTTTGAGCTATCAGAAAACTATATTAGGAAATAAATTTTAAAAACTGTCTTTCATTAAAAACTCCGTGGCTATATTTATCAGTAACAAGATTATGAATATCCTCGCTATTTCTGTGGTCACAAGCGATAACCACCTAAGTCGATTTAAGAACGATTTGAGTTATGTATGCTATCATATTGTGCTAACAATACTTTTTACTTACATGGAGTCCCCATTTCTCTAACACTGTTTCTTAAAAAGATATTAATAATAAGCTAACCCATAAAAACAAAAATTTTTTTATTAAAACTCTTTCTTTCCTTATGCATATCAGTTTTGAATATCTCCGTGGCTGTGTGTGACTATCTTAAAATTAATCTTTGGCCACAACAAGTCTATGGACAAAGTTTCAGATCCCGCGGATGAGGGGAAGTGGGGTTTTAATCCCTCCCTGGCTGTGCGTGACAATGTCAAAGTTAATCTTTTTTCACAGCAAGTATATCGACCAAGTTCCAGATCGGTCGGATGAGGGTAAATGACATTTAGATCACTCCGTGACTGTGCGTGACTGTGCGTGACTAAGCAAAGTTGATCTTTTCTTCACAGCAAGTGTATGGACTAAGCTTCATATCGATCGGATGAGGGGAAGTGACATTAATATCACTCCTTGACAGTGCGTGACAGTGCGTGACGGCGCGTGACTAAGTCAGAGTTAATCTTTTTTCACAGCAAGTGTATGGACCAAGTTTGAGATCGATCGGATGAGGGGAAATGACATTTAGATCATTCCGTGAGTGCGTGACCACGCGTGACTGTGCGTGACTACCCCAAAATTAATCTGTAGTCACGACAGACTAGGGGCCGAGTTTCAGATCAATTGGATAAGGGGGAATGTGGTCCTCCCATGGCAGACAGACAGACAGAGGGTATGAGTTAAGCTGAAAACACAACTGGGACGAACGACGAATTTTTCGCACACAATCAGTGCGTCGAACGAAATACGTAGTGCGTAACGAACTGTGCGATAGGTTTATTTCTATTTCCAACGCCGACGAACGACGAATAAATTGGTGTAGAGTGACCGTATTTTCTTGTAGTTTTTCAAATATTTTAGTAAATAAAGTCATTTTTGCCTTTAAGAATTGTGTTATATTTTATTTATAACTTATAAGATAAATAAAATCTATTTTTAATTATATAATTTTCTTTTACATAGTTTTTTGTTAATATTTATTCTTTTTCGTTTAGTGCTTCTTTTTTTTTTTAATATGGTCCCACTATCAGCTCAACATGTAAACAAAAATGACATAAAATTAATTTATTAATAAAAATTTATATAATTTTTCAGAATTAAAAAATTAAACGCTGCCGTACAAAAATTAAGGCTTTTACCATCGTGAACATGATGTTTTCAATTGGAATAACTCGTACCAGGTTAAAAATTCTTTAATTCATATTTTTCCAATATTTATTTATGTATGTACATTATTAGGGTTATAACTTTTTTATTTTTTTTTTGCAAATATCAAATTTTACATGCCCTAGGCAAAAACGCTATTATAAAAATATTAAGAAACGTAATCTTACTTCTTCGCTGCTCTCAAAAAAGTTTCCGCACCAAACGCATTGAAATTTGGTCTATAGTTTTTTAATTGATTTAAAATATTTCTTCTACGTTTTAAAGACCTTTGTGTATTTTAGGTGCGATGCAACGCATGGTTTCACCACTTATAACACAGTTTGTTGCGATTCTTGCAAAATATTTTTTTTTTCGACGGTCGAGATATTTTCCGAGTTATGGACCTCCAAAGTTTGGACATTGATTTGTATATAACTTTTTAGTATCGGAATTGAGTAATATTTACATATATCATTTTGAAGCTCACATGAGTGCCTTTTATTTGATATTTTTAAATTTCAAATCGAAAACTTGTCATTATCTCATAAAACGATCTCTGCAATGTTGATATCTACAACAACTGAATAAAAAAAATCTAGATCCACTAGCTTCATTTCGATGTATATATTCACTTCTTAACCCTTTCCCTTGATAACTTTCAAAACTATACCACCAATAAGCAATGCTCGGTGGAATTCTAGAACAATTCTGGCAATATTAGCATTTATCCTAATTCCAAAATACCGAGCAGAACTATATAAAATATGTCAATTTATATGTGGAGCATGGTACGACGTATGGTTTTCAGACTATTGTTTCCGCGAAGACAATATTGAATTATTAAATTTAAAAAAGGTAATGAGTGTTTTATAAGGCATGGGGTTATGCAGAAGTCGTAAATAATAAATCAGCAGCGTAGTAAAATTTGCGCAGAACGTGCTATAAAAGTTGTTCAGGAGATTTTCCTTCCTGCAAAAATAGTCGCACTTAAATTTATATCATTCCAATAAATAAATAATCATACCTCGTATCAAAATCCACATTGTTTAAATAATTTTTTTACTACGTATATATTAAATTAATAAAAAATATAAAAATAAAAGTAAAAAAAAAAAATTCAGTGAGTTTCTTGAAATTGCATTTGGTGCGGAAGGCAAAATGACCTGCAAACACGATTTTTATTATTAGTTTAGTATTGCCTATCACGTGGTGATAAGTAAAAATTTTGTAAAAAAAATTAGTCATAACCCTAATGTACATATTATAAATTAAAAACAATTTCAAATGACGTTACAGCTGTTATGTGAATTCGTCGTAATTGTATTTCATTCGACGAATTTACGCAACGAATTGTTGCCGACAAATTCGTCGAACTGTGCGAAATTTGTCATTCGCCCCAGTTGTGTTTCCACCTTTAAAAGAAAGAGTTTAAAAATATACTGGCCTAAGTCGTTATAAATGTAATGACATTTATATTGAAAGTTTTTTTTTCCCCGAAAGCATGATTTTCGACCTAGGCGGTTAATGCTGGTGACCACAGATTTAAGCACTATGTTATTTGCTTAGTTTATAATTGATTAGGGCATGCATTTACAAAGTAACGGTATCTCTATTGATAGAAAATTCTATTACTTAATATTACATAATTACTCTTAGTATTATAATCGGTTTAGAAATCTATGTTGATTAGTTAGAATTTATTGGAATTATAGTAATTGGCAAGTACGTTTCATTAAAAAACAAAATAGTATTTCTGTTTACCCAGTACATTGAACACACACGTTTGTATTCGCTTATTTATTTATTTTTATTTATTTTATTTGTTTTTATGTTACTTTTTATTATTATTATTTAGTTATTTTTTTTTTTTTTTATTTTAATTTTGATAAGTTCTATTATGAAATACTTGCATTCAGTAAAGTAATATTAATTAACGTATTTACAAGTAAAATATGATTTATTATTACTCTTTAATTCTGAACAATACAATGCTTGTTCATACACCTCTATATATACATCAGATAAATAAACGATCGATAGTACACGTACTTATAACAAAAAAAATTATGGAATTATTAATCCTGATCAAAATATTATTTATTCACCCATACATACTCGCATAAAGCAATTACAAACTATCGACAGAGCTTACAAAAAAAAAAATATGTATAATTATTATCATAAATAATAAAATATAAAACGGATACCCGGTTAGATAGACAGCCAACATTAATATACAATAGATAGACAGGCACTCCTACATATAAGTAAGTATAAAACATTCAGCCAACAAGAGGCAACCAGTACTTCAAAAAATATACAAACATACGAATATTTATGAGTTGTTGTTAGTGTTGTCGTAATTCATGTACAATGTTGTTGATGTAGGTGTTCCTCGTTGTAACATGAAACAAATAAAGCGAAGGTGTAAAAAAGGAATACATCCATCCCTTTAATCTACAATTCATTCCTTTTAACTTTCAATACCATTACAAGTACATCTGAACAATATTGAGTGAACATCAAACCCCGTAGTAAATGTGAAATAATCATAAAAAAAATGATTTATTATAAAATATTCGAAACACGTTTGAACATAAACTGTATGATTGTCAGTCTGCGAGCTAATGTGGGTTAATCAATAATTTACTTGAATAGTTGCTTTGCCAAGTTTGAATATTATAGTGGAGATATTTAGGCTCCAGAAATAATGTTTAAAGTCTATTTCGAAGGACTACTTTTACAAATAAAAGTTACATTTAGTCAATAATCCATTAGGATGTTAAAGGCCCTTATTTATCAAGAAAAGCTTGCCAAAATAGAAAAATAACCTGAGATCAAGTTAGGGTTTAGTGCACCAAAGATTTTTAAACTTATATACGATTTTTAAATTATATTGTTTTAATACTGCTGTAAGGAACAAGTAAGAAAGCAACACTACAGTAAGTGAAGGTCAATCTAATCTTCAGCTCCATAATGTTGAGACCCCAAACAAGACGTTGCACAGTGGACCATTTGACGAGAAGGCGGTCAAAAATCTATAAATTTTGATTGGATTGGAATTTTGATATTCGGTTTTTTTTGTTTGGTAGGTGAGACTTTAGCCTTTAAGTTTTGCTATAAAACGTAATTCTCGACAAAAAATAAAAAAAGTTACGGAGGGTTTAAAATACATTTTCATTTGTAGTTGAATTTTAGTACAAAAGTGAAGTGTTAAAAGGTAAAAAAAGGTTTTTTTTTTTTAATATAATGTTAATTTTACAACTAATACTTTTTAACAATTTTTTAAGTTAATTTTTTCAGAAAATGCCAAACTTTGGCCCCCTTAAACTTTTTAGTCCAAATGTGCACAAGGGCCAAAGGTTGTTCTTTTTTTTTTTAAGATCTCCAGTTAAAATATAATTTATTAAGCAGCGAACGTAAATGTTACCTTATATTGGTTCAAGATAGAGAAGTTTCAATGACAAACTCGTATGTTTTTGCTTTAGTTAAATTTTTTTTTATTGTCTTTTTAAATATTTCTATATCAATTTTTATGGTAAATTTATGAAATATAACAATTTTTATTGTAAATTTACAAAATATATAAATTTTTAAATCAAGAAAATTTTTTAACTATATAAAAAAGTGTAACTTATTGTTAGTGTAATGAAAAAATGAACCAATTTTAGTAAAAATTTCTTCTAAATAGCCTTGATTTTCATCTTCTAGAAGTTGTTTAGCTTCTTCGTCTAATTCAGTAGAGGAAGTTTTCCATTTTTGACGAATGTTGAACATATATGGATCTGAAGTGCACAACAAAATAGTGATAAGGTCTTCATTAGTACAACATCTGGACATTTTCCTTGTGTTGTGCTCGCGAAAGAATCTGTAGTCCTTGTTCCTTTTTTCTTGCCCTTCTTCAGATAGATCTCCTATTGGTACCATTTTGTTTTGAATTATTTGTTCCCCATGGTACAAAATTTTATGAACTGTGGATGGTATATATCTCCAAGAGTATTTTTCATTATAAAGTGTAGCTGTTTTATTGGCGTACTCTCCAAATTTTTTTGCATTTATCTTTCTGCTGCATGCTAGAACTTGTAATATGATTTTGAATCGTCTTATTAATTCATGATCTACACCTGAGATAGATGCTGCAGTTTCCGGATCGGAAAAAAATCTCCTTGCAGTATTTCCATCATTTGTGTTTCCTTCCCCTTGTTTTGGTTGGTCGATTACGAGGCCTAGCTGTAGATATTTTTGTTAAATTTATTTTGTCTTTTGCTTTCTTTTTTCTTCATTTTATTTGTTTTTTCTCACTGTTTCGCCTAACGGACCAAATTCCAAATCATAACCCAATTTAAGAATATGCTCCATGAAACGTATTCTAGCATGAAGAGGGGACATTCCAAATTCGTAGGCTGCCTTAAAACTATCGTCTTCTGGTGGGGGTTGGCTTAATTGACTTGATGTCTTTTGGCATATAATGCAGCTTGACGTTGACTTTGTTCCAATTAAAGCTTGTACAACTTTTCCATCAATCATTGTGAGACACATTTTAAAATGTACTTCAATGTTTGGTCATCAAATTTAAATATTTGATCTTTTATTTTTTGAACTTCTTCAGTTATGACATCTTTGGTTTCCTTTTTGAATGCAAATTTTATTGGTCTGCAATACTTCGTTGAAGAAGGAATTTCATTTTTCCATATATCAATTTCTGTTGCTCTACTAGTTGATGGCTCTAAGACGCTATACCTTTTTGTTAGACGCAATGGAACGAAAGATACCATAAATAAATTAGCATCTGATGAATTTTCGGCATTTAGAAATTACCAATTTTTTTTAAACGCTCAGTATCAAGCGTATTTAGGAAACGCTCTGCAGTATGTTCAAGGAGATCTTGTAATTTTATTTCTGTTGATGTTGAAGTGACACTAATAGCAGATTGTGAAGGTACGCATTCTTTTTTGGCAGAAACTAAATCTCGATACTCTGGAAAAATCCCACAATTCTTTTCATTGGTTCGCTTCCGCAATTCCTTATATTGATTTCTGGTCAATTTCAAATCCAAAAATAGGGCGAACGCTTCTTCCGGCATAAGTTTCTTATCTTCAATTGGTGTAGGAATGCTTTTCAAAATCCTCTTTGTGCGCCTTGGGCTCGCTTCTACTATTTTTTCAATTATTTCAATTTTGTTTTTTTTTTTATTTTGGGTTGGTTGAATTTGGTGCAAAAATGAATCCTTAATAATTCTTTGAGAAATTTCTTCATTGATATTCTCCAGCTTGCGCCTTCGAGATCTTTCACTACATCCGTCAATTGGTTTTGCTGGTCGACCCTTTTTTCCACTTTCGTTGGCAGTTGTAGATGCACTCTCAAAAGTAAGTTCCTTTATTAACCAGTCTTGGTAACGTTTGTACATCTTTGCCTTACTATGAGAGCATTCAATGTACCGTCTTTTCAAATTCGATGCAAAATTAGTAATTTTTCCTTTGTGCATTTCAATTCTTAAAGAAGTCGTTGCTCACTATGTGCAAAATTACATCGTCTACATCATTTCGTTGAAAATAAATATCTGCCAGATCTCTGTAACAGTACTTAGCCATTGCACAAATTGTAATGAATAATAATTGTAGAAACAATATTATAAATACTCTTTCTTCCAATTATGTAAAATAAATTTTTTATCTTTTATTACCACTTTTAGAAGCATAAAAAACCCACACCCTAACCCCTTTTAAAAGGTGAAGCATACCTGCTCATATCTTAAAGGGCTATGTCGCAATAGTTTTTTTTTTCCTTTAAAAATTTATATCTTTTATTACCACTTTTAGAAGCATAAAAAATCCACACCCTAACCACTTTTAAAAGGTGAAGCATACCTGCTCATATCTTAAAGGGCTATGTCGCAATAGTTTTTTTTTTACCATTTGATTGTTATTTAAATTGCTTCCCATTTTGTCCGGTATTTAAACTGTATAACTCTAATTCAGACTATTAATGTTTTTGAAAGATACCTATGTAAATGTACCTGTAACAATTAAGCGCATTATATCTCAACCCTTTTTTATAAGTATATAACAACTCCTGACAACTCTACCGACACACAAAAAAATACACCGCGGTGCACCGGTACGACCAACTTTTGTGTTCATAACACTCAGACGGACGGACGGACATCGTTTAATCGACTCAGAAAGTGTTTTTGAATCGATCTGTATAATAAAAGATGGATAAAGGTCCAATATTTTTGGCAGTTACAAACATCACCTCAAACTTAATATATCCTAACCACATAGTGGACAACTTTTGTATTCATAAATTTTGCAGAAAATATCTAACCTTGGGTCAGAAAAATTGTTCTGGTGCACACGAGCGGAAACTGGCGGATGTATAATGGGGTATAGGAGTATAGGGGAGGGTTCGGGCTATAGAAGAGTGCAAAATTTTTTCTGACTGCTTTTGACTGGCAGGAGTTATGCTCTATTAAGTAGGAGATTTTCGGAAAATTTGGACCTCTTTTAAAAATAATTTTTTTTTAAATTTCGGAATGACTTAGTGATCTTAAATTTTTAACATTAATAGTATCGAAGCCACAAAATTATACAAAAATTATTTCACTTCAAAATCTTTTAAATCAAAAAAGTTACAGTCATTCAAAAATAAAAATTTACAAAGAAATTTTTAATTTTAGCAAAATACTGAGAAAGCCCATTTTCGAATGCCCTGTTCGCTGTGATATAGTTGAGATAGAGTCGAATTTTTTGGCTCCCGAGGTTTACTAGCATTTACTTTCAAATGACTAACATAACTTTAAAATCGGTAACAAAAAAAAATGATTTTTGGCCGCCTTCTCAAAATATGGTCCACTGTGCGTTGGTAGATAGATATAACTAAGTAAATATCAGAAACTAAGTAGAATATCAGAAACTAAGAGAATTTAAGAATTATTATATGAAAACTAACCTTTTCATCTTGTTTCACAGATAATTGAAAAATCTTTTTACACGATTTCTTAGCTGAATATCTTAAAAACTACTTGATTGACCCATCCCAACTATTTACAAAATATAAACGGTTTCTCAAAATTCTCGCCAAATTTTAATTAAACAGAAAACACAGTTTTTATACCCTATACCACTATGTGGTCAGGGTATAATGACCAAAAATATTTGACCTAGACCCACCATTTGTTATACTGATCGACTTAGAAACACTTTCTGAGTAGATTTTGCAATGTCCGTCCGTCCGTCTGTCCGTTCGTCCGTCTGAGTGTTCATGTAAACTTTGTAATCAAACTTCAGGTCGCAAATATGAATATATTTTGATTAAATATAATGTATAAGCTTCTACTAGCCAGAGGATGAACCGTATTGAAATTGGTGAAAATCGGTTCATGTTCAGACCTAGTCCCCATTGGGATGGCCCTTCATTATATGGAGAAAAAAAAGTGTTCAAAGTCATGGTCGCACCCCCTAGAAATATGCGAATAGCAAAAAAACTGAGAAATACAAAGTTTTGGGCGAATCAAAAAACATTTAGAGGTGGCTCAACGCAATTGAAAATTTCAAGTGTGTTTTATATGGGGAAAATATGACTTTTTTTCAGATTTTACGAAAACTTCGTTCTATAGTTAAATTTTTCCGACGCATTGTTATATAATTCTTGATCAGTATTAAATTATCTTTCCAAAAAGCTATGAGACCGAATATGGAAAATTTTTTTGATAAAATTTTAAAAACTCCTTTTTCAAGTTTTGAAAAATTTTCTTAAAAAAAATTTAAAAAAATTGACCTAGCTCTTTAAGGTCTTGTTAAATGCACATTAGAGATTAACTTCGTGAATCTTGAGGTAAATCCCTGTGCCAGAATTTTTTTGATAACGATTTTATTTTTACGGATTTTGAGAAAAATGGGATTTTTGTAAAATATTCTGTAAATGTACCGTTTCTAAATACTTTGTATCAAAAATTCATCACTTACCTACTTTTAAATGTTATATTTTATTTTAGTAGCCTAGGGTTTCGGAAAAAAATAATATGATCTTCTTAACCCTATTTGGAATTGGGGTCACATATGACCCCAAGCTAATAAAAGACAATTTATTCAAAAAATTCAAATATTTTGTATTTGCTATCGTATTTTTAGACGCAATGCTTAAAATATAATAACCAAATGTGTAAAACTTCAGTTCCTAAAATTTGGGATAAATCCGAGAACGTTAACCCATTATTTGCCAAGGTTAGCTTTGAAATATAAAATTAATTCTATTTATTTTGGTGTATTTAAGGATGATTTAGTGTGTGATTCAAATTGTTTTCTGTAATCACTTACCACTTGCAATAAGTATTGCTTTTCTTTAATTTTATATTATTATATTAATTTAAAAAATGTCATCAAATTTCATGATCTAGTTTTTTTTTTGGCACAAAAGTGGTCTGGGGCATTTGCTATTTCTTGGCGAGTTTTTATTCAGTTTTGAAGTTTTGTAGCTTTTTGGAAAGATAATTTAATACTGGTCCCGAATTATATAACAGTTTGTCGGAAAAATTAAACTATAGAACGAAGTTTTCGTAAAATCTGAAAGAAAGTCATATTTTCCCCACCTCTAAATGTTTTTTGATTGGCCCAGAACTTTGTATTTCTCAGTGTTTTGCTATACGCATATTTGTAGGGGGTGCGAACGAGACTTTGAACACTTTTTTTTCTCCATATAATGAAGGGCCACCCTAAGCCCCATATTCCCCGACTTCACATAAATCTAACAAAAAAACAAAAATGTTTTCTTAAATTTGGTTTGTTTATGTTTTTGCAAATTTTGGCACTTAAGTTTTGCTTATGCTTATTTTCTATATCCAATTCGTTGGACCTATGATATGGGGCCTCTAAACGTATGGTATAGGGTATCGTATTGTCGGTATAGTGCGACTATAATTTTGTTACTTGTTATTTTTATTGGTTGTCATTGCTTTACTTTACAAATGGCGGCATTTTTAAATCATGCGTGTATTTTGGGACAATTGGTATTTAGTTAGCAGATAACTAGATCTCATATTGTAGTGTATTTCCCGTTTTTAGACACAACTTTTTAGAAAAAACTTATTTTTTAAATTTAAAAGGGATTCTCTAAAAGCTAAATTTTCAGAATGGCTGGCACGATACTCATGAAGCGAAAATGTATGGAGCAATTGATATGTTTTTTTTTTATTAGGTGACAGACACAAAATCTAGTCCGCAACGTAGTTTCTCAGACCAGTTTTAAAGCCGTTTCTCCAGAACTTTTGAAAGGTAGCATAACAATGCAATTTGCCAATATTCATCTTTGGCTTTAGTATGGTAGGATCCTAAATAGAAGGGTAAGTGCTTGATTTCTCAGAAAGAAATAAAAAAAATAGATAATATATCTAGTTGGGTGACACAGGTAAAGTAAAATCAAAGTAAAATCTATCATCAAATGTATACACTGTGTCATTATTAGATTTTTTTGGATGTAGAATTTTTTTTTTATGTTTTTATTTTATTTTTTTTAAGCCTAGTTCTGCGAAGCCGAATGGCTTGTCTAATATTAGCTAGTTTTTTTTAATTTTTTATTTTTTTTTGCAGCGACAGACCAAGGCCTCTGTTGGGAGTCGAACCCACGACCACCGCATGATAGGCGAGCACGCTACCTACTCACCTACCGGGGCGTTATCAATCAGGATCTGTGGTAAAATCTTAAAAATCATTGCGTAATTCATTACATCAATCGATCGGCTTTTAGTTTTCGTTACCACCAATAGAGATCTTGATGTTGCAAGGCATATCCAAATTCATTTAAGTAATATTCAGATTTGAAATTCTAATAAGCTTCTCTTTTTGCAGCGTGATATTTATTTTTTAGCTCTAGGGTTCTAATTCATTTCCACTTATAACTTTGCATGTAAGCTTACATCAGCCATATAATGATCACTATTGAAATTATTGACAGTCGGTAAATATTCAGATCAAGTGCCTCATACAATATATCTCGGGGGAAAAATAATAAGAATATTAAAGCAGGTAGACCTAGAGCAGCACTTCCATCAGTTCTCGTGATAACAAGTCAATAGGGGACCTGGGACAGCATACCTTATATTGCGCAGTGGAAGACCTGGAACAGTACTTCCGTAAACACTCGTAGACAGGTTCCAATAGGGAGACCTGGAACAGCACTCCCTTTAACTAGCTAGTGGGAAGAAAATAAAGTTAAGATGGTAGACCTGGGACAGCACTACCATAACCCGATCGAAGACCTGGTACAGCACTTCCGTAAACACTCGTAGCCAAGATTCAATAGGGAGACCTGGAACAGCACTCCCTTTAATTATCTAGTGGAAAAAGTGAAGTTAAACTGGTAGTTTTGGGACCTCTGTTAGCCGATTTGTCATCGACTTAAGTAGCTGTGAGGAATCTTCCTTACTTATTTTCCCCACTTATCCAAAATGCCGCTTTTTATCATTTCCTTCGATGTTATGTTACGATAGTCACTGCGAACAGTATCCTCATAGATAGTTTTGCGGAAAGATTCTTTGATATTACAGTTAATGTAGGAAGCAGTAAAATCGAAAAATATATCAGTCATTGTGCATAATTACAACCCCATTCAATTGATTTAAATGAGTGTCGAAATAAAAGTACATGCTAAAGTTTTTAAATATTTTCAACAAAATCCAACTTGGCCCCACAAAAATTAGTATCAGTATCAGGCGAATTTGAGTATAGAGAGGAAATATGGTTCGGGAAGAAAGAAAAGTCCATATGATGTTTCTACGGTTAAGAAATTAGCAAGCATATTGAATACAGCTCGGTTAGCTCAGTGTTCGGTATATTTCGTGCAAAAAGTTAAAGCCAATGCAGGTTTAACAAGTAAGAAAATTATAGTCGGTCTAGACCGACTATAGGATACCCTATACCATGCGTTTAGAGACCCTACCCCATAGACCCAACTAACTGCACATAGAAAATAAGAAAAACCAAATTTGAGCGGGATTTTTATTATTTTTTTTGGCTGCAGATATCAAAAAGTTCATATCGGATGTTATATCTATATGGGCACTAGGCCTCAAATTGGACCGATCCTGCTAATGTTTGGTAAAGTCTCTTGTATTTTGCAAAAATATATACAAACCAAATTTGAAAAGCATCAATGCAATATTTTTGTTTTTTGATAGATTTAAGTGCAGATAGGGAAGCAGCTCTATATGGGGCCTATGAGTAACGATTGCCCCATAGGGACAATTTTTGGACTACTGATAAATGGATGTAATAAACGCACACAAACCCAATTTTATTAAGATCTATATGATAATTTGGATCTTATGGCAATTTATGTCGATTTCATAGGGGTCATTTGTATGGGGGCTAGGTCTGAACATGGACCGATTTTCACCAATATCAATAGCGTTCATCCTATGGCCGATAAAAGCTTATATACCAAATTTCATCAAAATATACTCATATTTGCGACCTGCAGTTTGATTACAAGGTTTACATGGACACACAGACGGACGGACGGACGGACATACGGTATAGTGTATAACAAGAAATAACAAAAATCAAAACTCAATGTTGTTTCCTTATAATACATTGTACGTCTGTTAAGATTTGTTCGATCTCATTCCTTAATTGTACCTACTATTTATATAAATCAGTTTTTAAAAAACTTTAAACGGATTTTCTCGCAAATTAATGTTCGAAGTCCGTGAACATCATAACTCAAAATCTACTTGACCGATTCTTTTGAAATTTTAGACACTATATCTACACATAAATCGTCAGGTAACCACGAAGGGTTTTTTAAATTCGATTTTCGTCCCCATTTTTTAACAACAAATTTCCGAAATTGTATAGCAAAAATCGTTTTTCTCTTCCAAATGCTGCCAAAAAAAAAAAAATTAAATTTTAAAAACTCCGTCACTGCCTCAGGAAACATCTCACCTTTGAAACGCATTTCAATTTTTTAATTTCACGTGATCCGGTAACGAGTTATGATGTTCACCGCAAAACAACAACGACTCCGGAGATTCGCTGTCACGGACTTATTTATTAAAATTTTTAATTGAAAATTTTTTCAAAGATTCTTCAAATGTTATGCTATAACGTGTATATCAAATAAATAATCCAACATTATTCATGTCTTCAAAAAAGAATTATGAAAATGCGAATTTTTTTAACTTTTAAACCCCCCCCTTTAAGAAACTTTTAGGAACCTTGCTCTAAAATGTTTTTATACCCTATACCACTACGTGGTTTGGAAATAATGACTTTGTGCTGCTGTTTGTAACAACCAAAAATATTTTACCTACACCCATCTTTAATTATACCGATCGAATCAGAATCGCTATCTGATTCGATTTAACGATGTCCGTCCGTCCGTCCGTCCGTCTGTGTGTCCATGTAAAGCTTGTAATCAAACTGCAGGTCGCAAATATGAATAAATTTTATGAAATTTGGTATTTAATCTTTTATCGGCCATGGGATGAACGCTGTTGAAATTGGTGAGAATCGGTCCTAGTCCCCATACAAATGACCCCTATGAAATCAACATAAATTGCCTTAAGTTCCAAATTATCGTATAGATCTCATTCAAATTGGGTTTGTATATGTTTATTACATCCGTCAGTGAGTAGTCCAAAAATTATCCCTATAGCTGCTTCCCGATCTTCACTTAAATCTATCAAAAAACAAAAATATTGCACAGATTTTTCTCAAATTTGGTTTGTATATATTTTTTCAAAGTGTAAGTGACTTTACCAAATATGGTCAGGATCGGTCCTTTTTTGGACCTAGTCCCCATATAGACATATCATCCGATATGAACTTTTTCATATCTGCAGCCAAAAAATTAATAAAAATGCCACTCAAATTTAGTTTATGCTTATTTGCTATATCCAATTAGTTGGACCGAAGAGATAGGGTCTCTAAACCATGGTATAGGGTATACCAACTATAGGCTAGACCAACTATAATTTTCCTACTTGTTTTTCCATGCTATTCTATTTTATCTACAATAAAATGGAGTTCGGTTATAACAAACTCGGCGGGACCGGCCAAACAAGTTCGTTATAGACTAAGTTCGTTATAATCGTAGTATTCTTTGTTTTGTCCGAAAGGTTTAACAACTTTTTTTAGTTGAATAAATTTATTTATTTTGATGCATTTTAAAAAGTTCTAAAACATGAATTAAATTATTAAAAAGATACATATTAATAGCTTGTCTTAATAAGACTAAAATTACCGAGTTTCTTTCAAAATAAAATATTTTTTTAAAATCATATAATATAAAAACTCCTTATGTATAGAAGCAGAAAGTATAAAGCAAAGGTTGGGTACTGGCAAATTTTTGCGAATATATACATAAAAGGACCTTTTACAAAACCTCATTTGAAAATCGAAGTTTTTGTTTTGTATTTTTACAACTGTTTTCCGATTTTTATTTTTTTTTTATAGAAATTTTAAGAACATTAAAATTAATTTTTTTTAATATATAAAATATAGGAAAATTCTGAAATGGAAAAACAATTTTGTTTGTTAAAGTCAAAATAAACGGTCGCCCAGGCGCCACACAATCAACTTGTAATTATATAATTTATTTAAATATTTTTGTACACTGTAACGTGTTTTTCTTTAAAAATTCCCATACCATAATATAAAAGATGTAAATCTTGTTGTATGGGAAGAACAAATAAAAATAAAAAAATAAATACTTTTTATGCCACCGTACTGCGTTGCCGTAATGATTTTTTTGCAATGTAAAGAAAAGAAAATTGAGTGGAAACGTTCAGTAAGTTTTATTTAAAAACAAGTAAAATTCTCATTTTGTCAATGGTAAAAAGTTCATAACTCAAAATATTTTATTAAAATTTATATTAATATTTAAAATTTTCATCAACAAGTGTATGGCTTATTTTTCTAACAAATTTAAATACCTACATATATCTTGTTCAATGTTTCTTTTGCCAGTTGCTATTTCTAGAGTTTCCCAGTGCCGCTTAGTTAAAAAAAATTAAAATTGTTATGCTAAACTTTTAAAAACTTCCTACTGTTTTTTAACAAATGTCTTTTTTAATTGGATATATGAATACTTAATACCTTCAATCCCTATAGGCACTTTTTGGTGAGAATTTTGATTGTCAATATCTTATTTCAGACCACCCGCGGTTGGGAACCCTTAAGGCCACTATATTGATAAAGCAGCAAAATTATATTGAGATTTACAAATTCATTTGAGTTAGAATTCGTATTTAGTATTTTAACGTAAATTGTCAATTAGCCCCCCAACAAGACCATTTAGAAAGATCTCATACATAAATTATTAAATATTGATATCACCGAGACACAAATAGATATTTATAAAAAATAAACATTATAAATTAATTTCATCCACAATTTTATTTTATTTCTTTACATTTATAACAAGTTTTTCTTTTGTTTTGTAGGATGATGTTCATCCCAACCATACATACACATCCACATACACGCATACACAATCCATTCAATTGTGATCGATATCAAAAATTGTGTTGTGTTGTCTTGTGTGGTTTTTGTGTTGCGTTGTCATTGTGAGTTAATGAATTGTTTGTATTTATTAAGCCAATGGAATATCGTAAATTTAATATTTTTTCCTCGTGTTTTATTTCCTTTTGTGTTAAATAAATATAGTGTGAAAAAATAACATCATTATGATGATTGTTTTAATGCAAAAAAAAAAGATAAATAAAACTGATATAAAAAAAAGTTTTAAATTTCCGTTTGTCTTCCTTCAGTGGCAAATATGAAAACGGTATTTTTTTTTATTGTTATTTGTTTATTAAATAGGGAGAAGAAAAAAATTTATGTACAATAAAATAAATAAATAAATAAATGTTTGTTTAATTTCAGTATAAAGTGTATAGGTACTGTAAACAGATTTTTTTTTTTTTTTGTTTTGTTAATAACCGTTGTTTCAATGTTTTGTATCTGGTTTCAATATTTGAGTTTGTTTATGATAAAAGTTTATGGTTTTGTTGTTATAGCAAATATGAGCTGGAAAACCACTTATACGTTTTTGGAAACAAAAATATTTAATATTGTTTCGAAAGATATTTGCTAATTCTAACAAATTTGGGTTTATATGAATTCCCTTATAGATTCCATAATTTTTACGAAAAGTATGTTGCTTTTGTAAAGATTATTTTTTACCTCGATCCAGTGATATATTCTACTTGCAAATATAAGTATTAAAATACCACTTCTACCTCTAATCCCACATAGAAAAAATATTGGTAGGAATTCGGTTACTACTAGAAAAATTTATTAAGGGCGGCGATATGTATTTTTTTATGTATTCTGATATATGTATTTAAAAATAATATAGATTTTCATCATTTACTTCTATATAAACATGATTCTTATAAATTGACGGTATCATAAATTGCGAAAGTATTCATAATTCATAATATTCATAATACAGTACAGTCGCGGTAACGTGAACTAATTAAAACCAAGGAAGTTCATGTTAGCGAAATTGTTCACGTTAGCGATTGTCGAAATTCATGAAAAAAATACATGTGTTTTACACGCTTGAATGCGAAAATCTTTTATGTATTATTATTTGCAGTATTAAAATATAAAAATAAAAATAAAATTATTAATTAAAATGCATTACAAAACAAAACGAGATCACGAGAAAATATGCATTGAAATAAAATTACATAGCAAATAAAATTTCACATTACATTTATACATTAAAGAAATCCGTTATCTTTTTCTGCTGCTTTTTCTTTTCTAATAGCTGAAATACTGCTTTCTCCCTTAAGCGTCTAAGTACACTCATGTCACTTTGATCCACCATTGCCCATTGCAATGCCTTGTTTTAAATTTCAATTGCTTCACTTGCGGCAATTTTTTTAACAGGGTCATCGGCAATGCAATCATCGTCGTCACTTTCTTCGTTTTGCCCAATTTCATGGATTTCAGTCGTATCAACACAAAGATAATTATTCCACTCTTGAACCATTGGCAAGGTAAACTCAACCAAAAAGTTAGTAAAACAATATTTTTTTTGTGATTTCGAAGTTTATCGTAAAATTCTCACCTGAGGACTCAAGTCCTGAAGGAGATCGGCTAACATTTGCATTAAAGAATTTATTTCTGCAACCCACTTCACTTTCATAATACTTAATTGAATGTTGTCTTCAGGGTCATCCTGGTTTCTAACTAAACTTAAAATATTTTTCCAGCAATCGGCAAGAGTTTCTGTGCTGACCCGATCCCATGCGTCAAATAAATGTGTGACAGCATCTTTCAAAGTTAGATTTCTAATTGATTCCAGCAAATCAGAGTATTTAGCTGCTATCGAAGCTAACAAGCTGTTTCTGTAGGTTAATTTTGTTATTTTAATCGCATTTTGATCCATTGGTTGGATGAGGGGGTGACATTTGATGGCATAAACATGGCAATTATGTTTCCATCTTCAGTTTTTAATTCTGTTTCGCTTGGATGAGAGGGAGAGTTATCGGTAGGTTAGGTTAGGTTAGGTTAGGTTGAAAGTGGCTGATAAACCAAAGGAAAAGCACACCTAGACTCTGGGGTCCATTGTGATACCACGGGACGAATAGGTGTTCCCCTCAGTCCCCACCGTAGAACCAGTTTGAGCTTCTGATAAAGCCCCTGATATGTGAAATGTCCACATTTGAGAGATCATAGATCGTAAAGAAATGGCAATCCCAATGTTCGAAGTCTCGTTCTGGAGAGCGCCGGGCAATAGCAAAGGAAGTGCTCTATGTTCTCCACCTCCTCCATTTGACGAGACCCTGAGGCGTTCAGCGTGTCTCCCTATGAGACAGTGCCCAGTGATAACAGCAACTACTGTTGAAATCTCCCCACGGGGGAGTGATAGTAGCGCGCTAGTGCGCTTATGATTTCGAGCCGGCCAGATCTGTCTCGTGATCCTGCACGTTGATCCATTAGCCCATCTTTTGTCGGTTATGCCAGCGGTGTGAAGCCAAAGTTCCAGCTTGCAAGATTCCAGGGGTATACCAACACATTCCAAGTCCGCTGGAATCCGTAAGGTAGTGCCCTGTCTTGCCAACTCGTCAGCTTTACAGTTTCCCGGTATATTCCTGTGCCCTGGGACCCAAATGAGTCTGATGTCGAACTGCTTGGCCATCTCATTTAAAGACGTGCGGCAGTTAAGGGTGGTTCTTGTTTTCAGGAACATTGATTCCAAGGATTTTACCGCGGCCTGACTATCAGAGTAGATGTTGACTGCGGTTGTAGACAGAATATTCCGACCAAACCAGTCAGCAACTTCCTTTATTGCCAGTACCTCTGCCTGATAAACACTGCAGTGGTCTGGCAACCTGCGAGCCAGATTTAGTCCAAGCTCCTTTGAATAGACTCCGAAACCAACTTGACCACACAATTTCGATTTGTCAGTATAGAAATTTATCGAACGCCTGCTACCTGGAACCCCCCCCTGACCAGGATTCCCTGGTCGGTATCAGAGTTTTGTAGTGTCGTTCGAATCGATCAAGCGCTCCATTGTCTTCAATAAGAACGATTATAGAATTATTGGTCTGAAGTCTTTTGGGACAGTGTGTGAACTTTTTCCAGCTTTTGGAATGAACACCACTTTCGTCTCCCTCCACTTCAGGGGTATATAAGCTAAGTTTATACAGCGAGTGAAAAGCCAACATAGCCAAGGGGAAATGTAGTCTGACACGTGCTGCAATTCAGCTGGAATGATACCGTCAGGTCCTGGAGATTTGTAAGGTTTGAAGCTTCTAATCGCCCAGTTCAGTGTTGGTATGTTGAGTATCTCCGAAGCAATATCCGTCGTACTAGCGTCTGAGTATCCTGACGCCTGAAGCAACGTAGGGGAGTTGCCCGGAAAATGGGTATCCAGTAGCAGGCTAAGTGATTCCCCACTAGAGGTAGTCCACACCCCCAATGAATCTTTCAGATAACCTAATGTGTGAGGGGTAGAAGCCAGAACCTTTCGCAACCTGGATGCTTCGGAAACGTCTTCGGTAAGTAATAGTGCTTTCATTGACAAGTTTTTCTTCTTTAGAAACAATTTCACCTAATCAAAAGCAAAAACTTTTATTTATATATTTTAGTCAATGAAGAATTTGTTTACCTGGGGTACAAAGGATTGATGGAACCAATGCTTAAAAATGGCTGACGTCATCCAGGCCGCTTTGGAATTCTTATAATCTGTAGGACGAATGAAGTTTTTAAAACTGCGAGGATTTTTGGCCTTACCAATTACTAAAAGTTTAAGTCTATGTGCACCTGATGCATTTGCGCAACACAAGCACGTTATACGTTGCTTCTCCGTCTTTGTACCGGGAGCACATTTCTCTTGCATACGTTTTATTTGGTAAAAGTTTCCAGAATAAACCAGACTCATCAGCATTATAGAGTTGGTCATTGCATAACTCCATTTCTTCAATTTTTTGTTTCAGTTTTAGCTTAAATGGATCCACCAATTCAGGCTGCGATAAGAGTTTTTCTCCGGATACTTAAAGAAGTCTAACACCGTACCTTTTCTTAAATCGCTGAAGCCATCCGTCACTAGCATTAAACCCGCCCTCGTTTTCTTTAAGTTGTGAATGTAATTCCTTAGCTTTTTCATTTAGCATTAGCCCACTTACAACCCAATTCCTTTTACGCATTCGGATGAGCCAACGGTAAAGAGGTTTTTCCATAACTGGAAGTTCTGATGATTTTAAAGTTTTTCTTTTTCCAGGTCCCTGCTATGTGTGGTTTAAACATTTTAAAATTGCTTCTTTTTTATTTTTAATGCTGCATGTTGTTGACTTAGCGACATTGCACTTTTTTGCTGAACTAGTTACACTTGTTCCTTTTTGCAAACTATCTAAAATGTCTACCTTTTCTTTTAACTCCAAACATTTAGATTTTTTAACACTCATGCCGACTAATTCACCACTTTGCATAAGAAAAAGGCTTAAAATAAAATTTCGTTGCCAAACAAAAAAAAAAAAAAAATAATAATTTAGAGAATACACACATTTTTTATATAAGGGGATTCCCTAAACTGTAAAAATCGAATTTATTGTATTTCAGTGTTGTCTACAAGCTTAGAAAACATATTCAGTTACAAAAAAATTGTTCACGTTATAGAGCTTTCTGAGTTTGTTCACGTTCCAGAGTAGTCAACGTAAACAAAAGCTTGTTCACGTTAAGCGGTGTTCACGTTAGATCGTGTTCGTGTTACCGCGAGTGCACTGTATTCATAATGCCTTCCTCTTGAGGCAATCATAGAAACTTCACCACGCAAAGGCTGCATCTCATGTGATCAGCCGAAGGTTCACTACTGATGTCCTCGATATCACTTTCATCCAGGAACCATGGGTAAATGCCGGAGTCATTAAATGGCTCAACGGCAACCAAGGTAAACTTATATACAATTTTCGGCAGCCAAGACCCAGAAACGGACCTGTTTGTTAGAAGTAGAATAACTTTTCTTCCAATTTCATAATTCGTCTTAGGTTATCAGGTCGCCATTCGTGCTAAAGTGCCCTCTCTTGCTGGCGAACATGAGGTAGTGCTGGCTATGTGACCACCAAAGAAGTCACGGTCCTTGAACAAACGTGGTTATTCTGTTATTGAATTTATTTGTAAATGGTTGATTCTGAGATTAGTGGCTAATTTCGACATAATTATTAGCGTTGAAGTTTTTTGCAGAATTTATTATTTCAGATAGGTAGTTTTAATCCTTTTACAAATAGGTTCTCAATTAGCGAAGGTACACATCTATTTCTTAATTTTTAACCGAATTATGCTATATTTTGAAAATATGTCTTTAAGGGTAATGACGTATTAGACAGGGAAATGACAACGGCAAATAAAATCAAATTATATCCTTTAAAATCGATCACTTTATTCAGTTTAATTGTAAAAGTTATAAAAAAAAGAAAATTTTAGTGGACGAGTACATAAATTACACTATGCAACAAAATGAAAACTTTGTTCTCCCACCTAAGGGAAATAAATATATTTTTTATCTTTGTTGCCAAGGTATAAAAATTTGAAGTTTGCACTTGTTGTTTTTTAATAATTATATTTATGATTTTTAACAAAAACAATGAATTATAATATTTACAATGGTTTAAAAGATTCCGATCTCTTAAATCTTTTGGCTTTTCTGGTGTAGGACGACTCCGGTGTTTCTCTAACGATGGACCTACAATAATCGGCAAGCATAGAGGGTTGCCATTTGCTTAGGTAGCGTTTTTCAAATAACGCGATGTCTTGATGAAATCGCTCTCAAGAAAATTTTTGGTCACTTCTACAAAGGAGAACCAGGCTTCTTTTTCAACGTCGTTTAATGCTGCCAGAAACTCTGGATCCTTCATGAGTTTCCTTATGTCATGTCCAACAAATATTCCTTCTTTTATCTTGGCATCGCTAAGAGAAGGAAATTTATTTTTCAAATATTGAAACCCAGGACCATTTTTGCCCATGGCCTTAACGAAGTTTATTTTTTTTTCATTTATTTTTATTTAGCTAGTAAGACCTAAAATTTTTTTCCTTTTTGTAATTAAAACTTCAATTTCATTACAATTTTTCCCGACGTTTCTTCGATTTTTTTTCGATTTCTTCTGGGGATTTTGTCTATTTAATTATAAACAAGTAAGAGTGTTAAATTCGGCTGTGCCGAATCTTTGATACCCTCCACCTCGGTTTGTGGCAATACTATTAACATAGCTCATGGTAGTTGTGTTCTTGTTATTGTTAATATGTATGAATCACATTTTTTTTGTGGCTTTTTTTATGTTGTTGTATGTTCAACCACTAAACTATTACAAGAAAACACTAGGTTTCATGTTTTTTTTAGAGGTATCTATAAACTTTTGTTCATTTCTCAGCGCAGAGGCTCCCGATTTACTCCGATTTCAATACCAACCTGGTGGGAATTATGGCAAATAATTTTTTCGTAACCTGACCTAAGTAAATGCTTTTTTTTTTGAATGAGCGTGATTTCAACAGACACACGGACAGACGGACAGACGGACAGACGGACAGACGGACAGACGGACATCGCTATATCGACTCGAGCTGTGATAAGGATCAAGAATATATATACTTTATTGGGTCGGAAATTAGTTTTTCGATGCGTTACAAACGGAATGACAAACCTATATATACCCTCTGCCACTGAGATGTGGAGGGTATAAAAACATCATATTATTACACAAATATTTTACCAAAAACATTAAAACTTACAATTTTCAATATTACATTTATATACAAGATATATTACATTTAACATATAACATTGAACATATAAAACACGAAAATAATAAAAAACACCTCTGAATTTAAAATCACAGTCTATTTTATTGCAACCATGTAGCTAGCGTTGATGTTGTTAGTATCTTCCTTCAAGTTCATGGTTCTGTTTATTTGCTTTTGGATGTGTAAGCTTTCTTTAGTAAATCGTTTTCTTTCTATTCTTTCTTTATCTATTATCCTCACTTGTTCGAGATCAGCTGTGTGGCCTGTTGAAAGTACATGTTGTGCAAGTGCTGTCGATTCTTTGCCTTTCGCGATATCCATTCTATGCTCTCCCATTCTTGTAGTTAGTGCTCTCTTTGTCGTTCCTATGTAAATTTGATTACATTGTTGATCATTACTGCCTTTACATGATATTTCATACAC
This sequence comes from Cordilura impudica, assembly GCA_963682025.1. NCBI lineage: Eukaryota > Metazoa > Arthropoda > Insecta > Diptera > Scathophagidae > Cordilura > Cordilura impudica. The sequence continues at coordinate 299,715,815 of OY821517.1, forward strand.
AATATTATTTTGTTGTTGTTGGTCAATTGGAGTTTTGACGTTTGTGAATATTGTGTTTAATGTTTTGTTAGCTTTATACGCAAAGCTGATGTTATTTTGTTTTATTGTTCTTATGTTTCTGTTGTCGGTTAATCTTGGGATATATTGTACACTGTAAAAACGTTTATCATTTATGTTTTCAGTATTGCTAACTTTGTTATTTTTGAATCGTTTATTAATTTCTTCTATTAGGTTACTTATAAGTTTCACTGGAAAACTATTTTCGGTGAGTATAGTGTAGATTTTCCGTGTGTTTTTAGTGTGAAATTCTTCATCACTTATCCGCAGAACTCTTTCAATAAAATTTTTTGCAGTATTGATAATTTGGCTTTTGGGTTGGGTTGCGTTGAAATTCATAATCCTGCCAGAGGCCGTTTCCTTGGAGTGCCAGTCCATTTTGATTTTATTATCATTTCTAAGTATTTTTGTGTCTAGATACGTAATTTGTTTGTTAACTTCTATTTCGAGGGTAAATTTGATTTTGGGGTGCTGATTGTTCAGGGTTCTATGAATTTTATCCAGGTCGTCTATACTAATAATAGCTAAAATATCATCTACATATTTTGCTATGTATTTTATATGGATATTCTCGGCTTTCAATTCTTTTATTGTGTCGTCAAGTAGATTATCTAGAACTATATCTGCTATAGTGGGAGACAGGGGATTGTCCATCGGCATACCGAAAATTTGGTTGTATATTTTGTTCTCGTATACAAAATAGTTATTGTCTGTTAAACAAAACCGTAAAATTTCGAGAAATTTTTGGTTTGGTATGTTGGTAAATTTGTGAATTGTGCACCATTTTTTCATTATATTTTTCATGGCAGTATTGATTGGAATGTTCGTGAATAAAGAAACAACGTCGAATGAAACCAATATATCCCTGTCATTCAGTTCTATATTAGCTAGCTGTTCTTTAAGTTGTAGTGAATTTTTAATATTATACTCCGTAGAAATTATGTGTTTAAGAGTTTGACCTATGTGTTTTGAGAGCTGATAACATGGTATTTGTACTGATGAGACAATAGGTCTTAAGGGGATTTGTGGTTTATGAATTTTTGGTAATCCATAAATCCTAGGTGCTACAGCAGCGGAGCAAATTAAATTACGTTTTTGATTTTTATCTTATAACCTTTTTTCTCTAATTCAGATATGAAATTATTGTTGATTTTTTGAAGTTTTTGTGTCGGATCGGTTCTCAGTGTCCGATAAGTGTTGCGGTCCTCTAATAGGTGTTCCATTTTTTCTTTGTACTTTGTTTATTTTTATTAATACCAACTTTATATGTAAAGGTGGCAATATTATTTTTTTGGGATCGACTAATGGAACATTTTTTACATTTTTCTGGCCAGGTATATAAGCTGTTCTTTCAGGCCAGTGCTCTTGAGTGTAATGTTTTTACCGATCCCTACTATACCATTCACACAAGAAACAGCAGAATTTGGTATAGCCAGTTTGGAGTCCTAAAATTAAAGCAACTACTTTTAAATCAGCCACAGATCATCCACTGGAAGTCTTTGTAGTTTATTTTGTCTAAAACAAGTCTCATCACATAATAGGTTTCTTTAAAATTAGCACTGTATGCTACAGGAATGGATGGAAGTTTGCTACCATTATTTAGAATAACGGCTTTTAAACTAGTCTCAGAGGAATCGATGAAAAACCGCCATTCGGTAGGAACCTGTTTATGACCTATTTAACAAACAGGCTGATAACACCATTACAAAACACTAGGCTTTCCTCTTTTGACAAAAAAATCTAGAACAAGACTGTTACGTTTGTGATATTTACATATGACGACTCAGGGTTCGAGCAAATTCCACTGTTTAAGTCATGATCCTACAAGTTCGGGCTTTTCTTTCGATAGATTCAGATCCCTGGATAGATCATTGAGCCATTCTTGGCTCACTCGGACTGGAGAATTGCTAATAGAAGTGTCATGAAACTCTGGATCAGAGGACGAATCTTCCAGGCTGTTTGATCATGTCTCATTGTCTAGTGATGAATGCGCTGGCAAATCCTCATAACGGAAAACAGGTTTATCAACCGAACTCAGGATACTTTAGAGTATGTTTCTTTTTCCTGTTTTGCTCTTTGAGATCAGTGAGACAAAAATAGCAGTTGGTAATGTGACCTTTTTATTCATGCCAAATGACCGGCTTCGTAAAGGGCAGCATCTCAATTTTTTTATGAGACCAATCGATTAGGTTCTTGTAGCAAGTTGTACAGACATGTGGCACCCACGATATATCTAGATTGGCAACTCTAATTTTCAAATAGTTAAAATAACACTCTTCGATATGCGCAGTTATAGACTTTTTTTGACCATCTGTTGTGAACTTTCCACACACGTAACAAAACTGATTGTTTACTGTCTTGCGTTTCGAACAAGACTGAACTTGTTTCAATAGTTTGCTTATTTTATAAAGTATCATAAAAAACAAAGTTGTAAACATGGGGAATTCACGCAAGTCATTTATTTCGATAACCGGCCCTAAACAAACGTAACTATTATTATTTTTGTGGTAAGGTCAGGGATACCTAACAAAAACAATATAAATCGCTTAGGTGGGAAAACCGTCCGTTTTCGTAGATATTTGATGTTAGCTTTAAAAGTTTTGCAATTTGAACCTTTTCCTCTTTACAGACCTTCTGACAAATGGCAGCATATCTGTTAAAGGATGAAAAATATAACTAAAAAAAAATAAAGTATTAGATGTGAAAACTAAAATTTTTACCTTGTTTGTTTTTTATCGTTAAAATCCTTCAGCGAAATTAAATATAATTAAAGTTCCCGATATCAGTCTCTGTACTTTTCGATTGCTGTCGTTTCCATCTTTGCTTGAACTGTAAATATCCTTGTATCTGCAAGCTTCTAAAGGTCCCGCAGTTGACGAATCAAACTTTCCAGAAGTATAAATTTCTAACGAATCATATGAGCTGGAATCAACAGACCCTAATTTAAAGTGGTGACAATCTTCACAACAGAAACAACTAAAACTTCTCATTTCTAAGCGACTAGACTGATTATTGCCACATATTTGATGAACTTTTAAAGTACCGGGAAATGTTAAAATATCTTTGATTTCAGTTTCCTTTTACATTGCCTCAATATATTAATTTTTTATTACAAAAAACCGAAATCCCGGGCAATTGTCTTCTAGTTTCTGCAGTAAAACATCAAAATCCATCAAATCGGTACCATGGGCAACAAGACAATCCGCGGTTCTTTTAACAGTTCCTCCAATGCCATCGGGAGTACATTTTCCGTGACCAGATTCACTGTAGCTTTGTTTCGGTACTGTATCACTGGGCCATCACTTAAAAAATGCACATATTGGATGTAAGTGAGTCCATATGGCAAAATCATTGTGAAGAAGTGACTCGGACAATGCAGAAAAACTCTCGACTTTCGGAGTACCGTTCTCATCTTTTGTATAAACAACAACGGCATGTATAGTTATTTGCTTACGCGATCCACCGAAGTGAAAGCTTTTCACTTCTTCTGCATATTTCAGATTATAATTCTTGCTAAAGTCTATGTGGTTTTGTACATCGCTTGTTTAAGGGTTTGTTTCAAGTTTTTGATTTCTTTAAATTATTACCTTCGTGAATGAGAAATAGCGGCATTTGTTTTTCAAAAATGCGTGCTATATCCTGCAATTGGCATTCAATTTTTTGTTTTAGATTTCTTGTCACAGTTTTATTTTGGTGGATTCGCTTATCAAAATACGTTTCTTTAGTACATCCCAATTTGAAGTAGTATGTAGGTTCCGTGCTTACAAAATCCGTTAAAGTAACTTTAAAATCTTTACACAAATCACACATTCTCAAAAAACATCTTGCTTCCTATTTGCAAGCCTGGTTGTTTTTCATTGAGGACGTTGTTAGTTAAAAGTGATTCAACCAGAAATTCGAAGTTGGAGTGATGCATTCATTTGCATGTTTCGCGGTCGACAACACTCATTTGCTGGATACAAAATGGAAAATATGTGCAAAACGCTGCATAACCTAGGATGCTCTTCGGATATTCTTCCAAAAATTGTTTATGCAAATTCTTTAAGGTGTCATTTAAGAATCGTTTTTGCATTGACATTTTCCCTTTTCGGACAAACTCACGCTTGCCAGGACATATTCGGCTATTACTATCAAGCTCGAGAAACTCCCGCACTGATTTCCTGTTTTTAATGGAGTCATATCTTTATTTTCGATAATATACCAAAGATGAAGTATTCATGTAATATTTTGATGTTCTCTTAGATTTTAAGAATAGAGATATATATTTTTTTTATAAGTTTACGCGAAATTACTTTTGTGAGCATTTGCCTTTATCGATCCGATTTCATACTTGTGAAATTATTGACTAACTGCTTTCACAAAACTTTGCCGAACAAATGTTTTTTAAAATTTCCGGACTATGACATATTCCAGCGTTTATTTACCTTAGAATTTGGTGATCCTACAGCAGTTTTATTTATAGCCTTCAATCTATTACATCTTTTCTTATTCATTTCTCCTTTATTTTTCAGTTCACGAATGATATTATCTTTTTCCTTTATTGCCGTAGAATTTATTTTTCTGTTTCTTGTTGCTAACAGTTTTTCTTTACGAACTTCCTCTCGAAGGGGAAGAACTTCCTGTTGTGCAGATGCCAACGTTTCCGGATCTGGTGAATTGGTTTCATTCTCACTATTTGGAGCAGGCAGGGAATGATCTCTCAAAAAAATTTTTACCCACGGATTCCTTTTTTTTCTTATTTTCTCTATAATTTGTAGAGTTTTTTCCAGGACTTATTTTGGCACGTTTTTCCGAGACGTCATTTCAGTAATAGGCTACACTAATTTTTCTTCTTATTTGTTAAGATAGCTTAATCTTTCCTTTTGCTTTTGCTCTTCATATTTAACTGGATCGTCTTAATTTTGACTATGTCGTTTTTTCTGCTTCTCGCTTTTCAGCCAATACCTGTTCCTTTGTTTTTTCTTTATTTTTGTGTCATCATCAATTTCTAAAACATTTAAACCTTCATTTACAAACATTAAATTAACATTCCTCTGTTAGTCATCATTCCCCTGTACATATTTGTGGCAGGGGAATGACATATATCTACAAAACTCTCTAAAATGTCAATTTAGCTAATTACCTTTAAAAAACTGACATGAATGAGAAGTTTATATTACAAATACACTTAAATAAAACACACAAAAAATTATAAAAAAATATTGAACTTTTGATGAATAAAACAACACCGGGCAAGGATCAACGTAATCGGAAAAGCTCATTTTATTACTTTTGTTGGCGAAAAGCCTGCTACATGTATATGCAGTAGATATAATGTATTATTTAAATTGGAATTGTTCTATATCTAAAATGCTTTGAAAATTTGAATTTTAACGAATGTAAATATTAATTGATAAAAAATTATAAACATTAATAGAAAAACGAAATCATTTAACAATAATTTTTACTTTATAATTATTGTATTAAATAATTATGTATATTAAATTTTTGTTAAAAATTTAAAAAAATTTAAGTGGAAGTAGTGTTAGAAACAGCCAGCGTAATGACATTTGAACACTTTGGTAGGGAATTTTTTGACGAACAAAATCTTTGGAGAAGATATTTTAGTGATTGCAAAAGACCTATAAAGCTTTATTTTAAAGTAAATAATAAAGTAGAATATTTTTCTCAATATAAATACGCAAGGAATGCAAATTATCCGGTAAACTCAGAGTCAACCAAATATAATTTAAATTTTGCAAACAGGGGTGACGAACCGACATTTAAGAATTCAATTAGAACAGAGATTTTAAATCTTACTTTGACTAGTTAAAATCTTTCTTCGCTATCTCAAAATGCCATGTTTCTGGTGAACTCTCTAGTTCAGATCATCAACATATAGTTTTTGACATGGTCAATTCTCTAGACATGGATCAGTACTGTCGAAATCCCGAAAAGATTAACTCGGATAAATTTCGGTACCATTTGGATAATAATGCCATTCATTCGGAAGGTCTAATAGGAAGCAATAGGGAAATTTATTTTGAGGCCTCTGAACTACAATCGAACATATCATCAGCATATACAGAGGTCTGTCCATTAAAGGCTAGGAAGACTAAGTGAGATGTTCCATGGTAGAATGAAGGTCTGGAAAAGTTCAAACATAATGCTCGAAGATTACTCAATAAGGCTAAGATTAATGGTGACTGGACCTTGGTCATAGATGAGCTATTTGAGGAACTTAACAAATTAGGAAGGTGACATATTGGTCGTACAGGGAGATTTTAATGCCAAAGTCGGAACTGACAACTTAAATATCAAAAATATCATGAGGCGGCATGGCCTGGGTGGGGAAAGAAACGGAAATGGAACTCGTCTGGTAGAGTTTTGTGGAAACAATCACCTTTTCATAGGAGGCACGAGATTTCCTCACCGCGATATACATAAATACACTTGGCAATCTCCAGATGGTAAAACTAGAAATCAAATAGACCACATATTGATCAGCAGAAGATTCCACAACTCTCTTCTTGATGTGCGCTGACGTATACAGTGATCACAACTTATTGGTAGCTCAAATTAGATTACGACCCGCAGTAATACAAATCCAAAAAAAATCGCAACGGAAAATTCGACACTTGTAGATTTGAAGATCCTCTTGTGCGCGAGAGTTATGTAGAAAGTCTAAGAATTGAATTTAATGACCAGCCGACCTGGGAAGACGTGCGTAGAATCTGCAGAACAATAGCTGAAAGGAAAAAAGGAGACAGGAAATTATGGATTAGGGACGCAACTTGGGATCTCATCCTTGAAAGAAGATCACTTAAAGCTGCAATGCTCAATTCGCAGTCAGACGAAGATAAGCAGCTGTTAAGGACGCAATACAACGACACCGAACGTCAAGTAAAAAAATCGGCAAAGAAAGACAAGGAAAATTTTATCAACAACATTGCTACTGACGCTGAAAATGCTGCCATGCGAAATAATTTGAGAGGTGTGTGTAATGGCCTTACACTACTAACAAACACTAAATCAACGGTACCTCCTCTACAAGATAACAACGGAAACAACCTCACATCAGATGACCAACGACTTACGCGATGGAAAGAATTTTTCGTTGACGCTGACCAACAATCCAGTATGTCGCAAAGTCCCATTGAAACAGGTCAACGCCCCAACCCTAACTGTAACATCTCTACGATATCACCAACAATCATTGAAATCTCAGATGCTATACGGCAGTTAGAATCCCACAAATCCGCCGGACCCGACAACCTTCCAACCGAACTTTTCAAATACGGTTCAGAAATACTGGCCCCCATCCTTTATCCCTTAATAGACCAAGTCTGGCAATCAGGCTGTATACCAAGATCCTGGAAAGAAGGAACGATTATTACTATTCCAAAAAAGGGAGATTTAAGCAACTGCAGAAATTGGAGGGGTATAACATTACTAAATGCTATCCAGAAGATTGTTGCCTTCGTAATCTTGAATCGTATATCACCAATATTAAATGGTCAACTTCGACAAGAACAAAACGGTTTCAGACCACAAAGATCCTGTATCGATCACATTAACACGTTGCGCATTGTGGTTGAACAGTCAGTCGAGTGGAGATTCCCACTATATCTTCTATTCGTTGACTTTGAAAGGGCCTTTGATACCAGTTACAGAGACGCTATATGGAATACACTTCGGGAACTTGGTGTAAAATTGTACACCTCATATGTGAACTTTACACAAATGCAGAATGTAGGGTCATATACAAAGGTAAGACTAGTGACAAGTTCACAATACAGAATGGAGTTCGCCAGGGATGTGTTTTGTCACCCCTTTTATTTATATTGGTTTTGGACAACATTTTAACGAAAACAAATTCAGAAGTACCAGATGGCATACAATGGAGACCGAACCAAAGATTATCTGATCTTGATTATGCGGACGATATTTGCTTTTTGAGCCACACCCTATCCGGAACACGGACAAAGCTAGAGGCATTAATTCGTATTGCTGGTAAAATGGGTCTCAAGGTCAATATGACAAAAACAAAACTGATGCGTGTTGAGACTGCAAACCAAACTCCACTGACAGTCACAATAAATGGTAACCCATCTGTCGTCAAGGATGTCACCAATTTTAGCTACCTTGGGAGTGTAATCTCCAAAGATGGTGGAGCAGATGCGGATGTTTCAAGCCGCATAAATAAGGAACGCGCCGCATACCATAAAATGAAAAGAATTTGGATGTCTCGCAACATTAGCAGAAAAACAAAGCTTAAGGTCTTTAACACCAGCATTAAACCAATTCTTTTATACGGCTGTGAAGCTTGGAAGGTGACAAATAATATCTGCCAAAAATTACAAGTTTTCGTCAACAAATGTCTTCGTCGCATCTGTCACATATTTTTGCCCAACACCATATCAAATGAAGACCTTCTATCGTTAACACTAAGCGAACCTATTAACACAGAAATAAAGCGTACAAAGTGGCGGTGGATAGGTCACACGCTAAAAAGAGAAGATGTCAATATATCTAAAATGTCGTTTGAATGGAACCCGCAGGGTACAAGACGCAGAGGAAGGCCAAGAAATACCTGGATTCGATCGATACATTCCGAAAGTCAACATATAGGCTAATGGCCTGAAATTCGTTGTATTGCACAAAACCGCCAACAATGGAGTGCGACAATTTCCGCCCCTATGTTCCGTATAGGAACGGCAATTGGACAGCATATGAGTTTGAATTGAATTAATTGTAATAAAATGTATCTCTACTACTTTAATAATCTTTTATATATTTAAATAAATATGCTTCCTTTGTCAAGGAAAAAAAAAAGAACTTAGGATGCAGAACCTTCGGCTACGCAGACGACCCTGTTATCTCTGTAACCGGCTTCGACAAGAGCACAATATCGGACCATATGCAGCAGGCTCGAAATTATGCCCTCAAATGGTGTCAGAATAAAGGATTATTCATGAACCCATCTAAGACCATACTGATACCTTTCACTAAAGAAATAGCTTAACAATAGGGTTCTCGGATGAAGTCAAGTATCTGGGGGTTACCCTGGATAATTCGCTCAAATGGAACAACCGTTTAGATCAAATTACCAAAAAAGCTTACTAGGGCTTTATACGCCTGTCAGAGACTATTTGGTAGAACGTGGGGTTTAAAGCCATACATGATCTACTGGTCGCTTAAGACTATCGTGAAACCAATGGTTACCTATTTTGCTCTTGCATAATGGCCAAAGGTTGAGAAAACTAACGCGAAAGTAATCTTGAACAAGGTGTTCCACAATGCCTGCATTGGTATCACCGGGGCAAACAGAACGTGTCCAACCGATGCTATCGGCGTCATGCTTAACATTACACCATTGCATATTTCAATCATCGAAGATACGTGCATTAGTACCGCATGACTTCAGGATTCTCGCAGCATGAAGAGCGGCGATCTAAAGGGTTGCAAGACTCTTCATCAACGACCCGGTGGCGAGAGTCACGGACAAAATGCTGCTAGGAAAAATATTTACCAGAGAATTTAAAATAATAACATTGAAACGGAGCTTATGGACTAACAGGACCTGGGAACCAGAATAGGGTTCTCTGGAGTAGTTAACAGAACAATTACATTGGAATACAGGTGCGGGCATATTTTGTCCCAATTTCCAACGTGCATTTGTCATGGGAAAATACCCTTCCATTTTCCAAGCCAAGGTCTTCGCTATCTATATATGCGTGACTGAATGTCTAAGAAGAAAGACAAAAAAGGGCACTCAGTTATAAACTATCCGACAGTCAGGCTGCACTAAAGCAATTACTTCTTACAACGTGACGTTTAAACTTGCTTTGGATTGCATCGAATTGCTCAACCAATTAGGCAGATGCAACAGACTAAATTTATGCTTGATTACAGGACACGAAGGACACGAGGGCAACGAAAGGGCAGATTTCTTGCTCGGGCGGCCATCGTCTTTTCTTCGGTCCGGAACTATTCTTTGGTGTTCCAATAGGATACATCAAAGAAAAAAATGAGAAAGTGGAGTAATTGATAATTTGCCGAACACTGGGACAAAAGTCCCAGTAAACGGCAGGCTAAGAGATTTACTACTCCATCCAGTGTTCAATCGAAAAGACTACTTTCCTTGATAAGAAGGATTTAAGGACCTTGACAGGATTCTTTACTGGACACTGTAATCTTAGATATCATCTACGAAAAAAAGGTCAGTCTGTTACGGACACATGTAGGTTCTGCGAACAGGAGGTGGAAACGGCAGAACACATTCTCTGTGAATGTCCAAGACTAAGGGGCAAAAGAACACATGCACTTGGAGGATACATTATATCCCCCTGGGACATATGCACTGTGGTCGTCCCCATTGGCAAAAAAAAAATTAAGTCAAAATTTTTGGTAAAACTGTGGCAACACTATCTCACAATCGATTTTGCTCTTCAAATTAATTTTGTTTTTGCTTTATTCCACCTGTCCTCTTTAAGAATAGCTGCAAAAGGCAGACCATGAAAATAATTTTGTTTCGCAGCGTGAGTAACTGTCAAGTGAAGGTCCAAAATAAAACGTAAAAACCTCTTTAAAAAAGATTGCTTAAACAATGGAAGAATTAAATATTGTAAAGAAAGGTATTAGCTATTATTTAAAAGAATTAAAAACTTCTCAACATGTTGTGTCTATTTTATTAAATCAATTTATTATATGTGCCTATTTCAGTACTAACTCGTGTGTAGACTTTAAATTCACTTAGAGTTTTAATTGCGAAGTCGATCGAAGTTGAGAACCAAATTTGTTGTAAAATGTTTATCAATATTTAGCAGCGAAAATTTGCGATGTGTTGAGTTATCTTCAATAGAACAAAGCGGCCTCACCGTTTTCGGTGTCATTTTTTTGATTGTGTACTCGTAACTGTTATGCGGCTTTGTGTTGTGATTATCGTCTTCGTTTCTTTTGTGCAGTTTGTTTTATTATGTTATGTTTTTAGTTTAAATTTTTATTATTTTCTATTTTTCGCTTAGGTGGTTCTTATGAATGCAAATTAAGCCGCAAGTTTATATTTGAGAAGTGGTGTACCGAGGCCGGTGGAAATGCAGAGAAGATTCAAAAAATTATAGTTGATATTTTGAAATTGAAAATCGAGCATGAAGGCTATATAGTAGGAGCTAAATATTAGGGGCAATTGGCAAAACGAGTTAATTACTGCTGCAAAAGTATTTCAATATTTTTGCGTAAATGCTGTCGAAAAAGATCCTACGTTTTGCGAAAGCGTTCTGATTGGCTTGCGACAAACGAGTCGTTTTTTTCAATTGTGATGTACAAAGACCTGAAAATAATATTGAAAAAAAATTTCGCCTGCAAGCACTATTGAGGTTATTTCGCTTATGATGGAAACTATATTAACGAAGCATCAATATCTCCTCATTAGGGAATTCGTTAACACTAAAATTTCTGCTGATACTGTAGTATCAGGATACTGTAGTAAAAGATGTTTTCACTGATCCTGTGAACAATCTCAAACTTATAGGCAAATGGGGTTTCGACGGAAGTTCTGGGTACAGCGAATACAAACAGAAAGTGGAGAACAAGAATTTGGAACACAGCCACATGTTTGTTACATCATATGTTCCACTTGCTTTATTAACAACTGAAGATAGTTCGAGCAGTTCCAAAATAATCTGGAAAAATCCACGACCATCTTCCACTCGATATTGTCACCCTGTTCGATTTCAATTTAAAAAGGAACCGACAGAATTAAGCATCGAGGAAGAAAAGTATTTTAAAATGAAAATAGAGGGGCTTGTTCCTACTAAAATTATTGTTGGAAATAAAACATTATGCGTTCAGCATGTTTTGCAACTCACTATGGTGGATGGTAAAATTTGTAATGCCTTAACCCAAACCTCATCCTCAAAGTGCCAACAAATTGTTTGATTTCAAAATGGAAGCCAGCTCTTCCGATTTATGCTGTGTTAATCCCAACTTGGCAACAATTGAATCAAGCTTATTTTGATTTATTAAAATTGGCTCATTGGATACTGATGGCTCATATGGGGGATCATCACGTGCATGATATGTCGGAGCAGTCGTAGAAGAGAAAATATCTGGGCTAGAAGCTTTTGGCACAGGAATGTGGTCTGAATGAGGCAATGGTGTTGCGGCACTTGCAACACCAACCTACAGATATGAACAATATTGAGAAATGCTTGAAAAGAGAAGTTCAAAAGGATAGATTTGAATTCGGATTGTCACCACTTCATGCATATATACGATTTTTTGAATATTTTTTGCATTTATCATACAAACTGGAAGTACAAGTCTAGCAGGCTAGATCCCTCGAAGCAAAAGCTTAAGTAAAGGAAAGGAAAAAAAATTCAAACAGAATTTCGATTAAAAATGGGATTGATAGTCGACAAGCCTTAAAAACTGCCAGAGAATTTTTGAATAATGCTGGCTTGTCCGCTCAAATAACAGACCTTATTGAAAGATGTGCTACAATATTGCAAGTGTTCAATTCAGGTTATAATATTAATGTTGGGAAATTTAACACATTCGCACTCGATATAGCCAAGGAACTTACAACTACATATTCCTGGTATTACCTTCCAGCTACCGTTCATGAAGTTCTAATTCACGGACCTGCAATTATTGAATGTGCTCTCGTGTCGATTGGGGAGTTGTCTGAGGAAGCTACTGAGTCGAGAAATAAAGATATAAAAAAATTTCGCCTGCATCACACACGTAAAATTTCTCGTGCGGCAACAAATGAAGATTTGCTTAATCGTCTAATCCTTACATCAGATCCGTTTATAACGGGACAACGAAAGTTACCAGCTAAGCATAAGTCAGTTTTAAATATATCTGTTTTTGATCTATTAGAATGATACATTATCTATTACTATACTATAATAAAATAACATACATACATAACGTACATTCTTAATTTGTTATGTTGATTTTATAGAATTTCATAAATAAATTTATGGAATGAGGATAGGATCTCCGGAATGCCCTTTAATCCTTTTGTCGATTTTAACCAAAACTTATGGCACACATTTATTAATATAACTGATATGCCGACTTTGGTAAGCCTGCTATGAAATTTAAATTTTCAGGATCTAAGAGAGGTCCTAGAATCCTTTGTCCGACATTGACCAAATTTTAGATTTAGTCATAGACTGATGGAATCAATGGATATGCCGACTTTGGTGTGCCTACTATGAAATTTAAATTTTCAGGATCTAAGAGAGGTCCTTGAATCCTTTTACGGATTTTAACCAAATTTTAGAAGTCGGTGTCATTTAAAGAGACTGTGAGATGTGCCAAATATTATTCACCTATGATAACTCCTTTTATTTTTGGCCGCTCTTTGTATGAAACCCCAACCATGCTAAATAGGGTAATTGGCTTTATAATAAGCCTTAATCTTTAGGACAACCATAGGCTGCACTAAAGATCAAATTGTCGTAATGCGTAGAGCCTTGCTAATATATTCTAAACTGTTATATTAAATAGACGCTAACGCATTAAAAACAAAAAGCGGCTTTTTTAAGAAGACGGTAAATGGAAAAAATGTGCTTTTTGGGTAGTTAAAGGAGCTAAATCTAGTGTGAAAAGCGCTAAGTTGACGTCGCTGGATTTATACTGTATATTTCAACATTAAAACTAAACGCAATTATTCTTAGCCACTTTGAAGTCAGTTTAATTAAATTTTTTAGTAATATTACAGAACATATATTCATTCAATTTTAAAACTTTTAAATAAAAAAATAAAAAAACCTAGACGCTTTGCGCAATACATTCGAGAAAACAAAAAAATAAATGCATCTTAAAATACAACAATAAACCACAACAACAAATAAAACAACAATAAGCTAATTTAAGTTACTTTTTATGTTCAAACGCGTACTGCATGTTCTATTCATTTTCACATTAAGTGGGTTGAACACTATACCACTATTTAATACAACCAAACATACATACATACATACTCACATATCTTATATAAAACATGTGCACATTATACATACCTATATAAATACATATACTACAATGTCTGCAGTGTCTGTAGATGAAAAATATAATATGAAAAAAAAAAAACAGACGCAGCCAGACAAATAAGAGTAAAACATACTACAAATTCTGGGAAATAACTACAACATTTATCGATTACTGGCAAATTTGTATGTATTACTAGAGACGGTGTTGCTGGCTTTGGAATTGTTGTTGTTGTTGCTTGTTTAAAGTGAGACAACAGCAGCAGCAGCAGAAAAACCGGCATACGCTAGTTAGACGGTGTTTCAGTAAGTATTCATTTATCCATCCATCCATCTATCCATGCGTCTATGTTGTATATAGAATACGAGTACATAGCTTATATAGTAAATTGGAATATGTGTTTTTTTTCTAGTTCTTTTGTATATATGCCACTCAGTATTATGGCAACTGGAATTTTTACAATTTTATTGCAAAAACAAACAAAAAAAAATTTCAGGTTCATTGGAATTTTTAGCTAACGATAAAAACTCTCGTTTTTTGCTGTTGTTGCACAAACATGCGCATTCTACGGGCGTGGTACACTCCTCTATTACGTAGCATAGTTGAATTTTTTCTTCTTTTCTTTCTTAAAAGTCTGCAGTCAAGGATTCTGGAAATAGTAACTAAAAGTACTCATGTTGTGTATCTCTTTTGAAGGAAATCGCTGATGCTGTTGTCGTTTCAACTCAAATCTCACTTGTGTAAGGGGCAACAGCTGTTTTTGAAATCACTGGTTATTAAATAAAACTTCATATTACATGTGATTGTTGTTGTTGTTATACCTTTTTTCTACTTTTTTCTATTTTACGTATAGTATACGTTAACTGTGTATTTCTATTCTGCTGGTGAATTCCAAAAAGAAAACTTAAATTTTTGGAAGAAAAATAATTTTGAAATTCAACTGAAATAAATTAGAAATTTTGTGTGAGTAAGGAGAACAAAGCGTAGAGTCAAATTCTGCTATTTTCGCAGAACAAACCGACCTGACATAGAAAACACAAAAAATTTGGGAAAAAATTTCTTTATTTCTCATCCCAACCTCCTTTTAGCTCGATACACTTTCCCCCGCGACCTTCAATAGCTTCGACTCCCTGCTTGTAACAAGAACAGTCTAGATGCTTATAATAGCCATCCGACTCCACCTCTTTACTGCTGGCAAATCTTTACCTCAGTTTGAAAATAATAATTCATGAATTTTGGCCGCCGCCCGCAATAGTGTATGTGTGCATTGTCTTGATGAAACAAAACTTTCTTTTTCGCCAAAAGCGGCTTTTTTCCCCAAATTTCATCACTTAAAACCTGCAATAAGTTAGCATAATTTATACTCGCCGTTAATTGCTTTTCATATTTGATTGCAGTGAAACATCGCCAAACACTCTATCAAAACATCTTCATGAAGCTGGTTGTGTTTTATTATTAACTAGCACCCATCTTGTGGACAGATCAAAATTTTCTGTCACACACCTTTAGCCGACATTCTAGAATTGGTTGGACTGAGAAATTTCAAATTAAAGAATTAAATTTGATAACAGTGAGTAGTTTTTTCTATGCCTACAGAATCCCTAGATCATTTACTTTTGATGACTACAAATATGCTAAACACCGTGGCGACTTGGAACTTAAAATATATGTTTTATAAGGTGAGGTTATCACTTTTCATCAATGTATTTCTTTAACTACTTTCGCCATCTTTTCGTCAGGTCAGGTTGTTCTGGGACCGCCCTCGTCCCTATGCTTTTGTATGTATTAATTTTCTAAAAATCAATAAACAATTCTTTAATACAGATAGGCAGTTGACTAAGGAGCAGAGAAAAATCTGAATTCGTTTTTATTATTATTATTATCCAAGTTCCTATGTGGAACATAGGGCCACAAAAATATTATTGTTTCGTTAATCATGAGTTTTAAGGTGACCAGGAGATTAACCTGATGCACCCGGTTCTGGACTGGTGCAGCCAGCTATGTTACCAGACTTGCGATGAAAGTACCAGCCGCGCCTCAGGAATCAGACGCTGTTTGAGCCTCTCCTAACGCGAGAGCTATTTGATTTCACTCCTACCACTCATATCTGAGAGGCGCACCCCTATCCGCCACTTGGGGACGCGTTCTTTAGGGGTTACAGGTTCCCCCAAGGATTCGTTATTATTTTGTTGGAAAATTTTAAAAATAAAATATGTGGTCCAGATTACCCAATCTTATCCTATTATCAGTATCAACTATTTTAATATGAGTAGTACATTTATGGTTTCCGTGTACAATTTGACTATGCGCACATATAAAAATTGCAACATTCTTAGTTGTTCCTATAAAATTTTTGTATCTATTGTCAACGATTGGAGTCATTGTGCTTGTTTTTCGTACTCCCCAGACTCATCGCTTTTCGTGGCGATGATTCTGATACACTGTTCTATTTTTTCTGAGGTTTCATCCGTATTAATTTCAGCAATTACGGAATGCTTCTTAGTGAGAGTTTTCTCATGCCCAAAACAAAATGTTATATACCTGGTTAATAGAAATTTGAATTTTTCGACTATTTCCG
Source organism: Cordilura impudica (assembly GCA_963682025.1). NCBI lineage: Eukaryota > Metazoa > Arthropoda > Insecta > Diptera > Scathophagidae > Cordilura > Cordilura impudica. The sequence goes on from OY821517.1 coordinate 299,732,433, forward strand.
TCAAAGTGACTTTATAGAAATCACCGTCTTAATATGCAGCTATCCAATATTTTATTGTTTAGAAGCTGCAGAGTCATCATTACTGCTTGTCATTTCTACTTTAATTTTGTCATCAGTTTTATTTTTCTTAAAAAAAATAATTAATTAGTCACGACTCCTTATTATTTTTTTTCGATTTTTTAAAAAATTGTTAACATTAAATGACTGTCACGAATGGGATATCTGCAGTCCTCCTATACTTATCTAATTCTGACCGTGTAAAATCAATATTTTCAATAACTTGATTTTCCAAAAGAGCTTTTTGTGGTGCGTTTTACTCCATTTAGTGAGAAAGCGCAAAATTGGTACTTTCCATTCCTCAGTTTAAGTACTTTTAGCGCCTTTTAAAAACGAGGGCGATCTCAGAACAACCTGACCCCTAACGCGTAGATGGCGGCAGTGGTTTCAAAAAAAAAAAAAAAAAAATTCTTTGGTGAAAAGTTGCAACCCGAACTGACGTATAGATGGCGGCAGTAAATTTAAAAAAAAAATTCCTCGGTGAAAAATGGCAACGTGGTTTAGTATTATTTTGGGAGCCATTAAACGTTAACGATCTCATTGAACTCGTAATCATGAATGCGATATGGGTCCACCACTTCACACCTGAGGAAAAGGAACAGTCAAAACAGTGGACTTAAATGGGATAATCGCGTAAAAAGAAGGCGAAGACTATTCCATCTGCAGGCAACGTTATAGCGTTGTGTACTTAAATGGGATAATCGTGTCCAAAGAATCGTGTCGTGTGCAGATATTTTCAAATGGTTTCTTCAAAGTTTTTAATGGACATGGGCAAGATCAACTTCGGAAGTACAGTTATTAATTTTGCTAAATATTTCTGATGAAAATTATGATAATGAAAATGATGATAAAGAAAATGATGATAATAGTGATGATGCTAGTGATATTGATAATAATGACGAAGATAATAATGACAATGAAGATTATGATGGTTGGGATATTTATGATGAATTTGATAATGGAATTATTTAAATTTTTAAAAAAGTTTAACATTTTCTTTGTTTTTAATAATCAAAAAAATAATATAACCTCATCAACTAAACACTTCCTTAAGTTAATCTGTTCTGATCTTGTAATAATTTTCTTCCGTGGCTTGAGATAAATTTTTATATATACTGAATTTAGTGAGAAGAAAAATCGAACTTAAATTCAATTTAATCTAATAACAACTCATATTATCCCAGCAAAACTTTCCATTACATGTAATGAACTTTAGAATAAGATATCAAAGATATCAGTAGTTACCTTTCCATTACGAAACCCTTTATTTTAATATGGAGGTGTCCTTCGGGGGAAGGTCTTACCGGCACCTTACTAGATACTGATACAAATAACTAGTTACTCTTTAGGTAACAAGAAGGGTTTTGACTAATTTGTTACATGTAGGAGGAAAATAAATTTCTATAAAAACATCATATTGGCACCTCGCAATCTGTTGTAAATAATGTAATGTAAAATTTAACAGCTTTTGCTGTGTTTTTGTCTAATGATGAATATCGCCGCGAAATAGTTTGTTTCACTAAATTTAACTCATTATTTACAGTTGTCATTATCAGTAAGTATTTGCAAACCTATTATCTTGAAGCCCTTACATTTAGCTTGAAATAATTCAAATGGTATGGGGTTAACATTGCCATGTAATGCAAACGGTAATAGCTAATCATTATCAATGTTTTGCTGGGATTACTTTATTCTTAATATTTTTTTTTATTTGAAATTCCAAATATACAACGAAAATTGTGGATCAAAAACATGATCCCAAGAACAAAAAGGTGCCTAAGTTAGGTTAGGTGGTTAGACGGGTTGATCGTCCGAAGGTGAGTACACTCGGAGGCTAACTGTAATACCCTTTAGATACTGTCGGAATATAGAGATAGGAATAAAGATAGTAAAAGTACAGATAGATTATGTAAAGATTATGGAAAAGAAAGGACAGTGAAAATGAGCCCTTTCGTTCGCTATTCATCCCTCTTGAATCGATCAGATTCCCTGAAGAAGTCTGCAAGTTCGTCGAGTTGAACATCTACTAAGCAGCCAAGGTTATCAAAGAAACTTCTAGATATCTAAGGTGCCGGTTCTTCAATCTTGGACATTCACGCGGTAAATGTTGCACTGACTGCTCCTCGTCCACATCCACACAGCTCCTACAGAAGTCAGTTCTCGGGACGTCTATGCGTTTGGAAATCTGCCCTACTACACAGTGTCCAGGGAGTACTCCTATAATTAGCCTGCTTGTCCCTTTACCAAAACCAAAGAGTGCTTTGCTTCCCCTTGGATTGAGGATCTGGTATATTATGCAAGAGGTCAGTTGTGTCCACCTTGTCTTTAATTCAAGATAAGCTGCCTCTCCAATTAAGTTCGACAGCTCGGATAGAGGGATTTTAATATCGGTGTCCATTGTCCCTTGACACCACTATATCCTGGAGTCCATATCAGCTTTACGGTGAGTTACCGGATTTGGTCGAGGGACTTGATACATTCCATCTCACATTTCGATCTAACGGTCCTCGATTTCAGAGCTTTGAGAACAAGAAGACTGTCCACAAATATATTAATGGTCGACGGATCCATATCCCGCTCCATTATTATTTTTATTGCTATGAGAATTGCGTGCATCTCGGCCTGGAAAACGCTACATTTATCAGGGATTCTCCCAGATGGCTGAATGTCAAGTTGTTCAGAGTAGACCCCTGACCCTGTTCCCGCTTCCATCTTCGCACCGTCAGTGTACACTGAGATGTCAGCCCTCTCTATAGCAGAGTCTGCTCCACAGTCGGTATTTGTATCATAAAATTATCTCCAAAGTTTATCGCCGGTGACACGTAATCTGCTTCCCGATCAATCTGTGTCCCTCCCGCTGTCCGTAGTATTATGCTGTGTCCTTAAGAGCTTTGTTTGTGCGTATATGACTCCTTTAAACGGAAAGCCACTTTCGGTGCTTGCTCTTGATTAAACTACCAATAGGCATGATGTTTAGCATTATCTCCAGTCATGCCTATGATGTCATGCCAAATATCCCAATCTCTGTACGTTCACGAAGCTAGAAAGTCTGGCCCTACCTTCATAGCCTTCCACCACACCAGATTACCATATATCATAATAGGTATAATTATCGCAGAAAACATTCTCTGGATGATCTACCAAACGTCCTCCTGCAGCTCTCGAAGGCACATAACGTCTTCTGAGTCCTTTCGTCTACGTTAGAGTCTAGAATAGCTCCCAAATACTTCGCCTCCCTGGAGAATACCAGAGTCTTCCCGTTCGATGTTGGAGGATTGAACTCAGCTATCTTTGTCTCTCTGGGAAAGGGAACCAACTTGGTTTTAGAGGGGTTGACCGCCGGACCGTTTTCTCTTGCCAATTTCACGAGTCTACCTATTGCCGAACTCCATTAGGTCATTGATTGTTCATAGGAATCTACTTCTTACCAGACGCACAACTGTGTGAGCATAGGCGACCACTTTGTATCCCATTCCCTCGAAACATTGGGGGAATTTATTGATCACAAGGTTCGAAAAAATGTAATGTAACTCCTTCCTGTTACCATGCTGCCTGTAAAGATCCTAAAATAGCGCCTAACAGGTTTAAAAAAATTTCTCTTCAAACTTTTTTTTTAAACTGCTATGTGTTTATGTATTTATTATGAGGTTCATAATTCTTAATCAAGATTTGAGGAGTCGTTCGATAATTAGAACAACAAAATAGAGTAGACAGCTTATGTCCACATTTCTTTTCCATACTCGTACATTAAAGTTTCGATATAATTTAATACTTTTATTTAAAAAAAATATTCATTATATGAATTGTTTTAACCACTTGTATCTATAGACTCGTAACTAAACATTTTTAATTATTTCGAAATATTCTTCAATACCAAATAGCTTAAATATTTATATTTTCTTCGGTAAATATCATTAAACTTTTACCTTAACAAAAAAAACAAAAAAGAATTCAGCAGTCCCAACGACATTTTAAGCCATATGCATAAATTGTGAGCTAAACTGTCTGAAGGGGAACTTAATATGTATAAAGTTAAATTGTATATAAATATTTGTGAAATAAATATGAATTGTTTATTTTATTTCGTTTTTGTTTTTGTTTTGGAACAACAAAAGGTGTAGTTTTTTTTTTCATATTTACCATTGTTTTAACAAGGATACCATTATTTTTTTTTTGTGTTAAGTATTGCATGTGTACGTACATTTTGTATTCGTATTATAAACATTTTACGTATTAAGACTGATTTGTTGTTTTTATTGCTCAAGTAACACCTTCAATGGCAGGTGTTAAGAATGTAAACAGGTAAGTTTTATATTTTTTTCTTTTTTTTTTTGATATATGTGTTTTTTTTCATTATCTTGTAGGTGAAATCTTCATACAGTTAAACCAAAGATAATAAGTTTAAAGAGAAATTATGAAAGAAGCATATTGTACGAAAAGTAGCGAGAGTCTGGTAATCTTTGTCAGGGATTATAAAAAAGTGTTTTTATAGAGTGAGTGTATAAGAGGAGCGGTTTAGTGATTATTTCAAATCAAGCCTGAAAAATTTACCCTCCACGTTTATGTTTTAAAATTTTAATCGCAGGATCTTAAGTCATTATCACTAAGAAGAATTTTCGAATATATCAGCTCTTTCTTTTGAACAAAATATTGAAAACAAAAGCAACAGAATTCAAGTGAAAATTTAAACTAATATACTAAAGCCTTACGATATGCGGACGACACTACATTATTAACAACCAGTATATCTGGCCTATATAAACTATTAGAAAGACTTGCTTATAATAGTGAATATTTCGTCTAAATTAACACTAGAAGAACGACACATATGGTTGCCAGCATAGGACACTCTATACAAAATAATACGTCACTACGAGTAAAAAATAATGAAATCGAACGGGTTAAACATTTTAAATACCTTGGAGTCCTGATAAACGATCAATGGGATGCATCAAAAGAGATAAAATGTCGCATAGAAATGGCCAGGAACGCCTTCTTCAAATATAACAAAGTTTTAGCTAGTCACGACATAGGCCTTGCGACAAAAATCCGATTTATTAACTGCTAATTTTGGTCCATGCTGCTATATGCTGTTGAAACATGGACAGTAAAAGTGGCGGACGAAAGGAAACTAGAAGTGTTTGAAATATGGATATACCGACGGATACTAATGATTCCATGGACTGATCGGGTTTCGAACGAAGAAATAATATATCAAAACAAGAAAAGTCGCATATTTAGGACATATAATGAGAAATGACAAGTATAAGATTCCCTAGATAACTCTCAAAAGCAAAATCGAAGGAAAACGCTCAAGAGGAAGAAGAGAGATTTCTTGAATAAGAAATATTCCAGACTGGACAGATTACCCAGATGAGCGGAGTCTCCTAAATGCTGCCAAGAATAGACAATTCATCATTGCTGAATGAAATATTGAATATATTTTAAAATAGATATGTTAGATCACAATTAAATTGTAATTTTATGATCGCTAAGATCCAAATACGGATAAGCAAACAAAGAATAAGAATAATTTTATTTTGTAGATTACTTTTATTTACTAATTGTTCTTTATAATAATTTAAATACATGTTTAAGAAAAACGTCAATCAAACAGGGCGTAAAACACAAGAAAAAAATATATGGAAATAATCAAAAAGAGGAAATGGTTAAAGAAAACGGCACAAGTTACACAAGGCAACAAAAAATCAAAAAATTTCTGCACTTCAAATGTGACTATTTTTATACTCTCCACACCAGTGAGCAGGATAACAATCAGAAAACAATCTGGTCACCATAAAATATATATATATTCTTAAAACAAACACAGTTTATATAGCGATGTCCGTCTGTCCGTCTGTGAACATCACGACCACGCCCTCAATGGGTCAGCTGGGTTACTAATTTGGATGGAAAAATATTAACTGACATCCTGTACCGGTTGCTGTTTAAAACAAATAATTAAAACCGGTTTAACAGATCCCTAGAAATCAATGAAAATGCAAAAAAAAACCCTTTAAAAAATATGATTTTTTTCGTTGTTCTTGTTGATATCTAAACTTTGTTTTTTATTTGTGACAGCAGTTGGTTTTGGTTTTTTTTTTGTCGTTGTATTTGTAGCATTTGCTTCATGAGCGAGAGGTTCAAGTCATACGGATTGAAGCCGGCTATCGGGCAGCCGCCAACAATTTCTTTAGTGCTGGAGCCACCAACAAAGTAGGCGGCAGACTTCGCTCAAAATATACTTACCGAATTAACCATCTTACTTATTTTTTTATTTTTAAAGATTAGTATAAAACAAGTAAGAGTGTTAAATTCGTTTATGCCGTATCTTTGATTCCCAACGTAAGTTTAAAATTTACACTAATATCTGGACTCATTGCACTATTTATAACAAATGAAAAGACAACATTTGAAAAAGTAACAATTTGATAAATTTAATACTAAATTATTGGAACAAACACACTGAATTTGTAGAAATTTTTAGAAATATCTCCATACTTTAGGACATATCTTGGCAATACGATCTAAATAATTATAAACAATATTAATCTAAGCTTACCCAGCTAAATAAGTGCGACAGACGGACAGATGGGCGGACAGAGAGACGGACATCGCTATATCGACTCGAGTTGTGATGAGGACCAAAAATATATACACATCATGGGGTCGAAAATTAATTTTTCGATGCGTTACAAATAGAATGACAAACCGATATATACTATATGCACAGTAGAATGGAGGGTAAAAAATGATTAGAAACAGAAACTGTACTTAAATTTAAGCATTGAAAATAAAAATACTGCTGATAAAATAATGTGTGATTTACTGAAGCTTTTAATCAGAGTTCCGAAAAAAAACATACACTGAATAAAGAACTCGTACCTACATATATGTAAACAAATATAGCCCAGACTAACAAACACATTTTTATTTTCATATCAATTATGTGTGTTTCTAAATTTTGTACGGTGCCCAACACAATCATGACTATATTTCGTTTTAATATTTCGTTATCTACACCAACATTCTTCTATCACGATTTTTTTTTTTTTCGAACACACATAAACCACACAGATTCGAGTGTGGCTTTATTTTAAATTCGTTTTCTTGCACGTGCACTGCTAAAATAACAGAACATGTTCTTCAACGCGTACATCTAAAATTAAAACATTATCCACTCGCGATAGGAAATATCTGACACACCCCTATAATAACGACAGCAATTATTTCAACCAAATTTATTACAAAAATCTAAAATAATTCATTAGCAGTTATAAAAAAATAAAAGTAAAAAGATAATAAAAATAAAAAGATAGTAATAAAATAGAAAACAGCGAAATTTTATATGTTGCTTATGACTTAATTTCGTTTTTTTCCGATCGCGAGTGGGTAATGTTTTAGTTTTTAGATGTACGCATTGAAGAACATGTTCTGTTTTTTTTTTAGCAGTACACGTGCAAGAAAACGAATTTAAAATAAAGCCACACTCGAATCTGTGTGGTTTATGTGTGTTCGAAACAAAAAATACGTGATAGAAAAATGTTCGTGTAGATAACGAAATATTAAAACGAAACACAGTCATGATTGTGTTGGGCACCCTACAAAATTTAGAAACGCACATAATTGATATGAAAATAAAAATATGTGTTGTCTGCTTTAGAACAGAACATTGTGTGTTTCACGTGTGTATTTTCTTAACCTTGCTTTTAAAAGCTTAAAATTGTCATGGACGAACATCTGTTTTTTTTAACAGTAGTAGGGTTTAGCCGATTTTTTTTACGCATGGTCCAGCAATAGAAAGCCTGCTTCGAAAAGACAAAACAAACGACAACATTTTTCTAAAACTTTCTAGCAAGATGTCAATATTTTTTAGACCAGCTTGAGCATCCAAACTATGATAGCGTTTACGAAGTTTGCGCAAAACATCGATGTTTCTTCCACCTAAGAGTTATTTTTTTTAAATTAAGACAAAGACTAATTGCCCAATGGCTACATTTAAAGGTTAAGCATTTAGTCTTGTCACATTAGATATTTTATAGTTTGATGTATTTTTTGTTTTAAACATCGGCTCCAGCCAGACGCCTCCGACAACTAAAAAAAAAATTATAATAAAAAAGTATATTTCCTTAAAAAAGTGCGTAGTTATTTATAAATAATTAAATAAGTACTGGTATTTATAGATTTTAATAATAAATATTCGGCTTTTGATAATTTTTTTTGCAACATTTATACAACACAATATACATTTGTCCGACAGTTAAAATCACGATAACAAACTCAATACGTCAGGTACAACGATTCATTGTCATCCCGTGCATTATCAAAATCGGGTGAAAAGGTGCCGAGATTTCAAAGAAAATATAAACAAAAACTCTTGAAAATATATAACTCGAAATAAATACAAAATATAGCCAATAGAAAGCAAAATAATAATGAAAAAGTATAGTTTCGTATATATAAAATATTAATTAACTAATTATTTAGAGACTTTTATATGTTAAAAATAAAAATTAATCCGATTTTTATACCTTTAGTTTATTATAAGAACTCTAAATTTGAACTTATATAAAAATGTCCGTATAGGTAACAAGTTTTTTAATTGAAAATATTTTGTATACAATTTATCATACTTTTATTTTAATTCTAATATTAGAAACTTTAAGCATTTTAAATATATTTCCTATTAAATAGATTTAAAGTTTGTTCTTTAATATTTATCAGATTGTAATATATTGCAAATAAAATCACCACAAATCTAACAAAACTTCAGAGCAATTAACAAAAAATTATTTCCCGCAGACAAAAGCAATTGACTAGGCCTGGCAACCCTTGTTTTAAAAGAATATACACATCTCATGTTATTGTTGGTGACATTAAATTATTTCACGGATAACTTGTGAATCAAATTTTTTGAATTGATTTTTTAGAAAATCGCGTTAAACATAATGAAAATTTTCACAAAAAAAAAAAAAAAAATAATGTTATGAAGCCTACCAAATTTTTGGGATATTTTGTAATATTTGATTTTTAAAATAATTGATCATCCGGTTTGTTAAAATTTACAAACATCACTATTTTTATATTTATTTCTGCTACAAATTTTTTTGTTCTTTTCTTTAAATAATCTTACCCATAAAAACAAAGATTTTATTAAAACTCTTTCTTCCCTTATGCATATGAATCTCTCCGTGACTGTGCGTGACTTTGAGGGACTTTGCGTGACTATTTTAAAATTAAGTTTTGGTCACAACAAGTTTCAAGTTTCAGATCGATCGGATGAGGGGAAGTGAGGTTTTAATATCTCCGTGACTGTGCGTGACTATGTCAAAGTTAATCTTTTTTTCACAGCAAGTGTATGAACCAAGTTTCAAATCGGTCGAATGATGGGAACTGACATTTAGATCACTTCGTGAGTGTGCGTGACTATGCGTGACTGTCCCAAAATTACTACCCCAAAATTAATCTGTAGTCACAACAAGACTATGGGCCAAGTTTCAGATCAATTGGATAAGGGGGAATGGGGTTGCTCCACGACAGAGTGTATGAGTTAAAAGAAAGAGTTAAAAAAATAGGAAAGTTATGAAAAACTTGATAAAATGTCCAATTAAATGCTTAAAATTACTTAGTGTCCGCAATTTTATATACATCGATGCATGAAAAAATTTTTTTTATTTTTTACATATCTCTTTACTTTTCTAAAATTATTAGTATACAGTAGCGGATACCAGCGCTCGAAATTCGAGTGCAATTTGTAGGCAACTATATTTCTCAACTTAGCCAATTCACAAACCAACAAATCCATTAACAAACACATTAACAAATTTAATAAAACACACATAGCATATACACTCCGTTTCACTTGAATAGCACACACCAATTTTTTGTTTCTATTTGATTATCTACCAATATTCATTGTCTGAACTATACCTGTTGTTGTACTATTTTGTTCGTCTTCCTATCCACAATCTCTGCGACAAAATTGAAGCTCTGAGAATTTACCGTTACATTTTTGTATATTTTTTGAATAGCATATTTGCGTTTAAGTTTGATTTACATCGTGCAGATCATCGGCAAGATAAAGCAAACCATTATTTTGAATATTTAAAATATATTTTAATAATAACTATTCAATAATAATGGGTCGCGGTACAGCCTTAACGACCGAGGAACAAATTAAAATAAAAACTTATCAGGAATGTGACTACTTTGTGTCTGAAATGGCAAAAAAAATTGAAAGAAGTAGAAAAGTCGTATACAATTTTATTCAGAACAGCTCAGATTATGGGAAAAAAAATATGAAAGGTGGTGTTAGTAGTGTACTTTCCTATGCAGATAAGCGATCTATAGTATACTGCGCGAGGCTTCTAATTCGCATGACTCTGTTACCCAAATAAGAGCAAAAGCTGGAGCTAGCGCAAGTAAAACTACTGTGTGGCGGGTGATTTCTAAACCTAAATAGCTTCAGCTTCAGATGACCTTAAATTAAAGAAAAAACTACCACTTGCCCCTCTACGTAAAGAAGCTTGGCTTAGTTTCTGTAGAAACTACATGTCATGGAAGACAGAGTGGCAGCGCGTTGTATTCTCTTACGAGAAAAAATTTAATTTCGAACGCCCTGACGATATAACTATTAGTTCCATGATTTAAGAAAGGAGACCCATCAATTTGAGCGTCTAGACATCAGAGTCGGCGGGGTTATGGTCTTGGGAGCCATATTCAATATTTGTACATGCGAGCTTCAATTTTAAACTCCCAAGATGAACGCGCAAACGTACAAAGGAATTTTGGAAAAGACTTTTCCCCATTAGAAAGTCTTTTGGGAATTTTGTCATGGACTTTCCAAGAGGACAATGCCTCAATTCATACAGCCAATCTCTTAGACTGGCCTCCATACTCGCGAACCTTAACATTATCGAAAATGATTGGGGGTGGTTGGCCAGATAAGTTTATGAGTCAGGGAGACAGTTTTCTATCAAAGCTGAGCAAATGCAGGCTATTCGGCAAGCATGTGTTTCAATTTACCTTGACTATATGAACAAGCTTTATGTTATTCTCAACAAAGGAGGTTCTACCCATTATTAAATTAGATTTATAAATTAATAATTTATATAATTTACACAACACAAGTTGTTTAAAATTAATTTAATAATATTTAATATAGTTTAAAACAAAGTGTGCTATTCAAATGAAACAAAATGTACGCGCTATTTTTAGGTTACTTAATTTTTAAAATATTCAATAAATTTTGGTTTTGTGTATTGTTAATACAAACTAAATACTTTAACTATAAATTCAAGTCAAGAATTATTCTTTAGTTTCATTTGTTTAAAAGTTATCGTGAAATGAAATGCACCTTGCCAAGTATTCTATTCATGTGAAACGGAGTGTATGTATAATTTTATGTATGTTTTAGTAGCAACTTTAAATGCAATTTACTTAAAATAAAGTAAAAATTTAAAACTCTGTAAATCTGGTGAACAGCTTCAAAGAAATACCTACCAAATGATATACGTTTAGTCAAAATCGGGATAAATCGGTAGAAAAAACATCGGTAACAAGAAATCACCTAGCCTATTAATATTAAGATATGTAATTTTTTGCATCTTTATTTTAACGTATTATAAGCCAATTTAGATATAATTTCATTTTTTGCATTTAGCATGAAAACGTGGGTTTTCGTGGATAAATAGGCCTTCTAAATATACTTAGAATAATTTTTTGAACAGGGTTCCTACTTTACAATATAATGCATAAACATTTTATCTATATATATAAAATTGAATGTGTGTTTGTTTATTTGTTTGTTTGTGTGTACCTTATAGGAGACCAAACCTCTGGACCGATCTTCCTGAAATTTTCACAGCATTTAACTGGGACTCTGGCATGATTAATAGGGTACTTTTTTTTTGACCACGCCCACTTTTACGCCCACTTTTTTAAAATTATGTAATTGCTCCCATATAGTTTTTAACAGATTTACTTCAAATTGTATACACATTATACTCCAGGCGAGGTAGAAATAAACATTTCTTACGCCACGTCCCCTTTCACGCCCCTTTTCACGCCAAATTTTGTTTGAAAGTTTTAAACTTTTTTTTCTCTGTACAAATTTGTTCCTTCCAACGGATTTTTTTATTTGGTAGTATATTGCTCTTAATAGTGTTAACGTCGCTATATAACTATGAACCACGCCCATTTCACCGCCCCCTTTTTTTTACATATACCACTAACAATGTTTGCTATACAAAATAATTTTTTTGTAATATGTATTTATCTAAAGTTTTATACACTTTTTATCTGCAGGTAAGGTAGCCATACATTTTTTTATTACCAAGTCCCCCTTTTTCGCCCCATTTTACCTTAAATCATAATTATTCTGCTTTCAATCTATCTATATATATAAAAATGAATGTGTGTTTGTTTGTGCTTTATAGGAGGGCAAACCAAAGAACCGATCTTCCTGAAATTTTCAGAGCGTGTTACTGTGACTCTGGAAGGAATAATATGCTATATAAATTTTTGATTGGACAAAGGGGCGGTGCCACGCCCATATAACCCAAAATTTGAAAAAGTCATGTCACGTGAATTTTTTTACCTACAGCAATCATATTTGGTACATATGGTATTAGCATGAATAGAAATACATACAAGAAGAAAAGTGGGCGGGACCACGCCCCTTTTTAGAAAAATAAAAAATCGTAATATCTTCTAAACTACTGGAAGGATCGTCATGAAATTTTCACAAAAGGATATTTTTGCGAAATAATAAGACCTTTGCTATATAAAGTTGTTAGTGGGCAAAGGGGCGTGGCGTATACATAAAAACGTTGATGCATTTGATTGTAACGAATGATCTCCGGAACCATAAGAGCTGTCGAGGTAGGATTTCCAGCATAGGTTCGGTTCGAGCTCTTCTGTGTTTTTTTTTAGTTTTAACCCTCTAGCTGGCGTTGGGGTCAAGTTAAAAACAAAAATTTTTACTTTCAGCGCGATTTGACTGCAATTCAGAATGAACGTATGTTTCGTCATAAGAAATTTTTGTATGTATAAATGGACCCGATAGGTGGCGCTGGGTAAAGTTATTTCGAATATTCTTATTTATGGTGTGATTTTAATGAAACTAAGAATGTACATATATGTATGTTAGAAACATTTTTTTATTGGACCCGGTAGATGGCGCTGTCGTTCGAAAAATAATGAGTTGTCAAATTTATATAAATTTTAATAAATAAACTCACAAACGTTTTTATATATAAATATTCTAACGAAAAAGAAGGAAAAAGCCGCTACATTATTGCATGGTGGCCGCACAGCTCATTCAGCACTCAAATCACCGTTAAACGTACAAAAAAATGAGAATGCCGTCTGTAATATCAAAAAACATTCCGGTATGGCAAAAGTTCTGCAAAAATGCAGTATTTTTATTTGGGATGAATGTACCATGGCTCACAAACATTGTGATTTGATTTGATAAAAGATTTGAAAGGCAATGAAAGATTTTTTGATGAAGCTCTCATTTTATTATCTGGAGATCTTCGTAACACATTTTATATAGGTATATACAGATTCTAACTAAAATAAAAATTCATTGAGGGCAAAACAACGTTTGCCGGGTCCAGCTAGTTTACTATAAACAACAGTCAAAGAATATTATAATTCATTTTGTTGAAATATTGCTTCCAAACATTCTATATTCAGTTCTGTTTTACTTCTGTCCAGTGGCAGACATTTCGCTTTTTCGCCTAAGTCCAGATATTCAACTTTTCATTGATTTCGAATAACAGAGATGAATGGATCATGATCATTGTCAATAATGTATTAAACAAATATTTATTTTCTTGCATTTCCTATAAAATCTGTAATACTTAATCGTTTTTTCCTGGGCTGATAGATCTCCAAGTAGTACTTAATAATATTTAACGACTTCGTCTCCATGACGAAGGATTTTATGGCTGTTGTTGACATATTTTTCCACTGGTATGTGTATACATTCTTGTTGTTACCTTGGGATTTGAAAATAATCTTCTTGCTGTACTCCCATCATAGTTAAGTATGGCCTGATCCTTGTTTCGGTTGATCTATAATCAACCCAAATTTCAGATATTCATCTTGAAAATCCTTCTCTTTTAAACTTCTTAACATACTGATGTCGTTGTTTCTTATTAAGCCTGTAGGTCCGAAATCCAAACGATAACTGATTTTCGATATGAGTCTCATAAGTCGTATTCTTGTATGTAGCGGTAATAATGCAAATTCATATGTATCGTATAGTCTAAGCATTTTTCCGGGATTTGGTTTAATTGGCTTGATGTTGTTTTGCATATAATGCAGCTGGATGAAGCCTATGTGTCAGTCAAAGTCTGGTCTACTTTTCCATCTATCACTGTTAGCACTAGCTTATTTCAAATGTCTGCCCGTCAAGCTTTAATTCCAATGGCTGCAGTATTGCAATTTGGTCTCTGATATCACTGACTTCTTTTTTAATATTATCATGGGTTTCCTTCTTAAATTCAAATTTGATTGTTCTACAGTATTTCGTGTTGTAGTTTGATGGTTCCAAATATCATTTCTTTGCATTGTACCGGTCGAAGGTTCTGTGTCTTCCAAACTGTTTTTCAATCGCAATGCTACAACATATGACTCCACGAACATATCTGTGTCCTAAGTATTGTCACATACAGATTGCTTGTATTGTATTTGTCCAGATGAACCATCACTCCATCAGTATACAGGTACAATACAAAAGAGCTAAAAAACTAACAAGGTCTAAAAGGGGCTACAAACCTTACACATGCTTTCAAAAAGATTACAAATTTATCACGCCTTCGGGATTTGTCATTTGTATAATAATAATTTGTAAGTAATTTTATTAAAATTAAAAAAGTGGTCTACGGACGGGTGCGGACGGGTACAAAAGTATATATAGGGTTAAAGAAGATACTTTCATCTTTCCCATTCCATCTTTAACATTCCTTGATCCTTCCGATCCCCAAAAGTTCTATTCGTCTAAAATTGACGAGAATATACTGCTTTAATAAATACTAGCAGATTCCAGCCCTCGAAATTTGAGTGCAACTTCTAGGAAATTTTATTTTTTCATTAAATAAAGACCCTAAAGGTATGCTAATCAATTATAGCTAATTCACAAATCAACACAAAAAAACAAACTCATTTTTATTACAAACACATTAACAAATTTAATAAACACACACATAGCATTGTATAATTTTATGTATGTGTTAGTAGAAATTTTAAATATAATTTATTCAAAATAAAGAAAAAAATTAAAAAATCAGTAAATCTGCAAAATGGCTAAAAAGAAATACCTTTCAAATAATATACACTTGGTCAAAAGCGGACTAAAATGGTAGAAAAAACATCGGTAACAAGAAATCGCCTAGCCTATTAATATTATAAATTTCATAAAACATCACATATGAACGTTATGGGCACTAAACACTTGTCAAATTCACAACAAGCGTTATGCTGTATTAGTGAAAATTTGGTTGTATGTGTGTCAACGACAAAATTTAAATTTTTTGATTTTCCATCAAGCATCGTCTGTGTTAAACATATAAACAAATTTTCACTAATACCACCACAATGCTTGATGGTGAATTTGATAAGTGTATAGTGCCATTTATAGTGGTCAAATACACCATTTTTCACAGAATACAATCCTGCCAATTTAACGACTCTTTCTTTTAACTCATACTCTCTGTCTGTCTGTCTGTCGTGGGGCAACCTCATTCCCCCTTATCCAATTGATCTGAAACTTGGCCCATAGTCTGGCTGTGATTACAGATAAATTTTTGGACAGTCACGCACAGTCACGCACAGTCACCCTTAGTCAGGCACTGTCACGGAGTGATCTAAATGTGATTTCCTCTCATCCGATTGATCTGAAACTTGGTCCATACAGTTGATGTGAAAAAAGATTAACTTTCACTTTGTCACGCACAGTCACGCATGGTCACGCACATTCACGGAGAGACTTTTAACGGATTTCCCCTCATGCACTCAATCTGAAATTTGGTCGATATACTTGTTGTAAAGAAAGATTAACTTCGTCATAGTCGCGCACAGTCACGGAGTGATTTAAAACCAATTGCTCCTCATCCAATCAATCTGAAACTTTGTCCATAGACTTCTTGTGGCCAAAGATTCATTTTAAGATAGCCACACATAGTCACGCATAGTCACGCACAGTCACGGAGTGATTTAAATCCCACTTCCCCTCATCCGATCGATCTGAAACTTTATCCACAGATTCGTTATAGTCAAAGATTAATTTTAAGAAGTCACGCACTGTCACGGAGAGATTCAAAACTATTGCCCATAAGGAAAGAAAGAGTTGTAATAAAAACTTAGTTTTTATGGGTTAGATTATTATACCCTATACCACTATGTGGTTTGGGTATAATGACTTTGTGCTGCTGTTTGTAACAACCAAAAATATTTGACCTACACCCATCTTTAATTATACCGATCGAATCAGAATCACTATCTGATTCGATTTAACGATGTCCGTCCGTCCGTCCGTCTGTGTGTCCATGTAAAGCTTGTAATCAAACTGCAGGTCGCAAATATGAATATATTTTGACGAAATTTGGTATTTGATCTTTTGTGGGCCATGGGATGAACGCTATTGCAATTGGTGAGAATCGGTCCATGTTAAGACCTAGCCCCCATACAAATGACCCCTATGAAATCAACATATATTGCCATAAGATCCTAATTATCTTACAGATCTTAGTCAAATTGGGTTTGTATGTATATATAATATCAATTAATTTGTAGTCCAAAAATGATCCCTATTGGACAACTCTTAGTCATAGGCCCCATATAGAGCTGCTTCCCGATCTTCACTTAAATCTATCAAGAAACAAAAATATTGCACTGATTCTTCTCAAATTTTGTTTGTATATATTTTTGCAAAATACAAGAGACTTTACCAAACTTGGTCAGGATCGGTCCATTTTTGGGCCTAGGCCCCATATAGATATAGCATCCGATATGAACTTTTTCATATCTGCAGCCGAAAAAATTAATAACAATCCCACTCAAATTTGGTTTATGCTTATTTTCTATATCCAGTTAGTTGGACCTGAGAGATAGGGTCTCTAAACGCATGATATAGGGTATCGTATAGTCGGTGTAGACCGACTATAATTTTCTTACTTGTTTTTATTTCTATTTAATTTATTTGATTAAAATTAATTAGTGTAGTAAAATTACGCAATTGTGTTATCATTTCAAATTATAATTTTGAACTGAAAATTATTTCTGAAGCAATTTCATCTTCAATACTGAGTTAATTAATTGGGCTTTCGCTTTGAAACAGATTAGTATTGCGTTATTAAGCAATATGTTTTTACACAAAACAATGTTGCTCAAATCTGATATTTCTGTGGTTTTCTGGAATAACCGCGTATGTCCATTTTTGTCAGTTTTGAGTTAACGATGCCAAATATATTAATTTTTAACGCTTTTTACATGTGTTCAATTTTTTTAAAAAAAGTATTGACCATTTCTGAGCTTTTTCTTTAAATAACGACGTAACTTAAATGTTTATTAAATTAATTTGCAGCACTAACGACGTATGTCAACCTACGTTTGATCGCTAACAAATTATTTTCTCAGAAAACGACACAGTGACATACGTTGTTATTAATGAAAAAAAAAAATGCAAAATAATTTTGTGTGTTTATTTCTGTTATTTTTTATCACTATTATTCTTGAAACGTTGTTATATTCTTATCCTAAGTCCCGTTAACTTTTTGTTGACGAACAAAAAAATCCATTTTTCAAGCAACAAAAACATGGGGGGTTGCATTGGTGGTTTTCTTTTTCAATGAAAACGACGTTTGTCGTCATAAGTTGTTTTATCTGCACACACTTTAAGTGTAATTTACATATTGTTTTCTCGTCCTTCTCTAGGATTTATTCCTCTGAAGATTTTTGACTCAATATTTTACATAAACTATTTATTGCCCATATATATAGGACTGGTAAATAAAAAGCTCTAAAAACTTTATATCGAGCCCATAATTTCAAATATAACGTTTTTTGGCTCCCCTGAACATTTTGATTTTATGACATACGCGGTTATTGTAGAAAACCACAGATTTATAATTCCTTGCAAATTAATCATGCACAATCAAACGCAGATAATGGTGATGTTCAAAGTTATCTTTCTTTACAAAACCGATACCTTTTCAATCTACAGGGCCCTTAAAAATAATTTTTCCAACATTTTTTTTTTGTTTTTTTTTTTAAGCAATAGCAGATTTGTTTAGAATACACATTGATACAAAAACGCGAAAAACCCGATATATTAAATTTTTCCTGTATGGAATATAAAATTTTTTTTAAACTTAAAAATATTATTGATGATCTATTTAATAAAACGTATATAATGAGTGAATAAAATGAATTTTTGGTATTGTCCTTAACAATTGGTTTTTTTAGAGAACCCTTTTTGATTATCAGCCTTTGAATGTATGTATTATATGCGTGTATGACCCTTAAAAAGGGATCTCACAACAAATGGTACGTTCCTTATGTGTGATATAAATAATTTTTTAAAGTTCATTTAAAAAATTATATTCAATTTGATATAATCACAACGACGATATCACTTACTTAAAATATCCCCTCCTTAGAGTACCTCCTACTTGTGCTAATTTTTCATATCCTCTAGTCTTTTGTCTTTTAACAAAACTACAGAAATTCTGGGACGCATAAAACGTAGTTATTTTGTTGTTATTGTTTAATTTTTCACAATGTGGCAAAACTATTCATTAAAAATTCTTTTGTACTCGTATAGACTGCCTGTCGTTTTTGGGGTTGATGATAATAGCAGCAACAACATCAACATCAACAGCAGCAGCAGCACCTCAAACTAGTTGGTGAAAAATGAAACCAGAGTGAATGACTAAAAAAAAATTCTTTTGACATTTAATTTCAGGGATTTAGATGACATCACGAAATTTTCAATTGTTACAATTTCTGTATTGTTTTAGAAACTAAACAATACAACAACAACTACAAAATGTACTTTCAGAGGGTTTTTAAAAAGAAAATTTGTATGAATGAGTTGAATAGATGAACAATAAGTATGAAAAGTTTATTTTTTTTTTGTGTTCAAAAGAATTTAAAATATGAAGAAAAAATTATAAATGTATGATATACTATAGATGTTAATCATTGTTAAAAATAAAAATAAATGATAATGGTTCGTATAAGTAGAATGACAAAAAAAAAAAAAAATAAAGAAATGAGGCAAATGTAATTTAAAATTCACGACAAGTTTTGTACTACGTTGTAGTGTTTGAATGGTAAAATTAGTGAACAAAAAGATTTGTTATAGTTCGTGGAAAAAATTTGCATAATTTACACGAGAATTTTGTACTTTTTTCTTTCCAAGAATTGAAATTCTCACCGGCATGCTCTCACTTAATATATTTTATTAGTTTTGGTTCGTTACTTAGCATGTTAGTACTCTATACTACTTTATAAAAAACGAAATGACGGTTTATTTATCAATTAGCTTTAACGCCAGAGGAGATCATATAAACAAATTTAATTGCTCACTATGAAAATTTTATTTCATATTCAACAAAATTTCTTTAAAATAGTGCGGTAAAAATTATAATTTTAAATTCAAAAAATGTGTACTTTAAAATGGGTTGGTAGCCCGCCTTAAGTAACTTTTTGGATAGTTTTTCGACAAATTAGAGATATATAAAAATTTTTTGGCCACATTACCTGACGTATAGTTTGAAAACAAAATTTCTTTGATGAAAAGTGGCAAACTTATAAAATATGTGCTTCAAAGGAGTTTTCAAAATTTTATAAAAAAATTTCCCATTTTCGGTTTCAATGCGCAATAAGTTAACAACTTGGTAATAAAACAGTACTTCATATCTGAGGGCTTATATATATTATGTCCTATGGTTCCCATGAGGAACAAAGGGCCACAACAAAGTTTCTCCATCGGGGTCGATTTGATGTTAGATTTTTTATCTCTCTCCAGCTCATGCCGCTTTGGTTAACTTCGGAGTCGAGTTGGCGCCGCCAAGTGTGCGAGGGTCGTCCTATTCTTCGAGTATTGCCCTGAGGATTCCAGTCGATAGCAGTTTTGCCAATGTCGCCTTGAAATCTGCGCAACTTGTGTCCAATACAACGCCATTTTCGGTTAAGGATCTCGGCTCGGATAGGACTCTGATCTGATTGCCGCCAGAGTTGCTCATTGGATATGGGGTTAGGCCAAAATATTTTTAGGATCCTACGAAGACAGCGGTTAACGAACACTTGGATCGCGTTCAAGTCGCGTGGTGTTGTGTTCCAAGTTACACAGGCATAAAGGAGCACAGATTTAATGCAGGAGTTAAATATGCTTATCTTGGTACGTTTAGAAATTATTGTAGATTTCCATACAGAGCGAAGCATGTCGAAGGACTGGCTAGCTTTTGAGATACGATAGTTTACGTCGTCACAGGAGCCGCCGGTATGCGTTAAAATGCTGCCAAGATAGCAAATGGATTCAACTTTTTCAAGTTCAACATCCTGTATTTTTGAATTTTGAGTTGTTAAGGGTGTTGCAGCGCATCACTTTGCTCTTGCCTGTGTGTATCTTCAAGCCGGCTTTAGATGCTTCTGTCTCGAGGGACTTTAGTTTAGCTACCATATGGCGGTAACTGTGAGATAAACGGCAGATATCGTGTGCGTAATCCAGGCTCTCGAGTTGCTGGTTGAGTCCTTATCTTATAGAGGGTTTTTCAATAAGAGCGCTACAAAAGTTTTTTTAAATAAAACAAAATCGGTTTTGGATATCAATGAAATTCTCTATTCCTGTGAAAGTACGTTCGATGCCATTATGTATGGAAATCGATCTCTTTTGCATGGCCACCACAGGCACGCTTGCAGAAGTCCAGACGCTGAACCCAATTTTCGACGGTTTTCAAGCATAAATCGGCCGATACTGCTGCAATTTCACGTTCGATATTCGTACGAAGTTCATCAATCGTCGCTGGCTTGTTGGCATAGACGACAGACTTGACGTATCCCCATAGGAAATAGTCCAACGGCGTCAAATCGCACGACCGAGTTGGCCAATCGACTGGATCATTTCGTGGGATAACACGTTCTCCAAACTTGGTTTCCAATAAATTGATTGTGACATTCGCTGTGTGGTTTGTGGCGCCGTCCTGTTGGAACCACATGTCCTCCAAGTCCATATCATTCAATTGGGGCCAAAAATATTCGGTTATCTTTGAACGGTAGCGATTCCCATTCACAGTAACGTGCCGGTCTTGATCATGTAAGAAGTACGGCCCAATGACGCCGCTGGCCCATAAAACGCACCAAACCGTATTTTTTTCGGAATGCAATGATGACTCATGGAGTCCGTGTGGATTGCTGTCTGAGCAATAACGCATATTTTGTTTATTGACGAAGCCATTCAGCCAGAAATGAGCCTCATCGCTGAAGATGATTTATCGATGAAAATCCAAATCTTTTTCAAGTTGTTGCTCAGCCCAATTCACGAACATACGACGCTTCTGGTGGTCAAGAACGACGTGTGAGAGACACATTTGGGCTTTCTTCAACTGCAACCCCAGCGGCAGCAATATTCTCGACACTACGGGCACTTCTTTCTCTCACTGGCACGGGAACATTTTGTACTGTGCCTGTGAATTCAAATTTTTCCACTAGACGCTCAATTGTTGATCTGCTAGGACGATTATGACGACCATAAATTGGACGTAGCGCTCTTAACGTTGAGGCCACTGACTCCGAATTTCGGTGGTAAATTTTAATAATTTCGACTCGTTGTTGGCTCGTATATCTTTCCATCATGAAATGGCAAACCTTACTGAAGAGAAATGTCAAAAGAGCGGCAAGAACTATGGCGTCGTTTGCTGTCCCTGTCTGTCTACTTTTGTAGCGTCCCTGTTGAAAACCCTTTACCTCTGCTTACACGAGTAGCATTGTGCACTGTAACATCTAGAACGATGTTAAAAAGTAAGGGGGATGTATGCATTCCTGTCGGACACCAGTTACCACGTCAAAGCTGTTGCTCAGTGCGTTGTCATGGACTACGCGACATTTAACGCCCTTTCGAAGTCTATTAAGATCATATAGAGGGGGGACTGCCATTCGGCAGACTGTTCTGCAATTATACAAAGGCTATTGATATGGTCAATGCATGTTTTCTGTGGGCGAAAACCAGCCTGCTCTGGTCTTAGGTCATTCATAATAGCCTCTGATATTCTCCTGTTGATAATATGGGCTATTCTTTTATTTACTGCACTAAGGATTGTAATACCTCTCCAGTTTCTGCACTCGGTTAGAATGCCTTTTTTGGGGATATTGACAATGACACCTTCCTTTAGATGCGAATCGAGTTCTAGGGTGAGCCAAAAGTTCTCGATAAGAGGTTGCAGTAGATTTGCTGTTGTTTGACAGTCGGCTTTGAGCATCAACTCCAGGAGCTTTATTTGCCTTAAGGGCTATGACAGCACTTAGAACTTCTGGAAAGTCGAGAACCTGTATGCATGTATCTGGTCCTACAGTGTGGGCTGTACATGAGCAGATATCTAAAGGAATTGCGAGAGGGTTTGAAGGCATACTGGAGTAATATTGTCTCCATATTTCCAGTTGTGCGTGTCTGAGGGCTTATATGTATAAAGAAACAAGTAAGAAAATTATAGTCGGTCTAGACCGACTATAGGATACCCTATACCATGCGTTTAGAGACCCTACCCCATAGGCCCAACTAACTGGACATAAAAATAAGCATAAACCAAATTTGAGTGGGATTTTTATAAATTTTTTTTTCTGCAGATATGAAAAAGATCATATCGGATGCAATATCTATATCGGGACTAGGCCCAAAAATGGACCGATCCTGACCATGTTTGGTAAGGTCTTTAGTATTTTTCAAAAATATATACAAACAAAATTTGAGAAGAATCAGTGCAATATTTTTGTTTTTTGATAGATTTTAGTGAAGATCGGGATGCAGCTCTATATGGGGCCTATGTCTAAGAGTTGTCCCACAGGTATCATTTTTAGACTACTGATTAATGGATGTAATAAACACATACAAACCCAATTTGACTAAGATTTATATGATAATTTGGACCTTATGGCAATTTAAGTCGATTTCATAGGGGTCATTTGTATGGGGGCTAGGTCTGAACATGGACCGATTTTCACAAATTTCAACAGCGTTCATCCTATGGCCGATAGAAGCTTATACGCCAAATTTCATCAAAATATATTCATATTTGCAGTTTGATTACAAGCTTTACATGGACACAAAGACGGACGGACGGACGGACAGACATCGTTAAATCGAATCAGATAGTGATTCTGATTCGATCGGTATTATTAAAGATGGGTCTAGGTCAAATATTTTTGGTAGTTACAAACAGCAGCACAAAGTAATTATACCCAAACCACATAGTGGTATAGGGTATAAAAAGTCCATCAAATTTCATGACTTGGCACAAAAATGATGCGGGGCATTTGCTATTTCTTGGCGAGTTTTTATTCGATTTTGAAGACGGACGGACGGACGGACGGACATCGTTAAATCGAATCAGATAGTGATTCTGATTCGATCGGTATTATTAGAGATGGGTCTAGGTCAAATATTTTTGGTAGTTACAAACAGCAGCACAAAGTAATTATACCCAAACCACATAGTGGTATAGGGTATAAAAAGTCCATCAAATTTCATGACTTGGCACAAAAATGATGCGGGGCATTTGCTATTTCTTGGCGAGTTTTTATTCGATTTTGAAGACGGACGGACGGACGGACGGACATCGTTAAATCGAATCAGATAGTGATTCTGATTCGATCGGTATTATTAAAGATGGGTCTAGGTCAAATATTTTTGGTAGTTACAAACAGCAGCACAAAGTAATTATACCCCAACCACATAGTGGTATAGGGTATAAAAAGTCCATCAAATTTCATGACTTGGCACAAAAATGATGCGGGGCATTTGCTATTTCTTGGCGAGTTTTTATTCGATTTTGAAGTTTTATAGCTTTTTTGAAAATATAATTTAATTCTGAAACAGATTCATATAACAACTTGTCGAAAAACTAAACTATAGAACGAAATTTTAGTGAAATCTGAAAATAAAGTCATATTCTCCCCACACTTGAAATTTTCAATCAATTTCCGGCGCGACTTTTCTCTAGCCGATTGTCCCCAAACTTCGCATTTATTAGTTTTATATAGAAACGAAACAAACTGAACCCCGACACCCCAAAAGCTCTATTTAAAAAATCTCCATATAAAATAGGACCACGCTAATGTCCATATACATACTTTTGTCCTTTAAGTGTTGCCCTCTTTAAAAAATAAAAAATAAACATTTTTGAACAAATAACAAAATTAATTATTTATGCTTAAAAATGTCACTTTTTTTTTCTTATCACATTTTGCTGGCATTCTTAGAACTAAGTTATTATCTTCTCTTTGCCTTTTTTGGCATGCTAACACCCTTTTTGTTGTTGTTTGAAATTCTATAGAAAAAACGTATTCAAATCAAGCGCTCATTCTTCTCGTGCAGTAGTATAAAGATGATGTCTATAAAAAAAAAACTCTCTACCAAACAATGGCAACAATTTAAAGCAGGAAAACAAGTAGAAACTAACAAAACTAGAAGCAAGAAAAAAAAACAAATTTCCTTGCAATACAAGGAAATGAAGTAGCTAACAAAGACTAGTGAGGCATTCGAAACACCCACATTTGTTTAGGTTGACAAAGCAGCAAACATCATGTGCAGATATTGTCGTCTACCTACTTTTTTGTGTTATACAAATTATCCTTGTATGAAAATCGTGATAGTTGAAAAGGAAAAAATTTCATATTGTACTCTTAAGTATATTTGTAGCAAAAAAGGGGCTTGTTATTAAAAAGGAAATATTACGGATGAGTGGGGTGGGTGACTATATTGACATCACATATTGGCAGAATTCCAAATATAAATGCATTGTATGGTCGCATAGAGTATGATAAAAAAATATATATATAAAAAAACTCATATGATAAAAGGTGGTGTGTTCATTTTTTCATCTTTATAGAAATTTGTAATTTTGGCTGGCTTCAAATGTAACTAATTAACTTTTTGGCATGTGTTAATATTAAGCGCTCATATAATTCTTATTGAGCGCAATTAGTGGTGATCATATTATAACAAAAAAAAAGCCGAATTCATTAAGATTAGAAGGGCCATTATTTGCTTTATTTTTTGTTTAAAAAAATACTTGGAAATGACATATAATATTCCATTAATCCGCTAAAGCACTCTATAAACAGAACACAATTCTTATCAAACTCCGCAAATATATATTTAAGCCAAGAATTACATGAACTAAAAAATCGAATATCTGCAGTAAAAGTTAATGATATATGCATTTAAAAAATCATTGTTTAATATTAATTATTTTTAGTGGGACCAAAAAACACAATTAAGACCATTCTAAGACCATATTGCTAAATGTATAAGCTTTTTATTCCTATGCCATACTTAGTTCGTTTTTAATGCGCTTAGCTAGTTTTCCTACCATATTAATTTACAACCAGTACCAAAAATGGATAACTTGGACACAAAGAATTTTTTTTTCAAAAGCATTTAAAGCAAAATATGCAAAACTGTGCAACCACAAATTGATGCCAATTTATTGTGAATTTAATAATACAGATAGTTAATTATGAGCATTTTGATTAATCCTTTCACTACCGACTCTTTGTTTGGCGAACGCAAATTTTTTTGACCTGTGATACGTATCGAGGACACTAAAGTTAAGCATACTGAAAAAAAATTCCTCCTCCATCATTTTTCCCACGAAACAGGATGTGCACTACAATGCACATTGGTAGTCAACGGTTTTGAATCGACCCTTGTTGTTTTCTGTATTTCTGATAAAATTTTTAAATTTAAATTTGAAATTTATGTTTTCCAAAAAGATATTAATAAAAACATACTGTCCTAAGTCGTAAAGAAGCCTCATTACACTGATATAAAAAGTTATTTTCCTCGAAAGCATGATTTTCGACGTACATATTTGATATATACATATTTTGTTGGCCACTTACAGCGCACAGTGTAACGAGCCCATACATTTCTTGGCCAAAAATAGAATGAGTGCTTGTAGAGCAATGAAATTTAGAGTTTATTTATTTATTTGTTCGCCTGTGTAACAAGACTGAAGTCTTAAAACAACACAGGCGTACATTAAGGACAAATGTGATAATTTGACATTGCTTTTGATAAAAATAATAACAAAACTGGTAATAAAAGTCTCAGAAGAAATTAATACATTAAAATAATAAAAATTAAAAAATAAAAAAATAAAATATAACAATTAAAAATTTAAAACTAAGAATTTAAAACTAAAAATTAAAAATCAAAAATTAAACAATTAAAAATCAAAAACTAAAAATCAAAAGTTAAAGATTAAAAATTAAAAATAAAAATAAAAATTAAAGATTAAAAATTAAAAAAAAAATTAAAAATCAAAAATTAAAAATTAATAATTAAGAATTAAAAATAAAAAATATAATATAAAATGCATTAATTAAAATTTATATCAATAAGTTTAGTTAAATAAACAAAAACAGTATTGAAATTTTAAATAATAATAATAAATATTTTAATAATACAAAAAATAGAAAGAAAAAAGAAAGAAAAACAATACATATATTACTTTTACAAGTATAGCTCAAAAAACACTGTCCAACAAATTAAGACTTTTTTAATGGAACAGAATAGCGACCCCATAATTCTGAAAGGGTATGTTGAGTAGATCATTTTTGTAGAACAAACTTCTGGTCCAGCACGTCTGAGTATTTTTTTACAGTGGGTCAAAGTTTTCATTTTTTGGTCGAAGGGAGCATTATACTTTATGAAAAAAATGCTGTAAGTTAATGTCTGAGAGAATTCTTATGGTCAGAGTTGTACTGTGGAATTGTATGAGGATTATTTTTGTGGAAGATCTTAACCCTCTAACTGGTCTCTTTATGGGTCAATTTGACCCTTTTTTCGAAAAAATCAAAAAATATCCTTTAAAAAAGGACATTTAAGGATTAAAATATTCTACGAAAATGTTTGCCGAAAAATTTCAGCGGGGGTCGCCAAAGACACCATTGTTGTAAATAAAGCTCTTTACGATTAATTGGCAAAATTACACGCCAACTTCTATAAAAAAAATTATAATTTTGTTTTAATACTGGTTTATTATAGTATGTACATATTTATTTTTTTTGCTTCAAATTTTGGAGTAAAAGGGAATTGGAAAATAGCAGCAGTATGACAATGGATTAAAGATTAAACTTAATACGCTTTCCTGTATTTAGCTTGACGTGAATGTTCCGATGGGTCAAGGTTTCTGTACAAGCCCCATACGTATTCAGCAAGCATTACACTTTGGGATTTCCCTTTGAATCTTTCTTCCAATACCTTTATATCCTGATGAAACCTTTCACCGTGTTCATCTGAAACCGCTCCAAGGTTTTCTTTAAAAAAATTGAGATGAGAGTGCAGAAAATGCAGCCTTAGTGACATCTTAACGCCAATATTGTTAAAACCGATTAGCATGCTTTCAATATTTTCTGCATAGTTTTGTCCTTTTGAGTTTCCAAGGAATTCTGATATAACCAGCTGCATAAAGTCAAATGCTGTCTTTTGCATATCCGACAGATGACCATAAAATTCTTCATATTGTAATAATTTTCTTATATCGGGTCCAACGAGCATTCCTAGAAAAGGTAATTTACATTGAATGAAATAAATTATTTCTTAAAACCGTATGTTACCGTCTTTTGATTTTGCTGCAGATAATCTGGGGAAAATTGTTTGAATGCGTTTGAAAGCATTTCCTTGTGTATTTTAGCTTTTAATAAAATTTTTCACCACGCCCAACTTAATATGCAGCGGTGGAAGTATGACCTTATCTTTTGGTACAAGGGATTCATGGATTACATTTAAGTCACCAATAATATTTTCTTTACGTTCTTCGAAATATTTAATATGATAATGGCTGCTGGTAGCACGTGAATCCCACTTACAAAGAAAGCACATATATTTTGTGTATCCTGTTTGCATTCCAGTGAATATTGCAATCATTTTGAAGTCTGCGCATACTTCCCATTTATATTTATAGTATTCAATTTTATTTAAGAGATTTGAAATATTTGCGTATGTTTCCTCCTTTGTTGTGGAATACGCAACCGGTATTGATGGATGCTGATTTCCATTGTGCAGTAAAACTGCTTTTAAGCTGTGTTTTGAACATCTATAAATAGTCGCCAAGCGAAAGAGTCCAGTGGAAGCTTTAGATATTTTAGAACCTCTTCAATACTGCAACAGTATACAAGTTCTTCTGATTTTTTAAAATAACTTTCCAGATCGGCGTGTCTTTTTCTTGGAAATGTAACTTTTACATCGGCTTTTATCAAATTCCTGTTTTTCAATCTGGAACATAATATTTCAGCTTTCTCTTTTGTTAGTCCTAAATCTCTTGCAAGATCTTCAAAATAAGCTTGGTCTACCAAATTAGGACATATGTTTAAACCATCAAGAGGCAAGTAACTTATATCTGATATGTTTTCAACCGCCGCTGTTATTTCTGTATTGGCGACTGTCATATTGGCCGAAAATGTATGTGTAGGCGGTTGAGGCACCGGAACAACTTCACAGCGCACTTCTGGTAAAATGACATTATTTGTTGCTTCGTATGTCATTGTCGCGTAGTGCCTTTGGCTTCTACCAAATTTGTAATTTACGCAGAAATAGCATGTATCTGATTTGTGATCTTTAGGTTCAATCCATGTAATAGGCACAGAAAATGGCAGCGCCTTAGTACCGCCTTTGTACCTGGGCAAAAGACCACTTTCGCAAGTAGTACATACGGTTTTTGGTATCCAAGCTTCAGATAAAAATCGTATTCCAAAGAAAAGAAAATATGGTTCTTCAATTGTAGGCAATATCTTTCTTCTGCTTTGATGGTGCGTAAAATGTCCACAAATAAAACAAAACCAATCTCTTAATTTGCAAACATAATCCGCCATGCTTATTTAAGCTTTAATTTTTCTTTTTTTTATATTAATTTTAGTAAAAAGCACACCCGATATGTACTGCTTAGTAGCTCAATTATGCTTGAATTTTTTCTTTTATTTTTTATTATTAATTTTAATAGATGTCACATCCGATTTGTAAGTCACAGCTGACTAGACGCGAGAACTCAGTGTTTGGCCCGGCCGAACTTGACGCCGTTTTTACCTGTTTTGTATATGTTGGTGTATAATTTTACTAATTAAGCCTAAAGAGCTTTATTTACAACAATGCTGTCTTTGGTGACCCCCACTGAAATTTTTCGGCAAACATTTTCGTAGAATATTTTAATCCTTAAATGTCCTTTTTTAAAGGATATTTTTTGATTTTCTCGAAAAAAAAAGAGTCAAATTGACCCATAAAGAGACCAGTTAGAGGGTTAAGATCTTCCACAAAAATAATCCTCATACAATTCCACAATCCAACTCTGACCATAAGAATTCTCTCAGACATTAACTTACAGCATCTTTTTCATAAAGTATAATGCTCCCTTCGACCAAAAAATGAAAACTTTGACCCACTGTAAAAAAAATACTCAGACGTGCTGGACCATAAGTTTGTTGTACAAAAATGATCTACTCAACATACTCTTTCAGAATTATGGGGTCGCAATTCTGTTCCATTCAAAAAGTCTTAATTTGTTGGACAGTGCTATCAAAAGGTGGTGTAAAATTGATGACGTTCCTTTCGCCTTCAAATTGAAATTTTTACTTTTCGGTATTCAAAGACACATCTTTTGAAATTCAAAATAAAATGTAAACTAATACCACCATAAGGGGCTTTATCAATTTTTTATTTTTTCGATTTGTAATTTAACAACAAAATAAAAAATGAAAAAAAAAACAATTAATTTTAATTGAAAGACATTTACATTTCAACACTTAATGTCAGAAAAATATTTACACTGTGTGTACAAATATACTTATAACTTTGCAGTGGCTTTTTATTTCAACTTAATAAAAAAAAAATAGGAAGCTTTAAAAGAAAATGTGTTGTCTGCTTAAGAGACCAATTCAAAGTATAATAAAAACACACATTCATTTTTTCATCACAATTTTCCTCTTTTACGTTGTGTGTAAATAATAATAAAATAAATATGAAAACACGAACATAAAAAAAAAAACAAAAACAAAACAAAATAAAGATTCTTTCGGCTGCCACATGCAGTGGTTGTTGCAACATATATCTTTATAAAAAATTTAATGGAAATAAAAAACAGAACAACGTACATACATACATACATATGTATATTAAAACATAAACGAACAAGTGTATAAATGACAGATATTAAAAGGAATTCATTCTTTCTTTTCAATTCAATTCCAAGAATAATTATCAAAATATTATATTTCGTGCTTCAAAAGGAAATTTTTTTTAAGTTCAACTATGAATTATTTAAATTTTTAGGTATCAAAATGATTCTAAAAAATTATAAAGTTAAGAAGATTGTTATTGTCATGTATTTTTGATCCGTATTGGAATAATTAGTCATTTATTGTTCGGTTTAAGATCATGTATATATTTTTCTAATGAAAGAAAGATAATAATTTTTGTAATGTAAGAGAAATATTAGAAAAAATAAGAAGATTATGAAAATTTTAAAAAATTAATAAAAATAAATAAATAATATATATAAAAAATCAGACAATATATATATAAAAAATTTTATAAAATTATAAAAATTTAAAAAAATTTTTAAAATCTAAAAATAAAAATTTATAAATATAAAAAAGGCGTAACTCGATATTTTGCTACTTTACAGGAGAAGAAAAAATTTAATAAAATCCGTAAAATTTTAGATACAAAAAAAGTTGTAATTCACTTTATAATAAAAAGAGGCAACAGATTTTAGTTCTCATTTAAAAAAAATTTAGGCAAGGTACATTTGACATTTGTCTACCAGAATAAACAAAAAACAATATTTTGAAAAAAATTGAGTTACGTGTTTCTTATATTAAGCCATCGATATCATGATATGATATAAAAATTTTCGAAAATTGTATAATTAAAAAAACTAAAAATTTTATTTAAAAAAAATATAATAAAATAAATAAAAGTTTTTTAAAGTGTATATTAAATTTAAAATCATTTTATAAATTTATAAAAATTTAAAATAAATTATATAAATTTTAAAATATAAAAATAATGAAATTTAAAAAATTATTAAATCAAAATTAAAAAAAAATATACCTAATTATAAAATTTAAAAATATTTTTGGAATTAAGTTTTAAAATAATTATAAAAATTATTTAAATTATAAGAGTTTTAAAAAATTTATATAAAGAAATTATAAAAGTTGGTTAAAGTTTTAACTATATCATAAATTTTAAACAATTTTATAAAATTTTAAAGTCTTAACGAAACAAAGAGGTGCATAAAATTTTAAAAAATTAAACATATTTTAAAAATTATTACATATTAAAAAATATAAAAATTAAAAAAAAAATTACGAAAATTAAAAAAAAATATTTTTCTTTCGATAGAATACATTTGGCAAATTTTTTACCAAATTATATAAATATTAAACCTTATAAAAACAACAAAATTTTAAAATTTTAAAAGCTTATAAAAATTAAAAAAAAATTAGATCAACTTTAATAATAAACAATTAAAACAATTATAAATTTTTTATAAAAATATTAATAGAATTATAGAAATTAAAAAAAAGTTAAGACAATTATAAAATGTTTCAAAATCTAAAGTTAAAAAATTTAAAATAAAATATGAAAAATTTAAACAAATTTATTACATATTAAAAAATATATAAATAAAAAAAAAAAATTATGAAAATTAAAAAAAAAAATTTTCTTTCGATAGAATAAATTTGACAAATATTTTACCAAATTATATAAATATTAAACCTTATAAAAACAACAAAATTTAAAAATTTTAAAAGCTTATAAAAATTAAAAAAAAATAAGATCAACTTTAATAATAAACAATTTAAACAATTATAAATTTTATATAAAAATATTAATAGAATTATAGAAATGAAAAAAAGTTAAGACAAAATCTAAAGGTAAAAAATTTAAAATAAAAGATGAAAAATTTAAAAACTATTTGAAAAATAAATTTTCTTATTAAAAAAATTATAACATTTAAAGTAGTTTAAAAATATTTAAAATAGTTATAAAATTTGATAATATTGCAAGTATTCATAAAATTTTAAGTTCTTAACATCTTAAATTTTAACCGCATCACAATTTAGGTATGACTGCCTAATTCCTTTATATTTTTTCTCCATAATTTATAAAGTTCTCATATGACAATTTAAAAAAAAATACTAATTGGAACTTGTTATGTTTGTAAATTTGTCTGATTTAATTGAATTAATTCAACGGATCTTCGTTCAAATATTCAATTTATAACTACATAACGTGTGATCATTAGGGCGCATGGCGGAATCGGTGGTGCCCAAAATGCTTTAATTCAGGGAAGCCGTAGTCTTAAAATATTGAAATTTTTTAATTGATGAAGAAGCATAAATACATAAGAACGCAGCATTTAAAAAAAAATGGAAGAAAATTTTTTTTAACCTGTTATGCGCTTTTTTGTTTTTGCGAAAGAAAACATGATCCACAGTTTTCGTTGTAACTTTGGAATACACTTTCAATAATTTTAATTCAATTTATATTAAATATCCAGACTACCCATAGCACTTTAGCATGCAAATATGTGCAGTCGGATACTTAATTTATTAGTTATTTTATTTAATTTTAATTTACAATATTAATTCTGAGTATTCATTATTCATTCCTTCTCACTAATGATTACTAATAGTTGATAATGACTAATTAATATTGACAATTCATTATAACTCAGTATAATTTTAATTATTTTTTAATTTATTTCTTACTACAAAAAATTTCATGCTTATATAGGTACTAAAATTATTCTTATTAAAACTTTTTGTTTTGCCTACTCTACATATAATAACTGTTCTTAAAAACATGTAGGGTAAAAGTACCGGTTTTCGGCCAATTAAGAAAAACACAATTTTCTTTCTTTGATAAATAATTTTGGAAGTCACATAGAGTTTCCAAAAAAATTTTAATATATGTATAATTAAATTTGGCTTCGTTTACAATAAAATTATTTCTTTCATTCAGAACCGTATTTCAGGAAGTAATAGTTTATTTATAACACCTAGATATATTTAGTATTCGGCCACAAACAATTATAATTCGTCCATTAAATTTTTAGTTTTCAGCCACCGTGTTGGGTCATCAAAAAATATGAAATTAATAACAAAAACAAAAGATTTTTAAGTTTTCGTTTGTTTAATTACAAAAATAATACAAAAAATATATTAAAAATATTCAATGGAAATTAAAAATATTTAAGGAACATAAAATTATAAATGCAAAAAATATTCAAAAATAACGATTGTTTGTTTGAACAGAGTTGTATCTTCTGAAATTAATACAAAGTAAAGCTGTATGGTACGAAAACTGAAACTAACCACACTGCTCGTAGGCCTGACTTTAGGTGAGTGTGTTAAAGCGCTGACCAAAAAGTGCAAGTACGAGTGTATGTGAAGGTTCATGGTTCAAAACCTCACGGCCGCCCTAAGTAGAAAAAATTTTCATATAGAAACAATCTATTCAATTAAAACATAACAATTATCACAATGTTCAATAAGTCGCTGATGAAGGCTGAAATGCCAGAAACCGGTACGATTAAGAATACAGTGCAGTTATGAATTTTTGAAATATATGCTTTCTTCTTCTTTACCACGCACCATTTAAACAAAATTAAAAATTGCATATTAATTACAGTAGTAATTGCAATATGTCTGAAAAATGACGATAAATCTAACAAACAATAAAATTAATTCAGTTTTTGGCATTTTTTAAAAATTTTTGAACAGAGGATTAAATTATTGTTGCAATTTGCAACTATTGCAAGTGAAATCCTGTATTGCGGCTTCTTCGTAAGCCATAGTATTTAAATTTGTACATTTTAAATGATACCAATTGGGACATTCATCACAACCTATATTTTTTAAGTCATCATCTTCTACATCACTCGTTACCTCCTCAGAACAGTTAGAGCATATTTGTTTTTCAACTTTTTTTTTTGAATAATTTTCAATTTTCTCAATCTTTTATTCTTTTGCTGCAATAGTTTATCTTTTCTTTTCATAATTCGTTCTTTCTTTCTTTTTTCAATATTTTCTTGTATCAAATTTTTTTTCTTTTGTTTTTCGTCGAATATTTGCCTCCAACCCGCTGATGAGATGGCACTAGGTATCTTTTGTTCATTCCTCTTAAGTTTGCCATTAAAACTAATTGGCTTAGGATAATGAATGAGTTTCCGTAAAGAAGGTGAAATACTTTGGCTTGTTAACTGTAATTGAGCTCTGCTCGAAAAAGATAACTGTGACTCTGTGGATACATTGGAAAGTCTGCGAAAATAAGTATTAATTTTTGAAGTGCTAGCAATTGCTTCCTTTGGCATTGAAATTTTGACAGCTTCATTAACGATAGAATGCAGAGATATTGTTGAAATAGCTGGAGATTGACATTGGACTAGGTTGCCTTCATCATTTAAATCAATAGCTCGTTAATAATCAAATCAGTGTCAATACCCTTGTTATTCAAATTCAGTTTTAATTCTTCATTTACTCCCTTTGCTATGGCAAATCGGTCAATCTCAACTGCCTTCTTGTGAAAAGATTCTGTCAGTACGTTTGGTTTCAAATTCTTAATTGTATTTCGAAAGGATAAATACCACATTTTTTAAAGCCGTTCTTAATCGCTTCTGAAAGCGATGTTTGATTTAGAGTTTTTTCCAATAAAGGACAAAAGTTTTTCTTTAAAAGAGAACAATTAATGTTCTCATTTTGCCAATCTCTTACTGTTTTTTTCCAATTGGTTTTAAGCGGTTTGAAGACACTAACATCCGCTGGCTGCATAATGTGGGTTGTGTTAGGTGGAAGTGCATATAAAATAATTCCATTATTAGAGCAAAAATCACTAAGCTCCATTGTGAGATGAGATTTATGTCCATCTACAAATATAATTACTGGTCTGACAACATTCATTTTAGTTAACCAAGTATGAACATGATTAGCGATATATTCAAAAAATGTATCTGCTCGCATCCAACCACTTTCCGATCGTCCTATACGAAAACATAAATATTTCTATAATATATCTAATAGCTATAATTAATATGTAAATTTTTTTAATTACCTACAACCCATTCTGGATTCATACTTTCAACAATCTCTAGAGGTGGCCGAACATATGGAAATACAACCATTGGTGGTATTACATCTCCAGCTGCAGAAAATATTAGCAGGACAGTTATGGTCTCCTTTTGGTTTCCAGCGTTTACCTGATACACATTTCTGTATCCTTTCGGAGTCAATACTCTACCTGTTTTTGGGCATAGACAAAAGCTGGTCTCATCTCCGTTAAAGATTCGCGAAGGATCTAATAAAATGTCTTCATAGTTGTTTGTTTTTAAATAGGTTTCAAGTTCTTTGAACCACGAATGAAGGAACTCTTTCGTTATCACTGCCCGTCCTTTACTAAGGTTTTCAGTTGTCCTATGCACCAACTCAGGGATTCTTTTTAAAAACAAATTGTACCACGTTCGACCTGGCCTATCATCTTTAAACGGATTTTTTCTCTTGTCATCTTTTATAATTTTTGTACTGTGTTTAAGAGATCGTGAGGCTTTAAGGGAAATCCACATTTGGCCATATTTTTGCACCACTCAACTATTTTTTTCTCTTCTGGCTTTGATAAAATTGAAGAAGGCCCCATTTTTCCAGGAAAACTTGGTATCTTACCCTTTAATCTATCTTGTAGTGTAGCTCTGGGAACACTATATTTTTTTGAAGCTTTTCTTATACTTAAATTCGAACTTCTTATTTCCTCCAAAGCCTTTTCCATTGATTTATGGTCATATTGATGAATTTGTCGTTTTTGTATTACTGACATTACTAAAAGTAATGCATAATAATAATAATCTTTATTAATTTTTTTAATTAATTAAAGGTAAATGGTGTATATATTAATCTCAAAAATAGGCAGCCGACTATTGAAGCGAAAAAAATTAGAAGTCGGCAAGTTGAAATAAGTTTCATTTTACCTATGCCGGAAACTGAAATATTGGGAGTAATCGAGAGATTTTTTCTTTTTTCGATAAGATATGCTTGCAAGAATGTTCCTAGGAAATTTCAAGCCAATATTCAACATTTTATGTTTTTTCAGTAGTCGGCCACCATCGGCCGAAAACTAAATTTAAGGCAAAACTCTGTACTAGACTGTGGCCAAGCCAATTTTTACTAATAAAATTTAAAAAAAATTAACTTTTAATCTTTAAAAATTATAGTTAAAACTAATGCTTCCAATCTAAAAAAAAAACACTATATGCAAATTAATTTAATAAGAAACTTTTACTTACCAAATAAAAATCTCGTACCACTAATAAAATTTTAGTAAAACTCGCGATATTACTTCTTTGGCAAATGACGACCAACTGAGACTCAATTTGTGAACTAACTGACACATGTACACATGGAAAAATTTTTCTAACGCTACAATAACATTTTATAAAGGTTTTCTAATACCGGGATTCACACGTTTTTATGTTTATTTCTTATTATTCAAGTCGAAACATGAAAGTGGTCGACTACTGGAAGGTGGACGAAAACCAGTACAGCTTTGAGATCTTTCGATTGATATATAATATAAGGTTGCTCTTAATTCAGAATATATAAAAAAATACACTTTTCAAAGAAAGGGCAAAAAAAGGGCGACATTTTTTTTCAGAAAAGAAAACGGCATAATAGGTATTTCTGTTTATTTATTTGAAAATGAAATAATGAATTGAATATGCTATTTAATTTTTTTATTTATATAAAAAAGTTTTTTAATAAAAGCAAAATATTTTCACTATTTTATGATTTTTATTTATGTGTGACGACATTTCAACCTAAAAATTTAAGTTTTTATCGATTGAATAAACAACACAAAAATGCTTGTCGTTTAGATAACAACAACAGCTGATTTTAACAATAGCGAATATCGTTTAAAAATTTTACTGATAATTTTGCTATTTCCTTTTTTTAACGATTCGACTATCGTTAAAAGAAGTTACTGAAAAGCTATTATGCCAATGCTAATATTTATTCTAAATGTAAACATTTTTTAAATGTAAACATATTTGGTGTTTTTTTTTTTTGGAATTTCAATTTGTGTTCAACGAATAAAATTTATAATATAAATAATAATTTTAAATATTATATAAAATTTATATAAAGATGCAATTGATGTCTTCTAAATTTAAAATTATTATTTCCGACGTTTTGATATGATTTTCTGAAATTCAATTAATATTTTCTAATTTATAATTTGAAATTTTAATTCCAGTTTTTTAGGATTGATATTTTCTAAAATTTGAATGAAAAATTTAAAAAGTGCAATTTTGTATTTATATGAATAATAATGCTTTAGAAATTATAAACAATTTTTAAAAATTAGATGTAATCGCAATCAGATATTTTGTAGGTAAAGCAGAATAATAGTTCTATATAACTAGTAGAACTGTTTTGAAAGCAAAAAGCTCATTGATAACTAGGTACATAACTCTATTTTGTAAAGACAACAAAAAGTTAATATGCCAAACTTATGGACGGACATATTTTTAAAAGAATAATGAAAAAACGTATGAAATAAAATACCAGTCCGTGTATACTCTTAACATTGTTCTGTATATCTAGTTGAAAATATTAACATTCATGTTAAAATAAAAATAACTATTGCAAAGTTAATCAGAACAAAAATTGTGGCGCCATCCACTGTGGCATAGTCACGCTGAGCAAAATGAAGTGACACTCTGTTAATGCAAAAGAAATGTATTTTCCCCACAACAAAATATTGCAGAAATTTATGTAAATAAAATAATATACCGATTTATTTCTAACATGCAGTTAATATTGATACACATATAAGTATATATATGTATATTATATATACATAGAATATATGTATACTAGATGATTGTGTGGCGCCTAGGCGCCCGTTTAAAAATTATGAATAAAACAGTTTAAATTTAAATACACGAAAAATTTATAGTATATTATATTTCTTTTAATATAGTAGTAAATTGAAAATTATATTGTTACATATGTACATGTGAAAAAAGATTGTGTCTGTAGAAATTATGTATACACATAAGTATCAAAACAGATAAGAAATATTTGGCAAAAAAGTTTTTCAATTTAGAATCTCTTGAAAAACTATATTTTGTGTGAAATATCGTTGGTCATTTAATAGTTTTCCTTGCTGTGGGTTCGATTGAATACTTATCTTAATTTGGCTTGCAACTTTTGATCGTGACAAAGCCACATACAGTTGACCGTATGAAAATGCCGCGGTCTCCAAATTTATGCCAACGTAATCAAATGACTGGCCTTGAGCCTTGTTTATGGTAATTGCGTATGCAGGAATTACTGAAAACTGGCGGCGTTTTAATATGAAAGGTAATGTGGTGTCGGTTGGGGCGAGGTCAATCCTAGGAATTAGAACCATATCGATTTAGTCAGCGTTACAGAATCAGTCAGTCTCTCAATCAGTCAGAGAGTCAGGGATCAGCGTAAATATATTTAAGATATTACCCGCCCTTCACACGTTAAATTTTTGGCTGTCAGGTTGTAATGCACTCATACTTTTTTATTCTTTTTTACTAAACAATCATACGTTTCAATTCTCTCTTTCAATTTTTCAATGGGACAGTTGCTTAACAATTTTTTGACTTCTGTATGTGTGATCAATTTGACTTGAAGTTGGGAAGTCCGGGTAAAGTGAGGAGATTGGAGATTCCCAAAATTATTAAAATTTAATACAATGGAGGCGCTTATAACGAACACTGGTTGTGATAAATTTTTGTTTATAGCGAAGAATTTCTTCGGTCCCAAGAGTTTTAATCACACTTTTCATACAAATTGCTGCTCTTATAGCGAAAAGAGGTTATATCAAACTTTTGACTTTAACAAACAATTTTTTTTTCAATTTCAGAATTTTCCTATATTATCAGGCATGTTACAGAACCAAAATCGTAACGAAAGTGGAATTGAATTCCTATTTGGCTTCT
Organism: Cordilura impudica; assembly: GCA_963682025.1. Lineage (NCBI taxonomy): Eukaryota > Metazoa > Arthropoda > Insecta > Diptera > Scathophagidae > Cordilura > Cordilura impudica. Next base: position 299,771,747 of record OY821517.1, read on the forward strand.
TTAGAAAATTAAAATCGATCATTTTTTGTGGAATAAAACCACTTTCAATTTCCTAAGTGGAATTGAAATTTTCAGTATCATTTGCACCAAAAAACTAATAAACACAACTTATTACAAATAAAGAATTTAGTTTTATTTTATATTTTTGAAAAATAAATACACTTATAACTTTAAAACTTATTTTATTACCAAATTAAGAGAAAGTCATGACCAAATGACAAAATCGAAAACGATTTAACGATTTCGATTTAACGTTGTATTGCCACCTTTTTTTAATCGTACAAAATAAATGTTTTTCTTACAAAAATCAAGTCTGACAGAAAAAACCAAAACAAACCAAAAAAAATAAGAATAAATTAGAAAACATGTAAGTATTTATTTTTATTTTAACATTTACTTTAACTTATTTTTTGTTAAAGGGGAAAACATCGGAATGCAGACCAAGAAAGAATATTTATTGAGTTCATGGAATGCCATCAACATATAGCCAGGGGGTTTGTTAAGGGAGACCGGGTTGTTGTGGACTCTTACTGGGCAGACTTGATATCACAAATGTATTTGATATATCAAATGTCGTCGACGCAGTTTTTCAACATAATTATGATTTTGCTCTGATTCAATTACCGCACCTATTGATATGCCGGGCATTTTAATTTTTTTAAATAAAATTACAAAATATTTTCACAGTTTTTATTATTTTTTTTGTTTGTTTACAACAATCATCTGTTTTATTTTTGCGTTGCGTTGCCATATTTATCGCCCAAAAACGAATTTTCAACTTAAATCGATTTTAATGAAAACGAACAAAAACTGAAGAAGCAAAAACAATATTGATCGAAATAGTAACTTCGAAATCAAATCGATTTCCATCGAAATTTGTGACATGCCTGTATATATATTTTTAAGAAATTAATTTTAATTTAATTTAATTTTAATACAAAACAAAAACTTCGATTTTCAAATGAAGTTTTGTATATTTTCGCAAAAGTTTGCCAGTAGCCAACCTTTGCTTTGTACTTTCTGCTTCTATACATAAGGAGTTTTTAATATTATATGATTTTAAAAAAATATTTTATTTTGATAGAAACTCGGTAATTTTAGTCTTATTAAGGCAAACTATTAATATGTATCTTTTTAATAATTTAATTTATGTTTTATAACTTTTTAAAATGCATCAAAATAAATAAACTTATGCAACTAAAAAAAAGTTTTTAAACCTTTCGGACAAAGCAAAAAAATACTACGGTTATAACGAACTTAGTCTAATAATTTGGTAGATATAGTGTATAAAATTTCAAAAGAATCGGTCAAGTAGATTTTGAGTTATGATGTTCACGGACTTCGAACATTTATTTGCGAGAAAATCGGTTTAAAGTTTTCTAAAAACTGATTTATATACGATATACCGTATGAGGCCGGTCGCTGGAAACGCTGTATCGTTTTAAGTTTTGCTCTGATTTACTTCAAATTTTCACACAACACGCATTCAGAAAGAGAAATGCAAAAAAAAGGTTCTATAACCTAACACCCCTTAAGGAAGTGCAAACACCAATACACCAACACAAAAGAGAAAAAAATATTTCATAGTTCATCATACATGTAAACTGAAAAAGAGAACTAAATTTTTTGAAAAGTTATCTATAAATCCAAAAAACAAAAAAATCAGAGCGTATTAGTTTTATTTAAAAAAAAAACTTATTATTCCAAATCGCCTTTAATTCTTTCAATAAATTCTTCAAATTAAAATCTTAAATATACCTATTTACGTAATTTATGGTTGTCAACATTTTTTGAAAGCAAATTATGCAAAAATTAATATTATGAATGAAAAAAAATTATTTTCCCACCTCTCTTCTGAAATTACAATGTAATTTAATTATGGAAAGTTACAATAATTTTAATTTTAAGCTTAATATTGCACTATTTTTTTAAGTGCTTTTCAATACAGAGCTTTAACCGAAATCATACTTTGGACAACAACAAAATCCACATTGAAGATCTCTTTTTTCTCAAATATTTATCAAAAAAAGCACACTCTTTGCTGGCCATCAGAGAACCTGAGCGAAAGCACTCCTAACAATACAAAACAATTTTGATAAAAATGTTTAAAATTTCCTTCATTACTTTTTTTTGCAGAATTTTTTCATTGACCAACAAAGGGAATTTAAAGAAGAATTTGAATAGATATTAGTTTTTTGATGCATTTTTTGCGTTCATCTTATTCCATATGTAACACGAAATCTGCATATGTTGTGCTATTGTCGTTAGCAGTGCTGCTAATTTTGACAACTTATTTTAATTTCGACGATTTTTCAATTTGTTAAATTTGTTAGAATGATGATTGAAGATTTTAAATTTTCAGTAGTATAAAAATTAGGATTTCAAGGGTTAATAATTAATGGGTTGTTAATCGAAAATTGATAGTTTTAGTTCAGTGTAAATGTAAATTACAAAATATGTATAGATTTAATTCTTGGTCAAGTCGTTTCAAAACGGAAACACCTTGAATAGCATCTCTATTTAAGATTTAAGTTTTAATTACGGCGATACTTTAAACCTATAATATATGTTTCAGCTATAGATACATGTCAATAAAATTATTTAGTTGATTACTGTGTTAAATTTTTTTCATTGAAATTTCATCACTAATACATTTTTATGTGTAGAAATAACCAATGCTGCAATAATATTCGTAATATGAATGATATAAATAAATGTTATTGCTTCCTTTTGTAATATTTTTTGGAGTTTTATAAGCGGTAAAATTTTCCTGACAATTTCTTGTTTTAAAAATGACAACTTTGGCGATTTAGTTTCCAAAATTGTAGATTTTCAGAAGATTTTATTAGCAACACTGGCTGGTAACAAAGAAGAGAGAAAATTGTGTGTGGGTTTGTATAAAATGAGAAAGATTAAATTTTGTTTGTGTATTTCCCATAGCTTTGTAGGGAGTGCTATGTGTGTGTATTATTTCAGCGTTACAGAATCAGTCAGTCAGTCAGTGAGTCAGGGATCAGCGTAAATATATATAAGATTATTTGTATTATTTAATATGTGTATGTATGTATATGTAAACATTACACACAAAAAATACAACATCAAACGTTATTTTTGACTTTTTCTCTTTAAATAAATTAATACATAAAATTTTTTTTGCTAAATTTACATTGTTTTTTTTTTGACAACTAGCTATTTTAGCATTATTTGCTTTAGATGATGGTGAATTTTTACTCCCTTTATATTAACTCGTAGTGTCTGTTTGTCGAAAAAATTTTAAAAACAAAAGTAGCTTGGCAAATCTTATGGCCCATGAAAAAGATTTTGGAATACCAGCTGAGTGGCATTTTCATCCTACTGCTACTGCATCCTACTGCATGGTATTGAGCGGTGCCATCGATTGTTACCGCAGCATAGAATCTGCTCTTCAGTGTTTTCAATGTTTCCTGATGATCCTCTTTGCTACTAAAAACTATTTTAGTTTCTTTACAATAACTCTTTGCCCAATGGAATAAAGCAGTCGCATCTAAGATGCGATCTTGATGAGAGCACTGGAGGCTATACTTCGCTGCATTTCTTTTAAGGTTTGCTCCAATACCATCACATGCTCCTTTACCATTAGCAGTAGGATGAAAATGCCACTCAGCTGGCATTCCAAAATCTTTTTTATGGGCCATAAGATTTGCCAAGCTACTTTTGTTTTTAAAATGTTGACGAAACGTCCGAAACGAAATTTTAGTATTCTCTTCTGGTACTCATAAACTGTTTCAAAAAGTCGGATATGATTGCCATACTTTTGTGTTCCAGTTTTTCATCTTTCATGTAGTAAATAACTACTGTGAATATACTGTGGCATCCTGAAGAACATATTTATAGTTTTCTGCGAAATCATATGAAATAACGAATTCACCAGACTTCAAATGTATCTTCAAATCCTTGAAGAATGACCATTGCTCTTTGACTAAAAAGTCATGGTTTCTCAAGTTTAGCAATCCTGTACACATTTCTTCCACAAAATCATCCACGTTTAAAATAATTGTTTTCAATGTGCATCTGTCATTCTGAATCCAAGAATCAAATTTGACCTCCTCTATATATTCTCGATCTAAAGAGTTGATTAAATTTTCTTTGATGAATGTGGTTTTCGGGCAATTGGTACATTCACCTAAGTGGCAAGAAGTTGTTGCATTAGGACACAGAGTCAATTTAAGGCAGTCGCGGTAATCGTGTAAATCTTCTGCCGAATCATCTGTTAAATACTTTAAGTTGATTTCCTTCAACATCAGTTTAACATTTTCATGGCAAATGCAAACGCATACTGTGAGAGTTCCGCTGCTTTCTGCCAAAACACAATGTTTTGGCCTCATTTGGGTTAATTTCGTGAAGCCAATTCTAACATCCTCGTGTTCAGATTGAAATGTTGCAAATAACTCTTTCAGGTTACAGATAACCATTCTCTTCTGTAATGTTATGAAGGTATATTACATACCTTCGGAAAGGTTAATTTGTCTAGTTTCTCAGTATAATTTTTATTTGAGAGGTTTTACACACAAATAGGAAAAAATTCAAAAAAGTGCATTTGTGAAAATTGAAAAACCGTTGTCTTGAGTTACAAAACATTTATTTTGATAGATATCCCACTCCCATCCCACTAAGCGACCAAAAAGCTCTTAAAGGAAAAATCCTAAGCTTTCTTATGAAAAAAAATGCCCTTTTCGAAAAAAAAGGCAAAAAATGCTTTAATTTAGCAAAAAAAAGTCTAAAATTTTTTTTAAAGTATTTTTTCCGAAATACTGAAGAAATAGCTATCTAAACTCTTTGGGAGAAAATTTTCTAGGAACAATAGGTAATAAATTACATGGATGAGAAAAAACACCTGTTTGGCCAAAATGTCAAATTTTGATCCCCCTCTAACTCAGAGAGATCTGGACCGATCTTATTGAAAAATTGTGTCTAAACTACTTTCCAATTATTACAAACGGAATGACAAACTTATATATACCCTTTGCACACTGGAGTGGAGGGTATAAAAATTGACTGCAGAAACGAAGCATGTTTTTAACTAATCTGGGTGCGCTGAATTCAAATCTGGCATAAAAATTATCACGTCTTGTTCATTTTTTATCGCATGCTGGCCATACTGCAAAACAGTGAATACTGACACTACAATTTCACAATAATTAATTTGACAGAAGCCCACATTCATTCAAAATCTTCATAACAGCAGCGTTTGAGCATGTCAGGGAGGATGTGTGTTACTTGTTATTTGATTGGAAAAAAGGTTATGCAATATCAGAATCATTAAAATAATCATATTTACATTATTTTGGTTTATGCTGTCAGAAACTTGGACAAACCGTGGACACAGACAATGTTTTGCAATATTAACAGAACTGTTTTATACAAGTGGTCAAATGGCAAGAAGATCTATTTAGATTTTTCAATTGCAGTACATTGGAGAGAGTCAAGTAAGCACCAAACCGAATGTTATTTCTATTTAACAAAAGCTGCTGGATTCATCATGAAAAATCGAAAAAATATTACACACTGTTTCCAAACCAGTTCAACGCCCATCAAATGAGCCATTATCAGTCATTCCCAGTGCCACGAGCAGTGAGTCGGAAACATTTTTCACAAGCAGTGGTAGTTTGTATGAGGCTGATGATGAATGCCATTTAGCGACTCAAGCTGAGCTGAATGATCTAATTCGGGATTTACACTTAACGAGGCAAGACGCAGAGTTACTTGCTTAACGCATGCAGCAGTGGAAATATTTTGCAGTTGGGACAAAAGTAACAATCTGTAGAGATAGAAGCTTGGAATTGGCTGAATATTTTGAAAAGAAACACTCTATTCTATGCTGTACTGATGTTGATGGTTTAGTTCAAAAAATGAACCAGCCATATCACAAAACTGAATGGAGGTCATTTACTGATGGCTCTAAGTACAGAAGTAAGTAAGTACAAAAACCATCCATGCCAAAACAATTATCGGGCCAATTTTGGGGAACGAAGTATCTACACGAGATCCAGGAAATACCACTGCCTGATCAAAAAGTTACTGCTTGGGCCAGTGTTTGCCAAAAAGTAATTTAGTCGGTCCGAAAAAGAGTGAAAAAGGTCTGGAAGGTTAGTGGTTTCAACAAGATGGTGCTCCAAACAATGCAGTTTCTGTAACAAAAAATTCCTTGGACGTGTGGCGTCAAAAAAAGTCAGACAAATCTCCAGATATGCGCCTCTGGACATCTTTTTGTGGGGTTATTTGAAAAACAAAGTATACGACAACAAACCTGATACCATTGACGAGATCGACAAAAATATTCGCGTGGAAATCATTGCTATACCGCCTCAGATGCTCCAAAAAGTTATGGAAAATGCAGCAAAAATGGCACATTTAGCCTTGGCCAACAGAGGCAGCCATTTGATTTATGTTTAAATAAATAGTAGTTTAAATAAATAGAAAAGGACAAATTAAATAAAAAAAAAGTCAAACAGATAGAAGTCGGTTTTTTTCTAAGCTACTCAGTGTTCACATACTGACATAAAAGATGGTGTTACTAGCGATACAGATATTGGAAGTGAATTTTAGGGTCATATTATATCGTGCCTTTGCCGTTAGTTACCTGGTACTAAGTCAGCAAATTTACAGCTGATGTTATGAAAACCACATTAGTGATATATGGGCTAGTACTACTGGAAATATGCGAATAGCAAAAAAACTGAGAAATACAAAGTTTTGTTCCAATCAAAAAACATTTAATCGTGCCTCAACGTGATTGAAAATTTCAAGTGTGTTTATATGGGCAAAATATGACTTTTTTCAGATTTTACGAAAATTCCGCTCTATAGTTTAATTTTTTCGACAAGTTGTTATATAATTCGGGATTAGTATTAAATTATCATTTCAAAAAGCTGTAAAACTCCAAAGTCGAATAAAACCTCAACAAGAAATAGCAAATGCCCCACACCACTTTTGTGCCAAAAAAAACTAGTTCAAGAAATTTGATGGTATTTTTTTCAACTTTGAGAAATTGATTAAAGCCAATAATTTTTGTTTTAGTCTCTATACCTGTATGTACTGAGATATGAAGTTTTGTTTTATTGCCGCCTTGTTAATCTATAAAGCATTGTGACCGAAAATGGGAAATTTTTTTGATAAAATTTTGAAAACTCCTTTTTCAAGTTTTGAAAAATTTTCTTAAACAAAAATTAAAAAACTTGACCTAAGTCTTTAAGGACTTGTTAAACACATGCTAGAGATTTACTCTGTGCATTTTTAGGTAAATCCCTATGCCAGAATTTTTTTGGCAAGTATTTAATTTTTGCGGATTTCGAGAAAAATGAGATTTTTGTAAAATATTCTGTAATTGTACTCTTTCTATGTACTTTATATCAAAAATTCATCACTTCTTGTACTTTCAAATGTTATATTTTATCTAAATAGCCTAGGAATTGGGGACACATATGACCCCAAGCTAATGAAGGACAATTTATTAAAAAAAATAAAATATTTTGTAAGTGCTGTTGAATTGTTAGATGCGACGCTTAAACTATAATAACAAAATGTGTAGAACTTCCATTCCTAAAATTTGGGATAAATCCGAGAACGGTAACCCATTATTTGCCAAGGCCAACTTTGTATTTTAAGATATTTTTAAATAAAAATTACCGAAAATTAATGTTTCTATTAAACTAGATGAAACTACAATTTAGAATTTAAGAAAAATAATTTAGTTAATTTTTATTAATTTAACCCTTCAGTGCTCCTGTGATCAAAATAATCCGTTGCGATATATCTTTGCTGCAATTATCTGCTTATTGCTCGCGAATATAAATTAAAACAACTTTTAAGCAATTTTGTTATAAAATTATTTTATGTATAAAAACTATCTATATTTTTCTGAATAAAATAAGAAGACCCAAAAGTGACCCAAAGCTAATAAAGGACATTTTATTCTAAAGAATATGAAATTTAAAAGAGGGTGTTTTTATTGATGTGGGCAACAATCACATCTGTTTTCGAGAATGGAAAGAGGGAAGACGTCATGTGTTGTGGATATGGATAAGTTGTGATATGTTTCTAAATTATTTGAGCACGTCATACATAAAAACCAGCATGGTTTCTTTTCCGGCTGATCTACTATAATCAACTTACGGGATTTATCGAATATTGCTTAACCGCTCTTGAGCACCGCTCAAGTCGAAGTAATTTATACTGATTTTTCAAAAGCTTTTGACAAATTATCACATTACATTCTTTTTTTTCAAAATTGCAGCAATTTGGCTTTCGTTCTAATTAATAAAGGTGGATAAAATCCTATTTATCAAATAGAGTATCTAAAGTTGTAATTGAAGGATTTGCAAACATCGGTTGTACCTCAGGGTAGCGAATTAGGCCCTTTGTTTGTAAAAATTCAAAATTTCTATTATATGCAGATGACGTAAAAATGTGTCTTAGAACAAAATCATTGACGGATTATTTTAATTTGCAAAATGACTTGAATAATCTGAGTGAATGTTGTAAATTATATATCTGTGGTCACAAGCATTAACCGCCTACGTCGAAAATCATGCTTTTGAGAAAAATAACTTTTTATATAAATGTAATGAGGCTTCATTACGACTTAGATCAGAATGTTTCCATTAATAACTTTTTAAAAAACAGTGTTAGAAAATGGGGATTTCACGTAAATATAAAATCGTTTTTTGTGGAATATGATATCAAAGAAAACCCAAATCGTCGAATACCATGCTTTCAAGAAAAATTACCTTTTATATAAATGTAAGGGCCTCCATTACGACTTAGGTTAGTATGTTTTCATTAATAACTTTTTATTACACAGTGGTACAGAAATGGGGATTTCACATAAATATGAAGCGTTTTTAGTAGAATAAGATAGCATACATAACTCAAATCCTTCTTAAGTCGATTTAGCCTGTTATCGCTTGTGACCACAAATATAATGTAAAGAAATTGCTCAGATTTTTCAGATCCCTGTACGCTAAAGAATGTATGTACTTCATTTTTCGGAATATGGTTCTGTTGTTTGGAGCCCTCATGTCTCAGTCTAGATATCTAGTATTGAAATATGCGCTAAGATCACTAAATTATCTGGAATCTGTTCACTGGAAATGCCTTTTCATAGGTCTGTGAACTTTGGAATATTGCCGATTTTTTTATACCCTATACCACTATGTGGCTTGTAATCAAACTGCAGGTCACAAATATGAATATATTTTGATGAAATTTGGTATATAAGCTTTTATCGGCCATGGGATGAACGGTATTGAAATTGGTGAAATTCAGTCCATGTTCAGACCTAGCCCCCATACAAATGACCCCTATTAAATAGACATAAATTGACATAAGATCCAAATTATCATACAAATCTTATTCAAATTTGGTTTGTATGTATATATTATATCCATTAATCAGTAGTCCGAAAATGATCCCTATTAGAGAACTCTTAGTCAAAGGCCCCATATAGAGCTGCTTCCCGATCTTCACTTATATCTATCAAAAAACAAAAATATTGCACTGATTCTTCTCAAATTTTGTTTGTATATATATTTGCAAAATACAAGAGACTTTACTAAACACGATCAGGATCGGTCCATTTTTGGACCTAGTCCCCATATAGATATAGCATCCGATACGAACTTTTTCATATCTGCAGCTGAAAAAATTAATAAAAATCCCACTCAAATTTGGTTTATGCTTATTTTCTATATCCAGTTAGTTGGGCCTGAGAGATAGGGTCTCTAAACGCATGGTACAGGGTATCGTATAGTCGGTCTAGACCGACTATAATTTTCTTACTTGTTTATTATACATACTTGTGTTTGATATAATCAATGGCAATATTGATGGCCCTAATTTACTCGCATTAATTCCATTTTATGTACAACCAAGAACTCTTAGATATGTTGATACTTTTAATGTCCCAAAATTTAGGCACTAACTGGTGTGTTAACTCGCACCTTTTTTAATTTAAATAATATGAATTGGGATCTGCAAAAACAATCTAACTCTTTTACTGAACAACATAAGATAATTTTAAGCTATTTTTTTACTGTAACAAATTATTCTTATATATACATATGTTACATTCTGTATATCTTTAATCATAGTCTATAGAATGGATTTCCATTAACTGAAATAAATAACTAAATAAATTCGTGAGCGTGTGTAAACCACATGTAATCCTGATTAAAATGCAATTAAATCACTTGAATATTGCTAAAATTTCCAAAATTACTCACGCACACATATTACAAAATGCATCAACAAAAACAATATCAACAAGTAAGAAAATTATAGTCGGTCTAGACTGACTATACGACACCCTATACCATGCGTTTAGAAACCCTATCTCTTAGGCCCAACTAACTGGACATTGAAAATAAGCAAAAACCAAATTTGAGTGGGATTTTTATTAATTATTTTGGCTGCAGATATGAAAAAGTTCATATAGGATGCTATATCTATAAAGGGACTAGGTCCAAAAATGGACCGATCCTGATCATGTTTGGTAAAGTCTCTTGTATTTTGCAAAAATATATACAAACAAAATTTGAGAGGAATCAGTGCAGTATTTTTGTTTTTTAATAGATTTAAGTGAAGATCGGCAAGCAGCTCTATATGGGGTCAAAGGGATCATTTTTGGACTACTCATTAGTGGATGTAATGAACGCATACAAACCCAATTTGAGTAAGATCTATATGACAATTTGGATCTTATTTCAATTTATGTTGATTTCATATGGGTAATTTGTATGGGGGCTAGGTCTGAACATGGACCGATTCTCACCAATTTCAATAGCGTTCATCCCGTGGCCGATAAAAGCTTATATACCAAATTTCATCAAAATATATTCATATTTGCGACCTGCAGTTTGATTACAAGCTTTACATGGACAAACAGACGGACGGACGGACGGACGGACATTGTTAAATCAACTCAGAAAGTGATTCTGATTTGATCGGTATAATTAAAGATGGGTCTAGTTCAAATATTTTTGGTTGTTACAAACAGCAGCACAAAGTCATTATACCCAAACCACGTAGTGGTATAGGGTATAAAAATATCAAAAATATAGAAAAAGACAATATTTAAACACAAACAAGTAAGAAAATTATAGTCGGTCTAGCCCGACTATACGATGCCCTATACCATGGTTTAGAGACCCTATCTCTTCGGTCCAACTAATTGATATAGCAAATAAGCATAAACCAAATTTGAGTGGCATTTTTATTAATTTTTTTCGTTGCAGATATGAAAAAGTTCATATCGGATACTATATTTATATGGGGACTAGGTCGAAAAATGGACCGATCCCGACCATATTTGGTAAAGTCACTTACACTTTGAAAAAACATATACAAACCAAATTTGAGAAAAATCTGTGCAATATTTTTGTTTTTTGATAGATTTAATTGAAGATCGCGAAGCAGCTCTATATGGGGCCTATGACTAAGAATTTTCCTACTGATTAATGGATGTAATAAACACATACAAACCCAATTTGACTGAGATCTATATGATAATTTGGAACTTATGGCAATTTATGTCGATTTCATAGGGGTCATTTGTATGGGGACTAGGTCTTAACATGGACCGCTTCTCACCAATTTCAATAGCGTTCATTCCATGCCCGATGGAAGATCATATACCAAATTTCATCAAAATATATTCATATTTGCGACCTGTAGTTTGATTACAAGGTTTACATGGACACACAGACGGACGGACGGACGGACGGACATTGCTATTTCGACTCAATAAATTATTCTGAATCGATCGGTATAATTAAAGATGGGTCTAGGTCAAATATTTTTGGTTGTTGCAAACAGCAGCACAAAGTCATTATACCCAAACCACATAGTGGTATAGGGTATAAAAACACACTACTGGTCTTGCTCTATAAATGACAACCAGACTTTTTACACAAAAACGAATATAACAGCAACAACGTTTTTTTTTGTAAATACATTGAAATGTCTAATTTTGGACCTGTTCTTAAAAAAATATTTTATATATTTACACTCAATTTTTATTAACAAAAACGTATTTACTATATACTAAAATACTTGAATTTGAAAAATGTGTTACTTGCTGAAGTAAGAAAATTATAATCGGCCTAGACCGACTATACGATACCCTATATCATGACTTTAGAGATCGTACCTCTTAGGTCCAATTAAATTAGATATAGAAAATAAGCATAAAACAAATTTTAGTGGCATTGTTATTAATTTTTTTTGCCTTCGGATATGAAAAAGTTCATATATGATGCTATATTTAAATGGGTACTAGGTCGAAAAATGGACCGATCCTGACTATATTTGATAAGGTCAGTTATGTTTAGTAAAAACATATACAAACCAAATTGGAGAAAAATCTGTGCAATATTTTTTTTTTTTTTTTGTAGATACTACATATATGGGGGCTATGACTAAGAATTGCCCTATATGGTTTATTTTTGCACTACCGATAACTGGATGTAATAAACATACACATATAACATACATAGCCAATCTGTTTTGAATATTATGGCAATTTAATTCGATCTCATAAGGATCATTTATATGGGGATTAGCTCTGAATATGAGCCGATTTTCACCAATTTAAACCGCTTTCATCCTATGGCCGACAGAAGCTTAAATACAAAATTTCATTAAAATATTGATATTTGCTACCTGTAGATTTGTTTACAAAGTTTACATGGACACACAGACGGACGGGCAGATGGACGGACATAGCTAAATCAACTCAGAAAGTGATTCTGAGTCGATCAGTACAATAAAATATGGATGTAGGTCAAATATTTTTGGTAGTAACAAACATCAGCACAAAGTCACTATACCCTGACCACAAAAAAAATTAATTTTACACCCAACTTTTGCCATTTTCTAGAGATTAATTGAGGATGAAGTTGGGAAATATTGAATTTTTTATTATAACATAATTAAAGTTCCCCATAAACTAATATATTTTAACCGGGATAATTTTCTTTAGTAGGCTAGCACTCTTCATAAAAAATTTTAGTGGTTGTGTGAAAATAATGTACGAGACAAAAATATGTTTCATAACCTGTTTTTTGGTTTAAACCGATTTCAGCGACCACGAACAGTCCTCCAAAAGATCTGAAAAAATTCTCAAAAATGTTTTTCGCTATAAGAATTTATATTCCGACTGAAGATGTGAAAAAACGGTTTTGTCAGATGACCTAATGATCATATATTTATTTATTAATTTAATTCAGCTACAATAAAACAACAGCTGAGCAATATTTACAAAAATAATACAGACTTTAAATACAGTTATAAACATAGTCATTAGAGTTCAAATATATCGTTAATCTTATTTAAATAATATGAACATCATCGGACAAATCAATTAAAGCATAGTGTCTGTTCACTTCGGCGCAAATTCTTCGGAATAGATCGAAATTAATGAAATTTGATCTGTGGAAATTCAGGTAAACAAGATCGAAGTTGTCTGATTGGGACATTTATACATAATTTTCCAAGAAGGCTTTTAGAATTAATTTAACCATGAACCAGGTTGAGGAAGAATGTTATATGAAAAATTATCCTTCTACTTTTCAAAGTTGGAAGCTCTATTAGAGCCAAACAACTGCGATACGGTGGGAGACTCAATTCCGAATTCCACTCAGGATATCGAAGACAAAATAGTAAGAATTGTTTCTGAACTGATTCAAGTGTTTTGATGAAAACATTGTAGTGTGGATCCCAGATTACTGATGCGTATTCAAGTATCGGCCTGACCAAAGACGTGAATAGATTTTTTGTTATACAAGGATCAACACCATTTGCCTTATTAACAGTCACTGTTACGTGAGAATTAAAACTTAGTCTCCCAAATCTATGAACGAGTCAACTGAGTTTAGTTTTGTGTCATGGATGACATAGTCGTACGAAGATGGCGAATATCTAGAGAAGGTCATAGACTTACATTTTTTTAGTTTTAATTCCATTAAGTTGACATTGCACCATTTGTAGAAGCTAAATTCAGACTGGACATGTATACTGTCTTCATTGTTCATGATGGTTGAGTAGATTTTTACCTCGTCGGCATACATAAGGATATTAATATATAGAATAGACTTTGGTAGATCATTAATAAACAATAACAAGTAAGAAAATTATAGTCGGTCTAGACCGACTATATGATACCCTATACCATGGTTTATAGGCCCTATCTTTCGGTCCAACTACTTCGATATAGAAAATAAGCATAAACCAAATTTGAGTGCGATTTTTATTATTTTTTTTGGCTGCAGATATGAAAAAGTTCATATCGGATGCTATATCTGTAAAGGGACTAGGTCCAACAATGGACCGATCCTGATCATGTTTGGTAAAGTCTCTTGTATTTTGCAAAAATATGTACAAACAAAATTTGAGGAGAATCAGTGCAATATTTTTGTTTTTTAATAGATTTAACTGAAGATCGGGAAGCAGCTCTATATGGGGTCAAAGGGATCATTTTTGGACTACTCATTAGTGGGTGTAATGCACGCATACAAACCCAATTTGAGTAAGATCTATATGACAATTTGGATCTTATGGCAATTTATGTCGATTTCATATGGGTAATTTGTATGGGGGCTAGGTCTGAACATGGACCTATTCTCACCAATTTCAATAGCGTTCATCCCATGGCCGATAAAAGCTTACATACCAAATTTCATCAAAATACATTCATATTTCCGACCTGCAGTTTGATTACAAGCTTTACATGGACACACAGACGGACGGACGGACGGACGGACGGACGGACGGACGGACGGACGGACGGACATTGTTAAATCAACTCAGAAAGTGATTCTGATTTGATCGGTATAATTAAAAATGGGTCTAGGTCAAATATTTTTGGTTGTTACAAACAGCAGCACAAAGTCATTATACCCAAACCACATAGTGGTATAGGGTATAAAAATAGGAGAGGTCCAAGGTGAAATCTAAAGGCTCCGCCAAATAAGTTTTTATACCCTATACCACTATGTGGTTTGGGTATAATGACTTTGTGCTGCTGTTTGTAACAACCAAAAATATTTGACCTAGACCCATCTTTAATTATACCGATCGAATCAGAATCACTTTTTGAGTTGATTTAAGAATGTCCGTCCGTCCGTTCGTCTGTGTGTCCATGTAAACCTTGTAATCAAACTGCAGGTCGCAAATATGAATATATTTTGATGAAATTTGGTATATAAGCTTTTATCGGCCATGGGATGAACGCTATTGAAATTGGTGAGAATCGGTCCATGTTAAGACCTAGCTCCCATACAAATTACCCCTATGAAATCGACATAAATTGCCATAAGATCCAAATTGTCATATAGATCTTACTCAAATTGGGTTTGTATTAGTCCAAAAATGATCCCTTTGGCCCCATATAGACTGCTTCCCGATCTTCACTTAAATCTATTAAGAACAATAATATTGCACTGATTCTTCTCAAATTTTGTTTGTATATATTTTTGCAAAATACAAGAGACTTTACCAAACATGATCAGGATTGGTCCATTTTTGGACCTAGTCCCCTTATAGATATAGCATCCGATATGAACTTTTTCATATCTGCAGCCAAAAAAATTAATAAAAATCCCACTCAAATTTGGTTTTTGCTTATTTTCTATGTCCAGTTAGTTGGGACTAAGAGATAGGGTTTCTAAACAGATGGTATAAGGTCTAGACCGACTATAATTTTCTTACTTGTTTTTTTTTTTGAAAATGTTATAAGAAAAACTACTGAATATTATCTCAAATTTCTTTTTTTTTGTTTGAAAGTACAATCCTTCCGGTTAATAATGGAAAATAATTTCATTCAAATGGCTGCCTCGGCTGGCCATGTAGTAGCCTACACGATCGGTCCAATTTTTAAGCACATTATCGATTGTGTGCGGCTGTATTTCACCAATGGCTTCACGAATAATGTCCTTTAAAGCGTTAATTGTCTCTGGCTTGTTGGCGTAACACTTATCTTTGAGGACACCCCACAAATAATAGTCCAACGGTGTTAAATCACAGCTCCGAGATGGCCAAACGATATCAGCTCTGCGGCTGATAATGCGATCTTCAAAAACAGGGCGCAAAACATCGAGTGTAGCTTCGGCTGTGTGGCACGTAGCGCCGTCCTGTTGAAACCAAATGTTGCTTTTTCGGCTTTTCAATGTATGCGTGCGGGTTTCCTGTGCCCCAAATGCGACAATTTTGCTTGTTTACATACCCGCCAAGATCAAAATGAGCTTCATCTGAAAAGATTTTTTTTTGGCAAAATCGGCATCTTCTGTAAGTCGATCGCAGGCCCACGTAGCGAAGCGAAAACGCATTGGATGGTCAGTTGGCTTCAACTCCTGAACCAATTGGACTTTGTATGGTCTTTATGCAAAATTCGTCTCAATGATGCCTCCGAAATGTTCAATTCTTGAGAACGACGGTGAATTGATGTTCATGGCGCTTCACGCACACTTTCTGCCACAGCAGCAATATTCTCGGGTGTACGCACTATTTTTGGCTTTTCACGCTTTGGTTTATCGATGAGGATGTCAGTTTTTTTCAGTTTTTTCACAAGATAACGAATATACGGAGCTGACAGTGATTCTCTTCTTCCAAAATCCGTACGCAATTTTCGCATACATTCTGCAACATTACCATGATTTTCAAAGTAATGTCGCAATATTTCGCAGCGTTGTTCAAGCGTATACGCAACCATATTCGTTCAGCGGAAGGATAAAACTAATTACCTGCCAAATAAGACATGAACTAAGTGTTACCTTTCACGAAATAAGCACTAGTTGAAAAAAAAAAGTTAGATGGCGGACCCTTTATATATTTCGATTTAGAGTTATTGAAAATTACACATTGTTTACGCTGTTTTAAGTACGACCGAATCCATTTTAAGAAGTTTCCCGAGAATCCAATAATATCAAGTTTTGCTAGCAGTTGGTCAAAGCTAACTTTATCAAAAGCTTTGCTAAGGTCCGTGTATATAGCATAAGTTTGTTTATTTTTGCAGAATCCAGAGTTTATATAGGAAGTAAATTCCATTAGATTAGTAGTCATAGATCGTCCTTTGCAAAAGCCATGTTGAGCTGGTGATAGAATTGATGGCATTTCGTGTGATAATATATCAGTTATAATTTTCTCAAAAAGAATAGGTATAGCATTAAGCTTTTCAATTGCTCTAAGATTAGTAGCATCAATGCGGCTACCAGATTTATATAGTGCGGAATAATAAATGAGTTTTTCCAGCACTTTTGAAAGAAACCGAATTTAAGAGAGTTATTATATATAAGAGTTAACGGGGTAGCCAATATTTCAGCACAATTTTTTAAGATACAGCTCGGAGTACCATCTCGACCCGGATTAAATGAACTTTTTTTACTTATCTTATATATTAAAAGAATTTATGAATAAACTTTGCATTCAAGATTTTTTTCAATATTTTTCTTCTCTCAAACCTCTATAACTTGAGTTCTAATTAACGTAGGCTGTTGACATAGGTCTAAGAATACTCAGTGGATCAAGCTCCTTCTATTAAGCTATTAACTGCATAAATTCGTTGGTTTTGAGGAAAGTTATGCATGGAGAATCAGCTTTACTTTTACTGTACGTTAACTTATCTTGGCATATTTTGGCATTACTGTACGTTAACTTCTCTTGGCAAATTCGTTGGGTTTGAGGAAAGTTATGCGTGGACAATCAACTTTACTTTTACTGTACGTTAACTTCTCTTGGCATATTTTGGCATTACTGTACGTTAACTTCTCTTGGCAAATTTTGGTATTATATTATAAAAATTAATATTATAATATAATGCTGCGGAGCAGCAGGGGTCCTCTAGTATATATTATATGTATTATAATTTATCTATTTGAAAAAGAATTTAGACCTTAAAGTACTGATTATTGTTCCTTTAAGTAAAATTATATTAACAAGTAATAAAATTATAGTCGGTCTGGACCGACTATGCGATACCATATACCATGCGTTTAGAATATTGGTCGTAGGTTCAACTAGTTCGGTATACCAAATAACCATGAACCAAATCTGAGTGGAATTTTTGAAAATTTTTTTGTCTGCAGCTTTGAAAAAGCTCATATCCGATACTATATTTATATGGGGACTAGGTCGAAAAATGGACCAATCCTGACCATATTGTGTGAAGTCACTTATTTCTTGCAAAAACATACACAAATCAAATTTGAGAAAAATCTGTGAAATAGTTTTGTTTTATTTAGAGATTAAGTGAATATCTTGAAGCAGATTTATGTATATGGGGGCTATGACTAAAAATTGTCCAATAGGGCTTATTTTTGGACTACTGACAAATGGATGTAATAAACACACATTACCCCAATTTGATCGAGATATGAAAAATATGATAGTTTGGATTTTATGGCAATTTAAGTCGATCTCATTGGGGTCATTTGTATGAGGACTACGTCTGGACATGCACCGGTTTCAACCAATTTCAATAACGTTCGTTCTATGGCCGATAGAAGCTAATATACTATATTTCATATATTTATATTTCCGATTATGCATTAATTTAATAAAATCTTACGCCTGAGTTATTAGCACTTCGCTGCTTGACCCACATTTCAAATTGAATAACAGCAGATCTTACAGATTTAAAAAGACCATCTTAAAAAAGCTTGAGTCTAAACTACCAAAAACCCGACCACAGAGTGATGTAGGGTATAAACACAATTCATACTTTATACTCACTTAAATTCAGGGACTAACTCTATATGACTATGTACGGTGCATGTAGTTGTACATACACTTACACGTACAAAGTCAAACCAAAACAGCATGAAAGCGCCATGCCGCCGTTAAAATGTCGTAAAACATTAATCGTTGGCGGGGCATAAAAAAGAACTGACAAAAAAATACAAAAAAAAAAAACCAGAACAGAACACAAAAAAATTTATATAATAAATACCGACATTCAATAACATAATATTGAGGTAGTCTCTGCTTTGGATAAAGTAGTGAGAAAAAAAAGTAAAGAAAGTAGCAGACGAAGAGGAGGACTGATCAAAGTACAAAAAAGTTTCTGAAGTTTGTTTTTTTTTTTTTTGGTTTTTGTTAAATAAAGTATAACTGCTACTAAAATGTGTTTGAGTGAGTTATATAATGTTGTTATTTATTATTATTATTATTATTTTGATGTTAACTTTAAGGCGTTTCAGAGATACTTTTCCATTTAAGTTTTTGTTTATTTTTTCTGTTGAGTAATGTTATTTATCACATTCTGTTCATAAAAGATGAATATAAGGGTAATCAATGGGAAACTGCGTTGTAGAGAACTAAGCAGTGTCGTAGTTATTTTTTTTTTTTTTTCAAGCAGAAAATTATATATATGTATCTGTGGTTTTCTAGAATAACCGCGTATGTCATAAAATCAAAATGTTCAGGGGAGCCAAAAAACGTTATATGTTTTGGAAATTATGGGCTCGATATAAAGATTTTAGAAATTTTTATTTAACAGTCCTGTAGATATGGGCAATAAATACTTTATATAAAATTTTGAGTCAAAAATCTTCCGAGGAAGTGCAGATAAAACAACTTATATCGACAAACGTCGTTTTCTTTGAAAAAGAAAACTACCAATGCAACCACCCATGCAGAAATAAGTTGTTGTTGCCTGAAAAATGGTTTCTTCGTTCGTCAGCAAAGAGTTAATGGGACTTGGGATGAGAATATAACAACGTATCAAGAATAATAGTGACAAAAAATATCAGAAACTGAAAACTAATCCAAAATTATTTTGCATTTTTTTTCATTAATAACAACGTAACAACGTCGCTATGTGTCATTTTCTGAGAAAATAATTTGTCAGCAATCAAACGTAGGTTGACGTACGTCGTTAGTGCTGCAAATTAATTTAATAAACGTTTAAGTTGCGTCGTTATTTCAAAAAAAAAATGCAGAAATGGTCAATATTTTTTTTTTTTTTTAAATTTAACACAGGTAAATACCGTTAAAAATTAATATATTTGCAATCGTTAACTCAAAACTAACAAAAATGGACATACGCGGTTATTCCAGAAAACCACAGATATATTGTCTTCCTTTTATTTTCATCGTCGTGGAACAAACTAAACGCACTACTTCTTCGGATGACTAAAGAAGAAAGAATGCCTCGCACCTTTCAAAGCAGCATAAAATATTTTGAGAGTTCTAATACTGTTACACCTATGAGGGCCAGTAAAAGATATTTATTAATAGAAGTAACTGCGGTGTCATCTTCGATTACGGCAAGAAAAAAAACTGGTTAAGGCAAAAAAATTTTGGTTACCACAAAAAAAAAAAGTTAAACTACTAACAATTTTTATTGTAGTTCTCTAATATTTGGAAATACAATAGATTTCCTTCAGTAATTATCATATTAACATATTTCTTTTTCAATAAAAGTGGCTACGACAACAAAATTGTTTCTGTTTACAAATCGAAGTCTTTGTACCAGGCAACGTAAATAAAAGTTATCCTGAAAATTTAAACTCAAAACTTCTTCTCATGTTAGAGTCAACGGAGACCAATTAGGGCCCATGCACGACACCAGCATGCATGCGCAATCAAGAGATTTTACAATCAAGATCGAAGCATATACCTCACCAGCATGCTGGTACAATCATCATTTCATTTTTGTTTTATTTTTTACATTTAATAATTAAATACATATCTAATTATTATATATTATTATATGTGACCCGGTCTATGAAAAGGTGGCTTATGACTCAAAAACAAAATTTCGAGAAATCAGCTGTTAAAGATAAACAATGCATTTCGTCAGTTTTTTTCGTTATTTCGTTGGTGTAATTGTTTCTGTTGGTCTTTTCCGTTACGAACTAGTGAATAATGTCTGTCGATGAAGAATTTAGCGATGTTTTTCAAAAATATTTTGGTGAAAATGAAGAGAATGTTGATGATTCTTTCGATGATGTTGGTATCAATTACGATGAGGAACTACAATAATTATTTCAAGCTGAAGATCAAATGGAAGTGGAACAAAGTTTTTTTACAATGGGATTGTCTACTATAGATAACAAAGAAAAGAAATTGGTAAATAAATTTATTTCGGAAGATTGCTGTAATAAGAAATGCCAAAAAATGATACCTCGAAAGATAATAGAAAATGCAAGACACAACTATCTAGAATTATCAAAACATGAAATTGATTTGGTTATGCTGAGCCATGTCGAATCATATCGATGCCTACACAAAAATGACGAAATGGTGGGAACAAGAGAGGCAAAAAAGATAAAGATGTTGAAAAGCATAAATTGATGTTCATTTTTTATCACTTACCTGTTTGCCGCCGCTCATTTTTCCTTTTTGCGCATGCGTGTGGAAGAAAACGTTTTGAAAATTTACTTCGACATTTTCATACACATGGTGCCATAACACGGGTACATGCGCTAGCAAATAAACCATCTACACATTGGAGAGCGTTTCAGTCATCTGATATCCAAAATGCTTTCAAATTTATTGAGCATTTAGCCAATCTATTGGCTCTTCCACGTACAATCGTCACCAGGTGGCCATAATACAGCTGTATCGTCGAAATATCTTTTGGTATGAATGGGACAGTTATTTTAAACCATTCTACAACCCACTTGTATTACACAATTCCACCTTTTTATAATGAACAAAAACTCTTTAAAAACCAAAAAGTTTGCGGACAGCGAGGATGTTGAATCATTTCAATTGTCATTAAGCCCAGTTGATGACAACATGCCGGAAATTTTCCAACCAGTTGGTTTATTTCTGCAGCGTCAGTGGTACATTTATCAGAATCTCCGAAGCTTGGTTTCAGAGCCCATGAATGCGGATATTTTGGCTCCATTGCCATCGAAAAAATGCCATCAAAAAATCTGAATTCTTTACCAGCCACAAAAGTGGCATCGATGGAACCGAAGCCTTCATCCTCAAAACCTGTAGCTTCATCGTCGAAACAGAAACCGAAACCTATAGCTCTATCGTCAAATCACGATCCAAAAAATAAAAACCTGACGAAACCTGCGAATTCAACTCCAATAAAAAAATCAAGAAAACCTAAGGCCTCATCTCCAGAAGAAGATTCAAAAAAACGAGCAACTGCAAAGGTTTCAACAAGGATGGCGGCGAAGAAAACTACTACGTATTGCTAAATAAATATTTTTTGTGCAAAATAGCTTGTTTTTTGGTAAAATCATTTTCGTAGCGTTCAATCCTTTTTTTTCATTTTCAATTCCATGTATTATCTTGATTCTCGATTTTCAATAAAATTCTGTTTTTCTTTCATTTGTGCTCTTCTTTCTCTACATTTTTGTACACTTCTAAGCAAGTTAGGACTTTGTGATTTTTACCATGTGAAAGAGCGTCTCAAAAACTATCCGAACCAAAATAAAAGTGAAAAATAATTTTTTTATTCATAAGCCACCTTTTCATAGACCGGGTCACATATATTTAATTGATACGATATTAATTATTAAGTCTAAAAATAAATTTTTTATGTTCGTCATAAAATTCCTTCATAAAATTCATCCATGCGCGATTTTTGCTCTTCAAAAATTCTATTATAATAAGAAATATGGCCCCACATGACACCAGAATGATTGTGCAATCACAAAAATATCAAACTCATTTTGATTTTGCAGAATTGGATGGCACAATCATACCACAGGCCCCATACATGGGCAATCAGCTGGCGCAATCCCTTGATTGCCTATGCATACTGGTGTCTTGTATGGGCCCTATATATATCAATAGACTCGTATTGAAGTGGTCTTTCAGAATGTATGGTCATCTTAAAAAAGTGATTTCAGCTCCACAGTTAAGAGCTATTGTTCAACAAAAAAATAAAAGACCGGATGAAACTCATAAAAAGAGAGTTTTAGTTCCTCTAAGGTTTTATTTTTTCTGTCTAAAATAAAACTCATTTTGTTTATTTTCTTATTTGTTTATAGTCTCCTTTTTTATTTATTTGTTTAATTTAACTAATATAATTTTTTCCAAATTTACTGCGAAAAGTACGGATAAAGTATTTTTTTTTTTGCCTCCCAGAACTGATAAAAAGGCTAGTGAATCGATAAGGGCCATTGAGAACAAGTGAGAAAATTGATATCCTATACCATGCGTTTCGAGACCCTATCTCATAGGCCCAACTAACTGGACATAGAAAATAAGCATAAACCAAATTTGAGTGGGATTTTCATTTCCATATATATATGGGGACTAGGCCCAAAAATGGACCGATCCTGACCATGTTTGGTAAAGTCTCTTGGATTTTGCAAAAATATATACAAACAAAATTTGAGAAGAATCAGAGCAATATTTTTGTTTTTTGATATATTTAAGTGAAGATTAGGAAGCAGCTCTATATGGGGCCAATCACTAAGAGTTGTCCCATAGGGATAATTTTTGGACTACTCATTAATGGATTTAATAAACGCATACAAACCCAATTTAAGTAAGATCTATATGACAATTTGGATCTTATGGCAATTTATGTCGATTTCATAGGGGTCATTTGTATGGGGGCTAGGTCAGAACATGGACCGATTCCCACCAATTTCAACAGCTTTCATTCCACGGCCGACGGAAGCTTATATATCAAATTTCGTCAAAATATATTCATATTTGCGACCTGCAGTTTGATTACAAGCTTTACATGGACGCACAGACGGACGGACGGACGGACGGACATCGTTAAATTGAATCAGTTAGTGATTCTGATTCGATCGGTATAATAAAAGATGGGTCTAGGTCAAATATTTTTGGTAGTTACAAACAGCAGCACAAAGTCATTATACCCAAACCACATAGTGGTAAAGGGTATAAAAAGTATGGATATTTCAGAGAAAGCTTTTTTTCATTCCCACTATCATTTTTTTCGCTTCTAGTTCCCTATCTATATTTATGGAGTTAAAATACTGCCCCAAAAGTGATGTATGAGATTGAGATGTATCGTTGAAGATCGCAAAGCTTTCCTGCTTGTCTCGATCATCGCATTGGTTATTATTTATGTACAAAGAGAAAAACAAATAAAAGTCATTTTAAGAAAAAGATTGATAAACTTACTTGCTTCTCCAACTGCAAAATCCCAACGATCACTCCTTTAAAATGGGTTGGAGCAAGCATTCATTTTTAAGATTCTTCTGTTATGATGCACAGAAGACGCGGATCGAAATGTAAAGCTGCAAGGAATGTTGCATGTTGTCAACGCCGTTCTGATTTTTATAAAAATTCAGGCTGCCGAGCTTCGTCTGAACTTCAAGCTTCAGTTGAAGCTATATTTTTAAAAAAAATCGCTGACAAATAACCGCTCTTCTTGAAGCATTTGTGTGGCAACGAATAAAGGCTTCAAAAGGGCTAACAAGGCTTCCATATTTTCCCTTTCTGAACCACCTAAATTAAGCGCGGCATCGATATTCTTCAAGCAGAAGGATTTGTAGGGAATTTAGCTTTTTATCATAAAGTATGTAGAATTCCATCGAGTCTGGACATCCATGTAAACTGGCGATAAATTAAAATTGATAGTCTAGCTTATAAAGTAACTAGCAGAGCCTAGCCCTCGAAATTCGAGTGCAAATTCTAGGAAATTTTATTTTATCATTCAATTTATTTCTTTCAATGTTTTTAATCTATTTAATTCATTAAGTTTAAAATATTATCATTAAAAATATTTGTTCAACACACAGAACTAAAGGCCACCTTGTATGCCACTTAAAGGTATTCAAATTTTTGGCAATTCACAATTCAACACAGGGTATGTGTTATGCAATTATTGTAATGAAATGTGTACGTTACCTTTCATATTGCATAATGTAAAGTTGATTGTGCACGCATAACTTTCCTCAAACTCAACGAATTTAAACAGTTAATAGCTCAAAAGAAAGAGCTTGATTCACTGAATGTTCCGGTCAACAGCCTACGTTAATTAGAACTCTAGATATAGAGGTTTGAGTGAAGAAAACTATTGAAAAAATCTTGAAAAAATTGAATGTAAAGTTGATTGTACACGCATAACTTTCCTCAAGCTCAACGAATTTAAGCAGTTGATAGCTCAAAACAAAGAGATTGATCAACTGAGTGTTCTGAGAGTAAAACGATCAAGATCCATTCATTAGAAGATGAGCTATGAGAATTCGAATTGCTTGAGTGAATGTGTTCCATAAGAAATGTACAGGGTAGAATCGCGTTTGAGTATAACTTGAGTAAGGTGGGAGTTGAGTAAAATTCAATGATCGATGACATATCAGTGTCTAAATAACGTTCATTAAAAAAAAAATAAGGAAATCGGCCGCATAGAACGGCCAGACGGACTGACTTTAGGTTTCATAAATTTTTTTAATATATAAGATAAGATTTTAAATTTTGTGTACAAAGGGTCCGTAAGCCCTTCGCTAAATCTCGAACGCGCTTCATTATCCAAATAATCCTTAACAACCACTTTCAGTGATTGAGTAGCACACTTCACTGATTGTACTGACAACACGGAGATTTCTCGAAGAAAGTTGCTAGAGAGAATGCAATCACACTCGCTTTCATCCTCCTCGCCGAATAGTGTAATTTTGGTTCTTTTCAATGCCAAAACTCTCCACAATATTTTCAACTTTAACTTTAAGATATACAGATATAAATTATCATTGAGGGGAGCTATCACCTGAAATGGGTAATTAATATATCTGTGGTTTTCTAGAATAACCGCGTATGTCATAAAATCAAAATGATCAATATAAAGTTTTTAGAGCTTTTTATTTGACAGTCCATATGGCCAATAAATACCTTATATAAAATTTTAAGTCAAAAATCTTCAGAAGAATAGATCCTAGAGAAGGACGAAAAAACAATATGTAAATTACACTTAAAGTGTGTGCAGATAAAACAACTTATGTCGACAAACGTCGTTTTCTTTGACATGTAGACATAAGTTGTTTTTGCTTGAAAATAGATTTTTTTTGTTTGTCAACAAAAAGTTAACGGGATTTAGGATGAGAATATGACAACGTATCAAGAATAATAGTGACAAAAAATAACAGAAATAAACACACAAGATTTTCTAAGTGGTTATAAACTGAAAAATAATCCAAAATAATTTTGCATTTTTTTTCATTAATAACAACGTATGTCGCTGTGTCGTTTTCTGAGAAAATAATTTGTCAACGATCAAACGTAGGTTGACATACGTCGATAGTGCTGCAAATTAATTTAATAAACATTTAAGTTACGTCGTTATTTAAAGAAAAAACTCAGAAATGGCCAATATTTAAAAAAAAAATTTAACACATGTAAAGAGCATTAAAAATTAATATATTAGGCATCGTTAACTCAAAATTGACAAAAATGGACATACGCGGTTATTCCATAAAACCACAGATATATCCCTATATGACGCTCCGTCAGCTCAATGAAGCCTAGCGTTTTTATAATGATTTTCAATTTACTGTAAAACTGTATGTTAATACCCATTATGCTGCGTTGAAATCTTGGGGCCATGTTAATTTTCAATTGCAATGCAAGGTGATTAGAGTCAGTTAACATAAAATGAATTTTATTATCTGACTGGAGAAATAAAAATGGGTTTTATCATATGACGGCGAAGTAGGACCCTCTTTTTAAGAATTTCATCCAGCCTTTTATATTTAGATGGTTCCAACCTGACATATAGATGGCGGCAGTAGTTTGTGAAAATTTCTTTGGTGAAAAGTGGCAACATTATAAAATATATAATTTAAGTTTCAAGGCGCCATGTTGTTTAGTACTTTTTTTTGAGCCATCAGAAGTAAACGAGCTCATGTAAAAATTGGTCGCCAATATTAGAGTTGAGATAGATTCTACTCTGGGGGAACCTGCTCCTTCGCCTACGACTGTAAAATATTGGGAGGTAGAGTTTAAACGAGGTGGTATGAGCTGCCAAGACGAACATCGTAATAGTCGACCAATTGGTGACGCCAGAAACGGTTAAGAAAATCCACAAAATGGTATTGGATGATCCTCAGCTGAAGGTGCGTGAGCTAGCTAAAATGATAGGTATTACAAAAAGTGCAATTAATGGCACATTGCCTGAAAATTTGGAGATGAAAAAGCCGTCCGCAAGATGGGTGCCGCGTTTGATCACAATAGAACAAAAACAGCGCCGTTAATATATTTCAATAGAGTGTGCAGCAATGTTTCAATGCAATAAAGCCGAATTTTTGCATCGATTCGTAACCATGGATGAGATAATGGGAACTCCACTTCATGCCTGAGACAAAAGTAAGAGTCAAAACAGTGGACTGAAATGGGACTATCGCGTCCAAAGAGAGTTCTGTCTGCAGGCAAGCTTATGGCGTTTGTTTTCTTTTTTTATGCTCATGGCACAGTTTTTATTTATTACACGGTGTTAAAAAAAATTTAGTAACCTATCAAATGACCTAGTGCAGGTTGTAGAGCTACTTGAGTGTATTATATAACCGGTTTTAAAAGTTGCAATATACCCTCGAATTTTCGAGATATGACGAAAAGAGAATTTTTTGGGACTGCCGCACTTAAACATTTGCAACTCAGTCATTTTTTAACCGATTTAATAAGAAACAGACGTGGTATTTCCAAATGTATATACTTTTACTAAACTATTAATATAAACTAGCAGATTCCAGCACTCGAAATTCAAGTGCAAATTCTAGGAAATTTTATTTTTTCATTTAATAAAGACTCTAAAGGTATGCTTCACAATTCAGCTCATTTTAAATTAAGAAAATAAACTCACATTAACACAAACACATTAACAAATTTAATAAACATTGTAAATTCAATAAGCATTTTAAAGGGTCCGCCATCTAATGTTTTTTTTTTTCAACTAGTGCTTATTTCGTGAATGGTAACACTTAGCTCATGTCTGATTTGACAGATAAGTAGTTTTATCCTTCCGCTGAACGAATATGGTTGTGTATACGCTTGAACAACGCTGGGAAATATTGCGACATTACTGTGAAAATCATGGTAATGTTGCAGAATGTGTGCGAAAATTGCGTACGGATTTTGGAAGAAGAGAAGCACCGTCAGCTCCGTATGTTCGTTATCTTGTGAAAAAAGTGAAAGGAACAGGCATCCTCATCGATAAACCAAAGCGTGAAAAGCCAAAAACAGTGCGCACACCCGAGAATATTGCTGCTGTGGCAGAAAGTGTGCGTGAAGCGCCATCAACATCAATTAACCGTCGTTCTGAAGAATTGAACATTTCAGAGGCATGATTTAGACGAATTTTGCATAAAGACCTTGGTCTGACGCCATACAAAGTCCAATTGGTTCAGGAGTTGAAGCCAATTGACCATCCAATGCGTTTTCGCTTCGCTAAGTGGGCCTGCGATCGACTTACAGAAGATGCCGATTTTACCAAAAAAAAATCATCTTTTCAGATGAAGCCCATTTTGATCTTGGCGGGTATGTAAACAAGCAAAATTATCGCATTTGGGGCACAGAAAGCCCGCACGCATACTATGAAAAGCCGATACACCCAAAACGAGTCACCGTTTGGTGCGGATTTTGGTCCAGAGGCATAATTGGGCCATTTTTCTTCGAAAATGAGCAAGGAGTGGCCGTTACAGTCAATGGCGATCGTTATCGGGCCATGTTGAACGAATTTTCGTTCACAAAAATTGAAGTGGAGGATATTGGCAATATGTGATTTCAACAGGACGGCGCTACGTGCCACACAGCCGAAGCTACACTCGATGTTTTGCGCCCTGTTTTTGAAGATCACATTATCAGCCGCAGAGCTGATGTCGTTTGGCCACCTCGGAGCTGCGATTTGACACCGTTGGACTATTATTTGTGGGGTGCCCTCAAAGATAAGTGTTACGCCAACAAGCCAGAGACTATTGACGCTTTAAAGGACAATATTCGTGAAGCCATTGGTGAAATACAGCTGCACACAATCGATAATGTGCTTAAAAATTGGACCGATCGTGTAGGCTACTGCATGGCCAGCCGAGGCAGCAATTTGAATGAAATTATTTTCCACTAGCTGCTTTTTACCCGGTCTTGCCCGGGATGAAAAGGCCTTTGACTTGAAAAATGGTTCACTATGCTTACCAGGCGCTGAGTACTTAGTCCCCAATTAACAAATTCCCCAATAAAATGAACTTTCTCCCCAAAAATTTGTATGGGCAGTAAATTCATTTTTTAATTCAATTAAAAAGTTTTTGGTTTTTTAATTTAGAAGTTTTTTATAAGATGCTGCAGCAAAAATGCGTCAAAAATAACGTGCGAAACCGCTTTAAGTTTTTTTTTTCAGTTTATTTATAAACATCAAATATAACGGAATGGGCCGCAAATTAAAGGAATCAAAACTTTTAAAAATTTAATTAATTCATTCAATAAGTGATCATCATTGAGCAGAGACGTCAAATTCAAGTTTCAGAAATGAAAGACTAATGCGACGTTTAATATTGTGTCGCAAGGTTTCTTTAAGCAACTGGTTATAGTATATGTGTGGCCTATTTTGATCAACAGGTAATTATTTCACATATTTATTTTAATCGCCAAAATATATTTTTCAGATCATTGCGACATTTTAGCTGAGCCGTGTTCCGCGAGCGCGTCGCGTCCGCGCGCCTCGCGCCACTTCCTCGCAGCTACTACCCGTGCCTCCGCTTAGTTCTCGTTAACTTATTTTAATTCCTAAAACAGATTTTTTAAAGCATTGCGATATTTTAGCTGAGCTGTGTTCCGAAAGCGCGTCGCGTGCGCATCCGTCGCGTCCGAGTCCGCGGTCGATATTTTAGCTGAGCTGTGTTCCGCGAGCGCGTCGCGTCCGTGCGCCTCGCGCCGCTTCCTCGCAGCTACTACCCCTGCCTCCGCTTAGTTCTCGTTAACTTATTTTAATTCCTAAAACATAGTTTTTAGAGCATTGCGATATTTTAGCTGAGCTGTGTTCCGAGAGCGCGTCGCGTCCGCACCCGTCGCGTCCGAGTCCGCGGTCACACGCCGCGCGCCGCTTCCGCGCGTTTGGCAACCACACCTGTGCTGCCGCGCAGCTGTTGCCAACTCATTTTGAAAAGAATACTCATTTTAAATGCATTCATTGTTGGACATATATTGAGAGCAGTATGCAAATGTTCACTAAAATAAATATTTAACAAAATTCATTAAATAAAAATATGTAAAAATTTAAGAATGAATTTGGGGAGCAAGTTCGTTTTTTATTTCGATTAAAAATAAATGGGTAATTTGTTCATTTCTTTTGGGTACCTTTTTTTAAGTTTGGGGAATTTGTTGTTTCAGAGAAATCCATTGAAAAGTACAAATTTGTATGGGGAAGAAATATACCACACAACAAAATATGAATTTTATATATATAGATTGGGCGTAAAAGTAGGCGTGGTCGGTAAAAATCATATAGCGACCTTCCCTGGAATATGTACTATATTTCGAAGAAAGCCATTGAAAAATAAAAGTTTTTATAGCAATCAAATAAAGAAACAGATAAAAGTAAAAAATAAGTTTTATATACATAGAAGTTGGCGCAAAGTAGGCGTGGCCTGTAAGAAGCATATGGTGACCTTCCCTGTAGTATAGAGATCGTATGACCAAATTTTAGACATCCCTTGAAAAATAAAAATTTCTATAGTGAACAAATATACAAAAAACAGAAAATTAATTTTGTATAAAAAGCGGGCGTAGAAGTAGGCGTGACCGGCAAGAATCATATGGCGACCTCCCTGGAGTACAGAGATCGTGTGTAGCAAATTTGAGAGAAATCCGTTAAAAAAATTGTGTATCGAACAAATGTACCAAAAAACAGAATATGAAATGTATATAAAAAGTGGGCGTAATAGTAGGCGTGACCGGTACATAGAATATGTCGACTTTCCCTGGAGGAGAGAGATCGTATGTACCAAATTTCAGAGAAATCGGTTGAAAAATAAAAATTTGTATAGCGAACAAATATACCAAAAAACAAATTGAATTGTATACAAAAAGTGGGCGTTTAAGTAGGCGTGGCCGGTACGAAGCATATGGCGACCTTAGGTGGAGTACAGAGGTCGTGTGTACCAAATTTCAGAGAATTCCGTTGAAAAAATTGTGTATCGAACAAATATACCAAAAAACAGAAAACGAATTGTATACAAAAAGTGGGCGTAAAAGTAGGTGTGGCCGCAAGAATCACCCGGTGACCTGGCCTGAGGTACAAAGATCGTGTGTACCAAATTTCAGAGAAATGCGTTGAAAAATAAAAATTTGTATAGCGAACAAATATACCAAACAGCAGAAAATGAATTGTATATAAAAAGTGGGCGTAAAAGTAGGCGTGGTCGATAAAAAAGTATATGATTACCTTAGCTGGAGTGCAGGGATCGTGTGTACCGAATTTCAGAGAAATCTGTTAACAAATAAAAATTTATATAGTGAACAAATATGAATAAAACAGAAAATGAATTTTACATAAAAAGTGGGCGTAAAAGTAGGCGTGGCCGGTAAAAAGTATATGGCGACCTTTCTTGGGGTATAGAGATCGTGTGTACAAAATTTCAGGAAAATCCGTTGAAAAATATAAATTTGTATAGCGGTCAAACAAACAAACAAACAAACAAACAGAAAATGAATTTTATATATATAGATTATTAACCGGAAGGATTGTACTTTCAAATAGAAAAAGAAATTTGAGATAATTTTCAGTAGTTTTTTTTTATAGCATTTTAAAAAAAAAAAAAGTTATTTGGCGGACCCTTTATAATATTATGTATGTGTTAGTAGCAACTTTAAACGATCATAACTCCAAAAAAATATTCCAGACGATGAAAATCTATAAATCTGGGTAAAAGCTAGGAAGAAATACCTTTCCAATAATAAAATTTTTATCAAAATTGGGGTAAAACTGTGAAACTTATATCGGTCACAAGAAATCGCCTTGCCTATTAATACTATAGATATGTAGAGATTTTTCAAAAATATCTAAAGTTTACAGTTTTTTTAACTTTTTAAACTTTTGCGACGTCTTTTCCGAATCTTCTTTTAAAACAACAACACTCTTAAAGTCAATGTATTTCTGAGTAAAACAAGCTTTCATTTGTTTCAATCGGTTAAAAGTTGACAAAGTTATAATACTTATTGTAAGCAATGAAAAATCGATTTCGATTATATGCTAAAACAAAAAGAAATAATTTAAAGGACGAATTATTTTTTTTTTTTTAGTATGGCGGTTTTTCTTAGACGGTTTATGTAAAAGTATGAATTTTATCGATCACAACTGTAAATCAAAAATTTTTATTTCACGAATTTGTAAGGTCTGAAAGCAGTCCTTTTACATAATGAGAATCAGTTGCCATCAGCATATGTGATGGCCAAAATTCAAGAATTAAAATTCACATTGCTTCATTATGCACTATATTCGTCGGATTTAGCTTCTCGAATTATTTTATATTGCCATACTTAAAAAAAAGGGTCGGTGGTAAAATATTTACCAACAATAAAGTGGTGGAGTCTCCGGTTGATGGCTATTTTAAGGAGCTAAACAGTTCTTACTATAAACAGGGTATCGAAGCTGTTGAAATCTGCTGAGAAAATTGTATCGAACTAAAAGAAGATTATGTTGAGAAATAAAGAAAAATTTACCCAAATTTGTTGTGTTTTATTTGTCAAGTCGAGTTGTTCTGGGACAGCGCTCTCATATTGGAAGAAGTAAATACGTCCAATCGTGGATATCGGGTATTAGCTTCGACACCAATTGAACATATTCTTTGGCACTAGCCTAGTACATAAATGTTCACTCCCACGCCTGTGTTGGTACAACAAATCTATAATATTAATGGGCTAGAGGATTTCTTGTGACCGATGTTTTGTTCTACCATTTTATCCCGATTTTGACCAACTGTATATTATTTGAAAGGTATTTCTTTTTAGCCGTTTTGCAGATTTACAGATTTTTAAACTTTTTCCTTTATTTTGAGTAACTTGCATTTAAAGTTGCTACTAAAACATATATAAAACAAGTAAGAAATTTATAGTCGGTCTAGACCGACTATACGATACCCTATACCATGTGTTTAGAAACCCTATCTCTTAGGCCAAACTAACTGGACATAGAAAATAAGCATAAACCAAATTTGAGTAGGATTTTTATTAATTTTTTTGGCTGCAGATATGAAAAAGTTCATATCGGATGCTTTATCTATATGGGGACTAGGCCCAAAATTGGATCGATCCAGACCATGTTTGGTAAAGTCTCTTGTATTTTGCAAAAATATATACAAACAAAATTTGAGAAGAATCTGTGCAATATTTTTGTTTTTTGGTCGATTGAAGTGAAGATCGGGAAGCAGCTCTATATGGGGCCTATGACTAAGAGTTGTCCAATAGGGATCATTTCTGAACTACTCATTAATGGATGTAATAAACGCATACAAACCCAATTTGAGTAAGATCTATGTGACAATTTGGATCTTATGACAATTTATGTCGATTTCATAGGGGTCATTTGTATGGGGGCTAGGTCTGAATATGGACCGTTTCTCTCCAATTTCAATAGCGTTCATCCTATGGCCGATAAAAGCTCATATACCAAATTTCGTCGAAATACGTTGATACTTGCGACCTGTAGTTTGATTTCAAGCTTTACATGGACACACAGACGGACGGACGGACGGACGGACGGACGGACGGACATCATTAAATCGAATCAAATAGTGATTCTGATTCGATCGGTATAACTAAAGATGAGTCTAGGTCAAATATTTTTGGTAGTTAGAAACAGCAGCACAAAGTCATTATACCCAAACCACATAGTGGTATAAGGTATAATTATACAACGCTATGTGTGTGTTTATTAAATTTGTTAATGTGCTTGTAATAAAAATGAGTTTGTTTTTTGCATACCTTTAGGGTCTTTATTTAATGAAAACAATTAAATTTCCTAGAATTTGCACTCGAATTTCGAGGGCTGGACCTTGTTAGTATCTGTAAAAAGCCTTACAATCTGAAACCTTCCTTTACCATCTAAAATGAAATTATTTTTGGAAGGGAAGTTTTGAATTCTGAGATCATTAAATACATTTTACCATATTACGTATAATTGCTTTTGTATGAAACTATATATAACAGAAACGTTTATATATCAATTGAATTTTTAAATTATCTCCTATAAAATATCTGTTTGTCCTTTACATTACCAAGTCATTGCCCATGCTTCAATTTCTATGTGTAAAACAAATAATCTTCTTAAATATAAAGTATACTCAAATAGTACAACTAACTATCTTTCTTTCTTACATTTATACAAAATTATTCTAAGGAATATTTTCTTTTATATGCAATCGTTATTTTTCTTCAAATTTTGGTCTTCTTTATTTTCCATTCATACCATCTTACAAAGACAGAAAGGCAGCGTGAAGAAAAAGGAAATGATTTCCTTGGGGAGTGGTTGTAAATTTAAACAGAGCGTATTCAGATGAAATAATAAAACATGCACTTTATTTTATAATCATGTTTTTTTCTACTTACGTTTCTATTTTTTTTTTAGTTCAATTCTACATGTTCAGAAACTTGCACGACATGTTGTCTAGCGTTAACAGCATACAAAGTATTATTGTACAAGCTGGGTTTTTCTATGCATTGCTTATTTGCCCAAAAGGAAAAGCAATTCATGGGTGTTTTCCATTTTCAGTAAAGTAGCAGCAGTCTGCTCTCAACAACAATTTTTTCTACTAAAAGTATTTTCATATGTTCTATTTGTTATATTTTTATGGTACTTGTTGTAATTGTAAGAATGTTATTATTCTTTCTATGTACAATTTCATTTCTTATTTTTTTTTTTTTTAGTTTTCAGTATAATTGTTTAGAAGGAAAAGAAAATTTTATTGAGATAAAAATGTGAATACTACTAGAATGCTACTGCTACTATATGATTGCAATATGATTGCAGTTGGAAGAAGGAAACTAAGTAGAATTGTTTTTTTTTTCTTTTAAAGTCAATATTGATTTTTCATTTCTTTTCTTTGATTGTGTCTCAGCAAAAGTAATTTAAAGTCAGCATATTCTTGTACACTGTACTATAAATGAGAATGGCTACAATTACCAAATAGTTAAACTAAGCAAATCCAACACATTTGCAAGCGCTCAGCTCATGTGTTTCTTAAGGATATATCGCTTCAATAGACACGATTTTGAAGGTTGGAAAATATATATATACAAAACAAGTAAGAAAATTATAGTCGGTCGAGACCGACTATAGGATACCTTATACCATGCATTTAGAGACCCTACCCCATAGCCCAACTATCTGGACATAGAAAATAAGCAAAAACCAAATTTGAGTGGGATTTTTATTAATTTTTTTGTCTGCAGATATGAAAAAGGTCATATCGGATGCTATACATATCTATATGGGGACTAGGCCCAAAAATGGACCGATCCTGACCATGTTTGATAAGGTCTCTTGTATTTTGCAAAAATATATACAAACAAAATTTGAGAAGAATCAGTGCAATATTTTTGTTTTTTAATAGATTTAAGTGAAGATCGGGAAGCAGCTCTATATCGGACCTATGACTAAGAGTTGTCCCATAGGGATCATTCTTGGACTACTGATTAA
Organism: Cordilura impudica; assembly: GCA_963682025.1. NCBI lineage: Eukaryota > Metazoa > Arthropoda > Insecta > Diptera > Scathophagidae > Cordilura > Cordilura impudica. The sequence continues at coordinate 299,807,337 of OY821517.1, forward strand.
TGGATGTAATAAACACGTACAAACCCAATTTGACTAAGATTTATATGATAATTTGGATCTTATGGCAATTTAAGTCGATTTCATAGGGTTCATTTGTATGGGGGCTAGGTCTGAACATGGACCGATTCTCACCAATTTCAATAGCGTTCATCCTATGTCCAATAAAAGCTTATATATCAAATTTCATCAAAATATATTCATATTTGCGACCTGCAGTTTGATTACAAGCTTTACATGGACACACAGACGGACGGACGGACGGACGGACGGACGGACGGACATCGTTAAATCGAATCAGATAGTGATTCTGATTCAATCGGTATAATTAAAGATGGGTCTAGGTCAAATATTTTTGGTAGTTACAAACAGCAGCACAAAGTCATTATACCCAAACCACATAGTGGTATAGGGTATAAAGAGAGCTCGTCGTTAATGTTCTCACTTGAAACAAATTCTAATTTATGTTTAGTCGGTTAGTTTGCTTAAAAATAAAATTGGATTCTCAATCGCCACTAGATAATCGGTTGAGATGGAAACATTTCTTGAGCAGTTGATATTGGGACTCTGTGCTAAAAAAAAAATTGTTCGTTGGAACTTTTAAAAGATCAATCAAAAAACTGAAATACACAATAAGATTTTATATTGGTTATTGTTCTTTTAAGAGGATTTGAACTTCTTCAAATGATTCTTTCCCGACTCAAGTTTACCGAAGTGTTAACAATGATGATAATTTTCCATACAAAAGGAATGTGCAACCTTCCTTTTAAGTTCTGAAATTGTCAAGAATATTTTAATAGCAGGAGATATTACAATGGAATATATATTCTGAGGTCTAAAGGGGTGTAAGGTTTGAAAGGCGAAAAAGGCGTATTCTCAGAATTATACCATATACCACTATGTGGTCAGGGTATAATGAATAACTTTGTGCTGATGTTTGTAACTACCAAAAATATTTGATCTAGACTCATCTTTTATTATACCGATCGACTCGGAATCACTTTCTGCATCGATTTAGCGATGTCCGTCCGTCTGTCTATGTGTCCATGTAATCAAACTACAGGTCGCAAACCGTCTGCGGAAAATTTCCCGAAAACAATTTCCCAAATACAATTGCCCGAAAGCAATTGCCCGAAAAAACAATTCCCCGAAAAAACAATTCCCCGAAAACAATTTCCCGAAATTACAATTTCCCGAAAACAATTTCCCGAAATTACAATTTCCCGAAAACAATTTCCCGAAATTACGATTTCCCGAAAAAAATTGCCCTATTTTTAGTTTACAACTTCCCATATATTCTTGATTTCACCCATAAAAAACTTGCTGCATACGATTTCTTGAAAAAACAATTTCCTGAGTATACGACTTCTCGAAAAAACAATTCCCCCACCCCGCACCGCGCCCTTCCTCTTCCACCCTCCCTCGTCATCCGGACCTATTTATTGGAGTGTCATACGCTTATTTTTTTTTTTGTGACTTTGAACACATCGGTATTCAGACTTCCCGACGGATAACGCTCACTTCATCACATCATGCCCATGCAGTAGCTGCTACGGAATCGTTACCATCTTGCATAGCGAAGTTTTTTAGTTATTTGGGTTGTAATACTCAGTTACTATGCCGAATTCCTGGATAGCGAAAAAGGTAAACCGAGGTTGCTTTTGAATAGTTTCTTGTATCATGACGACGGTCAGTCCGTTGATAGCGTTTGTTGGCGTTGTATCCTTTATCGAGGAGAACGTTGTACCGGTAGGGTCATAACAACCACAGTGCCGAAGTGGCTTTCGTTGCTAAAGAAAAAATCGTTAATGAGCTGAAAGATCTTGCCCGGACCACTACATCAAGTGGTCATGAACTGATTGCTCGCGCTTCGGCCGGAATTTCTGATGATATTGTTTTGGAAATGCCATCAACAAGCTCTTTAAAGAAATAGTAATTTCGGGAAATTGTAGTTTCGGGAAATTGTGTTCGGGAAATTGTTATTTCGGGAAATTGTTTTCGGGAAATTGTTTTCGGGAAAGTGTTTTCGGGAAATTTTCCGCAAGTCGTCGCAAACATGAATATATTTTGATGAAATTAAGTATATAAGCTTATATCGGCTATATCATGAACGCTATTAAAATTGGCGAAAATCGGCTAACGTTCAAACCTAGTCCCCATAAAAATGACCACTACGAGATCGACTTAAATTATCCTAAAATCCAAATTCAGAATGGGAATGTGTATGTTTATTACACCCATTAATCAGTAGTCCAAAAATAAACCCTATACCCAATTTCTACTCATAGCCCCATACAAAGCTGCTGCCCGATCACCACCTAAATCTATCAAAAAAACTAAAATACTGCACAGATCTTTCTCAAATTTGGCATTAATACATTTTTGCAAAAAATAAGTGACCTTACCAAATATGATCATGGTCGGTCCATTTTCGGCCTAGTCCCCATATAAATATTTTATCCGATAAATATTTTATCCGATATGCAGAATTTATATATAAGTTTGACGTTCCATTTGTAATAATTAGAAAAAAAATTGTGGACCCCATAAAATATATATATTTGTGATCCTTATAACAAGAGGAGTTGATATAGCAATGTCCGTCTGTCCGTCTATGGAAATCACGATGACGACTTCAATCGGGCAGCTAGGGTGCTCGCTGGTATAAAAAATGATTCATTAACGTCCTGAGAAGTTTGCTATTTAAAATCATCCAAATCGGTTGATTAGGTCACGAGAATTGAATGAAGAAGTAAAAAAGTCTTGAAAAAATGCGGTTTGTATATGTTGTTCTTGTCACGATCATGACCTCAATGGGATATCTGGGGCGCTCGTTTTTAGCGAGAGTGATTGACTACCATCATGAGAAGGTTCTTGTTTGAAAAAATCATGAAAATCGGTTTGATATGCCCCGAGAAATCATTGAAGAAGTAAAAAATAATTGAAAACAAGTTAGAAAATTATAGTCGGTGTAGACCGACCATACGATACCCTATACCATGGTTTAGAAACCCTATCTCTTCGGTCCAACTAACTGGATATAGCAAATAAGCAAAAACCAAATTTGAGTGGCATTGTTACTAATTTTTTTGACTGCAGATATGAAAAAGTACACATCGGGTGCTATATTTATATGTGGACTAGGTCAAAAAATGGACCGATACTGACCATATTTTGTAAAGTCACTTATATTTTGAAAAAATTTACACAAACCGAATTTGAGAAAAATCTGTGTAATAGTTTTTTTTTTTTTTGATAGATTTAAGTGAAGATCGGGAAGCAGCTCTTTGTGGGCCTATGACTAAGAATTGTCCAATAGGGATTATTTTTGGACTACTGATTAATGGATACAATAAACACACACAAATCCATTTTTACTAAGATCTATATGATAATTTAGATCTTATGTCAATTTATGTCGATTTCATAGGGGTTATTTGTATGGGGACCCAAACCACATAGTGGTATAGGGTATAAATATAGGTTTCTGTATTGTTCTTGTTGTTAATCTAAATGTTGTATTGTTGTCATAGCTGGACTTGTTGTTTTTGCGGTCGTTGTGGTAATGATATAATAAAAACTAACCCTTTGTACATTTTTTTCTATCAACTCTTGTAAAAAAAATTTTAAAGTTTCCATTGTTTAGGCATCACTAAAAAAAATTTGTAGGATAATTTTTGTCATCGCCACGAGCCTACCTACAAAGTTTCAGATCGATTGGGTCACGGGAAAGGGGTTAGAAATTGATCCAAAGTTATGTCGAAAAGCGGACACAACAAGTTAATACTTAAAAAGGGGGTAAAAATTCACCAACATATAAAGCAAATAATGCTAAACTACCTAGTTGTTAACAAGAAAAAAAAAACATGTAAATTTACCAAAAAAAAAAATTTATGTATTAATTTATTTAAAGAAAAACAACAATAACTTCTGATGTTGTATTTTTTGTGTGTAATATTTACATATACTACATACATACATACATATATTAAATAATAAAATAATATACATACATATATTCTATATATGTACATGTATACATATATTCTATACCGCATGTTAGAAATAAATCGTTATTTTATTTTATTTATATAAAATTTTTCAGTATGTAGTTTGTTTTAGGGAAATTACATTTCTTTTGTATTTTGCTCAGTGTTGCTATGTCACAGTAGATGGCGCCACCGTTTTTGTTCCTTGCAATCGTTATTTCTATTTTAACATGAATATCAACGTTTTCAATTAGACATCAAACAAAACAATGTTAAGAGTATACACAGGGCTGATCTTTTATTACATACGTTTTTTCAAATATGACCATAAGTTTGGCTTATTTACTTTTTGTTTTGTTTATAAAATAGAGTTACCGAGTTCGTCAATAAGTTTTTTGCTTTCAGAACAGTTCTATATAGTTATATAGAATTATTATTCTGCTTTACCTACAAAATATCTGATTTCGATTACATATAATTTTTAAAAATTGTTTATAATTACTAAAGCACTATTATTCACATAAATACAAAATTGCACTTTTTAAATTTTCCATTAAATTTTAAGAAAATATCAATTCTAAAAATTGGCATTCAGATTTCCAACTATAAATTAGAAAATATCAATTGAATTTGTGGAATCATATTAAAATTTTTAAAAAAAATTTTTGTCTTAAAAAATAACCATTAAAAAAACATATTTTCTTAAACAGGTACATTTGCTCAAAAATCTACCCTTTTTTAAAAAGTACGTTTTCTTAAAAAGTATTTTTTTAAAGTACTCTTTTTTTAAAAAAGTACCTTTTAAAATGATAACTTTCTTCTTAAAGTAAATTTTCTTAGAAAGTTACCTTTTGTCAAACAACAATGATCGTTTATATAAAATAACTTTTTTTAAATAAATTTTTTTTAGTAAATTCTTTTACAGTACTTTTTTAAAAGAAAAACACATTTTCCTGGTATATGGCAAACTAAAAAAAGAATAATGCTAGTTCTTCTATCCCAACTCTTATAATAAATGATCAAATATTCACTGATCCGGTTGATAAATCTAACCTTTTAGCTGAACTTTTTGCAAAAAATCGTTTTAGCCGGATAGCGATCAACCACTACCCGAGCTCGAAAGGGTTTCTTCTTCTTAAAAAGGTTCTCTCGGATCTCAACATTAATAAGTCTTCGGGACCAGATGGTATACCAGCACTGGTGCTGAAACAGTGCTCTTCGACGCTAGCCAGTCCATTGGCAAACCTTTTCAGCCTTTCGTACCGTGCGGAAGTCTTTCCCTCTTGCTGGAAGACTGCTAATGTCCAACCAATCCCTAAAAAGGGTGCGGCTAATAACCCTGAAAATGACTGTCCAATTGCAATCTGCTCCGCGCCCTGAAAGGTGATGGAGAACATGATCAATTTCCAGCTTGTGAACTACCTAGAGGCCAACTCACTTCTTAATGATCGACAGTATGGCTTCCGTAGAAATCGTTCCACGGGAGACCTGTTAGCTCTACTTTCTGAGCGGTGGAGTCGATCCATTCGCAATTTTGGCGAAAGTAAAGTGGTTGCTCTGGATATTTCCAAGGAATTTGATTGTGCGTGGCACGGTGCATGGATATCAAAGCTTATTGCATTTGGGGTCGGTAATGACTTCTCTCGATTTATATCGAGCTTTCTCAGAGACCGAACAATACGTGTTGTTATTGATGGGGTCTCATCTAATGAGTTTCAGCTTAATTCAGGGGTACCCCAAGGTTCCGTTCTTTCTCCTTCTCTTTTCCTTATCTTTCTGAACGATCTTCTTGGTCAAACTTTTAATTCTATATGCTCTTTCGCAGATGACAGCAGCATTTGTCATTTATTTTCCTTTAGCTGTAGGCCAAGCCTCTTGGAGGTTGGGAGCAAAAGGCAGATAATGAATGACACTCAATCAAGACAATCTCCGGGTGGGGTAAAGCAAATAGAGTTGATTTTAGTGCGCTGAAGACTCAATGTTGTATGTTGACCCATAGGGCCATGGAATTAACAATGTTATCTGTATATATGGGTGCTATAGGTATTGAGGAATCGAATACTTTTGATGTTCTAGGCATGAGAATTCAATGTGATGTTCGTTGGAACGAACATATTTTTCAAGTGCCGAAAGAAGCAGTCAAGTGTCTTGGTTTTCTAAAACGGTGTAAAAATTACTTCACTCCTTTTGATCTCCTTAAAATCTATACCACTTACATCTGACCGAAAATGGAATACAACTCCCATATATGGGCAGGAGCTTCAAAGTCTATTTTGGAGGTACTGGACCGTGTGCAAAGGAGGGCGTTGGCGCTCATCAATGACAGTAGGGTATGCAACTCTATTGATTCATTGGAACATCGTCGAAATGTGGGTCTATAGATATTACCATGGGAAATGTTCTTCTGTGATTAGCGAACTTATTCCAAGTGCCCGAGTTTCGGTTCGCTGTACCCGCTTCTCCAGTATATCACATCCGTTTGTAGTCTATTGTCCAGTTGACCGCACAATGTATTACAGAGAAAATTCGTTTATCAGTCGAACTAGCCGTATATGGATTAAACTCCCCACACAAGTCCTTCCTGACAATTATAGTCTATTAAAATTTAAGTCCAATATCCACAAGTACTACTCCCTCTTTCTTCCTTCCCATAACCTATTTTCCTAAAATCACCACAATGCACTGCATTTGTAGGGGGCATCCCCTCAGTGTTGGTTAATTCAAAAAAAATAAATTTTACAAATTTTTATTATTCGTTTGTTCATAAACAAATAAATAACACTACTTTGCCACCACATATTTTTATAAACCAATTCATGCGGTCAAAAGTAATCCGTTTTTCGTTTGGTATCACTTTATTGCTCACTTTAGCTAAAGTTACCTTTTACTAATATTTACTTTAAAGGCAAGTCGTAATAATGGCCCCTAATCTAAGACCATGGCTCGTTTCTTTGAAGTTTGTTCTCTGCTGATTTCTATAATTGAGAATACAAAATTGGTTATTGTAAGTTTGAAATTTTTCCAATTTATATTTGCATTACTCTTTAGAGAATATGAATAAAGTTCTAAAAGTTTTCTTGATTATATTAAAAAAAACACACACACAAACGCAAAAAGAATCTATAATAATTTGAAAAACTTAACTATGCAAGAATACTTCAATGTTAGAATATTAAATGCTTAAAAACCAAAAACAATAGATATGGAAATATCTGTTAAAGGACTTTTGTTACAAAAAACACACTTTACTACATAATGATTTTGTTTTATAACTTTGATTTAATAATTTGTTAGCAAACCGTAGAAACTATGAAAATGTTTATCTTAGCAAAACAGAAGTTTCTCTAAAACTCTACAATTGAAAATAGTTTTACAACTATTTTATAAATGAACACATTCCATAATTTCATTTTAATTTAAATTTTCTTGCATACAAAATTGTATTTTTATCATTTCATTTTATAATCGTTTTTAAGCAAACATCCTTTTCAATTCTTTTGACACTAATTAAAAATAAAATGCAATAATTTATCATGGGGCATGCCATGGATGTTGAATTTATAATTTCCTTTTTACTATAATGAAACATTTCCTATGATTCTTGTACGAAGATGTCAGTGAGGTGATGCATGTGGATAGCACATCCCTTCTTCTTCTTAAATCAATAATACAAAAACTAAGCAAATTCAACTAAGTGAAACCGTGCATAGCGATTTTACCAGTAGGAAATAAAGGCAGGCATACGAGTATGTGAGAATGTAAATATTTGGAGTGAACACATTTTTATTGCTTTGATAAAGCAGTTTTCAATTAATGGCGAGGATTTAAGTTTAAAGCTACCGGGATTTTGCGTCGAAATAATTTCAAACTCATTTGATTGACGTTGGGAGTTTCATTAAATAAGCATTGAAATATCTTCTAGATTTTGCAATGGGAATATTCCAGAGAGTTAACTCTAAAGCGTGTTCATGATGAACAGAACTATTTTTTCCTACTATCCCATATTGTCCGTAATTATATCTATCCAGCTCTCTAACTTCTCTAAAACCCCTTTTTGGAACCTGCTCGATAGGATCCAGAACGATATTAGTGATAAATAAAATGTCGAAAAAATTCACGAAATGGTGTTGGCCGATCGGAGAGTAAAAGTGCGCAAGCTGCTAATATCATAGAAGTAATATAATCTTCGGTGATTTCGATTTAAAATGATCCAGTGGATGGCTCAAAGAAATATGCTTACCGCATTTGCTTACATATGACCATATGCACCTTAAATCTCAACACAGACAATTTTTGTAATGGTGAATGTAACATGGATGCGTTACAACATACCGGACGAACTACCGCCGAAGTAGATCAAAATGGGCTTATCGGTCAACGAGGTCATTGGAAAAATTTTTTGGATTGATTACCTTGAAAAGGAAAAAACAATATAAGTTATGTCCACTTATTCGAACCGAATCAACAACGATGAAAATACAACCAAAATTGGCCAATTAGAAGGTGCTTTTCCGGCAAGACTGTAGTTGCCATGATACAATTCCATAAATTTGAGCTGTGAATTAATACATCTTCCGTCCGGATTTAGCCGATAATGACTATTTTATAAGTCAACACCTGAAGAAATGTCTCGGCTGAAAAAGATTTAGCTCCAACTATAAAATTATTGCTCAAACAAAGGCCTAACTGGAGGACCTTGGGAGGGATAAAAAAATTAGAGAAACGTTTGACAAAGTGTATGGAGTTCTCCTCCTAGCTTCAAAGATAATGTCCAATTTTACGAAATTATTTTTTTTTTTATTATTTTTATTTCATTCAAAAAGTCACGGCCATATTAATCCGCCCCCATACATATTGTAATATTTATGTAATTTCAAAAATTCAGTACCGTTTAGCCTTAGAAAATTGAATTATATTTAAGGAATCTTTGGGAAAAAGAATTTCATTCAGTAAGCTATGAAGTGAGTTCGGAAAAATTTGTATTAAAATTTTTCCGATCTCACTCCTTTACTTTTTCTGCAAGCATTATTTTATTTTATTTTTTTTTTTTTTAAATATAGCAGTTATTATATTTATTGTGAACCCTCCTCATGTGTTTGTTGAAAATGTGTGCCGAAATAAAAGTACGTGCTAAAATTATGAAATGTTTTCAACAAAATCCAAAAAGTTGGCCAAATATCAATGTTTCCAATGTTATTAGAAACTATCAGGAGAATTTAACCATTGATATGAAACATGGTTCGGGCAAGAAGGAAGGTCCACATGATGTTTTTAAGACCAAGTAAATTGAAAGCATATTTAGAAATGCAGCTCGGTTAGCTCAATACACGGACTACTTCGTGCATTAAGTTAAATCCACAGAAGAACGCTGCAAAAAATTTAGAGGACTACAACAGAGCATAGAAATTGAAATCACATTTCATAAAAAACAAGTAAGGAAATTATAGTCGGTCTAGACCAACTCTCCGATACCCTATACCATGCGTTTAGAGACCCTAACTCTTAGGTCCAACAAATTAGATATAGAGAAGAAGCATAAACCATATTTGAGTGGCATTGTTAATAATTTTTTTGCTTTCGGATATGAAAAATTTAATTTCGGATGGGAAAAATGTGCCGACCCTGACTATATTTGCTGAAGTTACTTATATTGCAAAAATGTGTAAAAAGCAAATTTGAGAAAATCTGTGCAATATTTTCGTTTAAGTGAAGTGAAGATCGGGAATCAGCTTCATATGGGGGCTATCACTAAGAATTGTCCTATAGGTTTTATTTTTAGACTAATGATTAATGTCTGTAATATATAAAGTCCTTTATTTATTTAAATATGTACAGTGCATATACCTTAATATAACAAGTATATACTTAAATATAATGTTCACGAAGAACATAGGGCGTTAATGAATTCTCTCCAACTATTTCTGTCTCTTGCAAGTAGTTTAATTTGATTCCATGTTGAATGAGCTGATTCGAGTTCTTTTCTTGTGCATCGTATCCCTGTGTTACGAGGTCGTTCTTGTCGACGTTGACCTTGAGGATTCCAATCAAGAGCTTCTCTAGCAATATCGTTCTGTGGTCTTCTGAGAATATGACCGATCCAAGTCCATTTTCGTCTTCGTATATCGAGTTCGATAGGACAGCAATCTGCCTGCTGCCAAAGATCTTCATTTGATATCCAATTTGGCCAGAAGATGTTTAATATTTGCCTTAGACATCGATTTATAAATGTTTGGATCTTCCTTAGTGTGAGCTTCGTGTAGCTCCAAGTAGTACATCCGTACAGTAAAACTGATTTTACGCTGCAGTTGAATATTCGTAATTTAGTCTTTTTAGAAATGTTCCTAGCGCGCCAGACTTTATGTAGCTGGAGGAAGGCGGTACGTGCTTTATTAATACGATCATAAATGTCAGATTCCGATCCACCATTTTTGGTTATTTTACAACCGAGGTAGTTAAAATTTTCTACATCTTCGATCACATTGCCATCTACTGTTAATTGAGTTGTTACATGAGTACCAATGCGCATAAGTTTAGTCTTCTTGAAGTTTATTCTCAATCCAACTTTTTTAGCGTTTTTGGAGAGTCTTCTTATCTTTTATTCAATATCCGCAAAGCGATGAGCCATTAAGCATATGTCATCTGCATAGTCTATATCATTCAGGGATTCTGCCATGTTCCACTGAATGCCCATCGGGGCCTCCCTATTGGTTTCTTCCATTACACAATCTAATAGTAAAAGAAATAATGTGGGGGATAGGACACAACCTTACCTTACACCAGTAAGAGTTAAAAAAGGTTGGCTTTCCTTTCCGTTAAAACGGACATTACTTGATGCATCTTTGTAGAGTTCACATATTAGGGTGACAATTTTTTCTGGAATACCTTTGTTTATTAGGGCAGACCACATAGATGTTCGATATATCGTGTCAAAAGCACGTTCAAAATCAACAAAAAGCAAGTACAGATGCGTGTTGTATTCTGCAGATTGTTCTATTACTATGCGCAACGTGCTTAAGGAATCGACACAAGATCGTCCAGGCCTAAAACCAGATTGTTCTCTTCGCAAAATTTGTTCGACTACTGGCGAGATACGTTGTAGTATTAAAGTGGACATTACTTTACCAATTGCGTTTCGGACAGTAATGCCACGCCAGTTTTTGCAATGCGTTAAATCACCTTTTTTGGGAATTGTAACGACTACTCCCTCTTTCCAATCTGCGGGAATTTTGTTGCTAAGCCACGTATTTCTGACGAGTGGAGTGAGAAAATTTGCTAGCGTGTTAGCATCATATTTTAACAGTTCTGCAGGGATGTTGTCGGGGCCGGGTGATTTGGAATTTTTCATCTTATATAATGCAGTTGCGACTTCCGTAAGGGATGGCGGATCTGTTGAGATATCCCTTCTCGGATTACGCCTTGTAGAACTTGTTGTAATTTCGGTCTGGTTTTCGGGCAAGGACTGCGTTAAGAAAAATTCACGCCAACGTTCGAGCTGATCGTCAGTTGTGGTTAAATCTGAACCTTCGTTAGCTTTCAGCGTAGCGGTGCTTCTGATGTTGTTACCGCTCATTTTTTTAATAGCAGAGTAAACACCACGGAGGTTTCCCGTGTTAGCGGCTTTTTCGCCTGATCCGCAATGTCGTTAAAATATTTTTCGCGGTCCGCAAGAACCATATAATGTCTGTAATAAACATACACAAACCCAATTTGACTGAGATCTATATGATAATTTGGACAATATGGCAATTTAAGTCGATCTCATAGGTGTCACTTGCATGCGGACTAGGTCTGAATATGGTCGGTAAAAGCTCATATACAACATTTCGTCAAAATATTTTCATATTTGTGACCTGTAGTTTGATTACAATGTTTACATTTTCACACGGACGGACGGACAGATGGACGGATGAACATCGCTAAATCGACTCAGAAAGTGATTCTGAGTCGATCGGTAAACTAAAAGATGGGTATAGGTCAAAAACTTTTGGCAGTTACAAAAACCAGCACAAACTCATTATACCCTGACCACAGAGTGGTATAGGGTATAGAAACTCCTGCTGCATAATGGTAGACGAAACGTAAGTAAGTTTAGGACCTAAGAGCAGACGAAATTTGCAAAAAAAAAAAAGTTCCTGGTATGGCAGGTCAGATTTTTATAAGTTATATTAAGGAGTGTTTCCAAAGAAGACTGCTTCCTTTCATAAGCCAACACAGTGTGTCCCCATATTTTTGGTCTGATTTGTACCCACCATTACGTTAGGAAAGCTCTTGAGAGGTATAAAAGCAAAAACTAGGTTTTTGTACCAAGGGAGGCAAATCGTCCAAACTGTTCTGAACTTAGGCCGGTGGAAAGATATGCTGCTCCTGTGAAAAGTGAGTTGAAGAGCACAAAATGAGTGTACCAAAATGTAGAAGATGACTACCTGCTCCAAAAAAGTGACAGAAACCACTACAAAGTCCCTAATGGAAGGGTTTCGGTGAAAGGTGCAAAAGTTTATAAGTAGATTTAAGAACTATAACCATTATCTTTTTTTTGTAGACATTAATATAATTTCAAAAATTCAAAACCCTAGGTGCAAGATTCTCTCGATCTCACGCCTTATGTATCTATATTTTCTAATAATTCATTAACTGGCAAAAATCGAGATGGAAAGGAACAAATTATGATCGTCACTGCTGTCTTTTAATGGACACCGCTTCTGCAATAAATAACAGTTTTAATATCCAATTTGCATACATCAACACCAGCACGAATTAAGGATCGATTCTCCACTAAAAAAAAACAGGAATAAGAAAGTTCCAATTCGAATGCAACAGAAGCATGCTATTTGTTATAACAGGCTCGCTAAATAAAATCTATATTAAGTAGCGCTTGCAAGAGCACTACTCCTTCCTTTCAAATGCCAACATATATTTTTAGTCCCATTTGGCATCCTGTCACTACGGTAAGAAAGATTTTGAGTGGTACAAGAAAAATAACGTAGTCTTTGTACAAAAGGAGGCAAATTTTCCAAACTGTCATCAACAACACTTGCAACATCAACAAAGCCCACAACCAACGAGCAAATCCGAATTATCTATAAGGCAAAGTAGGAAAATGTCTAGGGGCCCACATAGGGGGTCCTCACAGCTAATTTTTTTGTGTATTCTACGAACGAAAATTATATGTAAAGCTTTATCAAAACGTTACAATACTTTCCAGAAAGCATTGCCATCTATTGCTGACGATGAGTCTCAGACATCGCAACTGATTAGCGAGGCCAGGGGTCTCGTCGCATTCGCATTTTATACCAAAAAAAAAAATACTGAGAGTAATTTTACTCTGTTACAGCTAACGAGTTATGTTCCATAGTTAATAGGAAAAGTTAAACGAGCTCTGACGATTGTCCGTCTTCTTTAAATAATACGCCAAAATATGGAATTTCGATCGATTTTACTAGATATCGAATGCGACGATTTGCCCCTAGGTGTCCATTAAAGGACATAAAACAAAAAAGTAAATGCTGTAGCGGCAATATTTTGGGCTGCCACACTCGATCGAATCAATGGTGTCGGTATATATCTATAAAGAACCACTATTGAATTTCGAACTTCGCATTTAGATTTTTTACTTTCACAGCGAGAATTATATGACGATTACGAGATGAAGGTAACTGAGAAAACTGATAACCAATACAGTGGTAATAAATAAGATAAATAAATACACCATGCGTTTAGAGATTCTATCTCTTAGGTTCGAGTAATTAGTTATAGAAAATAAGCATACACCAAACTGCAGTGGCATTATTAATTTTTTTTCGGATACTAAAATGTACAAATCGGAAGCTATATTTATATGCGGAATAGGTCAAAAATGGACCGATCCAGACCATATTTTCTAAGGTCTTTTATTTTTTGCAACAACATATACAAACCAAATTTAAGAAAAATCTGTATATCATATTGATAGATTTAAGTGAAGATCGGGAATCAGCTTCATATGGGGGCTATGACTAAGAATTGTCCAATAGCTTTTATTCGTGGACTACTGATTAATGGGTGTAATAAACACATACATGCCCAATTTGACTGAAATCTATTTGATATTTTGGATATTATGGCAATTTAAGTCGATCTCATAGGGGTCATTTGTATGGGGACTAGGTCTGAACATGAACCGCATATCACCAATTGCAATAACGTCCTTCTTATGGCCGAGAGAAGCTTACACACCAAATTTTTATCAAAATATATTCATATTTGCGACCTGTAGTTCGATTACAAGGTTTACATGGACACACAGACAGACAGACAGACGGACGGACGGACATCGCTAAATCGACTTGGAAAGCGATTCTGGGTCTAGGTCACACATCAGCACAAAGTCATTATACCCTGACCTCATAGTGGTATATGGTATAAAAATCAGCATGTACCTATAAGAAAAACGTATCACGAAGACGGCTCTGCAGAAGACGTTTAAACTTATTTGTCTGTAGTAGACATGATGTGACATGACGACATGAAGCTTATCGGGAAATCAATGGTTTGTTTGGATTTCTAACAGATTTCTCGTCCAAGTTCAACAATGAAATTATGGAGGCTTGCACTAGGTTTAGTAAATTTGTATTCCGAGGATTTTGAACTTGAGTTTATAGACGAGATAGTTCAGTGCAAGTACTTAATATTACAATTTGAGGATGCTAGAAAATATTAAATTATACCTATCGAAGAATTGGTAATCATCTATCCCTAATGCCTCGACATGTTAAAACCGGCCCTGCCAACGAGTTATAAGTTTTTAATGGATGATCATTATCATAATATTTCTTCTTTTTCACCCATCTCTACGCATCATTTTTTAAATGGTCAGTTTTGCAAAATTTCATCCAGCTATATAACCGGCCTCGGCTAAAGAATTGCATGGAAGAATATATCATAATCGCAGCGACGCGGTAGTTTCGATTGACTACATGTCACACCTCGCCTGAAGGGAAGACAGGTTGACCTAAAATGCCAAAGAAATCTGAAAGCGGGGTTTTGTTAACAGTTGATTTGACATAAAAATCACTTTGAATCGAAATCTTAGCTGATCCTGTTTTTGAGATATGCGCATTTTTCACTTTTTATGTAAGCACATATCAACGCATGCATGAAAAATGATCATGTTGGTCCAATTCTGGTATTTTCTCATTGTGTATGTGTGTGTGTGTGTGTGTGTGTGTGTGTGGGCGATATTTTTCCACACCATCTAACGAGATAAATATCACGGCGCGCTTTTTTAAAATGGTATCCCCTGTAGGCCTAATCCACGACCTTTTTGTAGCATATTTATATATGCTGCGAAGAAAATGTGACTACTGCTTGTTTTAATCGACTCGAATATGTTGGATCTTCCACCAAATTAATTTTGAATCGCTCCCAAAATTTTAAAAATTCCCTGTGTACAGATTCACCGGCCTGCTCCGACCATAAGCCTAAACCATCGTTGTCCAATAATAAAATTACCGCTTTTAAATGATCAAGTAACACGTGAATTTTTAAAGTTTGGGTCACTCCAGTGCTTTCTAAAGCGGTGCGCAGTTGATTGAAATTTTCATCTAAATTTGTAACGTCAGAACGTTGCGTAGAAAAACAATCGTGTACAATTTTATTCATTGTCCTAAAAGCAGCAACGTATGGCTGTAACTTCAATGGACCAACGTGCTCATAAATTTCACGATCAAGCAATTTATCTGATTCTTGCAAAAGTTTCCTGCATGTATTATCCTCAAAAACTTCACCCTGGTAATTTTTTGCAACTAATTTCAGTTTTGTTGGCCAAAGTAAAGCTTTTTCGCGTCCTACAACAGATACTATGACATTTCAAAATAAGTGGTTTATAAATCCTTGTAAAAGGTGGAGTTCAGGCAGAGGGCATTTCTGGAGAACGTTCATAGAAAAGTCATTTTCTTCATCATTATCGCTATCTTCATTTTCTATTTCTTTTTCGTAAAAAAAGAGAGGCATGTTTACCGTGCTATGGCATTCTTTCGCACTCTTTTTTTTTACCGATACGCTTATATTTCTGATAATCATCTATTACATTTTTAAATGTTTTAAGGATTATATCATCAGCATCTCTTCTAAAAGTTTGCAGTTCAGTAAGAGTAATATAACTCTAAGGGCAAGGATATGTTGCGGTTGCAGGTTGCTGTCCATTAATTATTAGCAGAAGTTTGAAATCAGAGATAAATCTGAAGGGTATCTCATTAACCTTTGTCAATTCAAACAAAGTTTTTACATTTTCATAAGTTTTCTTTATTTGTGGAACAATCGCTAGTATAATTAATCTGTAAACACTGTTCAAATTTCTTTTCATTGATGTACTCCCACCAGTGGAGTAACGAGTTCTTTTACTTTCATTTTTATCTGCTTCTTCTTTTCCTTCTTCTGTCAAAATTATTAAAAAAAAGTTTAAAAAAGCCTTGCCCTCCATCTGCCATTAACTTTATTTTTGCATTTTGGATCTCTGCAACATTCCGTTTTTCAAAGATTGAGTCAATAAGTATTGGTGCGTTGGCAAAGACGACAGGTCTATCAATTATACCTTCTTTAGATTCGAAAGTGCGAATATCTTCCTAATAGACGTTTTCCAATGAATTTGATTTTTCACGCATATGTTCTTTATAATCTTTGGGAATTGATTTTCTTCCAGCACAACTTCTGATGAAGTTGGTCATTTTATTCATAGAGTTTTGAGATACTCCAGTAGCGGCTTGATATTCGTCCAAACCTTCAGCAGTAAAAATGGTTTTCTTATCTTTTTTGTTATTCAAAGTTACTCTAATTTTAGAACCCGCTGTATTCAAGATTATACCGCCATCAATTGTAGTACTATCAGGATCATGATCAGAGAGTCTTTTCTTTAGCATTAATGTTAATATTTGATTTTGTCGCTTTTCTGGTAATTTTTCTACTATGCCCAAGACATTTTCACGAGTACTAGGTGAAGAATAACCTTCTCCACAAGAGCGACGTATACCTTTGCCTATTTTTTGAAAACAATTACTGCAAGTGCTCATAGAGATTTTCGTTTGAGCTTTTTTTTGCGTAGAAGTGAGTTCAGTATTTGACGCAGCACCGTAAAGACCATTATTTTCATGTATTTCAGTATCGATATCACGTTTGTAGCCTTTTCCCTTAACTTGTTTTAAATGACCTCTGAACCGTGCCATGAGACATATATAGCAATTACAATCAGAAGATGTTCTGGTTTCTTTCGGTAAATTAATGTCTACATAATTAGGCATTATTGGAATCGGTCTTGCTGCAATATTCTTCTGGTGTTCTGTTATAGTTTTTCGACAAGAAGAACAAATACTAAGGGGGAATTTAGAATTTGATAGATCGAATTGCTCATTTACATGTTTTTTTATTAAATCACAAAGATTCTTAATTACTGAAAATTCTGATCGAGGACGATTGCCAAAAACTATTTTTTTGCCACATGGTGGTCATACTTTCAATATATTTTCTTCGTGATCACATTTATGATCGTTAATATATGAAATATTTTTTGAAAGAGTATTTTTCTCCATAGTGTATAGTCTTCTCTTCAGGCGAGGTTTGATGTGGATAATTCTAATGTTAATTTTTTACCACCTAAAATTTGTATACACAAGCAGGAAAAAACGAGCCCTTATTAATCATATAATGGTACATAAACTGCAGGCATTAGTTAACCGCATTAATATTTAAGATATTTATAACTTATTTCCTTTTAATTTGTATCTGTAAAATAAATAAATAATATTTAAAACTACTTTTAAGTGCAGTTATAATTACAGCAATTATTTGTTTATTAAAACTAGCAGATTCCAGCGCTCGAAATTCGAGTGCAATTTCTAGGCAATTTTATTTCTCAACTTAGCCAAGCCACCAACCAACACTTTTTTGGAAACAGGGTATATTATTGTGAATGAAGATAACAAACTCATTAACAAATTTAATCAACGCACACATGGCATACGTATAATTGTATGTACGTGCTAGTAGCAACTTTAAATGCAATATACTCAAAATAAAGAAGAAAATTGAAAAATCTGTAAATCTGGTGAACAGCTAAAAAGAAATACCTTTCAAATAATATACGTTTGGTCCAAGTCGGGATAATAGGGTAGAACAAAACATCGGTAACAAGAAATCACCTAGCCTATTAATATTATAGATAATAAATAGAATTGAATAATATGAACTAAAATCGAAATTACTTAATAAAGCAGTTGCCTTAAACTACGTACGGTTACTTCGTACCTGTAATTAAGTTATCACAACAGAACAATGTGATAGTACATGGGAATATTAAATTTTAGTGGTTAACAAATTCGCTTGCCACAACGAATTCGTTTTCTGTGTGTGTAAATGAAGGGAAATCCTGCATGCTTAGAAACCGACGCAAGAGAGTAAACCACGAAATTTTTTTTGTAAAGCATACGAAGGTTAAATTTGTGGTGATTTTGTTAATTGCATTGCACGCATATTTATTCCCCCACACCATTAGAGGGTTGGTATGTATTAGTTTTTCTTTATTTTGTAACTTACAGCAATAAAGATTCTAAACTTTATTAACATTTATGAAAACCGGTTTCGATCTAATTATAACCATTTGTCTCGCTGTTCGTTGCTGGTTTTATGTAAAAACAGCTGTCCTTAGGCTGAAAAATTTTTTATTGAAAATTAGTGCAACCGCTGTATTGAATCAAGTATTATGAGTGAAATGGCACATATAGGAACGTTTTTATAAAAATTAATATCGTGAAAAAATATTAATATCGTGTTATCTTCACTAGACCCCAATTTTCTTGATGTCATATTAATAAAAATCTCATATTTTGGTTCTGTAAACAAATTTATGCTTAAAATTTAATAACTCGAATTTTTTTCTTTTTTTTTCCTGAGAAATTGTACAGGGTTACAAATTTATATTCAACAAATAGCGGTTTCGCAGGAAACAAAATATATTTTTGACGACATGAACAGTCAATGCCAAAAAATTGGATCATAAAATTTAAAACTCTTTTATTAATTTACAAATTCGTTTATTTTATTAATTTAAACTAGCAGATTCCAGCACTCGAAATTCGAGTGCAAATTCTGGGAAATTTTGTTTTTTTCTATACTAATATTATAAAGAGGTAATGTGTGTTTGTTTGTTTGTTTGTTTGTTTGTTTGTTTGTTTGTTTGTTTGTAGGAGGTAATCTCCGTAACTACTCATCTGATCTTCTTGAAATTTTCACAGAGTCTTACTGCGGACATGGGAAGTGCTATAGGCTATATTTTTTTAATATTTTTAGTGGGCGTGGCACCTCCTACACAAAGTAAATTTTTAAAATCATATACATATATTGAGTACTACGATAGGCAGAGCTTTGCAAATTTGTGTGAGGTCACCTATTGTTAATATAAGAAGCTACGCCGGAAATAGGCGGGATCGGATAAGTGGGCGTGGTACCTCCCATATAAGTAGTATTTAATATTATATATATCGAGTAATGTGACAGAGAGAGCTTTTAAAATTTTTCTGATGTCACCTATTATTAATGTGAGTAGTCGGATGCAAAATGGGCAGTATCATACCAATAGGCGTGGCACCTGACATACAAAGTAAATATAAAATGCCATATATCTGGAGTACTGTAATAGTGAGAGTCTTGGGACTTTGTGTGAGCCCATAAGTTATTAATTTGATTAGTTAGACAAAAAATGGGCGTGATCGGATCAGTGGGCGTGGCACCACCCATACAAAGTAAATATATGATATCATATAACTGGTGTGCTAAAAAGGGAGCTTTGACACTTTGTACGAGCCTATCAGATCTTAGTATGATTAGTCGAACAAAAATCTGGCGGGTTCACACCAATGGGGGTGGCACTCCCCATGCAAATAAAAATTTAATATCATATTTCTGGAGTACTCTAAAAGAGAGAGCTTTGTGGCTTTGCGTGAGCCCATAGGTTCTTTGTGTGATTAGTCGAAGAAAAAAATGGGCGTGATCGAAGCAGTGGGCGTAGCACCGCCCATGCAAAGTAGATATCTAATATCATATAACTGGTGAAAGACTCGACATTTTGCATGAGTCCATCAGATATTAATGTGAGTAGTCCAATAAAAATTGGGCGGGATGGGATTAGTGGGCATGGCACCTTCTATGTAAAATATATGAAGCACTACGAAAGCGACAGTCTTTTGACAAGTTCATTAGTTATAAATGTGATTTGTCGTGGAAAATATATCGCCAAAACCAAAAATCGCCAAACCCAAATATCGAGAAAAATTAAAATCGCCTAAAAAACAAAAATCTTCAAAATCAAAAATGAACAAAATCAAAAATCGCTAAAAAGAAAAATTGCCAAATGATATTCTAAGTTCAAGGCCAATAGTTAAGTGTTGCCAGATCTAATATGTATAATCCATCTTCTTCTCATGGGCAGCTACATGTACCTTGCTCCAGGGTAGGAACGCCGAAAAATCTAATAATTGTTGTACCGAATGAAAAAATAAAAAACATTGTATATCAGAATCAGCAAGCATTGAAATAAAAAAATCTATACTAATATTCTATACTAACATAATAAAGAGGTAATATTTGTTTGTTTGTTTGTAGGTGGTAATCTCCGTAACTACTCATGATCTTCCTGAAATTTTCATATAGTCTTACTGCGGATATGGGAGTGCTGCAGGATTTAATTGTTGTTAATATTTTTAATGGTCGTGGAACTCCCATACAAAGTAAATTTTTAATATCATATATATTAAGTACTATGGTAGAGAAAGCTTTGCAAATTTGTCTCAAGTAATCTATTATTAACGTGAGTAGTCAGACAATAAAATGGGCGGGAGACAAATGCGTGTGGTACCCCCACACAAACTGGTGGGGGGAGGGGGAGGGTGTAGCGAAGCACACCGGGTTACATCTAGTATTTAATAAAGACCATAAAGGTATGCTTCACAACTCAACTCATTTCAAATGAAGAAAACAAACTCAACACATTAACACAAACATATTAATAAATTTAATAAATACATCCATAGCATTGTATAATTTTATGTATGTATGTGTTAGTAGCAACTTTAAACGATCATAACTAAATGCTATCTTTTATTTATTATTCTTATCTGTATTTACAGTTTAAAAAATCGTACTATATATTTAAAAAATTTATTTCAAAAAATTTAGCTTTCTGTTTCATTCTATTCAATCTTATATATAATTGCTTTATACATAACATTTTTTTTTTAAAACTCGATCGCAACTTTTATATTTAAGAACTACATTGTTATGCGTTGCTATTAGGGTCTTTCTATACGTAATTGTATATCATAATGGATAATATTGATAACATAAGTGGAAGTTCCAGAGATATTACGATGAATATGGTACATATTTTAGCTAAATATAAAAATGGTTTAACGCTGACTCACATAAATGCTCAGAGCTTGAACAACAAAATTGATGAATTTCGACTAGTTTTTGAAAAATCCAACATCGATATTCTTTGTGTCTCTGAAACATGGCTTTCATCTGGGACACCAGATAGTCTTATATGCCTTAATGGCTATAAAGTTTTTAGACAGGACAGAGTTGGACATGCCGGCGGGGTAGCTATTTTTGTGAAAGACAGCATATCGTGCAAAGTTTGCATTAAATCATCCAATGATATGTCATTTAATGAGAAAAAAGTAGAAAATGTTTTTATTGATATTTTATCAGACGGTAAGAAAATGTTATTGGGATGTGTATACCGGCCAAATAAAAGGGTCACCTTTTCGAATTTGTTTTCGACGTTGGAAACACTTGCTGTTGCATACGATGACGTTGTTATATGTGGAGATTTTAATTCCAATATACTAGTGGAAACCGAATTAATCGATAATATGTCATCTTTTGGTCTTACACCCGCTAATACAATAAACACAACACACCACACTGCCACTAGTAGAACATTGCACGATATTTTTTTTGTGGGTAATATATCAAATGTTATATTGTATGATCAGGTATCTGCCCAATGTTTCTCAAAACATGATTTGATATTTTTAACTCATAATTTTAAGATTAAACGAGCACAACAAACAATCAACTATCGTGATTTTAAAAAAATAGATTATAATTTGCTACAAGAAAACTTTTATCGTATTAATGATATGTATTTCATTGCTTCTGTTGATGAGCAAGTTTTATTTTTTGAAGAAAATATTCAATGTCTTTACGATGATACTGTTCCATTAAGATCAAAGATTCTAACAACAAAATCAAAACCATGGTTTTCAAATGCCTTAAAACAACTTATCCACAGCAGGGACTTGGCTTATTCAAGGTGGAAGCGCTTTAGAACACTTGAATTGAAACCAGAATATATAGCCGCTAGAAGGATTGTTAATGCCAACATAAGAAGTGCAAAAACTGAATATTTTTCGTGTCGTTTTAGTGCCGCAGTTGACTGTAGAAGGATTTGGAAACAAACTTTTCCATCTAAATGGAAACATACAAGAATAGTTCCACTACCGAAAGCAAATACGGAGTTCAGGCTCATAGCTATTTTATGTTATCTATCAAAAATGCTAGAAAAACTTTTGCACCTGCAAATGAGCTTATATATCAAAGAAAACAATTTGTTAACTGATGCACAGTCAGGATTTCGTTCAAATCATAGTTGCGTATCTGCTTTGTTGGATGTCTCCGAAAACATACGCAGTAAACTAGATAACGGTAATTTAAATTTTTTGGTGCTTCTTGACCATTCGAAGGCCTTTGATACGGTTGACCATAGAACACTTTGCATGAAACTTATGCACTTTTTTAAGTTTTCTGATGCCTCAACGAGGCTTCCTTCTTCTTACCTAACAAATCGTTGGCAATCTGTTAATCTGAATAACACATGGTCTAATCCTTTAAGACTCGTCAGAGGAGTGCCTCAAGGGTCAATCCTAGGACCCTTACTTTTTTCAATTTATGCAAATGATCTACCAAAACAGCTTTCACATTGCAAAGTTCACATGTATGCAGATGATGTTCAATTATATCTAAGTAGTCCAATGCAATCTTTTGCCGCTAATATAGCTAGGCTAAACGATGATTTACAAAGGATTTTTCTCTGGGCAACAGCAAATGGACTTTGTCCTAATCCAAATAAGTCAAAGTGCTTGATAATTCATAAAAGAACAATCGATCCTACCATAAGTGATGATATTTTAATAAATGGGGAAAAAATTTCAATTGTAAATTCTGCCAAGAACCTTGGGTTGATTTTTAACAGCAATTTAACATGGACAAATCATGTAAACCTACTAGTCGGACAAACTTACAATAAGTTAAGGACGCTTTGGTCATCACAATATTTCACCCCTTTACGAATAAGAATTCTACACGCTTAGACATATCTAATTCCAAGTTTAATTTATTGATGTGAGCTTTTTGCAAGCTGCGATTCTACCAGCAAAAGAAGACTTAACGTTATATTTAACAATATTATTAGATATGTGTAGGATTAAGAAAGCACTCTCAATTCTCCCACATATCAACAAATCATTATGGCGTCTCGTTCGATAGCCTTCTTAAGATTCGTGTACTTCGTTATCTACACAAAATTATCTATACACAAACCCCACTATACCTTTTCGAAAAAATTCGGTTTGCCAGATCGCAAAGAGGAAAAAACATTATTATTCCATTTCATCGTTGCCTTGCATTTGAATGGCAGTTTTACTTGTATGGTTCACGTCTTTGGAATATTCTTCCACATACCCAACAACTTAATAGCAACGCAAATAGTTTTAAGCAGTTTTTATTTAAATTTTTTGAACAAGCTTAAATTAATTTACTATATATGTTTTTTTTTTTTTTTTTTTTTAATTGTTCTACTATATGTTTGCCTTAATGTAATTCTTGGATATTGAATTCCTGTACTTTAAATATAAGATTAAATCTTGTTGTACATGAAATGGAAAATAAATAAATAAATAAATAAAATATTCCAGACGATGAAAATCTGTAACTCTGAGTAACAGCTAATAAGAAATACTTTTCAAATGATAAATTTTTTTGTCAAAATCAGGGTAAAACTGTGAAACTTACATCGGTAATAAAAAATCGACTAGCCTATTAATGTTATAGATAAACAAAAATATCAACATAAAATAGCTTAGCTTCAGAAAAAAAATAAGAAAAACTTAAAATCATAAATTTTTATGAATATTGACAAAACAATGGAAACCTTTCCTAAACAATGACTGAAAACTTTCCCTCTATTTTTGGTTTCAATTATTTGTTGGGTAGCCATTTTAGTTTAGTACTGCTTAGCAATGCCGAGGCATGGAGTCATTTAAATTGTTGATGATATCCGCTGAAATTTTTTTTGCCATTTTGAATTAACTGCCCCTATGAAATCTGCCTTGTTTGTGAAAAATTTTTATTTTTTTTATTTTACAAATAATTCAATATAATTAAATATAATAAGAGTAATAAAGCCTCAGCGCCAATTAAGCATTATTGAGGCAAGTTGGCAATTATAATACGTATCATTGACATTATTTATTATAAGTGATATTATAAAAAGTATTTAAAATTATGTATAATAATATTTGAACATTTTGAGATATATTGGCTAATAAATACTGCTTTAACGATATTTTAAAACTTGGAATTCTTTTAACTGTTTTAAGATTTTGTGGTAAATTATTGTATTCGCGACTACCCATAAACTCCACACGCTGCTTGGTTATTTCCAACCTACATCGGAGCACTGCCAAATTTCCATTGCTTCTGGTATTGATTGAATGTTGTATCCGTGTAAACTTTATTGTGTGATGTCCAATATTGTGTAAACATTTGAAGACATATAATAATAGTTGTTTTTTGTAAATACCAT
The DNA here is from genome assembly GCA_963682025.1 of Cordilura impudica. Lineage (NCBI taxonomy): Eukaryota > Metazoa > Arthropoda > Insecta > Diptera > Scathophagidae > Cordilura > Cordilura impudica. The sequence goes on from OY821517.1 coordinate 299,832,213, forward strand.
ATATTGGTAAAGTGGATTTGAATTTATCAACATAGAGTGAAATAGTTGGATAAGTTATAGGAAGATTGCAAATAGTTTTCAAAGCTTTATTTTGTATCCGCTGAAGAGACTTCAGGTCGTTACTTTTTTTATATCCGTATAAAATGGCTAAATAATTCAAGTGGGCCTGAATCAAAGAATTATAGATTAAAATTTTGGTATCTGTATCAAGTTTGTTTTTAATTTTACATAATAATCCAATACCTTGGGCTGTTTTCATCTTTAGATATTGTATTTAACTGTTCCATCCAAGATTGTTCTGTAGATTAATACCTAGGTATTTAATAGAACCAACTTCGACAGTTTCCTTGCCATCAACCAAAACCATAAAACTATCACTGTTACGACAACTCAGCTTAAATCTTAGCTATCCTCATATACTCACAGATTAAAGCTGCGTCTCGTTCCATATATGCTTTGACTGCTGTTTCGTGCTTGTATGGATAAAAAACACTTATGTCATCAGCATACATAAAAAGCTTTCCGGACAAACCAAGGTTTTTTAAATCATTAATAAAAATTGTAAATAATAATGGCCCCAGTAGACTGCACTGGGGTACGCCGCACTCAATCGTATGAAACGAACTTCTAAGATTGCCTATTTAAACAAATTGTTTGCGATTAGTTAGATAACTTTCCATAAGCAATAGATCACTTCCAAAGAAACCATAGTATTTAAGTTTTTGAAGCAAAATATCGTGGTCAATGGGATCGAAAGCTTTTGTTAAATCATAAAGAATACCGGCTACACCGCTATAACCGTCGTCTAATCCTTTACAAATATAATTAACAATATTAACAACCGCTTCCTCTGTTCTACATCCTTTTCGATATCCATATTGAAAGTCATGAAGTAGGTTATTGTTTCGCATAAAATTTGAAATCTGATTAAATAAAATCCGTTCGAATATGTTATCGATTACAGATAATACAGCAATAGGTCTATACTGGTCCGTTGTTGTAGCATTATTCACTTTCGGAATAGGTACTACGTTATGAAATCTTAAGATATTTGGAAATATGCTCAGGCTTATCATTCCATTGAAAATATTCATAAGATGTGGTGTGAACTCATTTATACATTTCTTCAATATTTTCAGGGAAACATTATCATAACCACAGCTCTTACTCGATGATAAATTTGTTATAAAATTTATTATTTCCGCATGAGTGGTATACCCAAAGTTAAACCTAACATTGTTATGAGTAAGCGTTCGTAAAGAATTGCAATTATCTAATGGAAAACATTGAATTTGCAGTCTTAAAGCTTTAATTGATTGAACGAAGTATTCGTTTAAAACCGTAGCTTTTTGCGAATCATCTAAAATAGCATTTCCATTGGCATCATTGATATTAATTGATTTTTTAGTTTTTCTTCCAAGGGTTTCGTTCAAAAATGTCCAACTTTTTTTAGGATCATCTTTGATATCATTCATATTGTTTTTGTAATAGTTATTTATAGATTCTCGACACGCTCTTTTGATTACACTGCTAATTGCTTTCAACCTTGTTTCGATATCTTGCTTATTAGGGTTTTTTCTACGCATTCCCAAAAGCTTTTTTTTCAATAGAATTAGTTTTTGCAGGTTTCTGTTAATCCATGGGGTGATTTCTTGTTTATGGCTCCTTCTAAACTTTTTCTCAATGATAGAATTTTCAATTGCATTGCCAACACATGATATTAAGGCAGATGTATCAATTGACGGGTCTCCTGTTTCATTTATTGAGGGCAAATGAACATGAATAAAATTTTCAATACGATCGAAATCACAAAATAAACGAGATTCATATGTATATTCCTGGTTTTGAGTCTTAATTCCAATTAGACACGAAATTATGTTATGGTCGGATAGTTTACTTTCCACTGCGTCTATATACATTCGCATATAAATGTTGCTGTAAATTTGATCGATGGATGTTCCACTTGCAGGGCGTGTTATCAATGAATGGCAATTTTTAAAATCATAATTTGATAACAAATTTAAAACTTCTTCTGACGAAACAATGTCTAAACAATCTATGTTGGTATCACCAGCAAAAATACATGGATTATGACCATACCGAAGAAAGAGATTTTCCAAGAATGATTAAAATGTATTTGAATCACATCTTTGGGATCTATAAAAAGTTGCAAAATTTATAGTTTTTCCCTTTAGCCTAGTATTTTCCAGACCTATTACTATTGAATTGACAAAATTTTCACTTTTACAATCATCGATTGTATATTTCAAATGATTACGGACTGAATACTGAATACTGAAGTACCACCATAGCCATTGGATCTACAGCAATGAACAGCAGTGTAACCAATAATATTATAAATTTGAACAAGGTCCCGCTGAAACCAGGTTTCCAGAACCGCAATTATGCTAGGTAATCGTGACAATTTAGCAATTAAACTTTTGAATTTATTAAATTTTCCAATCGCAGAAATACTTCTGATGTTAATTGATATAATGTTAAAGAATGAACTCGATATACTGTTACAATGATTTTCAAATGATCTTAAATTATAGAAATATTGATTAGAAATCATTAAAAGAAAAAAAAAATTAAGATAATATAACAAAAATCTAATAAAAATAAATAATTTTCATTATGGGGATACATAAACCTAATCTTCATCATCGGCTACAGCATTGGGCAATATACGCTTTTTTGGCCTATTAGTTGTTGCTTCCATTAATAGCTGATCGACAACATCCTCAGTTCCAATGAATTTCGGTTTCGAGAGCTCACGTTTCTTACAAAAGATTTTTCCACCGGTAACATACACAGATGAGTATCCCACAGTTTTCAAAGTTTTAGCAAAATTGAACAAACTCAGCGTTTCTCGACTCAGATAGTCATTGACAAAAATGGATTTTGTTGAATCATTTCCTTTCAACTTTGGTTTAATAGACATCAGTTTCTCTTTCGATTTTTTTGAGTTAAATTTAACAATTATAGTTTTCTTCTCATTAGGTTTGTTCTTCGCATTAACGATATATGCATCCTCAGTATTAAGAATGAAACCGTATTGTTATCAAGTTCAGCTCTTAAACCTTCAATCACGTCTGTTAGCGCTGTAATACAGCTTATTTCCTTCACAAATCCAGATTGGAAATCGGACAAAATATTATTCTAACCAAGATAACCATTCATTTGTCTGCACACGAGATTTCCCATTACTTTAGATAAAAAGGGGAGAATTGCAATAGGCCGAAAATCATTGTTTTGTTTAGGAATAGGGATAATTTTTGAGAGCTTCCATCCTTCGGGAAAAACGGCTTTTGTATTGATAGTGTTGAATAGATGAATAAGAAAAGGCAAGAGCTTTGGGATTAGGGCTTTTATAAATAAAGGATTCGTTTCATCTAAACCAGCAGCATTCGATTTTATTGCTAACATACTTTCTAGAACTTCACCTTGGGTTACACAGCGAAAACTAAAACGATTTTCAATGGGAACAATGCATAAATCATTATAAATGTACGATACGTTTAGATAGTTTACATCAATATCAGCATTACAAGGTAAGATGTATTTATGTTCTACACCAATCTTGCGAATTGCTTTCCATTTGGATCGACTGTCAACAGCTGATGAAAATTTTCTTTGATAGAATAAGGATTTCGCCAACCGAATTCTTTTTACAACATCTTTCCCAGCAGATTTGAATATAAGTTGAAGTTCTGGTGTTTTGTATTTTTTCCACCTGCCATGTGCAACATTACCTTTATCTATTAATTGTTTTATTTCCTGATTAAACCATGGATGCTGGTTTGCTTTCCTAAATTGGGTTTTTATAGGAACACATAAATCAAACAATTTTTAACATTATCCTGAATGCAAAACAACTGGTTATTAAAATCATCAAAACTATAAATCTGCTGCCAACAGATGTTATCTACATGTTGATGTAACGTAGTGTAATAAATGTTACGGAAGTCATGATAAGTTATAGAGGTAAAGGGTTTTTCAACAGGGACGTTAGAAAAGTAGAAAGATAGTGACAGCAAACGACGCCATATTTCTTGCCGCTCTTTTGACATTTCTCTTCAGTAAGGTTTGCCATTTCACGATGGAAAGATATACGAGCCAATAACGAGTCGAAATTATTAAAATTTTTGCCGAAATTCGGAGTCAGTGGCCTCAACGCTACGTCCAATTTATGGTCGTCATAATCGTCCTAGCAGATCAACAATTGAGCGTTTAGTGGAAAAATTTGAATCCACAGGCACAGTACAAAATGTTCCCGTGCCAGTGAGACAAAGAAGTGCCCGTAGTGTCGAGGCTTCAGTTGAAGAAAGCCCAAATGTGTCTCTCACACGTCGTTCTCAAGCGTTGGGCATCTCTGTGACGTCGTTGTGGCGAATTTTGGGAAAAGATCTTGGCCTACATCCTTATAAGATCAAATTGACGCAAGAACTGAAACCGCTTGACCACCAGAAGCGTCGTATGTTCGTGAATTGGGCTGAGCAACAACTTGAAAATTATTCGGATTTTCTTCGAAAAATCATCTTCAGCGATGAGCCTCATTTCTGGCTGAACGGCTTTGTCAATAAACAAAATATACGTTACTGGTCAGACAGCAATCCACACGTACTCCATGAGTCATCATTGCATCCCGAAAATATTACGGTTTGGTGCGGTTTATGGGCCGTCGGCGTCATTAAGCCGTACTTCTTCCGTGATGATCAAGACCGGCACGTTACTGTGAATGGGAATCGCTACTGTTCAATGAAAACCGAATATTTTTGGCCCCAATTGGATGATATGGACTTGGAGGACATGTGGTTCCAACAAGACGGTGCCACAAGCCACACAGCGAGTGTCACAATCAATTTATTGGAAACCAAGTTTGGAGAACGTGTTATCTCACGAAATGGTCCAGTAGATTGGCCGCCTCGGTCGTGCGATTTGACGTCCTTGGACTATTTTCTGTGCGGCTACGTCAAGTCTATGGTCTATGCCAACAAGCCAGCGACGATTGATGAACTTCGTACGAATATCGAACGTGAAATTGCAGCAGTATCGATTTATGCTTGAAAACCGTCGAAAATTTGGTTCAGCGTCTGGAATTCTGCAAGCGTGCCCGTGGTGGCCATGCAAAAGAGATCGATTTCCATACATAATGGCATCGAATGTGCTTTCACAGGAATAAAGAATTTCATTGATATCCAAAACCGTTTTTGTTTTATTTAAAAAAAACTTTTGTAGCGCTCTTATTGAAAAACCCTTTATTATCTTTGATTACGCAGGAATCATATATAAAGTATAAAATATCACGGCTTGAAAATGTGGATGCGGAAAGCTGTTGATATAGTAAAACTTTTGACAGATAGTTAACAAATACTAAGTCTATCAAACTATTGGAAGATCTGTGAAAGTATGTTTGTGTTAACGAATTTACCGGACTGAGATTTAGCAAAAGCATTGGCTCTATTAACGGTTTGTTGACTAGTAGGTTATTATTGAAATCACCAACAATGATTATGTCGTCGTAATGTACCGAAATATTTTCGAGAAGTTGAATAAATACGTCAATTTGTGTGTCTCCATGTGGCCTATACACACTTCCAATCAACAGTTTCCTCCTTTCCTTCGTAGTCACCTCAAGAAACAAGTACTCAATTTCACTTCCAATACTTGTTCTGAGATTTACTATACAGTTTACACCATGCCTAACATATATGGCGACTCCACCACCTTTCGCGTTAGTTTCGACTCCGTTAACTAATTTTCTCCTATCAGATCGATAGAGTTTAAAGCCTTGTAGATTATAAATTGAGTCGTTTATATCCAGAGAAAACCAGCTTTGTGATATACAGCTTATATCAACGCCAGCTGAGGCAAACAGGTATCTGAACTCATCCATTATATATTTTAAACTCTGTGCATTCAAGTGCACAATGTTCAGACCTACTCGTTGCTGGACAAAGTCCACAGCATATTGTACACACTGTCTTTAGAACCATAAGTTCTATTCGCTAACATATATCAATACAAATTTGAGCTGGTGTTTGTAACTACCAAAAATATTTCACATATATCCATTTTTTGGTGTACCGATCCCTTCAGAATCACTTTCTGCCATAAACTGCAATAATATCCAAATTATCATAGATATGCCGATGGAATTGGGTTCGGGTATGTTCATTACATTCAGTAATCAATAGTCCAAAAATAAACCTTATGAACGAATTCTTAGTCATAGCGCCCATAGAAAGCTGATTCCCGATCTGCATTGAAATTTATCAAAAAACAAAAATGTTGCACAGACTTTTCTCAAATTTGGTTTATAGATGTTTTTGCAAAAACTATGTGACCTTCCCAAATATGGTCAGAATCGGTCCATTTTGCGATCAGTCCCCTTCCGATATGAACTTTTCATATCCGAAGGCAAAAAAATATAACATTGCCACTCAAATTTGGTTTATGCTTATTTTCTATATCTAATTTATTGGACCTAAGAGATAGGGTTTCTAAACGCATGGTATAGGGCCTTGTATAGTCGGTCAGACCGACTATAATTTTCTAACTTGTATATATTGTATTTTTTGTAACAAATGTGTCATTAAATTTCCATAGAAAAAAAAAACCAACGAGTGATTTCAGAAAAAATACATAATTTAGGACGTGAAATTATAAAAAAAAATTGGCAAATTTAGAATATTGTAAAAGTTTCCAATATATTGTCACCCACTGCGAGTCCATTAGCAAGATCAAGTAAGTTATACAAATATACAGCACAGGTTTTAAATGATTCATCACCAATACTACAAGTCTCTGTCTACTCACCAAACGATGGTATTAAAACCAGTATCTAACTACATACATATTATTTTTTCCTAGCGGGCTATTTCTCAACCCTATATATGTACATACATCTTTGTACTTCGCAGAACTAGAAAAAAGTTGTAAAGAATTTAGAATAGCAGCAACAACAAGAACAAACATTGTCATTAAACTGACAAATTGCTTAATTACATACTTCCCATAACATTAAAAACATATAGAATACTATACCCTCATGCATACCTACAAATAAATAAATTATAGAAACTATGCTCAAAAAGTATAAGTCATTTCTGAATTAGTGATTCGTAAAAGCGGTTTTAAAGAAGATTCTATTTTTTTAAATAAAATAATATAAACTCATGAAGATGATAAGTTGTTTAGCACTATAACACAGTAGTACTTACGGCCACAATTTTAATATGTACTATTTTTTCAATTATACACGCAAAAAGCAAAATTACATGCTTTCAATACCTTTCAAATATCATTTAATTTATAATAAAAATAAGAAATAACAAAATCGTAATATATGTAATATTAAATAATAACTTTGCTGAGACAATAACTGGTTTGAAGTGATAAAGTGATAAAGTGATAAAGTGATAAAGTTCATATTTGATGTAATTTTTATATGGGGACTATGTCAAAAATGGTACTTTTAAAATAAAGGGTACTTAAAAAAAAAAAGTATATTTTTAAAAAAGCCTGCTATTTTAAAAAAGGGTACTTTTTAAAGAGGATACTTTCCTAAACAAGTGTACTTTTTTTAAATGATAGTTTCTTAAAAATGGGTACCTCTGTAGAAAAGGAACTTTTAAAAAAAGTGAACTTTCAAAATCAGGGCAATTTTTAAAAAAAAAACAAGGGTACTTAACAAATAAGTACTTTAAAAAAAACAAGTAAGAGTGTTAAATTCGGCTGGGCCGAATCTTTAATACCTTCCATCTGCATCTTAAACTCAATATTACAACCAATATTGGGTACGGCTGCCAATTTAAAACTGTTGTCGGTACTGAAATTTAAATTTCGAATACCAATTAAATTTAAAGTTCATTGGTTTTCTCGTTGGCCTGTTTCTATTATAATTCCTTGTTATAAATAACAATGGTCGTGTCTTCTTTAGAAAGAATTCGTTACTATTTGAAAAATGGCATCACTTTTCCTTTACTTGAGTAGAAAACCCCTAATGAAACACTCAAAGTTTGATCCCAATAAGAAAGTTTTGAGAAATTCATGATAATTGAAAAAAAAAGAAAAAATAATTTTATACTAATAATTTTAATTTTTAATTTTTAATTTTTAATTTTTAATTTTTAATTTTTAATTTTTAATTTTTAATTTTTAATTTTTAATTTTTAATTTTTAATTTTTAATTTTTAATTTTTAAATTTTTAATTTTTAATTTTTAATTTTTAATTTTTAATTTTTAATTTTTAATTTTTAATTTTTAATTTTTAATTTTTAATTTTTAATTTTTAATTTTTAATTTTTAATTTTTAATTATTAATTTTTAATTTTTAATTTTTAATTTTTAATTTTTAATTTTTAATTTTTAATTTTAATTTTTAATTTTTATTTTTAATTTTTAATTTTTAATTTTTAATTTTTAATTTTTAATTTTTAATTTTTAATTATTAGTTTTTAATTTTTAATTTTTAATTTTTTATTTTTAATTTTTAATTTTTTATTTTTAATTTTTAATTTTTAATTTTTAATTTTTAATTTTTAATTTTTAATTTTTAATTTTTAATTTTTAATTTTTAATTTTTTGTTTTTAATTTTTAATTTTCAATTTTTAATTTTAATTTTTAATTTTTAATTTTTAATTTTTAATTTTTAATTTTTAATTTTTAATTTTTAATTTTTAATTTTTAATTTTTAATTTTTAATTTTTTATTTTAATTTTTAATTTTTAATTTTTAATTTTTAATTTTTAATTTTTAATTTTTAATTTTTAATTTTTAATTTTTAATTTTTAATTTTTAATTTTTAATTTAAATTTTTAATTTTTAATTTTTAAGTTTTAAGTTTTAATTTTTAATTGTTATTTTTTAATTTTTAATTTTTCATTGTTCGTTTTTCATTTAAATTTTAAATTTTAAATTTTTAATTTTTAATTTTTAATTTTTAATTTTTAATTTTTAATTTTTAATTTTTAATTTTTAATTTTTGATTTTTAATTTTTAATTTTTAATTTTTAATTTTTAATTTTTGATTTTTGATTTTTAATTTTTAATTTTTTGTTTTTAATTTTTAATTTTCAATTTTTAATTTTAATTTTTAATTTTTAATTTTTAATTTTTAATTTTTAATTTTTAATTTTTAATTTTTAATTTTTAATTTTTAATTTTTAATTTTTAATTTTTAATTTTTAATTTTTAATTTTTAATTTTTAATTTTTAATTTTTAATTTTTAATTTTTAATTTTTAATTTTTAATTTTTAATTTTTAATTTTTAATTTTAAATTTTTTATTTTAATTTTTAATTTTTAATTTTTAATTTTTAATTTTTAATTTAAATTTTTAATTTTTAATTTTTAAGTTTTAAGTTTTAATTTTTAATTGTTATTTTTTAATTTTTAATTTTTCATTGTTCGTTTTTCATTTTAAATTTTAAATTTTTAATTTTTAATTTTTAATTTTTAATTTTTAATTTTTAATTTTTAATTTTTAATTTTTAATTTTTAATTTTTGATTTTTAATTTTTAATTTTTAATTTTTAATTTTTAATTTTTAATTTTTAATTTTTGATTTTTGATTTTTAATTTTTAATTGTTTCTTTTCCATTTTTCATATATCATTTTTAATTATCGTTTTTCATTTTCCATTTACCAATTTTAATTTTTCATTTTTCATTTTTCAAATTTCATTTTCCAACTTCCATTTTTCCACTTTCATTTTTACTTTTTATTTTTAAATTTTTAATTTTTTGTTTTCAATTTTTAATTTTCCATTTTTCGTTTTTCATTTTCATTTTCAATTGTCAGATTTCATTTTTCGTTCTCCATTTACCATTTTTAATTCTTAATTTTTCGTTTTTCATTTTTCATATGTCATTTTCCATTATCCGTTTTTCATTTTTCGTTTTTCTTTTTTAATTTTTCATTTTTCATTTTCCAAATTCCATTTTTCGTTTTCAATTTTTCATATTTCATTTTCCATTTTTCATTTTTCAATTTTCATTTTTCATTTTCCACTTTTCATTTTTCAGTTTTTCGTTTTTCATTTTTAGTTGTTCAATTTGCATTTTTCATTTTTAATTTTTCGTTTTCCTTTTTCCATTTTTCATTTTCCATTCTTCATTTTTCAGTTTTCATTTTTAATTATTTTTATTTTCCAGTTTTCATCTTCCATTACCCATTTTTCATTTTCTATTTTCCATTTTTCATTTTCATTTTAATTTTTTTGATGCATCATTTATTTGTGTGGCTTTTTTGAACTGGGAATGTTGTTATACAACTATTATGTTCAGCTACTAAAATATTACAACAAACACACTGGGTTTTATGTTTTTTTTAGAGGTATCTACATATTTTTGCTTCTATCTAAGCACGGTGATGCCTGATTTAGCCCATTTTCAATACGAACCTGCTGGGAAGTAATGCAAATGATATTTTTGTAACCTTACCCAGTTAGATGACTTTTTTTGTGAATGATCGTGATTTCAACAGATAGACGGACAGACGGACATTGCTATGTCGACTCGATCTGTGATAGGGATCAAGAATATATATACCTTATGGGGTTGGAAATTAGTTTTTCGATGCCTTACAAATGGAATGACAAACCTATATATACCCTCTGCCATTGAGATGTTGAGGGTATAAAAATATTTTTAAGAATAATTCATTTTTAAGAAATTTTACTTTTAAAAAAAATTTCTTATTTTAAAAACGGTATTTAAAAGAAAGGAAATTTTTAAGAAAATATACTTTTCTAAAAAAGTACTTTAAAAAAGATTACTTTTGAAGAAATCGTACTTTTTAAGGAAAGGCACTTTAAAAAAATAATATTATATAGTGGTTTTCTTTTTTATATCGTGATAACATAAAAAATTTGGCTAAATTGACACGTAAAGTATAACCATACACACTCTCACAAAAAATGCCACAACTACAATGACTACAAAGATATGAAGAACTACAACATATTGTACAAAGTACTTAAATTTAACTTAATGAATCTAAAACAATGCAAAGTAATGAATTGTAATAACTATTGATCAATCCCATAGCGAATTCACACACCCAAGGGCGGTAGCTTAAAAAACAAATGTCTTATACTGCCGACTGCTGGTATACTTATTCATATATTTTTTTCGTTTAAAACTTTAGTTCAAAACACAATTATTTCTCTTCTAGTGAAAAAAAAATCCGAAAATTTTGTTACAGCAGTGTTTATGGGCACATAGATATATTTACTCATTTTCTTTGGAAATGGAAACAAATATATTATGGCATAGGAGAAAAAAAAACATTGAAACACAATTGCCAATGTGCAGCAGTTTCACATGACTACTTAACATGAAAAACATTAAATTGTATAAAAAAAAAACTTTCAAATGCAAAATTTGCATATGAGTATATGCAATGTTTTTGTTGTTATTTTATTTATTTAGTTTATAAAAAAAAACATATATATTTAGTATCAAGTAATTTTGTTTTTAGTTTTTTTTCTTCTATATTTTGTTGTGTTTTTGCTGCAACACAACATAAAAATTGTTGACGATGACAACGGAATTATGTTACAAAATTTATGCATCAATGCTACTTACAACGCAAAAAATATACATACAAACACAACAACATCAAGTTTTTTTTATTCGTTAAAAAAAAATTTAAATCCGACACTCGAAAATTTTGATCAGTATTAACAGCATATCGTTCTAATATAAATTCCAAGCAAGTAAAGGTGTAGTATGTGATTTGAGGATATTCCTTAAACTTTCATAAACTTAACTTTAAATCTTTGAATATTCCGATATTCCCTAGAATTGTTAACCTTAGGTGTTTTAGCAATATCCTTTTATATATCTGTCCTTCCATTTATCTTCTCTTAATAAATGAGATATATATATATAAATTTATATACAACATAATTTTTTTTAAATGGAATTATGCTTTTCAGAACATTTCTAGTCGGTCAAAGTTATGACATAGCCCCATACAGATTAAAATGTAATTAAAATAATTAAGGGGGGTAAGGGTTTAAAAGTTAAAAAAAACTCGTGTTTTCATAATTCTGAAGACATGACTATTTATTTCATATACACGTTATAGCATACGATTTGAAGAATCTTTGAAAAAATTTTCAATTAAAAATTTTAATAAATAAGTCCGCGACAGCGAATGCAAATTTCGGGAATTTGTTGTTAAAAAGTAGTTACGTGTAGATATAGCGTGTAAAATTTCGAGAGAATCGGTCAAGTAGATTTTGAGTTATGATGTTCACGGACTTCGAACATATATTTGCGATAAAATCGATTTAAAGTTTTTTAAAAACTGATTTACATATATACGATATATATGTATCGTATGAGGCCGGTCGCTGGAAACGATGTATCCTCTTAAGTTTTGCTCCGATTTACTTGAAATTTTGACACAGCACTGTCGACATGTTGCACATTTAGAAACAGAAATGTAAAAAACAGGTTTTAAACTTTGCCCCCCCCCCTCCCACCTAAAAAGGGTTAAATTAATTAGATACCCTTCTCCTTAGTCTTAAAATCAACAATATTATAACCTATGTTGGGTACAATTACCATTTTAATACAGTTAACCTTTTTCTTTTTTGAGCAGTATTTACGAGGGCGGTCCCAGAATGACCCGAGCTGACGTATAGATAGCGGCAGTACTTTGAAAAAAAAAATTACTGTGGTGAAAAGCGACAACTTTATAAAACATATGGTTTAAGTTGCAAAGGCGCCATGTTGCTTAGTATTTTTTAGAGCCATCAGTAGTAAATGATCTCAGTAAATTTTTTAAAAATGGACAAAATCGGTCCCTTTCATTTGAAAGACCGTAGTCCAGCCAATATTAAACGAACCTAGAATCTAATCTGGAGGAGTCAGGTCCTTCATTAGCGATTAAAAAAATGTTGGGTGGCTGTGTTTAAAAGAGGTCGTACGACCTGCCAAGACGAGCACCGTAGTGGTCGACCAATTGAGGTGGTCATGCCAGAAATAGTTAAGAAAAGCCACAAATTTCTATTGGATAATCGTTGGCTGAAGGTGCGGGAGCTAGCTGAAAAGCATGCCATGTTTGCTCACAATGAAACAAAAACAGCATCGTGAAGGCTTCAGTAATAGTTCGTGATGTTTCACCGTAATAAAGCCGAGTTTTTGCATCGATTCGTCACCATGGATAAGACATGTGTCCACCACTTCACACCAGAGACAAAGCAACTGTCAAAACACTGGACTGAAATGGGAGAATCGTGTCCAAAGAAAGCAAAGATAGATCAATCTGCAGGCAAGGTTATGGCGTCTATTTTTTGAGATGAGGGTGGGATAATTTTTATTGATTATCTTCAAATGGGAAAACAATCAAGGGCGATTATTATGCTAACTTATTGCAGCGTTATAGTAATGAAACTAAGGAAAAAGGCCGCGTTTGTCTTGTTTCATTAGGTCAATGCACCATTTCCCACATGCACTATAGCGATGGCCAAAATCTGTGAATTATACAAATTTACTTTGAATTGTAATTAATATAAATAAATAAAAAGAAAAACATTTCTCATGTTCTTTTCTTTCAAATGTTGAGTTAAATAGTTGATTAAGCATGAGTTGAAGTAATAGGCAGAAGGATGCTGACGATGAACAAGTCGCTTTGTTCGAAAGTAGCTACTCCATCTAGCGCTGTCTTCAATTTTTTCCAAATTTCTCTTACATTGCATAAAGTATTATCTTTTCTAGTATTAGAAAATGTATACATGATCTCGAACCGAACTATAAATAACTAATTATTATAAATAAATAAATATCGATAAAATCCTTTTACAGTTAAAAAAAGAGATATTTAAAGTTGGGTGAACAATTAAAGATTATGCGCGAACACGCGAGTTTGTTTATTTTTTGCTGCTAACAATATTTTTAATTTCAATGCTTGAATTTCAATTAATTTTCTCTTGTTTTCTAATTATTTGCTTATAATTATATTGAAAAAGTCAAATTAAATAAGATGGTTAAATCGGCGAATTAATATTAGAAGAACTCTGCCGTCTACTTCAGCGGCGGTTCCAGTCTTAAAGAAACAGTAAACAGCGGCGCCACACCGGCCTTAAGTTGCATGACTTGGATCTCTAGACATGTATAATGATACATACACACATATGAAGGCTATAAAAACAACGACCAACAACGACAACAACAATAGTTACAGCTATCACAAACAGGAAACCGAATGTAGAACAACAACAGCATAACAGAAAACTCATATTTTTTTCAAGAGTTTTTTAAATTCTAATGGAAATCCCGGGGACTATTGAGCCGATTTCTAGTCGTAAGTCCTCTATCTTTCAAAAGATTATTTACTTGGCTGGTATCACTCAACTGGACTGTAGCCATGATATCTTGGCAAGGAGAAATTTTTAGAAAGTAAGAGCTAACAATTTGGTCTAAGCTTAAAATAATAATTTAGGAAGATGGTCTCAGAAACCAGGCATATTAAACTTGTATGCCTCAGGGATTTAGATTTTATATAATCAGTTGGATTTTAAAAAACTGTCCGAAAAACTATGAGAGCCGCGCATACTCTCAATTCTGTGGTTTTCTAGAATAACCGCGATGTCATAAAATCAAAATGTTCAGGGGAGCCAAAAAACGTTATAATTGAAATTATGGGCGCGATATGAAGTTTTGGGCAATAAATACTATATATACAATTTTGAGTCAAAAATCTTCAGAAGAATAGATCCTAGAGAAGGACGAAAAAAACAATATGTAAATTACACGTAAAGTGTGTGCAGATAAAACAACTTAAGTCGACAAACGTCATTTTCTTTGAAAAAGAAAATTACCAATGCAACCACCCATGTAGACATAAGTTGTTGTTGCTTGAAAAATGGATATTTTTGTTCGTCAACAAAAAGTTAACGGGACTTAGGATGAGAATATAACAACGTATCAAGAATAATAGTGACAAAAAATAACAGAAATAAACACACAAGTTTTTATAAGTGGTTATAAACTGAAAAATAATCCAAAATTATTTTGCATTTTTTTATTAATAACAACGTATGTCGCTATGTGTCGTTTTCTGAGAAACTTATTTGTCAGCGATCAAACGTAGGTTGAAATACGTCCATAGTGCTGCAAATAAATTTAATAAACATTTCAGTTACGTCGTTATTTAAAGAAAAAGCTCAGAAACGGTCAATATTTTTTTTTTTTTTTAATTTAACACATGTAAAGAGCGTTAAAAATTAATATATTAGGCATCGTTAACTCAAAACTGACAAAAATGAACATACGCGGTTATTCTAGAAAACCACAGAATTGACCTAAAAGCGATCGTGTGAGAAGTTCAAGACAATGTTCGGCGATTTTCGTCCGCAATATAACATAGAGACCAACCATCTTAGCATTACTTTTTTTAGGGGACTATGACTAAAATCGTCCTTCAGGATGTACATCGCAATATATGGATATATACAGTCAGTCAATAAAGTTAGTATGCAAACTGTAAATCAAAATTCAATTCAAAAATTTCGCACATCCTGTATTACCCTGCCGTCTTTATTTTTCTGTTTTGTTGTTTATTGTGTTAGCTTCCAGCATCTAGTTAGAATAACCAGTTTTTAAAGCACTGTTAGATTTGCAAGCAATTGTTTTTTAGATTGATATAAAAATATAGTCAACGCACAGTTAATTCAGGTATTTAGAAGTAAGGTGACAAAGTGGACTCCAGAGCAATTATTTTATATTTTGATTAGGATTTACAAGTTTTGAAAAGTTTTGGTTGTATATTTGGAAAAAAAATACATTAAAAACAAACATCAAATAGCGCCGATGGCAAAGAATTGTCTTCGGATATCAGAGAAGTGATAATAAAAATCTATCTGGAGCACAAAACTCAAAGACAAATAGCTGAATGAAAGCTTATACACAAAATTTCATCAAAATATATTCATACTTGCGACCTGTAGTTTGATTGCCAGGTTTACATGGACACACAGAACGAACAGACAGACAGGCAGACTGAAATCGTTAAATCGACTCAGAAAGTGATTCTGAGTCGATCGGTATAATATATCAAACATTTTTGGTAGTTACAAACATCAGCCCAAACTCATTATACCCTCACCACATAGTGGTATAGGATATAAAAACGACTGCTGTTGAAAAAGATGAATAAGAAGAAGGTGCTGTTCTTTCATCCAAACAATGCACGGATGCACATATATATAGTCGGCATTGCAAAATTCCATAAATGTGGCTACAAATTGTTAGCTCATCGCCCATATATACCGGATGTAGCCTCTAAGGCCCATTTTCTTTTCACAAACCTAAATAAATGAAATTATTTGTCAAACTAATACTAAATACTATTAAATAGTATTATAAAAAATGTCTATATGAAGGTTCTTCATAATCGGAAAACATGAAATGGAGCTTAGTCATCAACGGGTCAAATATTCTATAATCTTTTTAGTTATTCAAAAGTTTTCATATATGAAGAAAATTTTAGGAATATAAATGTAAATTCTGAAGTAAGCTATGATATTAATAGGCAAGACGATTTCTTGTTACCGATATTAGTTTTTCAGTTTTAATCCTATTTTGACCAACCATCGCTCATTTGAAAGGTATTTCATTTTAGCTGTCCACCGGATTTACAGATTTTAACATATTTTTGGAATAAAATGCATTTAAAGTTGGTAGTAACCCAAAAACAAAATTATACAATTACATGTGTGTGTTCATTAAATTTGTTAATGTGTTTGCAAAAAGCCCTGTGGTGAATTGAAAAATAATGACAATAACGACAGTAAAAAGTATTGAATTATGAATTGGCTGAAATTAATTAGCATACCTTTGGGGTCTTTATTAAATAAAACAAGTAAGAAAATTATAGTCGGTCTAGACCGACTATACGATACCCTATACCATGTGTTTAGAGACCCTATCTCTTAGGCTCAACTAACTGGATATAGAAAATAAGCATAAACCATATATGAGTGGGATTTTTATTAATTTTTTCGGCTGCAGATATGAAAAAGTTCATATCGGATGCTTTATCTATATGGGGACCAGGCCCAAAAATGGACCGATCCTGGTAAAGTCTCCTGTATTTTGCAAAAATATATACAAACAAAATTTGAGAAGAATCAGTGCAATATTTTTGTTTTTTGATAGATTTAAGTGAAGATCGGGAAGCAGCTCTATATGGGGCCTCTGACTGAGACTCGTCCAGTTGGGATCATTTTTGGACTACTGATTAATGGATGTAATATATACATACAAACCCAATTTGACTAAGATTTTTATGATAAGTTGGGTCTTATGGCATTATATGTTGATTTCATAGGGTTCAGTTGTATGGGGGCTAGGTCTGAACATGGACCGATTCTCACCAATTTCAATAGCGTTCATCCCATGGCCGATAAAAGATCAAATACCAAATTTCGTCAAAATATGTTCATATTTGCGACCTGCAGTTTGATTACAAGCTTTACATGGACACACAGACGGACGGACGGGCGGACATCATTAAATCGAATCAGATAGTGATACTGATTCGATCGGTATAATTAAATTACAAACAGCAGCACAAAGTCATTATACCGAAACCACATAGTGGTATAGGGTATAAAAATAAAATTTAATAGAATTTGCACTCGAATTTCGAGGACTGGAATCTGCTAGTTAAATTTAATGGGCCTTTAAATAATTATAACTTCTGACTAGTACAAGGAAAGTCTCATGGGGCCATCAGCAGACTGATATTTCACTTGGATATCTATTGGAACACGATAAAATAATTTTGGTAAAAAAAAATTTATAAGAAACATATTTTATAAAAAAAAACCAAGTTAGAAAATAATAGTCTGTCTGTTTTAGGTCCAACTAATTAGATATAGAAAATAAGCATAAGACAAATTTGTATGGCATTGTTATTCATTTTTTGCCTTCGGATATGAAAAAGTTCATAATTTATATGAGGACTTAGTAGAAAAGTGAACCGATCCTGACCATGTTTGGCAAAGTCACTTCTTTTTTCCAAAAGCATTGCCCACCAAATTTAAGAACAACACGTGCAGTTTTTTTGTTTTCTGAAAGATTTAAATGAAGATCGGAAAGCAGCTTGTCCTAAGAATTGTTCTACATGACTTCTTTTAGGACTACTGATTAATGAATGTATTAGACATATACAAATCAAATTTGACCGAGATCTATGTGAAAATTTGGATCTTATGACAATTTAAGCCGATTTCATAGGTGTGATTTGTATGGGTACTAAGTCCGAACATGACCGATTTTCAGCGTTCGTCTCATGGTCGATAAAGCCTTACATACCAAATTTCGCCAATACATTTTCATATTTACGACCCATAGTTTGATTGCAAGGTTTACATGGACACGCAAACGGACGGACGGATATCGCTAAATCGATTCAGAAAATGATTCTGATTTGATCGGTACAATAAAAGAATGGTCTAGGTCAAACATCAGCACAAACTCATTTTACCGTGACCACAAAGTAGTGTAAGGTATAAAAAATGAAGAAGTAAATCTTCATTAATTTATTGTATCAGAAAATCTATGTAGTGCAGATCAGAAGACCTGATGGTTTTCCACTTTTAAGGAAAGCTGCGAAAAGATAAAGTATTTTGTATTTGGATTTCGCAAGTATACGAAAACTAGACGACAAATTTTTTCACTAAAACAAATTTCTGAGTGTAGTTTTATATCTACATATATAATTCATGCTTATTTATTTTGCTTAGTGCATGTGTCAAAAGCATTGTATGCATAAGTAAGGTTAAGTTGGCAAAAATAAAAAAAAAAATATAAGAAATATTAAAACGAAAATTGATGTGAAAATTTTACAAAACACACAAAAAATATATAAACTAAGACAAATGTGTAAAGATGAATGATGTATAAAGATGAGTTATTACCACGGAGGTTGCCTTTTTTTTTTAAAGAAATTTAAAAATAATGCTTGTCATAAATTAAAGTCAAATACTTTGTTTTATATGAGGATAATTAATTTAAATTGAGTAGGCAAATTTATGACATGTATTTAAAACGGAAACCAGAAAATTTAAATGGAAAAAAACAAAGTTTGCAAAAAATTAAATAAAACAAGTATGAAAGTTGTAGTCGGTGTGAACCGACTGTATGATACCCTTAACCATGACTATCGGGAAAAGAAGGTTAAAAAACTGTGTCGTCAGGACATATATAATGAACTTACAAAAATTCGGCTAGATTATCAGACTTAGCGACATATAGGTATGTAAAAGTTAATATGAATGTGATATTTATGTATACTAGCAGAGCCCAGCAATCGAAATTCGAGTGCAAATTCTAGGAAATTTTATTTTTTGTTTCATTCAATTTTTTTCTTTCAACATTTTTTAATCTATGTGTATATATATATATAAATATATAATTTATGAATATTTAAATAAAATTCACTAAATTGTGAATTTTTAATAAAATGCATTAATTTGCATTACACATATTTGATAAACACACAGAAGATATAAAAATGGGATTAATAATAAATAATACTAGCAGATTCCAGCGCTCGAAATTCGAGCGCAATTTCTAGATAGCTTTATTTTTCAACATAGCGCCCCGGTAGGTGAGTAGGTAGCGTGCTCGCCTATCATGCGGGTGTCGTGGGTTCGATTCCCACCAGAGGCCTTGATCTGTCGCTGCAAAAAATAAAAAATGAACACACTACTCCCTCTTTCCTCCTTCCTATATCTATATCTTTCCTGAGATCAACACAATGCACTGCATCTGTAGGGGGCATCCCCCGAGTGTTGATTATTAAAAAAAAAAAAAAAAATAGCCAATTCACAAACCAACACTTTCATGGTTTATTATTATTGTGAATGAAGATAACAACCTCATTAACAAACACATTAGCAAATTAAAATGCAACTTAATCAAAATAATGGGACAAATTTAAAAATCTGTAAATCTGCAAAACGGCTAAAAAGAAAAACCTTTTAAATAATATACGTTTGGCCAAAAGCGGGATAAAACGGTAGAACAAAATATCGGTCACAAAAAATCTCCTAGCCTATTAATATTATAGATTATAAGAGCCTAAAATATGCTCATCAATTTTAGGAAATTTGCAACTCAAAACAGGGCGATTAAAATATGAATAGGCTAAAATTGATTATAAAATTATTTATTTTAAATATTGTTTTTTATTTAATTTAATATATTTTTACCACGTATTATACATACATTTTTTCATTCTGCACTTCTACTCCATATGAGCTATAACTATGTCAAACAGCACCTTGATACGTGAACGCATTTTGATTAAAAAGGGGTACAAAAATTATCCTTTACGTATTAGTATATTGATGCTCTAATATATTTCTTGGTTGTATGTCTACAGACACCTTTCAATAAATATCTGGTGGCTTTTTTATATGGGGAATATGATTAAAACGAGTCAAGATTATTCGACATAACAAGAATAAGAGTTATTTCATGTCAAATCAAAAATTTTTGTCACATCTCATGGATAAGAAAAAAGGATATGAAAATATATTATATGTCCAATATCAATTTAGTTGTCGGCATGTTTTTAATGTTTTCGACAATTTTTAAATGATAATTTCCAAAAAAAAAAAAAATTTCCCTAAAACACCTATACTTGCTAGAAAAAGAATCAGTACACTTGAAGATCAAATTTTATACAATAAATAAAATAATAATTTTAAGAAAATATTTTGAATTACGAACATCTTAACATTGACACAAAAACGCAGTATCGCAACAAAAGGGCGTTTTTAAGGCCGATAGAACTTGGAATTGTAAAAAATAGCATAAAAAATTAAATTTTGATAAAAAAAAATTTATTATTGGAAAGAAAATGAGATCGGCCATATGGCCATCGCGGCTGTTCTTGACGAAACGCATTCTGGACGTCGAATTTGGCGACTTTTTCGAGCATTGGTGGTCGTATCTCATGAATAAAACGAACAATGTTGGCCTCCTAGGCGTTTATTAGCATAAATCAGTGACTCCATGTAGTCCCACAGGAAATAATCGAGATGTGTCAAATCGCATTCTCCATTTCTCGAAATCAACTTATCGCAAAATTTTGTTTGCAATAAGTCGATGGTTGCGGTCGCCGTATGGCACGTTAGTGACACGCTGTTGATACAACATCTCGCCCGGATCAATGTCATCCATATTTTCAAACAAAAAATCATTGGTCACGATCTCCATTGACCCCCTCTAACTCAGAGATTTGTTGAAAAAATAGTGCCTAAACTACTATCCAATAGGACTAACCTTGGTGCAAATTTCATCCCGATCGGAAGACATCGGTTTAAAAAGTTCGGTCACTTGACATGAAATGCCCCATATATTTATTTTTTATTTTATTTTTTTTTTATATGCCAGGATTTTCGCCAATTTTATAGTTATGAATTTTATTTAATTACGAGGTTAACAGCCAGACAGAAAGTAATTATAATGAAATGTATTATAAAACGTGGTTCTAGGTTGCCTTGATAGCTACAAACATCCTTACAAACTAATTATACCCAGATCAAAGATTGGAGTAGGGTGTAGACACTTAAGCAAAACTTAACAATGTTTCCAATACATACAATATGATTCTTAAAATTGTTTTTGTAAAAGCGATAGAGGAAACTTTTGTGAAATGAACATTCTAAGCAAATAGTATAGAGTTTTACAAAATTTTTGTTCTGAAACTTATTTCGAAAATACTAGGGCGTTGCCTGTGTTAATGCAATACAAGTTTTTTTTTTTTACTTATTTCCATATAAATTCCAAAACTTTTGTAATATTTAATACAATACAGCAATGACATATTGAGTTACAACCCTGAATTGCAATACACATGCATGTTTAGTTAGAAGAAACATCAAAAACAAAACAAAAACAACATTGTTTGACACTTGTATGTACGTGAACGTGTATAGGATGGCATGGGATTCGCTGCTACCGCAACATCTGATGACTGTGATGGAAAAATAATGCTGATGACATGGAAAGAAAGCCACAACAAAATATAATATATAATAATAAAATATTAATAACAACAACAACAACGAAAACTGCAATACAGGTCATGTTACAAACTGCTGTAATATGACATGTTTAATTCTGTCTATAAGTAATATTAACCCTGCACTGCATGGTTTTTTATATTTAATCGAAAAAATGTTTTTCTAAGGGAAATTAGCGTCTGAGTTCAGGAAAAATATAAAAAAAAAATTAAATTAAGTAGATTTTATATGCAATTTTCGTATATATCACTAGTGACACATTATGCAGTAGGGAAATGTAAAACATACTCGTAACAATATAACACATTTATTTGGCAGTTTATTATAATTAAAAATAACAATTCACTATAACTCTGAGTCACAAATTTTTAACAAAATCGTGACCAAATGAATTTGACACCTAATCTTTATGTAGAATTGTCCGTTGAATACGCATGTGAAGTGAGAATGTTCAAAAGTAAAACAGTTTTCCAGATATTGCAAAATAACCGATATTTGCATTTGTAAATAAGATGACGTCACTTTAATAGAAGCATCTCCGAAAAAATTCAACGGATTTTCTATTTATTTTCATTGAAATATAACGAAATTACTAAAACATTTGTAAAAATTGGTCAAGAAATCACGGAGTTACAGTTGACCAAAGTTCAAATTTCACAAAAAATTTAATGATTTTTTTGCAATTTTACTCTTTTGAACTTATTGGTTTTGAACCAAAAAATAATTTTTTTTAAGTTTTATCGCTTACTGTGTTAGTCTATTCTAATAACAAAAAACAAGTAAGAAAATTTCAGTCGGTCTAGACCGACTATACGATGCCTTATACCATGCGTTTAGAGACCCTATCTCTCAGGCCCAACTAACTGGATATAGAAAATAAGCATAAACCAAATTTCAGTGGGATTTTTATTAATTTTTTTGGCTGCAGATATGAAAAAGTTCATATCGGATGCTATATCTATATGGGGACAAGGTCCAAAAATGGACCGATCCTGATCATGTTTGGTAAAGTCTCTTGTATTTTGCAAAAATATAAACAAACAAAATTTGAGCAGAATCAATGCAATATTTTTGTTTTTTGATAGATTTAAGTGAAGATCGGGAAGCAGCTCTATATGGGGCTTATTACTAAGAGTAGTCCCATAGGGATCATTTTTGGACTACTCATTAATGGATGTAATAAATGCATACAAACTCAATTTGATTAAGATCTATATGACAATTTGGATCTTATGGCAATTTTTGTCGATTTTATAGGGGTCATTTGTATGGGGACTAGGTCTGAACATGGACCGAATTTCACCAATTTCAATAGCGTTCATCCTATGCACGACAGCTGCTCATATACCATATTTCATCAAAATATATTAACAATTGCAACCTGTAGTTTGATTACAAGGTTTACATGGACACGCAGACGGACGGACGGACGGACATCGCTAAATCGACTCAGAAAGTGATTCTGAGTCGATCGGTATAATAAAAGATGGGTCTAGGTCAAATATTTTGGGTAGTTACAAACAGCAGCACAAAGTCATTATACCCAAACCACATGGTGGTATAGGGTATAAAAATGGCTTAAAACTGTTGAATTGCATTGCCCATTGTGATTATTTTCTGGATATATGTAGATCCAATATTTTTGGTAGTTCCAAACATCAGAGCAAACCCAACCACATAGTGAAAAACTGTTGTATTCATAAATTTTGAACAAAATATCTGACCTTGGGCCATAAATATTATTCTGGTGCACACGGGCGGAAATTGGCAGGTATACAAAAGGGTATAGGACTACAGAAGAGTACAAGATTTTGTTTGATGGCTTTTGATGGGCAGTAGTTATGGTCTATAAGTATGAGATTTTGGGAAATTTAGACCTTTATTTTAATTTCTAAATGGGTCCGTGACTTTATATTTCTAACATTAATAGCATAGAAGTTACAAAATTATACAAAATTTATTTTACTTTAAAATCTTAAAAAAAAAGTTACAGTCAATTAAAAATTAAAACAAGTAAGAAAATTATAGTCGGTCTAGACCGACTATACGATACCCTATACCATGAGTTTAGAGACCCTATCTCTCAGGACCAACTAACTGGATATAGAAAATAGGCATAAACCAAATTTGAGTGGGATTTTTATTAATTTTTTCGGCTGCAGATATGAAAAAGTTCATATCGGATGCTAAATCTATATGAGGACTAGGCCCAAAAATGGACCGATCCTGACCATGTTTGGTAAAGTCTCTTGTATTTTGCAAAAATATATGCAAACAAAATTTGAGAAGAATCAGTGCAATATTTTTGTTTTTTGATAGATTTAAGTGAAGATAGGGAAGCAGCTCTATATGGGGCCTATGACTAAGAGTTGTCCAATAGGTATCATTTTTGGATTAATGGATGTAATAAACATATACAAACCCAATTTGACTAAGATTTGTATGATAATTTGGATCTTATGGCAATATATGTTGATTTCATAGCGATCATTTGTATGGGGGCTAGGTCTGAACATGGACCGATTCCCATCAGTTTCAATAGCGTTCATCCCATGGCCGAAAAAAGATCAAATACCAAATTTCGTCAAAATATATTCATATTTGCGACCTGCAGTTTGATTACAAGCTTTACATGGACACACAGACGGACGGACGGACGGACGGACATCGTTAAATCGAATCAGATTGTGATTCTGATTCGATCGGTATAATTAAAGATGGGTGTAGGTCAAATATTTTTGGTTGTTACAAACAGCAGCACAAAGTCATTATACCCAAACCACATAGTGGTATAGGGTATAATTAAAATTTACAACGAAATTTGTAATTTTAGCAAAATACTGTGAATGGCCATTTTCGAAGACCCTGTTTACTTTCAAATGAATAACATAACTTTAAAATCGGTAACCATAAAAAATATGATTGTTGGCTGTCTCCTCAAAATATGGTCTACAGTGCGACGCACAGTGGACCATTTGACGAGAAGGCGGACAAAAATCTATAACTTTTGATTGGATTGGAATTTTGATATGCGGTTTTTTTTTTTTGTTTGGTAGGTGAGACTTTAGCCTTTAAGTTTTGCTGTAAAACGTAATTCTCGACCGAAAATAAAAAAAGTTACGGAGGGTTTAAAATACATTTTCATTTGTAGCTGAATTTTAGTACGAAAGTGAAGTGTTAAAAGCAAGGTTCAGAAAATACACACATGAAACACACAATGTTCTGTTCAAAAGCAGCCAACACATATCTTTATTTTCATATCAATTATGTGCGTTTCTAAATTTTCTACGGTGCCCAACACAACCATGACTGTGTTCGTTTTAATATTTCGTTATTTACACGAACACTTTTGTATCACATACTTTTTGTTTCAATCACACATAAAGCACACATTTCTGAGTGTTGCTTTATTTGAAGTTCATGTTCTGGTACGTGTACTGAAAAAAACCACAGAACATGTACAATAAACAGGTTCGAGTTCAGTTATATTTTAAGTCATGTTGTGGCTCGTGTAGTGAGAAAAAACAGAACATGTACAATAAACAGGTTCGAGTTCAGTTATATTTTAAACACGACTTAAAATATAACTGAACTCGAACCTGTTTATTGTACATGTTCTGTGTTTTTTTTCACTACACCTACCAGAACATGAACTTCAAATAAAACAACACTCAAAAATGTGTGCTTTATGTGTGATTGAAACAAAAAGTACGTGATAGAAAAATGTTCGTGTAAATAACGAAATATTAAAACGAACACAGTCACGGTTGTGTTGGGCACCGAAGAAAATTTAAAAACAAACATAATTGGTATGAAAATAAAAATATGTGTGTGTTGGTCTAAGTTATGTTTGTTTACATATATGTACGAGTTTTTTATTCAGTGTGTGTTTTTTTCTGAACTCTGCTATCAACAGAAATTTTTTGACAGAAAAATTCCTTAAGCATTTCTGAAGTGTTTTTTTATCTGAAGTTTTTGATTCCTTAGCAAGCTGCATACTGGCCTTTACCTACAAAATATCTGATTGCGATTAAATCTAATTTTTAAAAATTGTTTATAATTACTAAAGCACTATTATTCACATAAATACAAAATTGCACTTTTTAAATTTTCCATTCAAATTTTAGAAAATAACAATTCTAAAAACTGGAATTAAAATTTCAAATTATAAATTAGAAAATATTAATTGAATTTCAGAAAATCATATCAAAACGTCGGAAATAATAATCTTAAATACAGAAGACATCAATTGCATCTTTAATATATACATTTTATTCGTTAAACACAAATTGAAATTCCAAAAAAAAAAAACACCCAATATGTTTACATTTAAAAAATGTTTACATTTAAAAAAAATATTGCCATTGGCATAATAGCTTTTCAGTAACTTCTTTTAACGATAGTCGAATCGTTAAAAAAAAGAAAATAGCAAAATTATCAGTAAAATTTTTGAACGATATTCGCTATTGTTAAAGTCAGCTGTTGTTGTTATCTAAACGACAACCATTTTTGTGTTGTTTATTCAATCGGTAAAAACTTAAATTTTTAGGTTGAAATGTCGTCATACATAAATAAAAATCATAAAATAGTGAAAATATTTTTCTTTTATTAAAACCTTTCTTATATAAATAAAAAAATTAAATAGCATATTCAATTCATTATTCATTTTCAAATAAATAAACCGAAATATTAGTACAAAAAATAAAGCTATTAAACATAAACATAAAATCATCCTGTCAAACACGAAGTAATTTGTTTTTTTCTATTCTTCTTTGTGTTTTTCGCTTATTTTGACAGAGATGCCACTCATTTACAATTTAAATAAATGGAAAAATAGATTTGTCGACTGTAGTTAAGATGTATCTACTTAGTGAATCACTTAATCCTTAGTGCAAACAACAATAGTTGTCGATATATTTTGCTATTGTCGGATCGTTGAAATTTACAGAATCGGACTACAGAAAACATTAATTTAAATTCAATGAATTTTAGAAAACCTCAAACGATATTTAAGAATTGCGAACATAAAAATTGTTACATAAATAAACGCAATTTGCTGAGAATCTTATTTATATATAAATTTTCACAATTTTTTTTGGATGAAAATTTGAAGTTTTCAGAAAATAAAGAGAACAAATTATTTTATTTAAAATGTTTGGGACATTTGGTTTTTTGTGTTTGGCATCCCTAATTTAATTATTTATTATTATAAATTTATTCTCTATGTTTTCCAAATATGGCAATGTTTTAATAAAAAAGTTGAGAGATTTTTTTTTTGTTATTTTGTTACTCCATCCGACCTATATCGCCGCAATGAAGAAATATTTGGCTAGTTAAAAGAAACTATACAGCCATCTCCAATTAGCACGATTTATTGCATGTAGCCACCCTACACAACCATTACCTTTGCAATGGAGGTAAGGGCCAGCTATTTAATTAGCAAAAACTAAATTAAACGAGAAGTTATGTCATATAACCGGAAACGCATGCATATAGGTATATAACCTAAATGCATGCCGAACAGCAACCACGATGACCAAAAAGCAAACACAGAAATAAATCCGAAATAATAGAAAAGACGAAAACCAACCCAAAGAATTTTCTGAAATAATTTGGTATTAAGTTTAATAAATTGTTTACTTTTTCCAATATTTAGTTTACATCTATTATCAATACTCAAACCGAGGTGGAGGGTATCAAAGATTATGCACAGCCCAATTTAGCACTCTTACTTGTTTTCTATATCTAATTTGTTGCTATATGGCAACGTATAGTCCGTCTAGATCAAATATTTTTTTTTTAATTTATTTATTTAATTTTTGTAATTCTAACACAACAAGAATAAATTCTTATAAGTTACAGTGTTAGACGATAGTAGGATTAAAGTTACTTTTATTACAAATGGGTACAATTTCAATTTATTTTTAATAGTTTATAATTTGAATTTCCAAGAATAACAGAAAGTACAAAAAAGGAAAACAAATTTATCAAGAAACATTGCAGTATTAAACTTTAAAACTGTAACTTTAAATAAAATATACCACTTTAGGCACATAATTTTAATAATTCCTTTTTAAAACGATGTGTGTTGCTAATTGTCTGTGTTGTATTAGGTAGTTTGTTCCAAAGATCAATTGTATAGATAAAGAATTGTCTCTTTGAGACGTCATAATTAAAGAATGGATTGACAAGATTCTTTCCAAGAGGTGATCTCGCAAAATTTATTAACTTAAATAAATAATCTGGTTCAGCCAAATGAATAATCTTATGCATCAGAGTAAGAGATCGGTTTTTTAGTAGGTCATCAAAGCGCACATTATACAGTTTGTATGATTATAACGATATACTATCAGTTCTTTTCTTTCTAAAAACGTATCGAGCTATATTATTGTATGCCACATTAAGCTTTCTGGTATCAACACTATTACAGTTTGCAAATATTTCCCAGCCATAAAGAAGGACAGGTATAAGATAAGTTTTTGCTAAAGGCATTCTTATCTCAAATGGCGTTGACAATTGGACAGCCCAAAGATTCCTTAATATCGCATGTACCTTTCCAACAACAGAGTTTATGTGGTTTGTCCATGAAAGTTGAGTATTGAAAATTATTCCTAGATTTGTTGTGCTTTGAACGAAAACAATATTTGTATCGCCAACTTTTATATTCTCGTCAAATTCGAGTGTCACGTTATTTCTCGATATGAGTATAAATTTTGACTTAGTTGGATTTAGATACAAACCATTATACCTAGCCCAATTATGAATGTTCGTTAAGTCGTTGTTAATAGATCCTATACAGTTGTTGACATCCGTACATTTAGCACTAGCATATAGTTGAACATCGTCTGCGTACATATGGATATTGCAGTATTGAGGAACATTTGATATATCATTTATGTACATGCAGAAAAGTAAGGGCCCAAGTACTGAACTTTGTGGTACTCCTCTTTCAACATTTAGTGCTTCAGAGGTTTTTCCATTGAGAGATACAGATTGATATCTATTGGAGAGGTATGACCGAATAAGTGTACAGGCAGATATAGAAAAATTGAAAAGTTTATCGAGCTTAGAAATAAGTATTGCATGGTCGACGGTATCGAATGCTTTGCTATGATCCAAAAGCACAACCAAAGAGATCATGTTACAATCAAGTTTGCTTCTCAGATGTTCAACCACGTCGACCAATGCAGTAATACAACTCCTACCCTGTCTAAAACCCGATTGTCGTTTGGATAGGAGACCAAGACGGTTGAACGCAACAAACAGATGCAATTTATACTGACTTCAGCAAGGCTTTTGATAAAGTCAATCGTAAGCTTCTTAAGAAATTACATATGATGGGATTTTCAAATCTTTGCGCAAAGTGGGTATATTCTTATTTAACCAATAGAACACAAAAAAAAAATATGTTTTAAAAATGTTACTTCAAAGCCGATAGATGTAATGTCGGGAGTACCACAAGGCAGCCATCTTGGACCGCTTCTTTTTTCTTTGTTTATAAACGATCTTCCGAATGTGATTCGTTTTTCAAACATCTGGATGTATGCGGATGATGTCAAAATTTTCTTCTGTTATAATCAACACTCTGATAATGTTTTTGTGCAAAATGATTTGAATTCATTTCATTCTTGGTGTAATTTAAATTTAATGGAGCTAAACCTTAAAAAGTGTAAACATATACGTTTCGTCAGAAAGAGGCCGATATCTGTCAACTATATGCTGGGTGATTATTGTCTCGATAAAGTAGATAACTTTATAGATCTTGGTGTTTTATTGGATCATAAACTGACCTTTGTTCTTCATATAACAATTACTGTCAACAAAGCCAGAGGTGTACTTGGTTTCATAAAACGTTGGGCTAAATAGTTTAATGATCCCTATGTCACCAAAACTTTATATACGTCACTTGTGAGACCTATCCTGGAATACGCTTCTATAATTTGGGACCCAATCTACCAAATTCATGCCGACAGTCTGGAATCTGTGCAGAAACAATTATTTTTGTTTTGTCTTCGGAGTTTAAACTTCAATCCAAGTAATCTTCCATCCTATACCAGCAGACGCCCTTATTAAGCTACCAACTTTAAAAGGCCGGAGAACTATGCTAAATGTTTCATTTCTTCTTAATATAATTAATGGTGATGTTTGTTCCGGTTTTTTGATTAACAATATATCATTCAACATTCCTCAACGACCAACACGTTACTTCTCACCTTTATCTGTACAGTTCTATAGAGCTAATTATGCAAATGCAGACCCTCTCAGGAGAATGTGTATTCAATTTAATGAGCTTTATAGATTTATTGATTTCTCATTAAATACTAATCTAAAAAAGTAAAATAATATGCTTTCTAAATTCATGAATATCTATGTACTAAAACTAATTTTAAAATGTTTTTCTTTGTAAATAGTCTGTAAGGATTAATTCCATAGACCAATATACGAATAAAAAAATATAATCATCCATTTGCCTGTGCAAATGGATGAAAGAATTGCAATAGGACGAAATTCGTTATTTGCTTTAGGAATTGGTATTATTTTGGAATGTTTCCACATATCTGGGAAAGTAGATTTCATAAGAGCGGTGTTGAAGATATGTGTGAAAATAAGTTATAATTTTGGAAGAACTATTTTTATAAACTTGGGTTTACTTCGTCTACACCAACAGCATTTGACTTAATAGCCGAAAAACTTTTCACGACCTCATACTGATCATCACATCGAAAAGAAAAACTATGTTCGATGTACACAGTGGATATACTCTCATAGGGATTCTGGTTGGGTTTATCTACACAAATTTCAACAAAACTTCGGTTCAGGACATTAACATCAATATCCACAATAATGTTATGAATAGGTTTGGCATTTAAACCAATTTCCCGTATTTTCTTCCATTTTTGTTCAATTTTCTTAAATTTTTGTACTGGTGTTCGTTGCAATCACTGAAATGTATGTAGTTAAGGTAAATGTAAAAAAAAAATTTGAATGAACAAAGTTCATCTCATGGCCGATAGAATTTCATCAAAATATATTCATATATGCAACCTGTAGTTTGATTACAAAGTTTACATGGTCACATAGACGGAAGGACGGACGGACATCACTAAATCGACTCAGCGATTCTGAGTCAATCGGTATTATAAGAGATGGGGGTAGGTTAAATATTTTTCGTTGTTACAAACATCAGCACAAATAGTTATTGTGACGGTGATCTGTTTTGCTCTGCACTGTAGCAAAAGAATTTCTGTTACAAGCAGAATAAGAAAGAAGAAAAAAAAAATAATAACCTTGATCTTGAAATTATTTTCAAGTTCAAGTATGTACATATAAACAACACCTTATATGGTAATATGTTGATGGCATTTTTTTTTTGGCAAACTGATTTATGGCGTTTTTTTTTCTCTCTTCATTGTGTTGTATGAAATCATGAACGCATTCATATGCAATCATGCTGGTCAAACCACGTATTTTCTTGTATTGATCTCACTTGCTCTCATAGTCATATATGAGTGGGAGTGTTATAAATACTAGAGAATATTATAAATGCATATGAATGTTCTCAATGAATTGGTGGTGATTTTGTTTTTTTTAATAAACAGGTTTTTATCTGGAGATGAATGAATGAAGATGAGAAGGTTAATGTAATAAAGTTAAATTTAAATCGAGGAGTTGAAGATTAATTGTGGACAAGAAAGGTTGAGGAAAAACCTTAAAATTTAAAATTAATAAAATGTAGTTTTTAAGAGTTGAATTTTGAATGTTGAAAAGAAAGGTTGAAGAAAAACCTTAAAACTTAAAATTAAAAAAAAATGTAGCTTTAATTTAATTTTAAAGAAAAAAAAAATGTAAATCTAAAATAAAGTAACGTGAAATTAAAATTAAAGTAAAATTAAGAAAAGTAAAGTTTAATGAAATTAAAATAAATTTAAGACTTAAGAAATTTAAAATTTAAAAAAAAAAAAAATAAAAATTGATTCAAGTTTTGATATGAGAGTGGCAGAAAAATCTTTAATGTGTGTCTAGTGGAAATATATAATAATAAAACATTAAAAACAAAACTAAATCTACTACAACTTAATTGATCGCATAGGGTATAATAACTGTCGATCTAGACAGGCTATGCGATACCCTATACCACGTCTTATATACAACTAATTGGTAAAGAAAATAAGCTTAAACCAAATCTAAGTGGATTTTTATTAATTTAATTCTCTGCAGATCTGAAAAAGTTCATATCAGATGAGGTATATATATGGGGATTAGGTCGAAAATTGGTCCGATCCTGATCATATTCACTTATATATAAACCGAATTTGAGTAAAATCTGTGAAATAGTTTTATTTTATTTATAGTCCTAAGTGATGTTTGGGAAGCCCCTTTGTATGGGGGGCTATGAATCAGAAACTGATTCTGAGTCGTTCGGTCTAAGTTAAATATTTGTGATAGTTACAAACACCATCACAAACTCAATATACCCCGGTCACAGAGTGATATATGGTGCACCTCTTTCAATAGCGACTATCATATGATTGATAAAAATTAATGAACGAAATTGTATCTCTTAGAAATTGGACGACACGGCAGCCCATTAACGACAGAGCTGACATTTGTTAACTTATTTCTGTACTTTTGCTTTGTATAGACTTACCCTTTTAAGGACACTTAAAACGAAAACTATATTAAGGATGGCTGATTACGAACATAACTGTATTTTTTCTGTCTGACCTTCTCTTACCTGTGTATTTTCTGTGAAATTCTCAGATATGTTTAAGACCTATCACACATCTTATTTTCATATTTTTTTATAATTTCGCACCATAGACAGGAATAACTATTTATTAATCTTTGTGTATTTTTTTTAGGGTAATTAAGAAATTTTTAAATATGAACCTTATGTTAAATATGGATAAGATCGCAAATATTTTGTCACATTTGCGTACCTGCTAGTCTTGTTTAATTTTAAGATTTTCAAAATTTTTAATACGTACAATATTTTTAGTAACCAAATTAGTATTCAACACATATTCATAGGATGAGCATCTGATAAACGGTCATCGCAGATAGTGAGATTA
Source organism: Cordilura impudica (assembly GCA_963682025.1). Taxonomy (NCBI): domain Eukaryota; kingdom Metazoa; phylum Arthropoda; class Insecta; order Diptera; family Scathophagidae; genus Cordilura; species Cordilura impudica. The sequence continues at coordinate 299,865,347 of OY821517.1, forward strand.
TATAATTACTTAAACGAAACGCGAGTGATTTTGCGTACAGTTGCACGTTAGCTGTCGTCTGTAGGGTAAAATATTGCTTTCTTTGATTCTAAAGTACTATTGGATTTAAAAGATCTTGAACATTTTTTAGGGAAACAATCAACTGAAAACATGTCACATGTCTGGTTGTGCACTGACGGAATGTATAACGAAATTGACGGTCTACTAGAGTCTGATGAACAGTCAAGAGAGCTGTTTGCAACCTGGCAGAATTCTACCGTTTACATTAGGGTGGAAACTATCCCTCATAAATCGTTCTCCCAACGTCCGATTAGCAATAAAAGATTTTTATGTGAGCTATATATTGAGATAGAAAGGCTCATAAGAAAGCAGGTACCTGATGCTTTAAAACTTGAAAATGTAGTCGCCTTGAAAAAGGTGCTATTTCGATTGCAAAGAATATCAGAAAGATTGGCAATTTATGCGGAGTTAGTCCCCAAAATCATGAAATCAACAAACGGTTTCAATAAGATTGTTAATGACATTCAGGATACAATTATTGATATCGAGGGTAAGATTGAAAACACTAGCGACAAAAGTGAATGTCTTTCACTTAAAATGGAAGTTCGAAAATTTTGTGGAGATATAGATAAATGGTTAGAGTTCAGTGAACATTTTAAGGAATCAGTTGATAACAAAAAAAATTTAAGTTTGACAAAAAAGCTTCAGTATCTCAAATTATCACTTGGTGGCGATGCTCTAAGAACGGTACTTCACCTAATAGATGGTCCACCAGAAAATTACAACTGCGCTTGGAAGCTATTGGAAAATAGATATGAATATAACAGTCGCCAGATATTCTCACAACAACTTGACAAGTTGCTTGCACTTCCAACTCTTAGCGAAGATCCAAAGATGGTAGAACATTTTATCGACACGGTGAACGAAATTGTTGCCATACAAAAACAGAAAAGTGGCTGTGATGTAGGCGATGATTCAGTACTATCTCATCTGATTCTAAAGAAATTTGACACAGTTTTAATGGAACGATATGATCAATCAGTACAGAATTCTACAGATATACAGAGCCTACTGCCAGTGATGAATTTTCTTGAGGAACTATATAACACGTTAAGTGCTTCATCATCATCAAATATTAAAAGTGGCCAATTTAAAAATATTTAAGTTTGAGAGGCCCGAGATTTCATCAATTACTTGCAGTAAAATTCAATATACCCTGGCAGATTGTTCAGAATTTAACATATATAAATAACACTAACACTAGTTAACGACCATATTAAGTCATACTAACTGAGAATCACAATAAATAAAATAAATTTTTAATGAACAAAATTTTCTTTGTTTTTAGCTTTTCTCGGAAATTGTTTGACTATTTAGATTATGTCGTGAGTTAGGAACAACCTATCAGCTAATTACTAAAGATATCAATATATCAATAATAACAAGTAAGAAAAAGTTATATTCGGTCTAGACCGGTAAGGGAAATTAATATAATAATTCGTGAGGATATCATCTTCTTCAGAAATAAGTCATGGGATAACTTACTATCTATGTTAGATAAAGGCTCTCCCCCTTTTGGGAACCTAACTAAGGTTGTAAGAAAAAAGCCGAATAATATGCCAGTCTGAAAACATAATTCTTCTCGATATTCTACCAACCAGGAAAAGTGCGAAATCTTAGCACAAACCTTTGCCTCGAATCATTTGATCTCAGCGAACCTAGGTAACGCAACCACGTCTGCCCTAGTTAATGATACCATGGAGTCATTTCGTTTATTAAGTTTAAATACAACAGATGTGCAGTTATTAAACCCCTCCCATGTCGCTAATATAATCAAAAAGCTTAAAAAAGAAAATCACCTGGTATCGAAGGTATTAACAACATATGTCTCAAAGCTCTTCCTAATAAAGCGATTAAATAGTTAACAATTTTAATTAATGCCTCTCTAAAGTTTTATTGCTTTCCCCAAAAATTCAAGGAATCTAAAGTAATTCCAATTAAAAAACCTGGCAAACAACCAGAGCACCCTCTTCATAACGTCCAATAAGCCTGTTGTCGTTTTGGAAAAGATTATTAAAGGTCAATTAACAAATTTCATAGAGAGCAGTAATATAATTCCACCGCTTCAGTACGGGTTTCGAAGGGAACACAACACAGTACACCCGCTAATAAGAATAAGAAATTTAGTCAAAACCAACTTTACCATACAAAAATCAACCGGAATGGTTCTTTTAGACGTCAAAGCAGCCTTTGACTCAGTTTGCCATGAAGGTCTCGTTTTTAAAATGATAAACTTAAACATTCCTACACATTTAATTAAAATAATTCATAGTTTCCTCACCTCCCGTACTTTCAAAGTATATATTAGTTCACACTGTTCTGAGCGACAATCTCTGTTTTCTGGCTGTCCCCAAGGTTCATGCTTATCACCTATCCTATATAATATTTATACCTCCGATTTTGCACAGTTTGACTATTGCACCTTATCAATTTTCGCTGACGATACAGCAGTATTATGCTCGGGAATTTTGGCTGCAGATATTTTAGCAAATTTACAAAGATCACTGACGGATATTTTATCATATTTAAATAAGTGGAAAATATGTGTTAATTGCGAAAAAACAAAAGCATTGTACTTTACGAGGAAACGTAAGGACTGCTACATCCCACAGGCTAACTTAGTTTTTAATAACAATTGTGTACAATGAAAACAAAAAATCAAATATCTAGGTGTAATACTTGATCCCAAAATGAATTTCACATACCATATACCATATATAATAAATAAATTTAATATCTTAACCCGTATCTTATATTCATTTATAAACAGAAGATCCAGCCTCAGCATTGGTAACAAAATGCTTATCCTTAAGACTATATTCCAGGCTGTCATATTTTATGCAGCCCCTGTGTGGTCATCTAGCGCAAAATGCCATATCAAAAAGCTTCAAGTGGCTCAAAATAAATTATTAAAAACAATATATAACTTGCCTTGGTTATTTTCTACTGCAAAACTTCACGATATTGCAGGCCTGGAACTAGTTCAAGATAGGATAAATAGACTTACCCATAACTTCAATATTAGATGTTCAAATTCAGAATTTACTCATATTAATGACCTGACATCATCTTAGGAATTCATCTAGTCTGTAGTTATAAGTAGTTTTAAGTAAATTCAATAGTTTTTTTTTTTTTTTTGCAAATTTTCTCCTTGAATAAAAATAATGTAAATATATACAAAATAATTTTATGAAATATTGTTAAATATTAAGGTTGAAAAAGAAAAATTCTTGAACACTTAAGAAAGAAAGTGTAAATGTACAAAAATGTAAATATTATCTATAAATAAAACGAATTGAATAATAACAAGTAAGAGTGTTAAATTCGGTTGTACCGAATCTTTTTTACCCTCCACCTCGGTTTGAGTATATATGAATATATATGATAAATGTAAACAAAATATTGGAAAAATATGCATGCCTGTTTAGTTATAACTCAAAGAAATCAAACCATTCCTATAGATATTCCAGTATCATTAGGCAATCAGAATATTAAAATTGTGGAATCTGCTAGGAATCTGGGAATCATTTTTAATAAATCGCTCACGTGGAACAATCAGATTAATTCTGCATCTGGAAAAATATTTGTAATGCTAAGAACGTTATACCCTATACAATATCATACAACTTTAAACATTCGTGTTCTTCTCGCGAAAACTTTTATTATGCCGAAGTTACTATATGGTTGTGAGATATTTGCTTTTTGTGATTCAGAAAGTAAACCGAGATTATTAGTAGCTTACAATGCGATCCTACGTTATGTGTATGGTATAAAGATATGATGGAACTTCTCTATATTCTAAGTCTCTGTACGGAGTTGACCTCGTGGCCTTAATAAAAATAAGATCATTAATTCCACTTCACAAAGTAATATACACCAAAGAACCATCTTATTTATTTGAACGCCTTCAATTTGCTCGATCCAATAGAGGAAATAATCTTATACAATTACGATATCGAACATTAATCTCTAGTTGGCAATTTTTTATAAATACCATATGTCTGTGGAACTCGTTACCCAACAATTAACAAATAACAGACAACGGTTTACAATTTAAAAATGAATTGTTTAAAAATGATTTGGTCTCTAATTTTCAACTTTCTTAATTATTGTTTCATTTGTGAATATATTATATATTCTATACTCTCCCATTATGTATTAATTTTTTACTTATATTTTTATACTTTTGTAATTTAAAATTATTTTTATTTTTATATTTTTCTTGTTTCTTAAAAGTATTGTAACTACTATCACAAATTGATTGTATCATTATAAGATCACATACGGTAATTAAAAAGATTTATATCTTGTTGTATGTGATATCCACATTTAATAAATAAATAAATAAATATAGGTCGGATGGAGTAACAAAATAATAACCGAAAAAAGCTCTCTCAACTTTTTTTTCAAAAAAATATTGCCATATTTGGAAAACATAGAGAATAAATTTATAATAATAAATAATTAAATTAGGGATGCCAAACGCAAAAAACCAAATATCGCAAAAATTTTAAATTAAATAATTTGTTCTCTTTATTTTCTGAAAAACTTAAAATTTTCATCCAAAAAAATTGTGAAAATTTATATATAAATAACATTCTCATCAAATAGCGTTTATTTATGTAACAATTTTTATGTTCGCATTTCCTAAATATCATTTGAGGTTTTATAAAATTCATTGAATTTAAATTAATGTTTTCTGTAGTCCGATTCTGTAAATTTCAACGATCCGACAATGGCAAAATATATCGACAGCTATTGTTGTTTGCACTAAGGGTTAAGTGATTCACTAAGTACATACATCTTAACGACAGTCGACAAATCTATTTTTCTATTTATTTAAATTGTAAACGAGTGGCATCTCTGTCAAAATAAGCGCAAAACACAAAGAAGAATAGAAAAAAACAAATTACTTCGTGTTTGACTGGATGATTTTATGTTTATGTTTAATATCCCTATTTTTTTTTTACTACTATTTCTATTTATTTGAAAATGAAATAATGAATTGAATATGCTATTTAATTTTTTTATTTATATAAAAAAGTTTTTTTAATTAAAGCAAAATATTTTCACTATTTTATGATTTTTATTTATGTATGACGACATTTCAACCTAAAAATTTAAGTTTTTTATCGATTGAATAAACAACACAAAAATGGTTGTTGTTTAGATAACAACAACAGCTGACTTTAACAATAGCGAATATCGTTTAAAAATTTTACTGATAATTTTGCTATTTTCTTTTTTTTTAACGATTCGACTATAGTTAAAAGAAGTTACTGAATCGCGGTACTGAAAAGCTATTAATTTCTCCTGAATGTCAATATGTTTTTTAAATGTAAAAATTTTTTAAATGTAATCATAGGTATTTGGTGTTTTTTTTTTTTTTTTTTTTTTGAATTTCAATTTGTGTTTAACGAATAAAATTTATATATTAAAGATGCAATTGATGTCTTCTAAATTTAAAATTATAATTTCCGACGTTTTGATATGATTTTCTGAAATTCAATTAATTGTAATTTAAAATTGGAAATTTTTAATTCCAGTTTTTAGAATTGATATTTTCTTAAATTTGAATGGAAAATTTAAAAAGTGCAATTTTGTATTTATGTGAATAATAATGCTTTAGTAATAATAAACAATTTTTAAAAATTAGATTTAATCGCATTCAGATATTTTGTAGGTAAAGCAGAATAATAATTTTATATAACTATGTAGAACTGTTTTGAAAGCAAAAAAACTCATTGATAAACTTGGTAACTCTATTTTGTAAAGACAACAAAAAGTTAGTATGCCAAACTTATCTTCATATTTGTAAAAGAATAATGAAAAAACATATGAAATAATAAAAGACTAGCCCGTATATACTCTTAACATTGTGCTGTATGATATCTATTTGAAAATATTGACATTCATGTTAAAATAGAAATAACTATTGCAAAGCTAATTATAAAAAAAAATTGTGGCGCCATCTACTGTGACATAGTCACGCTGAGCAAAATGAAGTGACAATCTGTTAATGCAAAAGAAATGTATTTTCCCCACAACAAAATATTGCAGAATTTTATGTACATAAATAAAATAATATACCCATTTATTTCTAACATGCAGTTATTATGGATATACATATATAGAATATATGTAGTATATTATTTGTATTATTTAATATGTGTATGTATGTATATGTAAATATTACACACAAAAAATACAACATCAAACGTTATTTTTGAGTTTTTCTCTTTAAATAAATTAAAACATAAAATTTTTTTTTACTAAATTTACATTGTTTTTTTTTTTTTTAATAACAACTACGTATTTAAGCATTATTTGCTTTAGATGCTGGTGAATTTTAACTCCCTTTATATTAACTCGTAGTGTCTGCTTGTCGAAAAAATTTTGAATCGATTTTAACCCCTTTCCCGTGACCTAATCGATCTGAAACTTTGCAGGCAGGCTCGTGGCAATGACAGAAATGATCTAGTAATTTTTTTTTAGTGATGCCAAAACAATGGAAACTTTTAAATTTTTCTACCAGAGTTGATAAAAAAATGTATAAAGGGTTAGTTTTTATTATATTATTACCACAACAACCACAAAAACAACAAGTCCATCTATGACAACAATAAAACATTTAGAATAACAACAAGAACAATATAGAAACATCATATTTTTCACTTTTTTTTTACTTTTTCAGAGATTTCCCAGGGCCTGTTCCACCGATTTTAATGATTTATAATAATAATAATAATAATAATAATAATAGAAATAAATCCACCCTGCATAGGTCCGCATATGCTAGAGGTTACTCATCCCTGGTACGAACCACGGGATAAGCTCTGTTGCAGCATAAGCTGTATGAACTATGTTTTTGGAATTATTTATTAATTTTATTTATCAGTATTTTTAATACTTTTAATGTTCACAATGTTTACATATTTCATAAATAGTTTAATTTTCAATTTTAGCTCTATAAAAACACATTATTTCTTATAAATTTTCCACATTCTCTTCTAAAGACACATTCATTTCTCTCATTTTTTATATTATTTGGAATTAAGTTATATAATTTAAGTCCTTTGTAGAAAAGTGATCGCTGCATTGCCGTTGTGGCGACTCGTTGTATTCTAAAATTTTCAGCATTTCTTAGTCTATACGGCTGTACATCTCCTACATAATTTAGTTGCTCGCTTAAATATTCTGGCGCATTACCATTTCTCATTTTTTGTATAAACATTAAAGTATTTAATTCCAATCTTTGCTTTATACTCATCCACTTGAGTGCATCTAACATTATAGCTATTGGTGTATGTATACCTGTTGCATCTTAGAATTGTCCGCATTGCCTTATTTTGCAATTTTTGTAGTCTGTCCAGTTGTGCTGCTCTACAACATGTCGAACCATATTCCAAGTGTGGTTTTATCATGGTATTATATATATTTATTGCTGTCATTGGTGATATTTTATTCCTAATTCTTTTGAAACAACCAATTTTTTTTTACCGATTTTCTTACAAATATAGTCTATGTGATCGTTGAATTTTAGTTCTTTATAAATAATGAAACCAAGGTATTTTATTTGTCTCACTTTTTCCATTATTTCACCATTTATTATAAAGTTTGCATTGCTAGTCATATTTATTTCTATTATTTTTGTTTTCTGTTCATTTAGTTTCAGTTTATTAATTTTTAACCATAGTCATTTTAACCATGCGTCATATTGTTTTGGCATTGGTTCTCGTTATCTCCTTCCGTGTATATGAGAGTATCATCCGCATATAAAATAATTTCACATTTTTTTAATATGTTAGGCATATCATTTATATATATACTAAATAATAGTGCACCCCTGCGGAACACCGAACTCATTTTCAATTGAAATGGATTTTATACCATTAACCTTTGTAATTTGTTTCCTATTCGTTAAATATGATTTAAACCGTTTTAGCTCGGTGTTCTGTACTCCGTACATATAAAGTTTCTTCAACATTATTTCCCTGTCTATGGTCTCAAATGCTCTTTTAAAGTCCAAAAAAATTGCCATTATTTTATTATGTTTTTCTATTTTCTTCCACCGATTTATCACATAATTAACTGCGGTTTCATACGAAAATTTTTTTCTGAACCCAGATTGATATTTTGATAACAACGAGTATTTCTCAATATAATTTTCTACTTGTATTTTTACCACTTTTTCTAAAATCTTTTCACACGTTTTTAATGTATTTATCGGACGATATTCTTCACATTTCTTTGTGTTTGCTATCTTCTCAATTGGTGTTATCATTGTTTAGTTCCAATTTTCCGGAAACTCTCCATATTTTAAAGAATTATTTATTATACTTAACAAAATATTTCCCGTTATGTTCCAATTATCAATTATAATTTTTCTCGATATTTTGTTATAGTCTGGTTTATTATTTAGTTGCATTATTATGGCCCTAAGTTCTAAATTCGTTATTTCGCGAAATTTGAATTTGTGTGTTATTATTGGTTTTATGTTGTTAACGTATTGCACTTTCTCAATCGATTCTCTTATTGATCTAATACTACTGACAAAATAATTGTTAAAATGGCTAGCTATCTGATTGTTATCATTATATTCTATATGGTTAAATATCACATTTTTTATCACAGGTTGTTTCTTTTTAAATACTAGGTTTTTTTATTTCTTTCCACATTTGTTTTTGATCTTTTGCGTTATTTATTTTATTATTTATGTATTTGTTTTTCTCATTTTCAATTTTTACTTTATATACATTTCTTATCGATCTATAATTTGACCACGCTTCGTCAGTGTTCTCATACCTTGCGATTTGCTCTTTTATAATTTTTTCTCTTTTTAATACACGAAGTTCATTATTAAACCACTTATTTGCACCATTTGTATGTTGTATTGTCTTCTTATTAGTAAATTTTTTGATCACTTCTTCAAGAGATTTATCCAACACTACTGCGTTTTCATTTACACCATTATCTATGTTATACTTTAATATTGCATATAATTGTCTGTTGAATAAATTCTTATTGTATTTAAATATATCTTGAGTCATAATATTTGTTTCCTTTTGACTAATGTATTTATTTTCAATATTTATGTACAAAGATTCGTGATCTGCTATATTATTATTGCAAATATTTTCTACCGTCACATTATGGCTATTTGTTATAACATAATCAATTTTAGTATTGGAATGTTTTGTTACCCGTGTATAATTGTATACGATTTGTTTCAATCCATTATCATTTAAACTGCTTTCAATTCTATTCTTATAAAAAACATTTTGCGAAAGAAATCTTTCCTTGAATTTGGTGAATCATTCTCACTAAAAATGATCACCTTAGCTATCCTATTGAGGACGTGATCGTGACAAGAACAACATAGAAAATTATATTTTTTCAAGACTTTTTTTTAGTTCTTTATTCAAATCTCGGGCTCTAATTGACCGATTTGGACGATTTCAAATAACAAACTTCTCAGGATGTTAATGATTCATTTTTTTTTATCAACGAGCACCCTAGCTGTCCGATTGATGCCGTCATCGTGATTTCCACAGACGGACAGACGGACATCGCTATATCAACTCCGGCTGTTATAAGGATCACAAATATATATATTTTATGGGGTCCAAATTTTTTTTTTTAATTATTACAAACGGAATGACAAACTTATATATACCCTCTGTACACTAGAGTGGAGGGTATAAAAATGTCACAAATAATGCTGACATCGTTTTCCAAATAATTTTTTACTTTAACTGCAGTGGACAGAAATATAAAAAAAATTCAAATTTCAATAAGAAATCGGGAAAAATCGATAATTCCGCAAGATCAAAAAAATTCTACATAATTTCCTTTGGTTGTGGTTTTCTCCTAATTTCTTTTCACAATTCCGGTAAATCACTTCTGAAGAGTACTAGCCTACAAAAGAATATTATCCGTTATAAATATTATTAGTTTAGGGATTATTTTCCAAGTTCAGAACTCAATAACTCGAGAAATTCGTTAGATAGATCTTAAAAAAACCTTTCATTTAAAATGTCTCTTGTCTTTTTAGGAGAAAAAATAATAAAAAAAATATGAGATTTGTAACAAAATATGCAAATTTCATTCAAATTACGTCAAACTATAGCCAATTTCTTGAGTAATTGAGGATTGAACTAAGACAACTCTTATGCGGCCTACACACGAGGCAACCAGTTGAAGCAATGGTTGTATCAACAATGATACACACGTAGCAACGGTTGCCTCAATTAGCCAGAAATATCAAAAAGTTTTGATATTTTTCGTTGGTTGAGGCAACCGTTGCTACGTGTATATCATTGTTGATACAACCATTGCTTCAACTGGTTGCCTCGTGTGTAGGCCGCATTACGATACTGAGAGTAATGGATATAAGTAAATAAGCTAAAAATAGAAAAATAACGATTTTCATGTGTGTTAGTGTTGTATCTTCTGAGATTAATACAAACTGATTATTAGCCATGCCCAGCATTGTTACTGACAAATCTGTGGTTATCTAGAATAACCGCGTATGTCATAAAATCACAATGTTCAGGGGATCCAAAAACGTTATATTTGAAATTATGGGCTCGATATAAAGATTTTAGAGCTTTTTATTTAACGGTCCTGTAGATATGGGCAATAAATACTTTATATAAAATTTTGAGTCAAAAATCTTCAGAGGAATAGATCCAAGAGAAGGACGAAGAAAACAATATGTAAATTAGACTTAAAGTGTGTGCAGATAAAACAACTTATGTCGACAAACGTCATTTTCTTTGAACAAGAAAACTACCAGTGCAATTACCCATTAAGACATAAGTTGTTGTTGCTTGAAAAATTGATTTTTTTTCGTCAACTAAAAGTTAACGGGACTTGGGGTGAGAATATAACAACGTATCAAGAATAATAGTGACAACAAATAACTGAAAAATAATCCAAAATTATTTTGCATTTTTTTTCATTAATAACAACGTATGTCGCTATGTGTCGTTTTCTGAGAAAATAATTTGTCAGCGATCAAACGTAGGTTGACATACGTCGTTAGTGCTGCAAATTAATTTAATAAACATTTAAGTTACGTCGTTATTTAAAGAACATGTAAAGAGCGTTAAAAATTAATATATTTGTCATCGTTAACTCAAAACTGACAAAAATGGACATACGCGGAAAACCACAGAAATTAAGATTCTATGTAAGTTAAACTAAAAAAAGTGAACAAAAACAAGTAAGAAAATTATAATAGGTCTAGACCGACTATACGATACCCTATACCATGCGTTTAGAGACCCTATCTTTCAGGCCCAACTAACTGGATATAGAAAATAAGCATAAACCAAATTTGAGTGGGATTTTTATTAATTTTTTCGGCTGCAGATATGAAAAAGTTCATATCGGATGCTATATCTATATGGGGACTAGGCCCAAAAATGGACCGATCCTGACCATGTTTGGTAAAGTCTCTTGTATGTTGCATAAATATATACAAAATAAAGTTGAGAAGAATCAGTGCAATATTTTTGTTTTTTGATAGATTTAAGTGAAGATCGGGAAGCAGCTCTATATGGGGCCTATGACTAAGAGTTGTCCAATAGGCATCATTTTTAGACTACTGTTTAATGGATGTAATATATACATACGAACCCAATTTGACTAAGATTTGTATGATAATTTGGATCTTATGGCAATTTATGTCGATTTCATCCCACGGCAGATGAAAGACTAAATACCAAATTTCATCAAAATATATTCACATTTGCGACCTGCAGTTTGATTACAAGCTTTACATGGACACATAGACGGACGGACGGACGGACGGACAGACGGACATCGTTAAATCGAATCAGATAGTGATTCTGATTCGATCGGTATAACTAAAGATGGGTGTAGGTCAAATATTTTTGGTTGTTACAAACAGCAGCACAAGTCATTATACCCAAACCACACAGTGGTATAGGGTATAAAAATTGTTTCTATATTTAAAAAAAAAAGTGCAACAAACATGATAGTTTTTTCATAATAAAATTTTTTTAATGTATTCTTAGCTACATTATAGCCAAATATAATTAAACGGTATGACCAAGTCTGAATTAAATAATGGACAAAAACTGATTTTCAAAACTTTTAAGGCTCATAAAAAAGTTGGTCAACAAACTCGCCAAACCGAGTATAGGGGTTTACTACCCTTTGTTCATTGAATCGAACCTATACTGTAAAGTTTGTGCATTTTGGTAAAAGTCTTTATTTATCGCACTGTGTAATGGACAATATTTTTTGTCCATTCCACTCTTTTTCTTTTTAGTCCTATTTGTATCAGTTATTTAAAGAAATTTAAATATCAGCAATTCCATTCACCAAAATAACATAAACAGGTAGAATTGAATCTCTTTTGAAAAAAGTTAAAATCAATATATGTAAAAATTTTACTTTTAAAAGCATACAAAATTACCCACTTACCATTTACCAACTCAACCAATAACAACATTTTAATATTTGTTGTTTGAAAGTGAAAAATCACCAGCAACATACAAATCTTATTAAAATGAAAACATGCTTTTAATATTAAAAACCATCAAATAAATGCATGTACGAATAGATACGTGTCAATGTACATACTTGTGTACGAGTATGTATTTATGTTCTACAATTCGTTCATGTTTTACACAGGAGATGCGTGGTGCTGTTATTGTTATTCGTTAAGCGCAGAGGTTCTCAGACGGTGGTACGTTTCTATATACCAATATATAGGAATTTTTCTAAAAAATTTGAAAACGGTTTTTTTTAATGTTCATCGAATTATTTTTTAACTCATCCTTATCTTAAAACTCATTGTTTAGAAGGTGAGCCAAAAAAATTTATTTTTTATTTTTATACCCTATACCACTATGTGGTTTGGGTATAATGACTTTGTGCTGCTGTTTGTAACAACCAAAAATATTTGACCTACACCCATCTTTAATTATACCGATCGAATCAGAATCACTATCTGATCGAATCAGAATCACTATCTGATTCGATTTAACGATGTCCGTCTGTCCGTCTGTGTGTCCATGTAAAGTTTTAATCAAACTGCAGGTCGCAAATATGAATATATTTTGATGAAATTTGGTATTTGATCTTTTATCAACCATGGGATGAACGCTATTGAAATTGGTAAGAATCGGTCCATGTTCAGACCTAGCCCCCATGCAACTGACCCCTATGAAATCAGCATATATTGCCATAAGATCCAAATTGTCATACAAATCTTAGTCAAATTAGGTTCGTCTGTATATATTACATCCATTAATCAGTAGTCTAAAATGATCCCTATTGGATAACTCTTCGTCATAGGCCCCATATAGAGCTGCTTCCCGATCTTTACTTAAATCTATCAAAAAACAAAAATATTGCACTGATTCTTCTCAAATTTTGTTTGTATATATTTTTGCAAAATACAAGAGACTTTACAAAACTTGGTCAGGATCGGTCCATTTTTGGGCCTAGTCCCCATATAAATATAGCATCCGATATGAAATTTTTCATATCTGCAGCCAAAAAAATTAATAAAAATCCCGCTCAAATTTGGTTTATGCTTATTTTCTATATAAAGTTAGTTGGGCCTAAGAGATAGGGTCTCTAAACGCATGGTATAGGGTATCATATAGTCGGTCTCGACCGACTATAATTTTCTTACTTGTTTAGCCATAACATAGTTGCCGCCGTTAAAAAGTACCTATGTAGAAAAATTATATTAAAACAACTTTTAATAAATTTTATAAAATTATATTATGTATAAAAACTGTCTATGTATGAAAAAGTTTTCGCTAATTTTTATTTAAAAATATCTTAAAATCCAAAGCTGACCTTTGCAAATAATGGGTTAAAGTCGCGTATTTATCCCAAATTTTAGGAACGGAAGTTCTAGATATTTGTTTATTATATTTTAAGCGTCGCAGCTAAAAATTAAACAGCACTTACAAAATATTTGAAGTTTTGGAATAAATGGTCTTTTATTAGCTTGGGGTTATATGTGACCCCAATTCCAAAAGGGTTAATGGGGCTTCCAAAAGGGTTAATATGGCTATTAAAATAAAATATGACATTTAAAAGTAGAAAAGGGATAAATTTCTGATACAAAATATTTAGAAAGGAGTACATTTACAGAATATTTTACAAAATTCCCATTTTTCCCGAAATCCGCAAAAATTAAATCGTTGTCAAAAAAAATTCTGGTTCGGGATTTACTTAAAAATACACACAGTTAATCTGTAGCATGCATTTAACAAAACCTTAAAGCGCCAGATCCATTTTTTTAAATTTTGTTTAAGAAAATTCTTTAAAACTTGAAAAAGGAGTTTTCAAAATTTTATAAAAAAAATTTCATTTTCGGTCTCAATGCGCAATAGGTTAACAACGCGTTAATAAAACAATTCTTCATATCTGAGTACTTATAGGTATAGAGACCAGAAAAATTTTGTGGCTTTAATCAATTTGTTAAAGCTGAAAAAATGTTCATCACATTTCATGACCTAGAGTTTTTTTTGGCACAAAAGTGGTCTGGGGAATTTGTTATTTCTTGGCGAGAATTAATTCGATTTTGATGTTATATAGTTTTTTGAAAAGATAATTCATATAAAATCGATTCATATAAAAACTTCTCGAAAGAATGAAACTATAGAACGAAATTTTCGTAAAATCTGAAAAAAAAGTCATATTTCAGTCGCGTTGAGGCACCTCTAATTTTTTTTTTTTTTTTTTGATTGACCCAAAACTTTATTTTTTTCAGTTTTTTTGCTATTCGCATATTTCTAGGGGGTGAGACTTTAAATTCGAACATTTTTTTGCCCTCCATATAATGAGGGACGTATATTTTTATACCGTACTTGGTTGGCCTTAATTTTATCAATGTGCATACTGAAGAGATTAAGGCCGCTGTGAACGTTAGTGTAGAAAAAGATCCCAATTTATCGATTCGTCGTCGAAACGTGGAAAATTTTGTGCAAAGATCTTGGCCTACAGCCGTATAAGATCGAGCTGGTGCAGTAATTTAAGCCACGAGACCATCATATGCATTGTTTTTTCACCGATTAGGCGCTAGAGCGGTTGGAAACTGACCCGATGTTTTATAATAAAATTGTGTTCAGCGATGAGGCTCATTTTTGGCTTAGTGGGTTTGTTAATAAACAAAATTGCCGCATATGGAATGGAGACAGACCCTACAGACTTCATTCTTATCACGGATGGTGATGGCAACTTGTATACAGCTCCAAACAACGAAACGACAAGCATAAATCTATTATTAGGCTCTTTGCTGGGTCTCAACAGAGATCTAATGGGTGATTCGTATGGTGTTTTATCTTGTGCGGTCAAAAATTTGGTGTGGTAGTTCATTTGTGTTTATAAGTAAAATATGAAGATAGTAAAATTATACACATGGTTTTTCCAGCAAATTTTCTTTGGCATCGGTTTGGTTAATATCCGACAAATGATTAAAGTTGCATGATCAATTTTTTTCGGGATATTAATTTCAATATTGAAAAACGTGACCATTTTGCTGGAAAAAACCTTCGAAACCCTAAGTTTTTTAAATAATTTTACGTTAGGACCCATACATAACACAAGGGAACAAAATTGAACTTTTTTTGTGTTGATTTGAAATTTATAGCAAATTTTTACTAATTTGAGGTCGCTGATTTCAAATCTGCACTTGGTTTTTTTCTATCAGCTCGACTTTTCGAGATATACCGTTATGTTCAAAATTAAGGCACTTCCGCTACATATATTGGAATAACTTGAAAACGGTTCAGCATATTAAATTGAAAAAAAAATCCGAAACTCGCAAACAATATTCTCTTAAAGCCGTGCTTACTTTGTTTTTAAATTTTCCAAGTAGTTTTAGAGATATCGTTCAAGTTTTGAAAAAAAATCAAAATTTTTTTAAAAAAACATTTTTTTTGTTCTTTAAAAATTCCTAAAAAATAAAAATGGGACAAAAATCACAGTTTTGGTCTACAAACAGTTAGTTAAATATATTTCGAATAAAATGAGCTTTATTTCATTGCAATCGGTGCACAACTTTTGATTTTGTTCACGATTTACTGAATTGATATAAATCGCGATTTCCATACAAAAATAACATTTTCTAATGTGTAAGTGTTTGTATGTAATAAGTTAGTTTTTTATGATTCTAAAAATTAAAAAAATTAAGTAATAAAAAAAGATTATTTCATTTTTATGGTCAGCTATACTTTTTAATTTAACACAAAAAGAGAATTTTAAAGAAAAATAAAAAATTTTAATACACAAATATTACAATGTAATTACAACTCATCGAAAAATTTTCTTTTATAAGATTTTCTTAAATAACGTTGTTTAGAGGGATTTGTTTTAATGCTCCAGCAATAGTCCGCCATCATATGCTTATCCCAGTGACCCTGGTACCACTCCTCTATAGTGCGGATATCTTGATGGAAACGTTCACCTTGTTCTTCACTGAAGTCTCCAAGATTTTCAGGGAAACAATCCAAATGACTGTGTAGGTAGTGCACCTTAATGCTCATATTACAACCAAGCTGCTTGAAATGTGACAACATGTTATCCACGTGGTCCGAATAGTGCTCACCCTTTTTGTTTCCCAGGAAATTGCGCACTATCCAAACAAATTCATTCCAAGCATTTCTTTCAATATCTGTCATGGAATTACTAAAATTTTCATCATTGATTAATTTTTTGATTTGAGGGCCATCAAAAATGCCAGCTTTCAGTTTCTCCGAACTCAAATTGTTGAACTTTTTACTGATATATCTAAAACAATCATACTCCTCTAATCCCATCGCTGTTACTAAACCAGGAACATCTGAACAATAAACAAATTCATCGTCTTCGGAAAAGAATGGAAGTAAGTTTTTTTCTCTGTTACGGTAGTATGAAATTGTTGTTCCTTGGGTTAACAGATTTTTTTGCTTTAATCGAGAAGCAAGAATTTCAGATGCTTTTTTAGAAAGTCCAAGGTCTCTCACTAAATCACTAAGCTCCTCCTGATTAAATTGCTCGCGTTCAGAAGAAATATCTAAATGCAAGTCATCTGATCCAAATTCAGAAATTGGTGAAGGAACATTTTGTCGTAAGTCGTGGAAATTGTGTGTAGATGTAGATGGTTGTGGTTCTGAATCCTCACTAGAGTACAGGACTGGTTGGGTAATAGACAACACGTTAGGATAAATCCATTTAGACCGGTTTGTTTTATTAATGCCTGTTATGTTGACAGCGCAAAAATAACAATCATCATAATGATTCGAAGGTTCCCGCCAGATCATTGGTGTTTTATACTTGAGGTGGGTCCGTTGCTTGTTTGCCCATAACCTTAAATACTCTACACAGTTTTTACATACAGTATTAGGAATCCAGTACTTGTCACGGGTTTCCATGGTAAATCCGAAGTAGTCAAAATAAATTTTTTTAATAAAATCTGACACACTTTTTCTATTTTTTATAAACGTGTATTCGCCACATATGTTACAAAAATAGTTGGGATTGATTTTACAGGTGTTTCTTGACGTAGCCATTGCACAATTTTGAAGTATATATCAAAGTAAGTAACAATTTTCAATAAATAACACACGGGAACAAAATTGAACTTTTTTGTGTTGACTGATAAATGTTCAATGTAAAATGATTTATATTTTTTGTCGTTATACTTTTCGCTTTCGTAAACACTTGTTGAATGAGAAAAATTGGTTGAATGAACCCATATAAATACTTGGTAGTTTTTTACTGAAGTACCAAAAAAAATTATATCCACAATTTTATTGACAGTCACTTATGAATGAACACATGCGTTCAGGGGAATTCCTTTAAAAAATCATCCGTTACCAACGGTAAACCACACATCAATAAAAACAAGTGGACTTTTCTTTTTTCTCTTTAATTGACTGTGAACTGACTAGGTGTCATAAAGGGACAATAAAATTTATAGGCGTTATGAGTTTGCTACCGCAACCATAAAAATGAAATAATCTTTTTTTATTACTAAATTTTTTTAATTCCTAGAATCATAAAAAACTAACTTATTACATACAAACACTTACACATTAGAAAATGTTATTTTTGTATGGAAATCGCGATTTATATCAATTCAGTAAATCGTGAACAAAATCTAAAGTTGTGCACCGATTGCAATGAAATAAAGCTCATTTTATTCGAAATATATTTATCTAACTGCTTGTAGACCAAAACTGTGATTTTTGTCCCATTTTTATTTTTTAGGAATTTTTAAAGAACAAAAAAAATGTTTTTTTTAAAAAAATTTTATTTTTTTTTTCAAAACTTGAACGATATCTCTAAAACTACTTGGAAAATTTAAAAACAAAGTAAGCACGGCTTTAAGAGAATATTGTTTGCGAGTTTCGGATTTTTTTTTTAATTTAATATGGTGAACCGTTTTCAAGTTATTCCAATATATGTAGCGGAAGTGCCTTAATTTTGAACATAACGGTATATCTCGAAAAGTCGAGCTGATAGAAAAAGATTTGGATTCAGCGTCCCAAATAACCTTAAAAACAATATTCAGTTCTTAATCAACAGAACCATTGTTCCCTTGTGTAATCGTACAATAAAAATTGGAATTTTTTCCACAAAAATTGACAAAATGTTCGGTTTTCTACGCTTATACACTTCATTGACTCTGATTACAAATTTATATAAATTTAAAAATTTTATTATCTATTTATTTATATTTATATTTATTTTCACTTAATTGGGACAAAAAAACTTCTTTTCGCATGCTATTTTGCTATTTTGCTAACGATAATAATTTCGCAAGGTTGCATTCGAATGATCATTCGTTATCGAATCTCAAGATCAGAAATTTCGTCTCATATTATCGCATAAGAAAATCCCTAAAGTACAAAAATTCGCACATCTGAATAAAAATACTTTCGCTTGCGACTGCGAAAATTAGATCCCAGGTTATAATCATTTCATTTCGTTTCATTTATTTCAGTCAATGGAACATGATTTCCTTACAGACTATGATTAAAATAATTACATATGTATTAATTTAAGTACAAAAATTTTCAAATTAAATAATGTAAAGAGATGTACAAAACTCTATTAGTTGGTTTGGGATTCCATTTATAGCTATTTCATTAATAGCATTTATATCGGCACACGCGCGATTTAAAGTACTGTTTTGGGCATAGTTTGTGCGATGATATGGAATACAAAAAATATTATGGTGACAAAGTATTCTAGGTGGAAAATACAATTTTATTTGCGATAACAAATCTGGACAGTCGATACCACCAGAAATTATATCAAAGACAAATAGTGCAGCTTGAAATCTGCGACGATGTTCCAATGTTTCGAGACCTTATAATAAACCTTTTGATCTATATGAGGGTATAGGATCAACAAACTTAAATGATGAAAGTGCGCACTTAAGGAAACTACGCTGCACTCTCTCAATACGAGAAATGCATATTCCACAATGTGGGCTCCAAACAGCAGCAGCATATTCTAACTTTGATCTGACGTAAGATGTATATAACAATCTAAACGTACATGGATCAGAAAAGTCAGAACAACTCCTTCTTATAAACGCAAGTATGGCATAAGCTTTTGGAACAATATAATTAATATGTGGAATAAAAGACATTGTTGAGTCAAAAACAACACCTAGATCAATTGTTGAGTCTGCAGTTTTCAATTTATAAGACCGATTGAAGACCGATTGAATTGGGTTTCTAGATCTGGTGAAAGAGATATGAAGGCATTTATCCAGATTTAACTGAAGGTTATTGAATAAACACCATTTGTGCAGGTTGTCCAAATCATTTTGAAGGTTTAATACATCATTAATAGAATTTATTTTACTATATATTTTATTTACATTAGAAAAACAACTTGATATATCATTTATGAAAAGATTAAAAAACAGCGGACCCAAGATGCTACCTTGAGGGACGCCTGATACTTGCTCATATGGCGAAGATTCGTAAACTTCAAAAACTAATTTACATATTCTATTTGATAAATATGACTTTATCCACATTTAAGAAATTTGAATGGAAACCCATCCCTTGCAACTTAGAATAAAGAATATCTAAAGATACCTTATCAAAGGTCTAAAGCTGATAAACAATACTCACTAAAAACTGTTAGGTTTGTGGTAGTTGACCTTCCTGAATAAAACCCATGTTGACATGGAGATATAAGAGGCTTGGTTAAGAAAAATAGCTTTTTATACACCACATGCTCAAAAACTTTCGAAACACATGACAACTTGGATATCGGCCTATAACGAGTTACATCATCCTTTCTGCCATTCTTATAAATGGGTGTAATAAATGCCAACTTCCATCTATCAACAAACACTCCTTGGTTAAGTGACAAATTAAATATATAAGTAAGAGCAAAAGTTATTGATGGTGCGCATTTTTTCAATAAATAAGCACATAGACCATCAGAGTCAGACTTCAAATTGTTTTTTGTTTGCATTATAGCGTTATAAACGTCATCTTCTGAAACTTCTAGGATACCAATGTCTAGCATATCAAGTAAATTTGAGTATCTAGCTGCATGGATCGTTGAAGATTCAAAGTTTGAACATATTGGCGGCATCGTTCCCGGATTCAGAAACACGGCCCCCATACATAATCTTCGATGGAATAGCCGAAGCCTTTTTCTTCGATTTAACGAAAGACCAGAAAGATTTCGGATTACTTCTTATTTGCTCCTCTTTCTGCAAAATAAATTGTTTATACAAAAATTTGTTTAAAAAATTAAATTCTCTTTGATAATAGATAAACTTATCATGGCTTTCTAGACTGCCATAATCAATATAATGTTTATGAAACTTATTACGGAGGTTTTTGAGTTTTTTAAGACCTGCAGTATACCAAGGTAGCTTATACGGTACTTAAAAATTTCTCATAACACGATGATGCTGATTTGCGCGAAAATACCAGCAAACTCTCACATAGATAAAACTTACAATCATCTGGAACAAAAACCAGATCCAAAAAACGGTTTAAGCGGTTAGAAACATGATTAATTTGAACCAAATTTAAACTCAACATACTATCAATGAAATTGATCTCCTTACATTTATTTATATTACTAGGTAATAACTCCGTACTATCACAAATTTGTGACCAAAACATTTCGCTAAGATTGAAATCTCCTAAAACACAGATTCGAGAATTTTCAGTATTTGAAATATGTGCCTCATACACTTCATCTGTACTTACAGGTGGAATGTATGACACACAAACATAAAATAAAATAGATTGATACAAACCGTTGATTTATTAAACCATCCTTATTATCGATGGCAATTGAGGATGACTTATATTCACGCTTGACTGCAACAAGTACTCCACCACCTCTAGAATAGCCGGTAAGAATCCCATTTATATCCTTCCGATAGACATTAAAAAGATTAAGATCAAAAAATTCAGCATCAGAAAATTCAGCATTTAACCATGTTTTCACCAACACAATTACATCATAATCACATTGAGAAGAAAAATCATGAACCATTTTGGACTTTGTACGCATTCCTGATAAATTCTGGCAGTAGATTTTAAAGCCAGATTTTCCACAAACTAATTCTGCCTTTCCGGCATTGGTTTTCTTGGAAAATTTTAAAAAGGATGCACTTTAATATCGGTTGGCCATATTTCAGCATTCACAACTTCATTTAAAAAGCATGGAGATATGCCGAGTTTGAATTTAACTCGTCTAAGTTCATTTAAATCGATATCCTTTTTTACGAATTTAAAACATTCCATATGTTGTTAACTTATTTTAGTATGTTTTTATCAGAGTTCAGAAAAAAACACACACTGAATAAAAAACTCGTACATATATGTAAACAAACATAACTTAGACCAACACACACATATTTTTATTTTCATATCAATTATGTTTGTTTTTAAATTTTCTTCGGTGCCCAACACAACCACGACTGTGTTCGTTTTAATATTTCGTTATTTACACGAACATTTTTCTATCACGTACTTTTTTTTCAATCACACATAAAGCACACATTTTTGAGTGTTGCTTTATTTGAAGTTGATGTTCTGGTACGTGTAGTGAAAAAAAACACAGAACATGTAAAAAAAACAGGTTCGAGTTCATTTATATTTTAAGTCGTGTTGTGGCTCGTGTAGTAAGAAAAAACACAACATGTACAATAAACAGGTTCGAGTTCAGTTATATTTTAAACACGACTTAAAATATAACTGAACTCGAACCTGTTTACTGTACATGTTCTGTTGTTTCTTACTACACGAGCCACAACACGACTTAAAATATAACTGAACTCGAACCTGTTTATTTTACATGTTCTGTGTTTTTTTTCACTACACGTACCAGAACATCAACTTCAAATAAAGCAACACTCAAAAATGTGTGCTTTATGTGTGATTGAAGCAAAAAGTATGTGATACAAAAATGTTCGTGTAAATAACGAAATATTAAAACGAACACAGTCATGGTTGTGTTGGGTACCGTAGAAAATTTTGAAACGCACATAATTGATATGAAAATAAAGATATGTGTTGGCTGCTTTTGAACAGAACATTGTGTGTTTCGTGTGTGTATTTTCTGAACCTTGGTTTTTATACCCTATACCACTATGTGGTTTGGGTATAATGACTTTGTGCTGCTGTTTGTAACAACCAAAAATATTTGACCTAGACCCATCTTTAATTATACCGATCGAATCAGAATCACTTTTTGAGTTGATTTAAGAATGTCCGTCCGTCCGTCCGTCCGTCTGTATGTCCATGTAAACCTTGTAATCAAACTGCAGGTCGCAAATCTGAATATATTTTGATGAAATTTGGTATATAAGCTTTTACCGGCCATGGGATGAACTCTATTGAAATTGGTGAGAATCGGTCCATGTTCAGACCTAGCCCCCATACAAATTACCCCTAAGAAATCGACATAAATTGCAATAAGATCCAAATTGTCATATAGATATTACTCAAATTGGGTTTGTATGTGTTCATTACATCCATTAATGAGTAGTCCAAAAATGATACCTTCGGCCCCATATAGAGCTGCTTCCCGATCTTCACTTAAATCTATTAAAAAACAAAAATATTGCACTGATTCTTCTCAAATTTTGTTTGTATATATTTTTGGAAAATACAAGAGACTTTACCAAACATGATCAGGATCGGTCCATTTTTGGACCTAGTCTCCATATAGATATAGCATCCGATATGAACTTTTTCATATCTACAACCAAAAAAATTAATAAAAATCCCACTCAAATTTGGTTTTTGCTTATTTTCTATGTCCAGTTAGTTGGGCCTAAGAGATAGGGTTTCTAAACGCATGGTATAGGGTATCGTATAGTCGGTCTAGACCGACTATAATTTTCTTACTTGTTCAACATATTGAATTATTTGTTCCGTTGAAACAGTAGGCTTAAACGAAGATATATGAATCCACTTTTTTGTATAACAACATCGAGCTCATCAGAAGTGTTAACCCCAACTTTGTCTACGCTTCTTCACCCAGCCAGATGTTTTTTGTAATGGTTGCGTGTTGTCATTAAACATATTAGCATCGTTCTCTCTAACATTAGATGCAATTGTTGGAAAAGATGATATAGACGAAGCAGCAGACAAAAATTGAGTATTTTCTACATTTGATACAGCATTAACAGCTATCACACTTGTATTCACATCAGCAACAACACCATCATTATCAGTTTCATTAGCAATATGCAAATTAGTGTTATTGTTTTTTTTAGATTTTTGTTGAATTTTTGGCAGTTTAGCTAATTCTTTATTTTTTGCAAAGTCAACGAACTGTTGTTTTAACTCTCGCAGATCTTAATTTAAAGTTGAGTCAATCGTATGTTTAAGCTCTCTTATATCATCATGTAATGAAGAGATGTGAGACAGCAAGTTAAATGTAACACTTATTGCAATTAAAAACAATATTTTTGTTATTGATAAACACTTCACATAATTTAACGTCAATCTTAGCACAAATTAAGTGATATTTTGCTCTACATAGATGACAAGCAACAAAGTCTTTCTTTAACGCGTCAAAACACTTCGCGCAGTGAGTATTTAACGGAGCATCCATAGTACACGACTGGATTGTTAAACAGTCAGATGATAATCAGATGCTGAAATGCTGAAACACATTCAAAAAAAGGATATTATTTTTAAACTCTTTCTTTTAACTCTGTCTATCTGTCTGTCTGCCATGGGGCAACCCCATTCCTCCTCATCCAATTGATGTGAAACTTGGCCCATAGTCTTGTTTGGACTATAGATTAATTTTGGGGTAGTCACGCGCAGTTACGCATAGTCACGCACAGTCAAGGAGTGCTTTAAAACCCATTTCCCCCTATCCAACCGATCTGAAACTCGATCGATGGAATTTGCCGTGAACAAAGATTAACTTTGACATGGTCACGCACAGTCACGCGTAGTCATGTACAGCCATCGATTTGAAACTTGATCCATAGACTTGTTGTGGCGAAAGATTAATTTTAAAATAGTCGCACACAGTCACGCATAGTCTCGTACAGTCGCGGAGTGATTTAAACTCCATTTACCCTTATCCGATCGTTCTGAAACTATGTCCATAGACTTGTTGTCACCAAATATTAACTTAAAGGTAGTCACGCATAGTCACGCATAGTCACGCCCAGTCACAGGGTGACTTAAACCCCATTTCCCCTCATCCAATCAATCTGAAACTTGCTCCATAGACTTTTTGTGACCAAAGATTAATTTTAAAATAGTCACGCAAAGTCACGTACATTCACGGAGAGATTCAAAACTCATATGCATAAGGAAAGAAAGAGTTTTAATAAAAACTTTGTTTTTATGGGTTAGATTATTATCATATATATATAAGGCCACAATTTGACTTAAAGCACAACCCAAATTGAATGAAGCAGTGAAAGTATTCGTGCTTTTTCACAATAAAAAGCAAAAACGGGAATCCAGCAATTGTTTTTTACATTAGCTATTTTGTGTTAAGAAAAATGCAATAAAGGAGAATTATTCAACTAATTTTTACATTAGCTGTGTTGAGTAAATGAATTATATCTAGGAAGTATTGAACCAAAATAGATTCAAAGAATAAGATTAAATTGTTATCTTGTAAATTGTTATCGAAAGTTTTTTCTAGCCTAACCCCCATGGTTTAGATCAAGGTTAAGAAAATACACACATGAAACACACAATGTTCTGTTCTAAAGCAGCCAACATATATTTTTATTTTCATATCAATTATGTGTGTTTCTAAATTTTGTACGGTGCCCAACACAAGCATGACTGTATTTCGTTTTAATATTTCGTTATCTACACAAATATTTTTCTATCACGAGTGGGTAATGTTTTAATTTTTAGATGTACGCATTGAAGAACATGTTCTGTTATTTAGCAGTACACGTGCAAGAAAAGGAACTTAGAATAAAGCTACACTCGAATCTGTGTGGTTTATGCGTGTTTCAGATTTTTCCGATCGCGAGTGGATAATATTTTAATTTTTAGATGTGCGCGTTGAAGAACATGTTCTGTTTTTTTTTTTAGCTGTACACGTGCAAGAAAATGAACTTAAAATAAAGCTACACTTGAATCTGTGTTCGAAACAAAAATACGTGATAGATAAATGTTCGTGTAGATAACGAAATTCTAAAATGAAACACAGTCATGATTGTGTTGGGCACCGTACAAAATTTTGAAACACAGTTAATTGATTTGAAAATAAAAATATCTGTTGGTCTGTTGTTTGTTTACATATATGTACGAGTTTTTTTTATTTCGTGTGTGTTTTTTTCTGAACTGTGGTTAAGATATAAATTCAAATGCAAAATGTTGGGAATTTCTGACTTAGCTTGGCATTAGTTTTCAGAAATTTCCATGTACTGTCATAATGGTTAGTGTTGAATTTATTTATTTTTTTTGTTTTGGCTTATTTATACAATCGCATTTGTGCCAAACAAAAAATAAATAAATAAAACAACAATGAAGCTTTGAAGTATTTCTAACAATATAACACACGAACCATATCAGGATTTAAATTTCTATTTTGAAAGTAAACTGTATGTATGCATGAGTACGAATATTGTTTGCATGTGCAATATCCAATTACCGAAGGGCTGTAATATTTACTCGTATACATTTATTTCCCCACTATTTATACCCTATACCACTATGTGGTTTGGGTATAATGACTTTGTGCTGCTGTTTGTAACAACCAAAAATATTTGACCTACACCCATCTTTAATTATACCGATCGAATCAGAATCACTATCTGATTCGATTTAACGATGTCCGTCCGTCCGTCCGTCCGTCCGTCCGTCTGTGTGTCCATGTAAAGCTTGTAATCAAACTGCAGGTCGCAAATATGAATATATTTTGCTGAAATTTGGTATATAAGCTTTTATCGGCTATGGGATGAACGCTATTGAATGTGGTGAAAATCGGTCCATGTTCAGACCTAGCCCCCATACAAATGACCCCTATGAAATCAACACATATTGCCATAAGATCCAAATTATCATACAAATCTTAGTCAAATTGGGCTTGTGTGTACATATTACATACATTAATTAGTAGTCCAAAAATGATCCCTATTGGACAACTCTTAGTCATAGGCCCCATATAGAGCTGCTACCCGATCTTCACTTAAATCTATCAAAAAACAAAAATATTGCACTGATTCTTCTCAAATTTTGTTTGTATTATTTTTGCAAAATACAAGAGACTTTACCAAACATGGTCAGGATCGGTCCATTTTTGGGCCTAGTCCCCATATAGATATAGCATCCGATATGAACTTTTTCATCTCTGCAGCCGAAAAAATTAATAAAAATCCCACTCAAATTTGGTTTATGCTTATTTTCTATATCCAGTTAGTTGGACCGAAGAGATAGGGTCTCTAAACGCATGGTATAGGGTATCGTATAGTCGGTCTAGACCGACTATAATTTTCTTACTTGTTTTCTATATCCAGTTAGTTGGGCCTGAGAGATAGGGTCTCTAAACGCATGGTATAGGGTATCGTATAGTCGGTCTAGACCGACTATAATTTTCTTACTTGTTTTTAATTATTTTTTTTAAATAAATACTGGGTTCCAATTTGAACTTCTAAAATTCAAAAATATATATAAAAGTTTTTTTTTTTAAAGCAATGAGAATTGCGTAGGACGATATAAAAATAAATGCATTGACTCAAGAAAGTATTTTAGGAAATGGAACACTTATTCAACTAAAATCTGTATTAAAACAAAGCTTCTAATTACTCCAGTAATCGAGTACTACAAGCTGATCTAGTAGCCGAGCTTGAAAATATCTAATGATTTTCATAATGGTGTCATATTAACCACAAGAGTACAAAATGGTTAATTGCGAAATTAGGTACAGAATATCATTTTCTGAACAACTAAAATACTATCAGCAACTTTTATAAAAATCCTTTCAAAAATATCTATTATTTCGATATTTTACTTTTATAAAATCAAAATCTTATAAACATTTTAAAGTTCACCTTAAAGCGAGTCAGTTAAGAATATTTTCATTTTCCCTTAACATACAGGATGAAAGATTTGCAGCGTGTGATGCTTGATAAGGCCAAAAGATAAATGAAATGTGAAAACAGAAATATAAAAATCTAGTTTTTCTCTTAATCACGACAACCTCGGCAAAGATTTACAAAGATATAAACAATGTAGCCAAAGCGTAATTACAGATCCAAACGTATGCAACTTTTATTTATGTAAATACTTCTATACATTTTTTTTATTTAATTTACAAATGTAAATTCAATACAAAAAATCAGATAAAAAATCACTTAACTAAAAGAATTCAAAAAAAAAAAACTTTTGAAAAAAACTATGTGGGTCCGATCACAATGGAGATGTGTAAATATATTAACACATCAATTAAAATCAAACAGAAAGCGTCATCTATGTATCACTATGTATTATTATTTATTATATCAACTGGTTGTTATAGTTGGGGTTGTTGAATTAGCTGAAATAATTTTTATATCATAATCTTTCAGAATCACTATCTGATTCGATTTAACGATTGTCGTCTGTCCGTCCGTCCGTCCGTCTGTGTGTCCATGTAAACCTTGTAATCAAACTGCAGGTCGCAAATATGAGTATATTTTGATGAAATTTGGTATATAAGCTTTACAACCAGGTTAGCCGTTTTTATTCGAGGATGTGATGGGAATATGAAAATAACTGAAAAGCTATTAGAAGTAATTCCAATGCATGGTACAACAACAGGAGAAGATATTTTCGATCTACTTATGATTGCTTTTAAAAAATATGATCTTCCAATGAATAACTTGTTATCTTTGGCGACTGATGGGGCCAATGGTGTCACTGGTAGACTAAAAGCTTATGTTAAAATTCAACATATCAAATCTGTTCAACACATCCATTGCATTATTCACCAGCAAGTCTTATATTCAAAAGTAATTAAAATTGATAATGGATTTAAAAAAGTTGGTAAAATTGTTAATTTAATTTGAGCACGCAGATTAAACCATCGGGAATTTACGTCATTGCTGAAAGATGTGGAATCTGATTACGAAGATTTGCCATATTATACTGAAATTCGCTGGCTTTAAGAGGTCTAAGGTTTTAAGAAGATTTTTACAACTGCTGGACGTAAACGTAATTTTTTTTAGAAATTAAAGATTATGAGTGCTCGGAACTGAAAGATGTTAATTGGCTTTCTCAGTTGACATTACTGCGCATCTCAGTCCACTCAATGTTAACATGCAGGGCAGAAACATGCTCATAACTTCATTGTATGACTAAATAAATTCATTCAAACAAAAGATATTTATGTCTGTGGAAAATACAAATAAAAAGAGAAAATTTTTCAAATTTTTCTAGTTGTAAGAATCTTTTCCTTAAATATCGAGAACTGAAACAACTGAAAATATTGGAAGAAGATTTCGAAAAGAGGTTTTCGGATTTTAAAAGTATCGAATCTCAATTAAATATTTTTTGCTCTCCGATGTCGGTCGACATTGAAAATATTGATGAAAATTTGCAAATAGAGTTTATAGAACTACGATGCAATACCTTACTGAAACAGAAATATAAGGAAATTAGTGTTCCAGAATTTTATGGGTACTTACATGCAGATCGTTTTCCACAAATTCGATATTTTTTAATACGCATATTATCCATGTTTGGTAGCATATTATCCATGTTTGAAGATGAGTAAAACTGCGCAGGGAACCAGATTAACTGAAGCACATTTAGCATCGATATTAAAAATTACATCAAGCCAAAGTTTAACACCAGGCTTTGATGATTTGAAAAATGATAAGCGGTGCATTATATCCAGCAAAAAATTATTTATATTCTTTTTATTAATATATATTTCTACAAATTTTTTGTTTGTTTTGTTTATGGTTTATTTATATTCAATTCCACTCAAAATTTGAATTTTCAATAAAAGAAAGCAGATGCGGCCCACAAGAGGATTTGGACTACAATTTTAGAAGAATTTGGCTCGTACACTAAAATGAGTTTGACATGCCTGGTATAAAGAATACACTAATCCAACGACTCACTTATTTAGCACATATCAAAATGTTCAGGTCAAAACCAGAAATTTAAATTATATTTATTTAACATAATTTGACGAAGAGTACAATGCTCAAGTTCAGCACTAAGTCTAGTAGGCGCATTATTGTTCAATTAAGATTAAATTTCCTTTCACTGTGTCAAAATAGAAAAAAATATATATGTATGTATGTATATAAATTAAGCTATCGTCACTTTATACAAGTATATACAGTCATATTAATGTAACAATCACTCCGTTAAGAGGTAACACAAGTTGAAATGGACGTGTGGCATGCAAATAATTTTTACATTAATACTTTTATTATTTTATTCATTTTCATTTGGCATTGCAATCATTGGCTGTGCAAAATCTCTTTATTATAGACTGATGTGACAATATTTATTTATGAAAAAAAAAGGTTTTATTATTATTGCAACATTACGAGTACTTCTCACTGGCCTCAAATTGTTGCTGTGGTAATGATGATGAAAATAATGTAAGTAATACAACTTACACGAGTATTATTTAAGGTGCTATTACATGATGTGTTTTTTACACATGTACTGTCAAATTTTCCCACAACAAAAGTTGTACACATCGTGTGATACATATGAAACATTGTTTATGTACAATACATGAGGAAAGTCACAAGTACATTTTTCAATTAGAACAGGTTCTATTTTTGCATGACAAACATATGAAAATACAACACTGCTTGTGGCGAAAGAAACACAGAGTAAATTTTAAAGATTAATATTGAAAGAAAAATAAATTGTGTAGTATTAATAACCAATTAAAAAATATATAACTTTTTTAACAATAAATTTTTGTAAATTCACAAATTAAATCAGCTGTTGTTTACATTTAGAGGTTATGTCATACGGAAATACATATGCACGTGTGATAGCAAAAATTATGAATCGTATGTAAAAGACAATTTTGACAGACATGAGGAATTTCATATGGATAAAAAAAGTGACAGTACACATGTAAAAAACACATCATGTAATAGCACCTTTAAGGGATTGTTGGCGCATGAATACGAGTATGAAGGAATATGAGGAGCGAGTGCCGGTGTGTCATTGCAATAATATTGATTGTCTGCATATTATACAAATTTACATCTATTTACGATATGATCGTAGACATTTGTGGCATGTTATTAAAATACAGATGATGACACTTGAATACTACATACAGTTATATAAAAGTAAGAGTGAGTGAGTGAGTGAGTGCACGAGTATGAGGCTTAAATTACAAAACACTGAAGTGTACTAAGGATGGTTGATGGTTGATGTGATGTGGCGGCTGTGCGCAACCATGATGCTGTTTGACACTGATGGTAATGGTTCAATGATGGTCTTCAAAATGAAGGATGTGCCAGAAGTGAAGTGTATATTGCCAGTTTGTTTTGTTCGTCCGTGCGTTCGTTTGTCATTGTGCCTGTTTGTTTTTGCAGCCACGCATATATTTGTGTGTGTGTTTGTGTGTGTTTGTGTGTGTGGCTGTATCTCTGTGTGTGATTAACGTGCTTAGTGCATGTGATGAATGGATGGTTGCATGATGATGTATGGATGTTTTATTTCAAAATTACATTTTGTTGGTTGGCAGCATCATGTTATGAATATAAATGTGTGTTTAATTAATAAATAAATACGAATACAAGTTTGTGCACGCAATTGGGAGTTTAAGTAGCACGATTTCTGTTGTTTCTTGTTTTTAGATGAAAATGCTGCTGAATAATGCAATTTAATTATGGGAAAATCTCTGAAAATAATTTCAAATTATAATAGCATTTAAAAATTGCAAACGTTCAGAAAATGGACTTAGTATCGATTACTGTATGTTCTACAGCTTACATTATACTATAATAAGAATCATCTGGCAAAAGATAAAAAGTGCCACATCCTAGCAGAGATGGCTAAAAAATAAAAACATCGTGTTAATTTGT
The DNA here is from genome assembly GCA_963682025.1 of Cordilura impudica. Taxonomy (NCBI): domain Eukaryota; kingdom Metazoa; phylum Arthropoda; class Insecta; order Diptera; family Scathophagidae; genus Cordilura; species Cordilura impudica. Next base: position 299,896,926 of record OY821517.1, read on the forward strand.
GCTTGAAAAAGTTAATTTAATTTTTAATATGTAAAATAAATTTTAAATTTTTAATATGTAAAATAGGTAATAAACTACCTCAATTAATTTAATTTTCGTACGTTTGGCAATGTTTGCATAAGAAAAAACGAAAATAATGGGGCAATTGGCCTTAATTCAAGGTGCCAAGAACATCAGATGCTCCCAGTACAAGTGCCAACAGATTCCAAATTCTACTTGATGACGACGAAGAAGAAGTAACTGTTGCCTTTGAGCAACAAATACCACCTCTAAGAGTGGATTCTACTAACAGTTTTTCTAATGTTATCGAATGAATATTGTAACGAAAATTTGACCCAACTCGCTATAGCTGATAGTCTAAGTGTGCTTAAGAACAAAAAATTCCAGTTTTATACTCATGAGAGATAAAACGGAATCTGGAAACAAGAAGATCTAATGTTGATGATGCGCTATATCTAATTGCATGACGGTCAAGCATGTATCCAGGAGAGATATTATGAAAATCTGACAATTATATAATATTTCGGTGTATTGGAGAAAACCTGGTAAGGGCATAACTACCTAAGAAGAAGATCTTAAAGTACATTAATCATAGAGCTGATATTCTCCATTTAAATGAGACTTTTTTTAAACCGTGTAACAAATTTCAAATTGATGACAATAAAATTTCTAGAGTATAGAGAGAATCGATCTACGATATGGCGAAGGGGAGCTCCCATTCAAATTTAATGTGATATTATGTATAATATACATTGTATATATGCCAAAAATCAAAACGAATACTGCTGAAAACTATTCGATACAAGTTATAATCTTTCGAATTTTAATGCTGATTTGGATAAACTTTTATTCTAATGTCTGGTTTTCATTATGTCATATAAACTGACAACAAATAATTGCCTGAACTGACATATCGTAATTATACCCTATACCACTATGTGGTTTCGGTATAATGACTTTGTGCTGCTGTTTGTAACAACCAAAAATATTTGACCTACACCCATATTTAATTATACCGATCGAATCAGAATCACTATCTGATTCGATTTAACGATGTCCGTCCGTCCGTCCGTCCGTCCGTCCGTCTGTGTGTCCATGTAAAGCTTGTAATCAAACTGCAGGTCGCAAATATGAATATATTTTGATGAAATTTGATATTTGATCTTTCATCGGCCATGGGATGACCGCTATAGAAATTGGTGAGAATCGGTCCATGTTCAGACCTAGCCCCCATACAAATGACCCCTATGAAATCAAAATATATTGCCATAAGATCCAAATTATCATACAAATCTTAGTCAAATTGGGTTTGTATGTATATATTAAATCCATTAATCAGTAGTCCAAAAATGATCCCTATTGGACAACTCTTAGTCATAGGCCCCATATAGAGCTGCTTCCCGATCTTCACTTCAATCTATCAAAAAATAAAAATATTGCACTGATTGTTCTCAAATTTTGTTTGTATATATTTTTGCAAAATACAAGAGACTTTACCAAACATGGTCAGGATCGGTCCATTTTTGGCCTAGTCCCCATATAGATTTAGCATCCGATATGAACTTTTTCATATCTGCAGCCAAAAAAATTAATAAAAATCCCACTCAAATTTGGTTTATGCTTATTTTCTATATCCAGTTAGTTGGGTCTGAGAGATAGGGTCTTACTTGTTTTCTATTAATTACGCTGCTTGCATTACATCCTTTAAACTAACAAAAAATCCGGCTGTCAAACTAAAGCAAATTACCACCATGTTGGCATTTTCATTTTTGATGTCAAATGTTGCCAGGGTTGTAAATGACAATATATTTCAACCCGTTTTCATACAACTGACGATAATTGACAAATATTGACATTGAAAATGACATAGTGAAAACCAGACATAACGATTATTTTATTTTCGGAGATCTGAATGCATGTCAAATAATGCGATGAAACTCAATAGAATATTCGATTCGGAGGGTGCCCACCAATTTCTTTTATTTTTGTTTTTCGTCATATATTAACATTTAAAAAAAGGTTTAGTGTATAATTTCATAGTTAAATTATTTAAGAATTTATTGTTGAAGTCTTCCTTATGAATAAAATAAAAAACTTACTATTAGAGATGTCACGTATATTATATTTTGTTTGAAGATATTTTTTAAAATTGTTTTCAACCACCAAAACCGAGCTACTATCTCCAATTCGAATAATTGAAGTAAGATAATGAGCAGCGTTGATTTATGTATGTCCATTAGCGTCATTATATGGGTAAAAAAAAGTGTTCAAACTCTCGGTCGCACCCCTAAAAATATGCGAATACCAAAAAAAGTGAGAAATGTAAAGTTTTGGGCCGATCAAAAAACATTTAGAGGTGGCTCAACGCGATTGAAAATTTTAAGTGTGTTTTATATGGGGAATGTATGACTTTCTTTCAGATTTTACGAAAATTTCGTCCTATAGATTAATTTTGTCCACAAATTGTTATATAATTCGGGATCAGCATTAAATTATATTTCCAAAAAGCTATAAAACTTCAAAATCAATTAAAAACTCGCCAAGAAATAGCAAATGCCCCAGACCACTTTTGTGTCAAAAAAATTTAGGTCATGATTTCTACATTAAGATATTAATTAAAGCCAACATTTTGTTTTAGCCTCTATACCTCTATGTAATCATATATGAAGTACTGTTTTATTATCACCTTGTTAACCTATTAAGCATTGAGACCGAAAATGGAAATTTTTTTTGACAAAATTTTGAAAACTCCTTTTTCAAGTTTTGAGAAATTTACTTAAACAAAATTAAAAAAATTGATCTAGCTCTTTAAGGTCTTGTTAAATGCATATTACAGATTAACTGTATGAATTTTTAGGTAAAGCCCTAAGCCAGAATTTTTTTTTACAAGGATTTTATTTTTGCGGATTTCGAGAAAAATTTTATTTTTGTAAAATATACTATTTCTAAATACTTTGTATCAAAAATTCATCACTTGTCTACCTTTAAATGTTATATTTTATCCTTATAGCCTAGGGTTTCAGAAAAAAATAATATGACCCCATTAGCCCTTTTGGAATTCGGGTCACATATAAAAGAAAATTTATTCAAAAAATGCAAATATTTTGTAAGTGCTGCTGAATTTTTAGATGCGATGCTTAAAATATAGTAACTAAATGTGTAGAACTTCGTTCCTAAAATTTGGGATAAATCCGAGAACTTTAACTCATTATTTGCCAAGGCCAGCTTTGGATTTTAAGGTATTTTTAAATAAAAATTACGAAAAGCGAGTTTTTCTATCAGGAAAAGCTGCTCCCTATGTGTAAGTTCAAACACTACTCCCTCTCTCCTCCTTCCCATAACCTATTTTCCTGAAATCAACACAATGCACTGCATCTATAGGGGGCATCCCCTGAGTGTTGGTTAATAAATAAAAAAAAAAAAAACTAAATACACAATGACTAGACAGTAGTAATATGTAATGTGATCCAATGACGATATTAAATGTTTACGTTTAAAATATGTCGTCCGTTTTCACTACATATTTGAATGAAATTGCGTCGGTCATTGACATCAACTATTTGTGTTTAAGTATGAGTAATTTAAAAATCCTTCTATTCAATATGACAGGATGGCCTGGTTTTTTAACTTAATTCTTTGAATTTAATAATAAAATTAATTCCTTCCAAGGTTCTGTTCTTCCTTCTTCTCCTTTCCTAATCTTTCTAAATGGCTTTTTGGGTTAAACTTTCAATTCCATATACTCTTGCGCAGATGACAGTAACATTTGTCATTAATTTTCCTTTAATTGTAGGCCAAGGTTTTTGGAGGTTGTGGGGCAAAAGCCGGAAAATGAATGACACACTCAATCAAGAGTGGTGTAAAGCGAATGGGGTTGATTTTAATGCACTGAAGACTCAATGTTGTCTGTTGAATCATAGGGTCATCGATTCAATAGTGTGATCTGTATATATGGATGGTATAGTGATTGAGGAATCGGATACTTTCGATATTCTGGGCATGAGAATTCAATGTGATCTTCGTTGGAACGAGCATGTTTTTCAAGTGTCGAAAGAAGCATTCAAGTATCATGGTTTTCTAAATCGATGCAAAAATTACTTCACTTATTCTGATCTTTTTAAAATCTATACCACTTACATCCGATCGAAAATGGCATACAACTCCCATATATGGTTTGGAGCTTTAAAGTCTATACTGGAGCTACTGGACCGTGTAATGACAGTAGGGGATCTATTGATTCGTTGGAACATCTTCGGAATGTGGGTTGGGTACCGCTTCTATAGTAGATCACATCGCTTTGTGGTCCATTGTCCAGTTAACCAATGCATTACAGAGAAAACTCGTTTATCAGTCAAACTAGTCGTATGTGGAATAAACTCAAGCACAAGGCTTGCCTGACAGTTACAATCTAGTAAAATTTAAGTCAAATATCCACATATACTACTCTCTCTTTCCTCCTTCCCATAAACTCTTTTCCAGAAATCAACGATGCCCCTACGATGCACTGCATTTGTAGGGGCATCCCCTGAGTGCTAATTAATAATAATTAAAAAAAAGTAGCAAAAAGTTTCTTAACCAAATGCTCATTTATTTTATCTATCGATAACATGGTATCTAGTGCTAGAAAATTACTCGCGGGCCAGCCGCAAGGGTCGGATTTGGCACTTGCACTAAACTAGATATACACTTCTAACAATTTCGTTCGCAGTCATCAAGAAGTATACTTTCAGTGCCCTTATCTGTTGCGGTAAGGTCTCAAACGCAATAATTAACAAAAAGCAAGATTGGAAGTTTGAAATTTTCCTACAAATATTTTGATAAATGGAAGATAAAGATTAATGTTACTAAAACCCAAGCTTTGTATTCCCATATAAAAGGTCGCGCACAGGTATTCCTATAAAATTCTAATTTTATTCTAAGGGAATTGTTATTCCTCTGCAAGATAGTATCAAATATCAATTATTTGTTAGATTTGATGTAATTTTTCAGACGTATTGCAATTAATACTATAATTAATATGCAAATTTTTATTTTGTTTCAATAAAATCACAGATGAAGGCTGAAATGCGAGAAACTAGTTGAATTAAAACTACAGAGTAGTTATAATTTTAAAATATATGCTTTCTTCTTCTCTACCACGCACCATTGAAACAAAATCAAAATTTGCCTATTACTATTAAAAATTTCACTTCAGAGCAACATCTCTAATATACATATGTTAAAAGTAGAATGCACAAGCAATACATCACATATGGCAACTCTTACGAAACTCAGAATAGTGGAAAATAGAAGTATAAATGCAAAAATATTCAAAAATTCAAAAATAATGATTGTTTGTTTGGACAGAGTTGCATCTTCTGAGATTAATACGAAGTAAAAGCTGTATGATACGAAAGCTGATTCTTAACCACACTACTCGTAGGCCTTACTTTAGGTGAGTGTTTTAAAAAGTGCAAGTACGAGTGTATGTGATATAGATGCAGGTTCAAACCTCACCGCCCTAAGTAGAACAAATTCATTTAAAAACAATCTAGGAATTATATCATTTAAACAGCACTTGCAATATATTTGTGATAAGGAGAATAAATACGACCATGCTCTTTACCTACCGCCTACTTAACAGAAGAACTAAACTTAATTTAAAAAACAAGATTCTTATTTACGAAATGTGTATTCGGCCTATAATCGACTCCAAGTTTAGCTGCTAAAACTCAGTTAAGAATTTTAAACGTAATACAAAATAAAAATCTAAAAATAATTCACAAACTACATCCCAGATATTCTACTAAAGAACTACAACGTAAGGTTGACCACATAATATTTAAGTCAGTTTCCTTGACTCTGTCAGGCAGAAGGCTCATGAAAAATGAGGAACGTTTACGTATGACATAATAAGAAATTTGCTAAATAATACCTAATATGCTCTTTTGTTCTAAAAAAGGCTTTTTCTTGAAGAATGGCAGAATATCAGTCTCGATTATTTCAAAATACCTAAAACAATCATTGCAATACCTGTCGTATAGATGGCGGCAGTAGTTAAAATAAAAATACTTTGGTGAAAACTGGTAGTCTTATATGTTTAAAGTTTCACAGTTACAAATTTATTTTATATCTCATTCCACATTAAAAAAGGTCACCTTTGTCCCGAGGATAATGAAAATTTAAAAAACAACTTCTTAAATCATTTTAACTTTGTTCTACGAACCTGCTAAAAAAAAAGTAAGGGTGTTAAATGCGGTTGTGCCGAATCTTTGATACCCTCCACCTCGGTTTGAGTATTGATAATAAATGTAAACGAAATATTTGAACAAGTAAACAAATTATTAAACTTAATACCAAATTATTTCAGCAAATTCTTTGGGGTGATCTGCTTAACAGATGATTTTTGTTTATTTCAAGAGTTGGTCTATAAAGCTCTCTCACATTATTAATTTGCGTTCCAACGAGGAAAGATCGTTTTCGTCTTTTCTATTACTTCGGTGTTTGCTTTTTGGTCATCGTGGTTGCTGATCGGCATGCATATAGGTTATATACCCATATGCATGCGTTTCCGGTTATATGACATAATTAATTAATTTAGTTTAAGTTTTTGCAAATTAAATAGCTCGTCCTAACCTCCATTGCTAAGGTAGTGGTTGTGTAGGGTGGCTATACGAGTTAAATCGTGCTAATTGAAGACGGCTGTATAGTTTCTTTTAACTGGCCAAATAATTATTTATTGCGGCCGTATAGGTCTGATGAAGTAACAAAATAATATCCAAAAAATGCTCTCTAAATCTTTTTGTTAAAATATTGCCATATTTGGAAAACAAAGAATAAATTTTTTTTACATATAAAATACAAAATCTAACCCAGTGATGCCAAATTTTGATTTTGAATTAAATTATGTTAATAAAATATATTTTTATTTATTGACTACAAATACTACTACCTGGGAATTATAATCGAACTTCAATTTTTTGGGTTTTACTTTGCCTACCACGAAGTCAAATTTTGAAGTCATCTTGAAGACTGGGTTAAATTAGGGATGCCAAACGCAAAAAACCAAATATCCCAAAAATTTTAATTAAAATAATTTGTTATCTTTTTTTCCTGAATAACTTTTCAATTTATATAAAATAAATCAAATTGTGAATATATATAAAATAAATAACATTCTCATCAAATTGCGCTTTATTTATGTAACAATTTTTATGTTCGCAATTCTTAAATATCATTTGAGGTTTTCTAAAATTCATTGAATTTAAATTAATGTTTTCTGTAGTCCGATTCTGTAAATTTCAACGATCCGACAACCGCAAAATATATCGACAGTTATTGTTGTTTGCACTAAGGATTAAGTGATTCATTTAATACATACATCTTAACGACAGTCGACCAATCTATTTTTCTATTTATTTAAATTGTAAATGAGTGGCATCTCTGTCAAAATAAGCGAAAAACACAAAGAAGAATAGAAAAAACAAATTACTTCGTGTTTGACAGGATGATTTTATGTTTATGTTTAATATCTGTAAATGAATTGAATTTAAATTAATGTCTTCTTATCCTGAAATGCTATTAATGTCTCCTGAATGGCAATATTTTTTTTTAAATGTAAACATTTTTAAATGTAAACATGCCTATTTGGTGTTTTTTGAATTTAAATTTGTGTTTGAAGAATAAAATTTATATTTTTAAAATTCAGTTGGTGTCTTCTAAATTTCAAGTTATTATTTCCGACGTTTTAATATGATTTTCTGAAATTCAATTGATATTTTCTAATTTAATCTGAATACTAGTTTTTGCAATTGATATTTTCATAAATTTGAATGGAAAATTTATAAGGTGCAATTTTGCATTTATGTGAATAATAATGCTTTTTAAAAATTATATGTAATCGCAATCAGATATATTGTAGGTAAAGAAGAATAATAATTTTATATAACTACGTAAAACTGAATTCAAAGCAAAAAAAAAAAACACATTGCTTATTCCTTTACTCAGCTCTGTGTATAGTTTTAGCATTGTTGTGTTTGATATCTAATTGAAAATGTTTACATTCATGTTAAAATAGAAATAACTATTGCAAAGCTAATTAGAACAAAAATTGTGGCGCCACCTACTGTGGCATAGTCACACTGAGCAAAATGAAGTGACACTCGTTTGGTAATGCAAAAGTAATGTAATTTCCCTAAAACAAAATACTATAGAATTTCATATGAATAAAATAATATACCAATTTATTTCTAACATGCGGTTATTATGGGTATACATACACAGAATATATGTATATAATTTTATTATTTAATATATGTACATATGTATGTATATGTAAATATTACACACAAAAAATACAACCTCAAAAGTTATTGTTGTGTTTTCTTTAAATAAATTATTTATTTTTTTATTTATTTATTTACAACATTTTAATTATAATTAAAATTATAACTAAGAAAATAAAACACTAGCAGCTGAGGCTATCGGTTTATAAATAAATTAATACATAACATTTTTTTTCTATAAATTTATATCTTTTTTTCTTAACAACAGGTAGTTTAGCATTATTTGCTTTGGATGTTGGTGAATTTTTTCTCCCTTTATATTAACTTGTAGTGTCTGCTTGTCTGCTTGTCGACAAAATTGTGGATCAATTTTTAACCCCTTTACCGTGACCCAATTGATCTGATCGCAGGCGGGCTCGTGGCGATGACAAAAATTATCAAAAATGATGCCGAAACAATGCCGAACCAGAGTTGAGAAAAAATGTACAAAGGTTTAGCTTTTATTATATTATTACCAGAACGACCAGAAAAACAACAAGGCCAGCTATGACAACAATACAACATTTAGAATAACAACAAGAACAATAAAAATATATTTTTTTAAATTTTTTGTTGATGATGTTGGTCAATCATTCTCACTAAAAGCGCCCAAGTTATCCCATTGAGGGCGTGATCGCGACAAGAACAACATAGACAAATCATATTATTGCAAGACTTTTTTACTTCTTCATTCAATTCTCGGGACCTACTCAACCGATTTGGACGATTTTAAATAAAAAACTTCTCAGGATGTTAGTGAATCATTTTTTATACCAACGAGCACGCTAGCTGCCCGATTGAAGTCGTCATCGTGATTCCACGGACGGACAGACGGACATCGCTATATCAACTCCGCTTGTTATAAGAGGTGTTCGTTCTTTGCAATGCGTATTGCTGTTTGAATCTCTCTATTTAATTCATAATATAGCTCATAGTTTGAATTTTTATATTTGCGGCGTTCTTCCATTAGTATCAATATTTCGTTTATCATCCATTTTTTCTTTGCGGTTTTTTGCTATTTCCCAGGCTATTGTTTGTTATACTTATATGTTATTAAACTTAATATAATAATATTTTTGAACTCATAGTTTTTAGCATTGTAATATAATGTGGTATGTTAGGATTTACTCCAGAGACTAAATAAACAATAAATAAATAGCAAACGCTAAATGTAACGAATTTTTAAAACTATATATATTCATATACAAAATTTGATATTATCGTTTGCCATAAATAAACCGGCTACTTGAGGTCACTCTTATTCCAGCTCCATTACTAAAAATTAGATTTTTTTTTTTTTCATATTCAATTAGTATAGAAAAAGTTTTATAACAAATTCTTATCATAAACAAATTTGCATATCAAATTAACACTTCAAAACTTAAAAATAAGTAAACAAAAAATAAAAAATAAATAAAAAATAAAATTAACATACAATATTAAAAGAAGAAAGCAAACAAACATTTAAATTGACACCAACTAACCAGTCAACCAACCATACCAGACTTGGCAAACCAACTTAAACGACACACAGTGAATCGTTTAGTGTACAAAAATTGATGTTGGTTTATAATGATGGAATGTTTATCTATACTAGCAGATTCCAGCGCTCCAAATTCGAGTGCAATTTATAGGCAGCTTTAATTTTCAACTTATGCTTTATTATTATTGTGAACGGAGATAATAAACTCATTAACAAATTTAACAAAACTCACATAGCATATGTATAATTTTATGTATGTGTTAGTAGCAATTTTAAATGCAATTTACTTAAATAAAAGGAAAAAATTTAGAAATCTGTAAGTCTGCAAAACGACTAAAAAGAAATACCTTTCAAATAATATACGTTTGGTCAAAATCGGGATAAAATGATAGAACAAAACATCGGTCACAAGAAATCGCCTAGCCTATTAATAATATAGATATCTATTAAAGTTAGAAACACATAAGTTATAAGTAGCAATCATATTTTTGGTGGACTAAAGTGCCGCGTTAACCGTAAGCTTCTTAACATACTATAAATTCTGCCACAGGATTGATTAACATGATCTGAGCAAGAGTTAGAAAGATTTCTACAGATTCTCATATGTCTCATTTTGCAAATACACCGTTTTCTTCTTTATGATAATACTCTTTCATTTATTTGCTGTTATTTGACAATTTGCTGTTACCCAATTTAGAATTTGAGATCATGACATAGTTCCTGAGTTTTCGAAATAATTGAATCTTTTGGACTACTTAAATAGAGCTGGATGTCTTAGCAATTATCTAAATGTTAGAGAATTGAATTTGTTATGGCAGATCATTGGCATATATCGAATATAGAAGTGGTTCAAGTATTGAGCGCTGTGGTACCCCTGTTATAACTTGTAGGAAATTCGAGATGGAACTACCGTTAGCAACAGATTGGGATCTATTTGTGAGGTGTGAAGACATGAGTCTAACTGCTAGTGTTGCAAAGTTATAAAACTTCTTCAGTTTGAGGCATAAAATTTAGTGATGTACTGTGTCAAATGCCTTTGAGTGGTCTAAAAAAATCAAAACAAGGTATTTTTCCATCATTGAAATTGCTTCTTATCTCCTCAACGTCTTATTCGTAGTTGTTGTCGTTTAAATATATAAAATTTTGTTTATGTAAAAGATGCTCGAAAATTTTTCAAAGATATGGAAGAATTGCAATCGGGCGATATTCGTTACCCGTTTTTATATCATATACCACTATGTGGTTTGGGTATAATGACAAAAATAGTTGACCTAGACCCATCTTTTATTATACCGATCGAATCAGAATCACTAACTGATTCGATTTAACGATGTCCGTCCGTCCGTCGGTCTGCGTGTCCATGTAAACCTTGTAATCAAACTGCAGGTCGCAAATCTGAATATATTTTCAGGAAATTTGGTACATAAGCTTCTATCGGATATAGGGCGAACGCTGTTGAAATTGGTGAGAATCGGTCGATGTTCAGACCTAGCCCCCATACAAATGACCCCTATGAAATCGACATAAATTGCCATAAGATCCAAACTATCACATATATCTTAGTCAAATTGGGTTTGTAAGTGTTTATTGTATCCATTAATCAGTAGTCCAAAAAAAATTCCTATACGACAATTCTTAGTCATAGGCCCCATATAGAGCTGCTTCCCGATCTTCACTTAACTCTATCAAAAAACAAAAATATTGCACAGAGTTTTCTCTAATTTGGTTTGTGTACATTTTTTCAAAATATAAGTGACCTTACCAAGTATGGTCAGGATCGGTCCATTTTTCGACCTAGTCCCCATATAAATATAGCACCCGATATGAACTTTTTCATATCTGCAGCCAAAAAAATTAATAACAATGGCACTCAAATTTGGTTTATGCTTATTTCCTATATCCAATTAGTTGGACCGAAGAGATAGGGTCTCTAAACGCATGGTATAGGGTATCGTTTTCATTTAATAATATATTTAAAGGAGCCTAAAGGTATGCTAATCAATTTTACCAATTCACAATTCAACACATGGTTATTTATATGTTTTTAGTAGCAACTTTAAATGACCAAAAAAATGGTCCAGATGGTGAACGCTGTAAATTTGGTGGACAGCTAAAAAGAACTACCTTTCCAATGGGATATTTTTTGTCAAAATCGGTTATTGTTTAAAGTAATTACATAGGTCACAAGAAATAGCCTTGCCTATTAATATTATAACTAGCAGATTCCAGTACTCGAAATTCGAGTGCAAATTCTATGAAATTTCATTTTTTCATTTAATAAAGACCGTTGAGGTGTGCTTCACAATTCAGCTCATTTTAAATGAAGAAAGCAAACTCAACATAATAACACAAACACATTAACAAATTTAATAAACACACACATAGCATTGTATAATTTTATGTATGCGTTAGTAGCAACTTTAAACGATCATAACTCCAAAAAAATATTCCAGACCATGAAAATGTGTAAATCTGGGTAACAGCTAAAAATAAGTACCTTTCAAACGATAATTTTTTGTCAAAATCGGGGTAAAACTGTGAAACTTACATCGGTCACCAGATTATAGATTACATATTTCCAATGAGCACATTCAAAAGTATAAATTTATATACCAAATTTAAGTTCCATTCTGTATGGACTCGATTCACTGTGCAACACTATAAGGTTGACGACAAAATAATAATGCTTGGTTGTTTTGAAAACTCCAAACCTCATAGTAAATTTATTTTTTATGCAAACTTTGTATCGATGAAAAAGTTTCAACAATAAACAAGACAAAAAAAAAACCCAGTATACGAGGATATGCCATAATGTATATGCAGCATAAGTAGTGGCCATAATTGACCATTCATGCATAAGCTGCTATACAAATATCGATATATAGCAAAAATGTTTGGATTGAACTTCCAACAATTGACCAGCCATGCGTAACACACACACAATGCATACATATACATATGTATATATGTATATATTAAACCAAGCCACAGGCCTAACCAACCAATTCAAAATTTTCAATTCAATACAATATATATTCGTAGTAAGAATGTATTACGATAGTACTCGCATGTACAGATGACGATTGCATTTGTTAAAGAGTTGAGCAGGAAAGCAGAGGAGACCTTTAATGTTAACGTACGAACGAATCACATTAATGTGCCGTGTGAATATTATTACTCATTGCATATGAATGAGGCCGTTTTTTTATGGATTTCAATTTTTGGAGGTTCTTGTTTTTTCCTTTTCATTTTTTGTACAATAAAACAGCTGCTGCTGCAGCAGACAATGGGGGTACAGGCATTTTTATCTTTTCGAAATAAACCACAAAAACCACAATTCAAGCAAAAATATATAAAAAAAAACTTATTCCGTCCGTTTTTCATATCGTGAATGTACACAGTCAGTACCCATTTTATTGTATTATATATTACGAGTATTATTAAAATATGAAAGAAATATATAAAATTGAAAATACAAATATTGTGGCTTTTTTATTATTACATTTTTTGTTTACTTTGTTGTAAGTAATATTACTAAAAGTAACGTATTTATGGCTCAAAAATTAAGGAGTGTTTTTAACATTTTATTTATTTTTTTACACATATTAATTTTATGAGTTTCAAAAGAAATTTTTTAAATCCTGTTAGAGAAATATTAAATTATCATTGATGTGGTAAAATATTGTTAAAATTAAAAAAACAATTATTTAGATTCATTTATACTACTATAAATACTAACTCCAGCCCTCGAAATTCGAGTGCAAATTCTAGAAAATTTTATTTTTTCGTTAAATAAAGACCCTAAAGGTAAGCTAATCAATTATAGCCAATTAACAAATCAACACAAAAACCAAACTAATTTTTATTATAAACACAATAACAAATATAATAAATACACACATAGCATTGTATAATTTTATGTATGTGTCAGTAACAATTTTAAATGCAATTTACTCAAAATAATGGAAAAATTTTAGAAATCTGTAAATATGCAAAATGGTTAAAAAGAAACACCTTTCAAATAATATACGTTTGGTCTAAATCGGGATAAAATTGTAGAACAAAACATCGGTCACAAGGAATAGCCTAGCCTATTAATATTATAGATTTTACTATGCCACAGTAGATGGCGCCACAATTTTTGTTCTAATTAGCTTTGCAATAGTTATTTCTATTTTAACATGAATGTCAACATTTTCAATTAGAATTCAAACACAACAATGTTAGAAGTATACACAGAGCTGAGTAAAGAAGAAGCAATGTGTTTTTTTTTTTTTTTTGCTGTAAAAACAGTTCTGCATAGTTATATAAAATTATTATTCTGCTCTACCTACAAAATATCTGCTACTAATGTATTATTATTCACATAAATGCAAAATTGCACCTTTAAACTTTTCCATTCAAATTTAAGAAAATATCAATTGTAAAAACATGAATTCAGATTTCCAATTATAAATTAGAAAATATCAACTGGATTTCAGAAAATCATATTAAAACGTAGGAAATAATAACTTGAAATTTAGAAGACAACAATTGAATTTTAAAAATATAAATTTTATTCTTCAAACACAAATTTAAATTCAAAAAACACCAAAGAGGCATGTTTACATTTAAAAATGTTTACATTTAGAAAAAATATTGCCATTCAGGAGACATTAATAGCATTTCAGGATAAAAAACATTAGTTTAAATTCAATGAAGTTTCGAAAATATTAAGAATTTCGAACATAAAAATTGTTACATAAATAAAGCACAATTTGATGAGAATGTTATTTATTTTATATCTGTGGTTTTCTGGAATAACCGCGTATGTCCTTTTTTGTCAGTTTTGAGTTAACGATGCCAAATATAATAATTTTTAACGCTCTTTACATGTGTTTAATTTTTTTTAAAAAAATATTGACCATTTCTGAGGTTTTTCTTCAAATAACGACGTAACTTAAGCGTTTATTAAATTAATTTGCAGCACTAACGACGTATGTCAACCTTCGTTTGATCGCTGACAAATTATTTTCTCAGAAAACGACACATAGCGACATACGTTGTGATTAATGAAAAAAAAATGCAAAATAATTTTGGATTATTTTTTAGTTTATAACCACTTTTAAAAACTTGTGTGTTTATTTCTGTTATTTTTTGTCACTATTATTCTTGATACGTTGTTATATTCTCATCCTAAGTCCCGTTAACTTTTTGTTGACGAACAAAAAAATCCATTTTTCAAGCAACAACAACTTATGTCTACATGTGTGGTTGCGTTGGTAGTTTTCTTTTTCAAAGAAAAAGACGTTTGTCGACATAAGTTGCTTTATCTGAATTCACTTTAAGTGTTATTTACATATTGTTTTTTTCGTCCTTCTCTAGGATCTATTCCTTTTAAGATTTTTGACTCAAAATTTTATATAAAGTATTTATTGCCCATATCTACAGGACTGTTAAATAAAAAGTCTAAAAAACTTTATATCTCCTGAACATTTTGATTTTACGACATACGCGGTTATTCTAGAAAACCAGATATATTATTTTTCACAATTTTTTGGATGAAAATTTGAAGTTATTCAGAAAATAAAGATAACAAATTGTTTTAATTAAAATTTTTGGGATATTTGGTTTTTTGCGTTTGTAGTCAATAAACTAAAATATATTTTATTAACATAATATAATTCGATATCAAAAGTTGACATCACTGGGTTAGATTTGGTATTATATTGTCTTATTTTGTGTTACCACAAAATCTAATAGTGGAAACTCCCTTTTAATATGTAAAAAAAAATTTATTCTCTATGTTTTCCTAATATGGAAATATTTCAACAAAAAAATTGAGAGAGCTTTTTTTTTTGGTTATTATTTTGTTACTTCATCCGACGTATACGGCCTTAATAAAGAATTATTTGGCCAGTGAAAAGAAACTATACAGTCATCTCCAATTCGCACGATTTAACGCGTATAGCCACCCTACACAACCACTACCTTCGCAATGGAGATTAGGGCGAGCTATTTAATTTGAAAAACTTAAAGTAAATTAATTAGTTAATTATGTCATATAACAGGAAACGAATGCATATGGGTATATAACCTAAATGCATGCCGATCAGCAACTACGATGACTAAAAAGCAAACACCGAAACGTGTTTTCTTTTACCCGAAATAATAGAAAAGACGAAAACGATCTTTCCTCGTGGGAGCGCAATTTAATAATGTGAGAGAGCTTTATAGACCAACTCTTGAAATAAACAAAAATCATCTGTTATTCAGATCAGCCTAAAGAATTTACTGAAATAATTTGGTATTAAGTTTAATAAATTGTTTACTTTTTTAAATATTTTGTTTACATTTATTATCAATACTAAAACTGAGGTGAGGGTATCAAAGACTCGGCACAGCCGAATTTAACACTCTTACTTGTTTTTAACTATATTTGTTGTTGTAACGGGTGATCCAAGTAGAGATACTTTTTTCAGTAGCCTTTTTTTGACAGATCACGTGTGAATCGTGTCATGCTGACATGTTAGTTTTGTTTAGTATTGTTTGGCATTTCATCATGGAAAGACTTACGCCTGAACAACGCTTACAAATCGTTCAACTTTATTACGAAAATTTACATTCCGTGAAGAATGTGTTTCGTGCACTTCGCTCAACTTATGGTCAACATAATCGGCCTACGGAGCGTACTATTCGCAACACCATCACCCTTCTTGGGACCCAGCATTCATTGGTGGATAATATTCGACCAGCACGAAGTGAAGAAAATATAGCGGCCGTAGCTGAGAGTTTACACGAAAACCGTGGAGAGTCGATTCGGCTCCGTTCGCAGCAACTCGGACTGACGTATGATGCCTGAAATTGAAGCTCGTGATCTCGGTGACATTTGGTTTCAAAAAGACGGCGCCACTTCCCGCACAGCACATCAATCAATGGATTTATTGAGAGAACACTTTGGTGAGCAGATAATTTCAATTTTTGGGCCGGTCGATTGGCCACCAAGATCGTGTGATATCATACCGTTAGGCTTTTTCCTGTGGGGATATGTAAAGCCTAAAGTTTATGCGGACAATCGCGCTTCGATTCAGGGCTTGGAGCAAAACATCACGCGTGTCATTCGCCAGTTACCAGTCGAAATGCGAGAACGAGTCATCGGAAATTGGACTCAACGGATGGACCATCTGAGACGTAGCCGCGGCCAACATTTCATAGACATAATCTTCAAAAAATAAATGCCAAAGAATGTTCTTCCAAATGGTAATAAACATTCCCCATTAAATTTGAACTTTCTGTGTTTTTTTTTCTTTAAAAAAGTAGGGAACTTCGAAATGGATCACCCTTTATTTGTGAGGATTGTTAGTCACCAGATTAGAACACCGATCTCTTTGTTTATTTTAAGAAAATTATTTTTTTTAATTATTCACTATACACGTCCATTTACAACTACGGTTGATCAGCGACTCTCACAATATTAGACGTAAGCTTTGGATCGTTGTACTATGAGAAGATCCAGTCTCCAGCCACACCTTATTTCTCGATGCTCAATTTTCTTCATAGTGGAGTAAATAAAAACAAGATTACCAACACCTGTTGCCGCCATATAGCCCCTATTTTACGCAAGGATTTACTTTTTTCTTCTAAAGCTAAAATAATTTCCCGACTATCTGACGATGTTTGTTGTCCCATGTTGAGATTGGTTTATAATGACTTTGTGCTGCTGTTTGTAACTACCAAAAATATTTGACCTAGACCCATCTTTTATTATACCGATCGAATCAGAATCACTATTTGATTCGATTTAACGATGTCCATCCGTGTGTCTGTCCGTCCGTCCGCCCGTCTGTGTGTCCATGTAAACCTTGTAATCAAACTGCAGGTCGCAAATATGAGTATATTTTGATGAAATTTAGAATATATGCTTTTATCGGGCATAGCATGAACGCTATTGAAATTGGTGAAAATCGGTCCATGTTCAGACCTAGCTCCCATACAAATAACCCCTATGAAATAGACATAAATTGCCACAAGATCCAAATTATCATATAGATCTTAGTCAAATTGGGTTTGTATGTCCATTAATCAGTAGTCCAAAAATGATCCCTGTGGGACAACTCTTAGTCATAGGCCCCATGTAGAGCTGCTTCCCCATCTTCACTTATCTCTATCAAAAAACAAAAATATTGCACTGGTTCTTCTCAAATTTTGTTTGTATATATTTTTGCAAAATATAAGAGACCTTACCAAACATGGTCAGGATCGGTCCATTTTTGGACCTAGTCCCCATAGAGATATAGCATCCGATATGAACTTTTTCATATCTGCAGCTGATAAAATTAATAAAAAACCCACTCAAATTTGGTTTATGCTTATTTTCTATATCCAGTTAGTTGGGCCTGAGAGATAGGGTCTCTAAACGCATGGTATAGGGTATCCTATAGTCGCTCTAGACCGACTATAATTTTCTTACATATTCTTTTTAATTTTTCATTTTTCAATTTTTGTTTTTCATTTTTTATTTTTCATTTTTCATTTTTAATTTATTTTTCATTTTTCACTTTTCATTTTTTATTTTTCATTTTTTATTTTTAATTTTTTTATTTTTTGTCTTTCATTTTTTAATTTCATTTTTTTATTTTTTATTTTTCATTTTTCATTATTCATTTTTAATCCCTTTACCACTATGTGGTTTGGGTATAATGACTTTGTGCTGCTGTTTGTAACTACCAAAAATATTTGACCTAGACCCATCTTTAATTATACCGATCGAATCAGAATCACTATCTGATTCGATTTAACGATGTCCGTCCGTCCGTCCGTCCGTCCGTGTGTCTATGTAAAGCTTGTAATCAAACTGCAGGTCGCAAATATGAATATATTTTGACGAAATTTGGTACATAAGCTTTTATCGGTCATGAGATGAACGCCATTGAAATTGGTGAGAATCGGTCCATGTTCAGACCTAACCCCCATACAAATAACCCCTATGAAATCGACTTAAATTGCCATAAGATCCAAATTATCATATAAATCTTAGTCAAATTGGGTTTGTATGTCCATTAATCAGTATTCCAAAAACGATCCCTGTGGGACAACCCTTAGTCATAGGCCCCATATAGAGCTGCTTCTCAATCTTCACTTAAATCTATCAAAAAACAAAAATTTTGCACTGATTCTTCTCAAATTTTGTTTGTATATATTTTGCAAAATACAAGAGACCTTACCAAACATGGTCAGGATCGGTCCATTTTTGGGCCTAGTCCCCATATAGATATAGCATCCGGTATGAAATTTTTCATATCTGCAGCCAAAAAAATTAAGAAATATCCCATTTGGTTTATGCTTATTTTCTTATCCAGTTAGTTGGGTCTGAGCGATACGGTTTCTAAACGCATGGTATAGGGTATCGTATAGTCGATCTAGACCGACTATAACTTTCTTACTTCTTTTTTATTTTTCATTGTTTATTTTTAATTTTTTAGTTTTAATTTTTTATTATTAATTTTTTATTTTTTATTTTTCATTTTACCTTCTAATTTTTTTTATTTTTCGTTTTCATTTATTATTTTTCATTTTTCATTTTCAATTTTAGTTTTTCATTTTTCATTTCTTATTTTTCATGTTTCATTTTTTATTTTTCATTTTTTAGTTTTAATTATACCCTATACCACTATGTGGTTTGGGTATAATGACTTTGTGCTGCTGTTTGTAACAACCAAAAATATTTGACCTACACCCATCTTTAATTATATCGATCGAATCAGAATCACTTTTTGAGTTGATTTAACAATGTCCGTCCGTCTGTCCGTCCGTCCGTCCGTCCGTCCGTCTGTGTGTCCATGTAAACCTTGTAATCAAACTGCAGGTCGCAAATATGAATATATTTTGATGAAATTTGGTATATAAGCTTCTATCGGCCATGGGATGAACGCTATTGAAATTGGTGAGAATCGGTCCCTATGAAATCGACATAAATTGTCATAAGATCCAAATTGTCATATAGATCTTACTCAAATTGGGTTTATATGCGTTCATTACATCCATTAATGAGTAGTCCAAAAATGATCCCTTTGGGCCCATATAGAGCTGCTTCCCGATTTTCACTTAAATCTATTAAAAAACAAAAATATTGCACTGATTCTTCTCAAATTTTGTTTGTATATATTTTTGCAAAATACAAGAGACTTTACCAAACATGATCAGGATCGGTCCATTTTTGGACCTAGTCCCCATATAGATATAGCATCCGATATGAACTTTTTCATATCTGCAGCCAAAAAAATTAATAAAAATCCCACTCAAATTTGGTTTTGCTTATTTTCTATGTCCAGTTAGTTGAGCCTAAGAGATAGGGTTTCTAAACGCATGGTATAGGGTATCGTATAGTCGGTCTAGACCGACTATAATTTTCTTACTTGTTTTTAATTTTTTTTTTTTTCATTTTTATACCCTATACCACTATGTGGTTTGGGTATAATGACTTTGTGCTGCTGTTTATAACAACCAAAAATATTCGTCCTAGACCCATCTTTAATTATACCGATCGACTCAGAATCACTTTTTTAGCCGAAATAGCCATGTCCGTCCGTCCGTCCGTCTGTGTGTCCATGTAATGCTTGTAATCAAACTGCAGGTCGCAAATATGAATATATTTTGACGAAATTTGGTATATAATCTTTCATCGGCCATGGGATGAACGCTGTTGAAATTGGTGAGAATCGGTCTATGTTCAGACCTAGCCCCAATACAAATGACCCCTATGAAATCAACATATATTGCCATAAGATCCAAATTGTCACACAAATCTTATTCAAATTGGGTTTGTATGTCTATATTACATCCGTTAATGAGTAGTCGAAAAATTATCCCTATTGGACAACTGTTAGTCAAAGGCCCCATATATAGCTGCTTCCCGATCTTCACTTAAATCTATCAGAAAACAAAAATAATGCACTGATTCTTCTCAAATTTTGCTTCTATATATTTTTGCAAAATACAAGAAACTTTACCAAACATGATCAGGATCGGTCCATTTTTGGGCAAAGTCCCCATATAGATATAACATCCGATATGAACTTTTTCATATCTGCAGCTGATAAAATTAATAAAAATCCCACTCAAATTTGGTTTATGCTTATTTTCTATATCCAGTTAGTTGGGCCTGAGAGATAGGGTCTCTTAACGCATGGTATAGGGTATCGTATAGTCGGTCTAGACCGACTATAATTTTTTTACTTCTTAATTTTCAAACAGGTTATCATATCATAATTTTTTCATCAATACAATCACATTTTGTCTTACGATTCACATGTTACGCTTACGTGTTACGTTGTTTTCGAAATTTACCCCCCTGCGTGTATAGATGTTTACACATCAAAAACGTTTTTATAACGCTATTCGCTCCCTGATTTAATCTCCTCAAACTTCATTTTGTCTCCAAACACTTCCAATAAATTGTGCCTTCATTTTATATCCAGACACTTCCTTTTTACAGTCATTCGTTTATTTTTTATTTTCTTATGTTTGATTAGCATTAATATTAAATTGTGTTAATATATGTGGAATTAATTATAATGTTAAGAATACTTTGAAATTATTGACGAAATTAATTTTGAATGTTTATAAAAAGTGAAGAAATAATGTGCAGAAAACAGCGACAAAAAGGTTATTACATATCATAATTTTTTCACCAAACAATCATAAGTCACACCGATTTGTCTTAATATTCACATCTTACGCGTAAGATGTTACGCTCACATATTACGCTGTTTTTGTGATTGTATTGTGAAATAGAAATTTAGCCCCCTGCGCGTATAGATGTTTACACATCAAAAAATAATAAAATTTTTCAAATAGTAACTAATTCTTTCTATAGAAGACACGATCATTGTTTTTTTTTTGTAACAAGAAAAAGAAATAACTTTAAATTTAATTGGTATTCGAAATTAAAATTTAATACCGACAACTATTTTAAAGTGGTAGCCATGTCCAATATTGATTGTAATATTGAGCCGAATTTCACACTCTTACTTGTTTTTATTGATATACACTTAAAAAGTTCCACCAAATACGGGCGCTTTTCGTTTTATTCAAATTTAGCGCCTTTTACCGCTTTTTGCGGTACTGTTTTGCGTTTTTCCTTTAGAAAACTTTGGTATTGCAGCTTCATAGTGAACTAAATTCAACAATAACTAAACAACATAATTTCTTTACTTGTTTAATATTTTTAAGGAATACAAAAACAATAACTATCCTGCAAATCGAGTGTCAATATGCTGTATTTAATTTTAGTTTCATGAACTCTTTATGATTTGTTGCTAACAAAAAAAAAAAAAGTTTTATTGATACAAAGAAACCATTTTAAAAACTTTAAATACAGACGGTGGGCTTTATTAAAACTAAAAAATTCTCACAGCATGGACTTTATTCCCATAAATAAATACAAAAGACCAGATATAACCCAAGAATAAATAATAAATACAACACTATTGTTTAAGAATTCATACAATGTATCCATCCATATTTGAGGAAAAAAAAAAACAAGAATAGAATCTAAAACAAAACACAATCAACGGCCTTAGTCATCATCATCTCTATTCCAAAAACAATTGATTTCAATTGTATGAATATTTCTTTTTATGTTGTTTTTTGTTGTTTTATTTTTTCCTTTTAATTTTCAAAGTGATCAAACTTCTAACGAACCAAAGCCATTTGCTAACCAATTCAAATTCATTCATTAAAAGTTGACAATACGATTTTTTTTAAACGAACAACAAAAGATACAACAAGAAAAAACTTTTGTGATTTTAAAGCAACAACAAGAAATATGCGCTGGTAGTTTATTCATTTTCAATTATTATAAATCAATCAACAAGAAGTCTATAAGTATTTTTTATTTTTTTTTTGTATTTCATTTTTATAACAATTCTTCTTTGTACTGTAGTTCAAAGAATTATTCATACCAGAGAAATAACAGATTGTATAAGAAAAAAGTTCAAATGAAAAAAAAAATTTAGAATTTTAAAATTAAAATAAATTTATTTATACTCGTGCTCTTTGTTGTTGTATCAAATAACCAGCCAGTACTCGTATCTATAGCTTGTTGTTAGTCTGAGTAACAGCTGAACAGAGAGACAGACAGACAGACAGACTGACTCTTTGACTGGTCGCCTGAGCTGTTCGGTTTGCTTTGCGTTAAGCCTTCCTGAATATTGAGCAGTGTAATGACTGAATTGATTAAGCAGTGTTTTGTTTTTAGTTTTTGTGAATAAAGTTCAGTTTAGTTTCAAGAACTTTTAAAGAAATAATTGTCTGTCTGTCTGTTTGAATTCGAGCTTTGTATTCGTTAAGTTACGAGTACAACAAACGTTATCAAGAGCTATTTGAAATTTAAATTTTATACAAATTTTTTTTTCATTTTTTCAAGAAATCTGTATTTGATTAAAGGATAAAAGAGAAGTTAAAACTCTTTTAATTAATACCAGAGTTCAGAAAAAAACACACACTGAATAAAAAACTCGTACATATATGTAAACAAACATAACTTAGACCAACACACACATATTTTTATTTTCATATCAATTATGTTTGTTTTTAAATTTTCTTCGGTGCCCAACACAACCACGACTGTGTTCGTTTTAATATTTCGTTATTTACACGAACATTTTTCTATCACGTACTTTTTTTTTCAATCACACATAAAGCACACATTTTTGAGTGTTGCTTTATTTGAAGTTGATGTTCTGGTACGTGTAGTGAAAAAAAAACACAGAACATGTAAAATAAACAGGTTCGAGTTCAGTTATATTTTAAACACGACTTAAAATATAACTGAACTCGAACCTGTTTACTGTACATGTTCTGTTGTTTCTTACTACACGAGCCACAACACGACTTAAAATATAACTGAACTCGAACCTGTTTATTTTACATGTTCTGTGTTTTTTTTCACTACACGAACCAGAACATCAACTTCAAATAAAGCAACACTCAAAAATGTGTGCTTTATGTGTGATTGAAGCAAAAAGTATGTGATACAAAAATGTTCGTGTAAATAACGAAATATTAAAACGAACACAGTCATGGTTGTGTTGGGTACCGTAGAAAATTTTGAAACGCACATAATTGATATGAAAATAAAGATATGTGTTGGCTGCTTTTGAACAGAACATTGTGTGTTTCGTGTGTGTATTTTCTGAACCTTGATTAATACACTGAAGTTTTGACTTTTTTAATTTCTGCCAAATATGCGATTTGCTTGGATTTTGGTTTTACCTATCCATTGTTCGGACATATACATATATTTCTTTCAGTGTATGGTTGTTTGAAATTATGGCATTTACTGTTTGTATAAGACATCATTAAACACAATACATAAAATATTCTATCTTTTTTCTTTTTCTTCTTCTTGTATTTATTTATTTACACAATAGACGTGTTTTTAGATGTGTGAGGTCCGGTCCATTGATTATATTGTTCGAAAATGCTAAAAAAAAAGTATCGCATTGTTAAAATATACAAATAGTTTAGTTTATAAGTAAGTATTTCCTTTAGGTAATACTTTTGTTTGGTTAGCATAATTTCCATATTGATTGGAAAACACAGCAGTTTTGGCCATTAACAATTTAAAGACTGTTGTGTCTTTATGAAGCAACACTTTAGTCAATTCTGTTTGTATATTGAATTTCTTTCAGACCAAACAGAAAAATGTAAAGTATTTAAAAATGTTCTTGAAACATTTTAATTATATTTTCAATGGAACTGTTTTCTGAAGTCATAAGAGGCGTTGCAAGAGATAAAAGGAGCAATAGCAGAATGATGAATATCGGTAAACGTTTTTCTCAAAATAAAATGATGTAAATTATGTAAGTCGATTCCGAGCTGAAAATGTTGTCTTTAAGATCATGTCATAATCTAGTGGTATAGGGTATAAAGAATTGACACTCAGAAGCATGGTCACAGTGTCGGAATCGTATTATGGAGTTTCCTCTAGTCGATCTTGCAAACTGTAAACGTTGAAAAAGATAATTTGGTTCCCTAGTCATAATAATCTTGAGTAGATATATGAGATTTTTATACCACTATGTGGTTTGGGTATAATGACTTTGTGCTGCTCTTTGTAACAACCAAAAATATTTGACCTACACCCATCTTTAATTATACCGATCGAATCAGAATCACTATCTGATTCGATTTAACGATGTCCGTCTGTCCGTCCGTCGGTGTGTCCATGTAAAGCTTGTAATCAAACTGCAGGTCGCAAATATGAATATATTTTGATGAAATTTGGTATTTAATCTTTTATCGACCATGGGATGAAGGCTATTAAAATTGGTGAGAATCGGTCAATGTTCAGACCTAGCCCCCATACAAATGACCCCTATGAAATCAACATATATTGCCATAAGATCCAAATTATCATACAAATCTTAGTCAAATTGGGTTTGTGTGTATATATTACATCCATTAATCAGTAGTCCAAAAATGATCCCTTTTGGACAACTCTCAGTCATAGGCCCCATCTAGAGCTGCTTCCCGATCTTCACTTAAATCTATAAAAAAAATAAAAATATTGAACTCATTCGTCTCAAATTTTGTTTGTATATATTTTTGCAAAATACAAGAGACTTTACCAAACATGATCAGGATTTGTCCATTTTTGGACCTGGTCCCCATAGAGATATAGCATCCGATTTGAACTTTTTCATATCTGCAGCCGAAAAAATTAATAAAAATCCCACTCAAATTTGGTTTATGCTTATTTTCTATATCCAGTTAGTTGGCCCTGAGAGATAGGGCTCTAAACGCATGGTATAGGGTATCGTATAGTCGGTCTAGACCGACTATAATTTTCTTACTTGTTTAACTTAAGGTAATTACAAAAGGAGATGTTCAATACACGACATGAGTACTGGGACACATGATCAAATTTTCTAAGGCTGAAAATGTAGCGTATGATGTTATTGATCCATCCATAATCCATAATCCATAATCTTTCATGTTACATCCGATAGAAAGCTCAGATGCGTATAATAGAGTCGGCAGTAGATATGTTTTCGCCAAAAGTAGTCTTACTCGTGGTGGAGTGAAGTATTGAGTGGCCCACAGGCTTCGTAGCATGCTATATATTCTCCCACATGATTGGTTAATATGATTCGACCATGTAAGATATTTGTTAAATGTAACAGCGAGATTCCTTACCGCATCAACAATATCAATTTTTTCAAAATAATTATACACTTTGATTTCTTCGGATTCAGCCTCAAACCATTCGCGAAAGCCCAAATAAAAATTTTCCCTAGGTCATAGTTCAATTCTTGAACTTCAGAAGCAATGGTATCCGTAGAACTACTGAGATACAACTGTACATCATCAGCATATATCTGAATATTCGAAAAGTTTATTTGAAGTGGAAGATCATTGACATATAAAGAGTATAACAGTGGACCAAGGATGGATCACTGTGGGACACCTCTTGAGATAAGCAAAGATCGTGAAATGGATCCATCATTGGCAACAGATTGAAATCTGTTAGACAGATAGGACGACATTAATTTAACAGAGGGCGAAGAGAAATTAAAAAATTTCGCTAGCTTGAGGCAAAGAATTGTATGGTGCACTGTGTCAAATGCTTTTGAATGGTCTAATAAGACCAGAAACGATAATTCACCACCGTCCAGTTTGCCTCGAATATCCTCTACTACATCAGATAAGACTGTAACACAGCTACGTCAAGGCCTAAATCCAGATTGACGATCAATCAGATGGTTGTTATCATTAACATATTGATAAATTTGTTTGTGCACAAGGTGTTCGAAAACTTTGGATAAGTAAGGCAGAGTTGCAATTGGACGGAAATCATTATCTGATTTCGGTACCGGGACAATTTTAGCGTATTTCCAGTCTGTTGGGTAAGTGCTGATAGTAATGATAGTGTTAAACAGATGTGTGACAGTCTGAATTATCCAAGGTAAGACTATTTTCACGAACCTGGGATTTATGTCATCTAAACCGACTGCATTAGACCTAGCGGCATTGAAACCTGCGGCTACGTCCAACACATTAAAGCATTGGAAATTAAATTGATTATTTGTTGCGTTTAAATGAGGGTTTTGATCATAGAAGTCAAACTGTACGGAAGGAAGAGGAATATTAACAAAGTTTTTATTCAGCAAGTCAACGTCAGCATCTACTGCATTGGAATTTGATCTACATATACCAATATCATGTATCTGTCTTTTTACTGTAAGTTGCTGCGTTAAATTTATCTGTGTTATAAGAAGATTTGTCACTTCTTATTTTCGAAACAACAGCTTTTCTAGCTGTACGATATTCATGTTTGAGCTCTGGAGCCCTGTAACGCTTCCACCTGTTAAAGAGACTATCACGATGATCAATTAACTATTTAGTTTCATGCATAAACCATGGTCGTACCCTGTCTCTGATAACCTTGTTCCTGATGGGAAAATGTTTGTTATAAATCTGTAAAGCATGTTGATTAATAAAGGCTAATTGTTCATCTACCGATGGTAAAAAGTAGATATGATCCGATGCAGTATTATCAAGGTCATGTTTTAAAGCCAAGAAATTAATATTCTTAAAGTCCCGAAAAGTAAACTTTTTGGGCTGATATTCATTAGCAAACTCATAGGATATAAAAATAAGATCGTGCTTAGAAAAAGCATACAGTCAGTTGTTCATAATATAAAGCTTTCCTCCGATTACTAACAAAAAATAGGTCCAGCAAGGTGTTGAAAGTTGTGAAGTGTGTGGGTCTAGAAGTATTGACCGTAGATAAATTAAATATAGACATGGCGTTAGTTACATCCGTTATATTGTCAAGCAAATTGCTATTAAAGTCACCAGCTATAACAACGTCAGAGGACGAAACCGAAAGGAGCTCTAATTTAGAGATGAAAGTGTCTATTTTCATATGCTTGTCCGCTCTATATACACATCCAAGCATTATCCTTTCACCGTGATAATTGACGTCAATAAATACATATTCAACCTCATCAGCAACATTCTACGAACTAATAAGTTTGCTCGATATGCTATCCCTAATATAGATCGCAACACCTCCAGCATGCCTACTTTTGTCAGAACGAAAGATACGGTATCCTTTTAGTTCATATATGCCGTCATTTATTTCCTTGATAAACCATGTTTCTGAGACACATATAGCATCAATACCAGAATTCTCAAATAAAAAACGAAATTCATCAACCTTAGGTAACAAACTTTGAGCATTGATGTGACAAGTAGAAAAACCTTGTTTACGTGCTCAAGAATTTTAAATACAATATTACTTAGTAAGAAGATTTGATTATTCTCCATATATAATGTTAAAGGCCCTCATTATGTTAATTCAGAATTTTGCTTAAAATACGAAATATAAAAACTGATTCTTAACCACACTGCTCGTAGGCCTGACTGTAGGTGAGTGTGTTAAAGCGCTGAACAAAAAGTGCAAGTGCCAGTGTATGTGAAGGTTCAGGGTTCAAGCCTCACGGCCGCCCTAAGTAGAAAAATTTCATATAGAAACAATCTATTCAATTATAACATAGTAATTATCAGCAATGTTCAAAAAATCGCTGATGAAGGCTGAAATGCCAGAAACCGGTCCGCTTAAGAATACAGTGTAGTTATGAATTTTTGAAATATATGCTTTTTTCTTCTCTGCCACGCACCATTGAATTAAAACGAAATATTTTTTTGATACCCTATAAACCGTTTGTTATAATTGGTAAAAAAAAAACTGAACCCCATCATATACATATATTTTTGATTCTTACAACAAACGGAGTTGATATACTGATGTCCGTCTGTCCGTCTGTGGATATCACGATCACGTCTTTAATAGGTCAGCTGGATTCTTTATATTTAGTGGAAATAATTCACTGGATTTCAATAAATATGCAAAAATCAATGAAAAAATATGATTTTTCTCTATTTTTCTTGTTATTGTTGTTATTCTAAATTTTGTAATTTGGGTATCATAGTTGTAATTGTAGTTGTTATTGTGGTCTTAGAGTTTGCATTATAAGTTTGTACGTTTCGTCATACTCCACGTGTCATATTTCTTTAGTATTGCCA
Organism: Cordilura impudica; assembly: GCA_963682025.1. Lineage (NCBI taxonomy): Eukaryota > Metazoa > Arthropoda > Insecta > Diptera > Scathophagidae > Cordilura > Cordilura impudica. Next base: position 299,925,786 of record OY821517.1, read on the forward strand.
CACTATTGTTAACGCTATCCTGATATAAATATAAAATATCGCCATTATGACAGAAAAGTAATAATAAAAAAGTATAGTTTCTTAAAAATTTACATACTGTATTCGGTCCAACTAATTGGATATAGAAAATAAGCATAAACCAAATTTAAGTGGCATTGTTATTAATTTTTTTTTTTGGCTGCAGATATTAAAAAGTTCATATCGGGTGCTATATTTATATGGGGACTAGGTCGAAAAATGGCCGATCCTGACAATATTTGGTAAAGTCACTTATATTTTGAAAAAATATACACAAACCAAATTTGAGAAAAATCTGTGCAATATTTTTGTTTTTTGATAGATTTAATTGAAGATCGGGAAGCAGCTCTATATGGGGCCTATTATTAAGAATTGTCCTAAAGGGGTTTTGTTTGGACTACTGATTAGTGGATACAATAAACACATACAAACCCAATTTGACTAAGATCTATGTGATAGTTTGGATCTTATAGCAATTTATGTTGATTTCATATGGCCGATAAAAGCTTATATACAAAATTTCATTAAAATATATTCATATTTGCGACCTGTAGTTTGATTACAAGGTTTATATGGACACACAGACGGACGGACGGACGGACATCGCTAAATCGATCAGAAAGTGATTCTGAGTCGATCGGTATAATAAAAGATGGGTCTAGGTCAAATATTTTTGGTAGTTACAAACAGCAGCACAAAGTGATTATACCCAAACCACATAGTGGTATAGGGTATAAAAATGTATGAAGGGTAGGTGAACGCTATTGAAATTGGTGAGAATCGGTCCATGTTCAGACCTAGCCCCCATACAAAAGACCCCTATGAAATCAACATAAATTGCCATAAGATCCAAATTATCATATAAATCTTAGTCAAATTGGGTTTGTATGTATTTATTACATCCACTAATCAGTAGTCCAAAAATGATCCCTATTGGACAACTCTTAGTCATAGGCCCCATATTGAGCTGCTTCCCGATCTTCACTTAAATCTGATAGATAGAAAAACAAAAATATTGCACTGATTCTTCTCAAATTTTGTTTGTATATATTTTTGCAAAATTAAAGAGACTTTATCAAACATGATCAGGATCGGTCCATTTTTGGACCTAGTTCCAATATAGATAAGCATCCGATATGAACTTTTCCATATCTGCAGCCAAACAAATTATTAAAAATCCCACTCAAATTTGGTTTGTGCTTATTTTCTATGTCCAGTTAGTTGGGCCTGAGAGATAGGGCCTCTAAACGCATGGTATAGGGTATCGTATAGTCGGTCTAGACCGACTATAATTTTCTCAACGTGAACAAACTCAGAAAGCTCTATAACGTGAACAATTTTTTTGTAACTGAATATGTTTTCTGAGCTTGTAGACAACACTGAAATACAATAAATTCGATTTTTAAAGTTTAGGGAATCCCCTTATATAAAAAATGTGTGTATTCTCTAAATTATTTATTTTTTTGTTTGGCAACGAAATTTTATTTTAAGCCTTTTTCTTATGCAAAGTGGTGAATTAGTCGGCATGAGTGTTAAAAAATCTAAATGTTTGGAGTTAAAAGAAAAGGTAGACATTTTAGATAGTTTGCAAAAAGGAACAAGTGTAACTAGTTTAGCAAAAAAGTACAATGCCACTAAGTCAACAATATGCAGCATTAAAAAGAAAAAAGAAGCAATTTTAAAATGTGTAAACCACACGTACCAGGGACCGAGAAAAAGAAAAACTTTAAAATCACCAGAACTTCCAGTTATGGAAAAAACTCTTTGCCGTTGGTTCATCCGAATGTGTGAAAGGATTTGGGCTGTAAGTTGGCTAATGCTAAATGAAAAAGCTAAGGAATTACATTCCCAACTTAAAGAAAACGAGGGCGTGTTTAATGCTTGTGACGGATGGCTTCAGCGATTTAAGAAAAGGTACGGTGTTAGACTTCTTTAAGGATCCGGAGAAAAACTCTCATCGCAGCCTGAATTGGTGGATCCATTTAAGTTAAAACTGAAACAAAAAATTGAAGAAATGGTGTTATGCAATGATCAGCTCTATAATGCTGATGAGTCTGGTTTATTCTGGAAACTTTTACCAAATAAAACGTAGTGCAAGAGAAATGTGTTCCCGGTGCAAAGACGGAGAAGCAACGTATAACGTTCCTGTGTTGCGCAAATGCATCAGGTGCACATAGACTTAAACTTTTGGTAATTGGTAAGGCCAAAAATCCACGCAGTTTTAAAAACTTCATTTGTCCTACAGATTATAAGAATTCCAAATCGGCCTGGATAACGTCAGCCATTTTTAAGCATTGGTTCCATCAATCCTTTGTACCACAGGTAAACAAATTCTTCATTGACTAAAAAATATAACTAAAAGTTTTTGCTTTTGATTAGCTGAAGTTGTTTCTAAAGAAGAAAAACATGTCAATGAAAGCGATATTACTTATCGATAACGCTCCCTCTCATCCAAGCGAAACAGAATTAAAAACTGAAGATGGAAACATAAATGCCATGTTTATGCCACCAAATGTCACCCCCCCTCATCCAACCAATGGATCAAAATGCGATTAAATAACAAAATTATACTACAGAAACAGCTTGTTAGCTTCGATATCAGCTAAAAACTCTGATTTGCTTGAATCAATGAGAAATCTAACTTTGAAAGATGCTGTCACGCTTTTATTTGTCACATGGAATCGGGTCAGCACAGAAACTCTTGCCGATTGCTGGAAAAATATTTTAAGTTTAGTTAGAAACCAGGATGACCCTGAGTCCATTAACTATTATGAAAGTGAAGTGGGATGCATAAATAAATTCTTTAATGCAAATGTCAGCCGATCTCCTTCAGGACTTGAGTCCTCAGCTGAGAATTTTACGACAAACTTTGAAATCACAAAAAAAGCATTGTTTTACTAACTTTTAGGTTGAGTTTACCTTGCCAATGGTTCAAGAGTGGAATAATGATCTTTGTGATGATGACACGACTGAAATCCATGAAATTGGGCAAAACGAAGAAAGTGACGAAGTTGATTGCATTGCCGATGGTCCTGTTAAACAAAATTGCCGCAAGTGACGCAATTGAAATTTTTAACAAGGCATTGCAATCGGCAGGAGATGCAATGGGGTAATTCCATGTCAAATCAACCAATGGGTGTACACTACCTTCTCCAAATTGTATGATTTTTCATAGGAAGACAGATTATTACAGAACTGAAATAAGTGCAAAGTTTGAGGGCACTGCCACTTCTGTATCCGGAAATATGTGGTCTTGAAAATCGTAAAAAAAGGTCAAAATTTACAAAGTTGTACTTACTTAATTATCATTTTCTTGAAAAGTATTATAGGTACGCAACTCATCAAGCATTTGAAAGGTTAATTAACTACCTTTAATTTGATATACAACATGATTTTTTTTTTGGAAAGGTCCAAGGTCACATCTCTTGACCTATAATTCGGGAGGCTATAGCTGTAAAAACGACAATTTTAAAAATCTGAAGTTCCCTAAAGTTCCAAAAAATTTCAGACTGGGGGTATGCTTGGATCCAGAAATATTTATCATACAGTAAAGGTAGATATTTAAAAAGTCGGTGCTGTTACTGTTACTGTTTATGAATGTGGTTGGTTGTGCTCGTGAGCGTCGGCGGGCTATGCACGTACGCCGCTATTTGTTTCTGGTTCTTTAGCTCTGTACTGTACTCAGTACAGACCTGTGTTAGGGTTGGTTTGACAACAGTATAAATGTTGTCGGGTGTGGTTCGTAGTGTCAAATAACTTGGATATAGAGAAATTATTGAAAAACGAGAAGTCAAAGGAAGCACCACGAAAAAAAAACCATTCTAAGCACGTTGCTTTAAAAAACCACATGTGTTGCTATAAAATCAATATTTTTAAATAAAACCAAAAGTGTTCAAAGTGATTGTTTTTTGCCTCTGTAAACAATATGTCATTTAATACAATATATTGTTGTAATCCATTTAAAAAAGTTGCTCATGTCCGGAATGCAAGAGGACTTCGAAAAGTTCAGCAATGGATGACTGGAATTAGTAATAACATTTCAATATCAAATAAAATATGTGATATATGCAGAAGAGAACTTTATAAATTAAAAGGAAGTGTAAACAATAATATTCAATCTATGAACGAGCCAGAAAACGAGACTTCAGACTCGGAAAGTGAAGCATCAGTTTCGGGAGATGTTCGAATTTCTAAGTTAAACGAAAGTTTAACATATTTACAAGAATCTCCAATATGTTCGAGAAAAATTCCATTAAAAGGGTATACAACTAGAAAGTTATAAAAAATAACAACATCAATTAAAACCAACATTTTCTCAAATTCAACACCTTCAACATCTCCCGTATGCCCAGAATCGGAAATAATCGAACAACTAAAAGAAAAGTTTAAATCAATAACTAAAAACAGTGATAAAATTCAACTTTTAACTATTTTACCTAAAAGCTGGACATTTAAAAGAATGGAGGAGGAATTTCAAATAACAAATTTCATGGCACGAAAGGTAAAAAACTTGGTTGAGACAGAAGGCGTATTGAGTACACCGAATCCAAAACTTGGAAAACGATTGCCATTAGAAATTGTTGATGTGGTGAAAATCTTTTATGAAACTGATGATGTCAGCAGATGTCTACCAGGATGTAAAGACTACGTGTCAATAACAGAAAATGGTGTAAAAGTAAAAAATCTTCGAGAAGTTTATGCTTTATTTAAAGAAAAACATGAAGGGATAACTATTGGAATTTCTAAATTTTGTGAACTTCGGCCAAAAAATGTGGTTCTAGCAGATGCGTCAGGAAGCCATAATGTATGTGTTTGTAAAATACATCAAAATAATGCTAATGCTCCACGCAATAAACCTGAAAAAATTGACAGAAAATGTGCAGGATTTTGTGCTGGAAACTTATAAAGATTGTTTAAAAAGACTTATATGCAATCCCCCATCACCAAATTGCTACCTTGGCAGATGTAGCATGTGTCCAGATATACAAAATTTTAAAGAGAAACTTGGTGAATTATTATTAGAAAATGAAATTGATGAAATCATATATAAACAGTGGATAAGTGTAGATAGAGACTCTTTGGAAACTATTATTAAAGAAACTGATTCTTTTCTAGATTCTTTATGCGAAAAACTGCAAACTCTTCTACCCCATTCATTCGTATCTAAAGAGCAGGGTGCATTTATGGCTCACAAAAAGTCTGCGTTGGAAGAAAATGAGTATTTAGTAATTTGCGACTTCTCCGAAAATGCAACTTTTGTGGTTCAGGATTCTGTGCAAGGTTTTTTATGGAATAATAGCCAGGCCACACTATACCCAATAGCAATTTATTACAAATCAAATGGAAAATTAGAAACTACAAATTTTATAATAATATCAGACTGTCTAATACATAATACCATAGCAGTTCATTTATTTCATCGCCACCTAAATGAGTTTTTAAAAAACAAGTTTTTGAAAATACCAAAGAAAATTTTTTATTTTTCGGACGGTTCTTCCGCTCAATTTAAAAATAAAAAAAACTTTGCCAATTTATGGTCTTGGGGGAACGGTAAAGCGTGAAGCACGAAGAGCCAGCTTGCAACGTCCATTCGAAGATCAGATAACCACTTGTATAATTGGTGTCAGCAAACTCTTCAGAACTGCAACTTTGCATATTTAACGGAAAAAGATTATGAAGAAGAAGAGAAATTGCTAACTGATAGATTTATAAGATTACGTACAATTCCGGGAACCCAAAAGCAGCACAGCTTCATACCAATTTCAAAAACACAATTACAAGCTAAAATTTATTCCGCTGATAGCAAATTTGTAATTGAAAACATTTATAATAAAACTAGCTGTTTTTACCCGGTCTTGCCCGGGATAAAAAGGACTTTGACTTGAAAAATGGTTCACTATGCTTACCAGGCGCTGAGTACTTAGTCCCCAATGAACAAATTCCCCAATAAAATGAACTTTCTCCCCAAAAATTTGTATGGGCAGTAAATTAATTTTTTTTTTCAATTCAAATTTTTTTGATTTTTTAATTTAGAAGTTTTTTATAAGATGCTGCAGCAAAAATGCTTCAAAAATAAGTTGAGAAACCGCTTTAAGTTTTTTTCTTCAGTTTATTTATAAACATCAAATATAACGGAAAGGTTCGCAAATTAAAGGAATCAAAACTTTTAAAAATTGAATTACTTCATTCAATAAGTGATCATCATTGAGCAGAGACGTCAAATTCAAGTTTCAGAAATGAAAGACTAATGCGACGTTTAATATTGTGTCGCAAGGTTTCTTTAAGCAACTGCTTATAGTATATGTGTGGCCTATTTTGATCAACAGGTAATTATTTCACATACGTAGATAAAATTTATCATATGACATTTCACTAAGCTGTGTTCCGCGATCGAGTCGCGTCCGCGCGCCTCGCGCCGCTTCCTCGCAGCTACCCGTGCTGCCGCTTAGTTTTCGTTAACTTATTTTAGTTCCTAAAACATATTTTTTAGTCCGCGGTCGCGCGCCGCTTCCGCGCGTTTGGCAGCCACACCCGTGCTGCCGCGCAGTTGTTGTCAACTTATTTTAATCGCCCAAATATTTTTTTCAGATCATTGCGATATTTTTGCTGAGCTGTTTCGCGAGCGCGTCGCGTCCGCATCAGTCGCGTCCGCGCGCAGCGCGCCGCTTCCTCGCAACTACTACCCGTGCTGCCGCTTAGTTTTCGTTAACTTATTTTAATTCCTAAAACATATTTTTTAGAGCATTGCGATATTTTAGCTGAGCTGTATTCCGAGAGCGCGCCGTGTCCGCATCCGTAGCGCCCGAGTCCGCGGTCGCGCGCCGCGTGCCGCTCCCGCGCATTTGGCAGCCACACCTGTGCTGCCGCGCAGTTGTTGTCAACTTATTTTAATCGCCAAAATATATTTTTCAGATCATTGCGATATTTTTGCTAAGCTGTGTTCCGCGAGCGCGTCGCGTCCGCGCGCCTCGCGCCGCTTCCTCGCAACTACTACCCGTGCTGCCGCTTAGTTTTTGTTAACTTATTTTAATTCCTAAAACATATTTTTTAGAGCATTGCGATATTTTAGCTGAGCTGTGTTCCGAGAGCGCGTCGCGTCCGCATCCGTCGCGTCAGAGTCCGTGGTCGCGCGCCGCTTCCGCGTGTTTGGCAGCCACACCTGTGCTGCCGCGCAGTTGTTGCCAACTTATTTTAATTGTCAAAATATATTTTTCAGATCATACCGATGTTCTAGCTAAGCTGCTATTGAAGAGAATACTCATTTTAAATGCATTTATTGTAGTACATATATTGAGAGCAGTATGCAAATGTTTACTAAAATAAATATTTGACAAAACTCATTAAATAAAAATATGTAAAAATTTAGGAATGAATGTGGGGAGTAAGTTCATTTTTTATTTCTATTAAAAAAAATCGGGAATTTGTTTATTTCTTTTGGGTACCTTTTTTTAAGTTTGGGGAATTTGTTCACCGTGTAGTTATTTCCGTGTAAACCAAATTTCAGAGAAATCCGTTGAAAAGTACAAATTTGTATATGGAAGAAATATACCACACAACAAAATATGAATTTTATATGAAAATTGGGCGTAAAAGTAGGCGTGGTCGGTAAAAATCATATGGCGACCTTCCCTGGAATATGTACTAAATTTCGGATTGTATAGCAATCAAATAAAGAAACAAATAAAAGTAAAAAATAAGTTTTATATACATAGAAGTTGGCGTAAAGTGGCCTGTAAGAAGCATATTGTGAACTTCCCTGTAGTATAGAGATCGTGTGATCAAATTTTAGACATCCCTTGAAAAATAAAAATTTCTATAGTGAACAAATATACAAAAAAACAGAAAATTAATTTTGTATAAAAAGTGGGCATAGAAGGAGGCGTGGCCGGCAAGAATCATATGTCGACCTCTCTGGAGTACAGAGATCGTGTGTAGCAAATTTCAGAGAAATCCGAAAAACAGAATATGAATTGTATACAAAAAGTGGGCGTAATAGTAGGCGTGATCGGTACGAAGAATATGTCGACCTTCCCTGGAGCAGAGAGATCGTGTATACCAAATTTCAGAGAATTCCGTTGAAAAATAAAAATTTTTATAGCAAACAAATATACCAAAAAACAGAAAACGAATTTTATACAAAAAGTGGGCGTAAAAGTAGGTGTGGCCGCAAAAAAAACAGAACATGTACAATAAACAGGTTCGAGTTCAGTTATATTTTAAGTCGTGTTTAAAATATAACTGAACTCGAACCTGTTTATTGTACATGTTCTGTTTTTTTTTTTCAGTACACGTACCAGAACATGAACTTCAAATAAAGCAACACTCAAAAATGTGTGGTTTATGTGTGATTGAAACAAAAAGTACGTGATACAAAAATGTTCGTGTAAATAACGAAATATTAAAACGAACACAGTCATGGTTGTGTGGGGCACCGTAGAAAATTTAGAAACGCACATAAATGATATGAAAATAAAGATATGTGTTGGCTGCTTTTGAACAGAACATTGTGTGTTTCATGTGTGTATTTTCTGAACCTTGCTTTAAATTGAAATGGTATTAGAATTTAAAGGTTAATGATAGGAAACAGTATTAAAATGGTAACCGTAACCAACAATATAGTTATAGCTCTCGAAATTCAAGTGCCTATTTTAGAAAAATTAATTTTTTCATTCAATTCCTTCCTTTCAATGTTTTTTTTTTAATCTATATAACTCATTAAATTTATTTGATTATAAATATTGGTTGAACACACAGAAATAAGAGGCTAGATGTATTTGAACCACCTTGTATAATTCAACACAGGACGTGTGATATGGAATTATTATAATGGAATCCGATTGTGTTATTGTCGCTATTGCCGTTATTGGTTTATGTCCAAAATTATTATTCAATTCAACACAGGACTTGTATTTGTATTTGTATTTATTTATTAAATGCGATTTTCCATTACAACAAGACACAGTATCTTATAAATTATAGTGATGGAATCAGATAAGTTATTCACTATATATTTAATATCAGTAACTCTTAATCTAAATTTAAAATATTATAAATTACAATTAAAAAACATTTAAAAAAATCAAATAAATTAATTAAGTATTGGTATAGTAATTTTCTAAACCCTATTGCATTGCTTGTATTTTGCATGACATTAGGAAGCTGATTCCAGAGACGAATAGTTAGAATAAAAAATTGAAATTCAGAGGCATGGTCCCGGTATTTAAATTGAATTATTCGATTCCCTCTGGAAGATCTTGTGAACTTTAATCGTTCAAAAAGATATTTTGAAGCCTTTGTTATAATAATTTTATGTAGGAATATAATGTTCTTGAATTTAATATAGTTGTCAAATGACATGTGTAAGACATGACACGAGTATTGGGATACATGATCAAATTTTCTTTATCCAAAGATATAGCGAATAATGTTGTTGAAAGTTACAGTTTTCACAAACGCATTAACAAATTTAATAAACAGACACACAGCATTGTATAATTTTATGTATGTGTTCGTAGCAACTTTAATTGAATTCTACTAAAAAAAAAAATGTTCCAGGCGGTGGAAATCTGTAAATCTGGTGAACAGCTAAAAAGAAATATCTTTCTAGTGAGGTATGTTTGGTCAAAATTGGTTTATAGCTGACAAAGTTACATTGGTCACAAGAAATCGCCTTGCCTATTAATATTGCAGATATCGAGTATAACCCTGCTATCTCACATCACACTGCAACTGTGAAAGCGTGTACGTATTATCAACGAAAAATTGTTCGAATTAGTCGAATCCATCGCCATTAACATTTGTGTTCACACATCTGACTGCAATCTCGTAAACGTAAACCCAGAAAATTTGTTTACTTCTCTCTTTTTTTTATTATTATTATTAGTATTATTTTAATAATAGTTAATAATACTTCTTTATAATTAACAAACTTGCGTTTTTATATGGCCATATCAAGAAATAAATCATAAAAATACATTTAACAAGTTAAAACTTTAATTACAATTTTGCAGAATCCAGTAAATTTGCATTAAATTTATAACAGGGTAACATTAGTCATATTTTGTGGCAGCGAGTACTCGCAAGAAAAATTTATTGACATCAGTGTGGCCACTACGAAAAATGTGTGTGTATTAGTAAAAAAAAAATGTGAGTGTATTGAGTTTTTCGAACTTATAGTGTGATGTGTGATAGGGGGGCAAGACACAGGTGGAAAGTATTAAAGAGTCGGCGCACAGTGGACACTATTTTGAGGAGGCGGCCAAAAATCATTTTTTTTTTTTTTGTTACCGATTTTAAAGTTATGTTATTCATTTGAAAGTAAACAGGGTCTTCGAAAATGGCCTTTCACAGTATTTTGCTAAAATTAAAAATTTCTTTGTAAATTTTTATTTTTGAATGACTGTAACTTTTTTGATTTAAAAGATTTTGAAGTGAAATATATTTTGTATAATTTTGTGGCTTCCATGCTATTAATGTTAAAAACGTAAAATCACTGAGTCATTCCGAAATGTAAAAAAAAAGGTCAAAATTTTCCGAAAATCTCCGTCTTAATAGAGCATAACTGCTGCCAGTCAACAGCAGTCAGAAAAAATCTTGCACTCTTCTATAGTTCGAACCCTCCCCTATACTCCTATGCTCCATTATATACCCGCCAGTTTCTGTCCGTGTGCACCAGAACAATTTTTCTGACCCAAGGTTAGATATTTTCTGCAAAATTTATGAATACAAAAGTTGTTCACTATGTGGTTAGGATATATTAAGTTTGAGGTGATGTTTGTAACTGCCAAAAATATTGGACCTTTATCCATCTTTTATTATACGGATCGACTCAAAAACACTTTCTGAGTCGATTAAACGATGTCCGTCCGTCCGTCTGAGTGTTATGAATACAAAAGTTGGTCGTACCGGTGCACCGCGGTGTATTTTTTTGCATGTCGGTAGAGTTGTCAGGAGTTGTTATATACTTATAAAAAAGGGTTGAGATATAATGCGCTTAATTGTTACAGGTACATTTACATAGGTATCTTTCGAAAACATTAATAGTCTGAATTAGAGTTATATAGTTTAAATACCTGACAAAATGGGAAACAATTTAAATAACAGGTAAATGGTAAAAAAAAAAACTATTGCGAAATAGCCCTTTAAGATATGAGTAGGTATGCTTCATCTTTCAAAAGGGGTTAGGGTGTGGGTTTTTTATGCTTCTAAAAGTGGTAATAAAAGATAAAAAATTTTATTTTACATAGTTGCAAGAAAGAGTATTTATAATAATGTTTCCACAATTATTATTCATTACAATTTGTGCAATGGCTAAGTACTGTTACAGAGATCTGGCAGATATTTATTTTCAACGAAATGATGTAGACGATGTAATTTTGCGCATAGCGAGCAACGATTTCTTTAAGAATTGTAACCTAGAAGACATTGAAATGCACAAAGGAAAAATTAATAATTTTGCATCGAATTTGAAAAGACGGTACATTGAATGCTCTCATAGCAAGGGAAAGATGTACAAACGTTACCAAGACTGGTTAAAAAAGGAACTTATTTTTGAGAGTGCATCTACAACTGCCAACGAAAGTGGAAAAAAGGGTCGACCAGCAAAACCAATTGACGGATGTAGTGAAAGATCTCGAAGGCGCAAGCTGGAGAATATCAATGAAGAAATATCTCAAAGAATTATTAAGGATTTATTTTTGCACAAAATTCAACCAACCCAAAATAAAAAAAAATGAAAATGAAATAATTGTAAAAATAGTAGAAGCGAGCCCAAGACGCACAAAGAGGATTTTGAAAAGCATTCCTACACCAATTGAAGATAAGAAATTTACGCCGGAAGAAGCGTTCGCCCTATTTTTGGATTTGAAATTGACCAACAATCAATATAAGGAATTGCGGAAGCGAACCAATGAAAAGAATTGTGGGAGTTTTCCAGAGTATCGAGATTTAGTTTCTGCCAAAAAAGAATGCTTACCTTCACAATCTGCTATTAGTGTCACTTCAACATCAGCAGAAATAAAATTGCAAGATCTCCTTGAACATACTGCAGAACGATTGCTAAATACGCTTGATACTGATCATTTAAAAAAAATTGGTAATGACAGCAATACTTTAATTTCTAAATGGGGATGTGATGGATCCTCTGGTCAGAAACAACACAAGCAATTTAATGCCGAAAATTCATCAAATGCTAATTTATTTATGGTATCTTTCGTTCCATTGCACTTAACAAAAAGGTGTAGCGTCTTAGAGCCGTCAACTAGTAGAGCAACAGAAATTGATATATGGAAAAATTAAATTCCTTCTTCAACAAAGTATTGCAGACCAATAAAATTTCCATTCAAAAAGGAAACCAAAGATGTCATAACTGAAGAAGTTCAAAAAATAAAAGATCAAATTAAGGAACTCAACCAGTAATATTTAAATTTGATGACCAAGACATTGAAGTACATTCTAAAATGTGTCTCACAATGGTTGATGGAAAAGTTGCACAAGCTTTAACTGGAACAAAGTTAACGTCAAGCTGCATTATATGCCAAAAGACATCAATTAAGCCAACCCCCACCAGAAGACGATAGTTTTAAGGAAGCCTACGAATTTGGAATGTCCACTCTTCATGCTAGAATACGTTCCATGGAGCATATTCTTAAATTGGGTTATGAGTTGGAATTTGGTCCGTTAGGCGAAACAGTGAGAAAAACAAAGAAAATGAAGAAAAAAGAAAGCAAAAAAAAAACAAATTCAATAAAAATATCTACAGCTAGGCCTCGTAATCGACCAACCAAAACAAGGGGAAGGAAACACAAATGATGGAAATACTGCAAGGAAATTTTTTTCCGATCTGGAAACTGCAGCATCTATCACAGGTGTAGATCATGAATTAATAAGACGATTCAAAATCATATTACAAGTTCTAGCATGCAGCAGAAAGATAAATGCAAAAAAATTTGGAGAGTACGCCAATAAAACAGCTATACTTTATAATGAAAAATACTCTTGGAGATATATGCCATCCACAGTTCATAAAATTTTGTAGCATGGGGAACAAATAATTCAAAACAATATGCTACTAATAGGAGATCTATCTGAAAAAGCGCAAGAAAAAAGGAACAAAGACTACAGATTCTTTCGCGAGCACAACACAAGGAAAATGTCCAGATGTTGTACTAATGAAGACCTTATCACTATTTTGTTGTGCACTTCAGATCCATATATGTCCAACATTCGTCAAAAATGGAAAACTACCTCTATTGAATTAGACGACGAAGCTAAACAACTTTTAGAAGATGAAAATCAAGGCTATTTAGAAGAAATTTTTACTAAAATTGGTTGATTTAAAGTACTTTTTCATTACACTAACAATAAGTTACACTTTTTTTTTATATAGTTAAAAAATTTTCTTGATTTAAAAATTTATATATTCTGTAAATTTACAATAAAAATTGTTATATTTCATAAATTTACCATAAAAATTGATATAGAAATATTTAAAAAGACAATAAAAAAAAATTTAACTAAAGCAAAAACATTTTCATTGAAACTTCTCTATCTTGAACCAATATAAGGTAACTTTTACGTTCGCTGCTTAATAAATTATATTTTAACTCGGGATCTTAAAAAAAAACAACCTTTGGCCCTTGTGCACATTAGGACTAAAAAGTTTACGGGGGCCAAAGTTTGGCATTTTCTAAAAAAATTAACTTAAAGAATTGTTGAAAAGTATTAGTTGTAAAATTAACTGAAAAAATAAGACATTATATTAAACAAGTAAGAGTGTTAAATTTGGCTGCGCCGAATCTTTGATACCGTCCACCTCGGTTTGAGTCTTGATAATAAATGTAAATGAAAAAGTAAACAATTTGTTAAACTTAATACCAAATTATTTCAGCAAATTCTTTGGGTTGGTTTTCGTCTTTTCTATTATTTCGGATTTATTTTGGTGTTTGCTTTTTGGTCATCGTGGTTGCTGATCGGCATGCATTTAGGTTATATACCTATATGCATGCGTTTCCGGTTATATGACATAACTTCTCGTTTAATTTAGTTTTTGCTAATTAAATAGCTCGCCCTAACCTCCATTGCAAAGGTAATGGTTGTGTAGGGTGGCTATATGTATTAAATCGTGCTAATTGGAGATGGCTGTATAGTTTCTTTTAACTGGCCAAATATTTCTTCATTGCGGCCATATAGGTCGGATGGAGTAACAAAATAATAACCGAAAAAAACTCTCTCAACTTTTTTATTAAAATATTGCCATTTTTGGAAAACATAGAGAATAAATTTATAATAATAAATAATTAAGTTAGTGATGCCAAACACAAAAAACCAAATATCCCAAACATCTATCTATATATATAAAATTCATTTTCTGTTTGTTTGTTTGTTTGTTTGTTTGTTTGTTTGACCGCTATACAAACTTTTATTTTTCAACGGATTTTCCTGAAATTTTGTGCACACGATCTCTATACCCCAGGAAAGGTCGCCATATACTTTTTACCGGCCACGCCTACTTTTACGCCCACTTTTTATGTAAAATCTCTTTTCAGTTTTATTCATATTTGTTCACTATACAAATTTTTATTTGTTAACAGATTTCTCTGAAATTCGGTACACACAATCCCTGTACTCCAGCTAAGGTCACCATGTACTTTTTATCGACCACGCCTACTTTTACGCCCACTTTTTATATACAATTCATTTTCTGTTTTTTGGTATATTTGTTCGCTATACAAATTTTTATTTTTCAATGGATTTCTCTGAAATTTGGTACACGCGATCTTTGTACCCCAGGCCAGGTCACCGGGTGATTCTTGCGGCCACACCTACTTTTACGCCCAATTTTTGTATACAATTCATTTTCTGTTTTTTGGTATATTTGTTTGCTATACAAATTTTTATTTTTCAACGGAATTCTGTGAAATTTGGTACACACGATCTATGTACTCCAGTAAAGGTCGCCATATGCTTTGTACCGGCCACGCCTACTTTAACGCCCACTTTTTGTATACAATTCATTTTGTTTTTTGGTATATTTGTTCGCTATACAAATTTTTATATATCAACCGATTTCTCTGAAATTCGGTACACACGATCTCTCTGCTCCAGGAAAGTCGACATATTCTTCGTACCGGTCACGCCTACTGTTACGCCCACTTTTTGTATACAATTCATATTCTGTTTTTGGTACATTTGTTCGCTACACAATTTTTTTTAACGGATCTATCTGAAATATGCTACACACGATCTCTGTACTCCAGAGAGGTCGCCATATGATTCTTGCCGGCCACGCCTACTTTTACGCCCACTTTTTATACAAAATTAATTTCCTGCTTTTTGGTATATTTGTTCACTATAGAAATTTTTATTTTTCAAGGGAAGTCTAAAATTTGGTCACACGATCTCTATACTACAGGGAAGGTCACCATATGCTTCTTACAGGCCACGCCTACTTTGCGCCAACTTCTTTGTATATAAAACTTATTTTTTTTCTTTTATTTGTTTCTTTATTTGATTGCTATACAAACTTTTATTTTTCAATGGCTTTCTCCGAAATTTAGTACATATTCCAGGGAAGGTCGCCATATGATTTTTACCGACCACGCCTACTTTTACGCCCACTTTTCATATTAAATTCATATTTTGTTGTGTGGTAGATTTCTTCCCTATACAAATTTGTACGGAAATAACTACACGGTGAACAAATTCCCCAAACTTAAAAAAAGGTACCCAAAAGAAATGAACAAATTCCCCATTTTTTTTTAATCGAAATAAAAATTAACTCCCCAAATTCATTCTTAAATTTTTACATATTTTTATTTAATGAATTTTGTTAAATATTTATTTTAGTACACATTTGCATACTGCTCTCAATATATGTCCAACAATAAATGCATTTAAAATGAGTATTCTTTTCAATAGCATCATTCCGTTGCGCGGATGCTACGCGCACGGGGAATACAGCTTAGCTAGAATATCGGAATGATCTGAAAAATATATTCTGACAAATAAAATAAGTTGACAACAGCTGCGCGGCAGCACAGGTGTGGCTGCCAAACGCGCGGAAGTGGGTAGTAGCTTCGAGGAAGCGGCGCGAGGCGCGCGGAGCGCGGACGCGGGCGCGACGGATGCGGACGCGACGCGCTCGCGGAACACAGCTCAGCTAAAATATCGCAATGCTCTAAAAAATATGTTTTAGGAATTAAAATAAGTTAACAAGAACTAAGCGGCAGCACGGGTAGCAGCTGTGAGGAAGCGGCGCGCGGAGCGCGGACGCGACGCGCTCGCGGAACACAGCTCAGCTAAAATATCGCAATGATCTGAAAAATATATTTTGGCGATTAAAATAAGTTGACAACAACTGCGCGGCAGCACGGGTGTGGCTGCCAAACGCGCGGAAGCGGACGCGACTCGCTCGCGGAACACAGCTTAGTGAAATGTCGTATGATAAATTTTATCTACGTATGTGAAACAATTACCTGTTGATCAAAATAGGCCACACATATACTATAAGCAGTTGCTTAAAGAAACCTTGCGACACAATATTAAACGTCGCATTAGTCTTTGATTTCTGAAACTTGAATTCGACGTCTGTGATCAATGATGATCACTTATTGAATGAAGTAATTCAATTTTTAAAAGTTGTGATTCCTTTAATTTGCGAACCATTCCATTATATTTGATGTTTATAAATAAACTGAAAAAAAAAACTTAAAGCGGTTTCGCAGCTTATATTTGAAGCATTTTTGCTGCAGCATCTTAAAAAACTTCTAAATTAAAAAATCAAAAAATTTGGATTTGAAATAAAAAATTAATTTACTGCCCATACAAATTTTTAAGTACTCAGCGCCTGGTAAGCATAGTGAACCATTTTTTAAGTCAAAGGCCTTTTTATCCCGGGCAAGACCGGGTAAAAACAGCTAGTTTTAAATAAAATAATTTGTTATCTTTATTTTCTGAAAAACTTCAAATTTTCATCCAAAAAAATTGTAAAAATTTATATATAAAAAATAACATTCTCATCAAATTGCGTTTATTTATGTAATAGTTTTTATGTTCGCAATTCTTAAATATCATTTGACGTTTTCTAAAATTCATTGAATTTAAATCAATGTTTTCTGTATTCCGATTCTGTAAATTTCAACGATCCGACAATCGCAAAATATATCGACAGCTATAGTTGTTTGCACTGAGGATTAAGTGATTCACTAAGTACATACATCTTAACGACATTCGACCAATCTATTTTTCTATTTATTTAAATTGTAAACGAGTGGCATCTCTGTCAAAATAAGCGAAAAACACAAAGAATAGAAAAAAACAAATTACTTCGTGTTTGACAGGATGATTTTATGTTTATGTTTAATATCTTTATTTTTTTTACTAATATTTCTGTTTATTTATTTGAAAATGAAATAATGAATTGAAATGCTATTTAATTTTTTTATTTATATAAAAAGGTTTTTTAATTAAAGCAAAATATTTTCACTATTTTATGATTTTTATTTATGTATGACGACATTTCAACCTAAAAATTTAAGTTTTTATCGATTGGATAAACAACACAAAAATGGTTGTCGTTTAGATAACAACAACAGCTGAGTTTAACAATAGCGAATATCGTTTAAAAATTTTACTGATAATTTTGTTATTTTCTTTTTTTTTTACGATTTGACTATCGTTAAAAGAAGTTACTGAATCGCGGTACTGAAAAGCTATTAATTTCTCCTGAATGTCAATATTTTTTTTAAATGTAAAAATTTTTTAAATGTAAACATAGGTGTATGGTGTTTTTTTTTTGGAATTTCAATTTGTGTTTAACGAATAAAATTTGTATATTAAAGATACAATTGATGTCTTCTAAATTTAAAATTATAATTTCCGACGTTTTGATATGATTTTCTGAAATTCAATTAATTGTAATTTATAATTGTAAATTTTTTATTGCAGTTTTTAGAATTGATATTTTCTAAAGTTTTAATGGAAAATTTAAAAAGTGCAATTTTGTATTTATGTGAATAATAATGCTTTAGTAATTATAAACAATTTTAAAAAATTAGATGTGAACGCAATCAGATATTTTGTAGGTAAAGCAGAATAATAATTCTTTATAACTATGTAGAACTGTTTTGAAAGCAAAAAAACTCATTGATGAACTCGGTAACTCTATTTTGAAAAGACAACATATTTGTAAAAGAATAATGAAAAAACGTATAGAATAAAAGACCAGTCCGGGTATACTCTTAACATTGTGCTGTATGATATCTATTTGAAAATATTGACATTCATGTTAAAATAGAAATAACTATGTATTGCAAAGCTAATTAGAACAAAAATTGTGGCGCCATCTACTGTGGCATAGTCACGCTGAGCAGAATGAACTGACACTCTGTTAATGCAAAAAAATGTATTTTCCCCACAACAAAATATTGCAGAAATTTATGTAAATAAAATAATTTACCGATTTTTTTCTAACATGCAGTTATTATGGA
The DNA here is from genome assembly GCA_963682025.1 of Cordilura impudica. Lineage (NCBI taxonomy): Eukaryota > Metazoa > Arthropoda > Insecta > Diptera > Scathophagidae > Cordilura > Cordilura impudica. Next base: position 299,944,292 of record OY821517.1, read on the forward strand.
TATACATATGTATATAGAATACATGTATGTATATTATTTGTAATATTTAATATGTGCATGTATGTATATGTAAATATTACACACAAGAAATACAACATCAAACGTTATTTTTGAGTTTTTTCTCTTTAAATAAATTAATACATAAAATTTTTTTTTGCTAAATTTACATTGTTTTTTTTTATTAACAACTAGGTATTTTAGCATTATTTGCTTTAGATGTTGGTGTATTTTTCCTCCCTTTATATTAACTCGTAGTGTCTGCTTGTCAAAAAAAATTTTGGGTCGATTTTAACCCCTTTCCCGTGACCCAATCGATCTGAAGCTTTGCAAGCAGTCTCGTGGCAATGACAGAAATGATCTAATAAATTTTTTTAGTGATGCCAAAACAATGGAAACTTTTAAATTTTTCTACCAGAGTTGATAAAAAAATGTACAAAGGGTTTGTTTTTAGTATATTATTACCACAACGACCACAAAAACAACAAGTCCAGCTATGACAACAACACAACGTTTAGAATAACAACAAGAACAATATAGAAACATCATATTTTTAATTTTTTTTTTTAATTTTTCAAAGATTTCCCTGGACCTGTTCCACCGATTTTAATGGTTTTTGAAACAGAAATTTTCCATGAATTTGTTGAATCATTCTCACTAAAAATGATCACTGTAGCTGCTCTATTGAGGGCGTGATCGTGACAAGAACAACATAGAAAATTATATTTTTTCAAGACTTTTTTTAGTTCTTCATTCAAATCTCGGGCAATAATCAACCGATTTGGACGATTTAAAATAACAAACTTTTCAGGATGTCAATGAATCATTTTTTATTTCAACGAGCACCCTAGCTACCCGATTGATGCCGTCATCGTGATTTCCACAGACGGACAGACGGACATCGCTATATCAACTCCGGTTGTTATAAGGATCACAAATATATATATTTTTTGGGGTCCAAAATTTTTTTTCTAATTATTACAAACGGAATGACAAACTTATATGTACCCTCTGCACACTGGAGTGGAGGGTATAAAAAACCTTTTTTTACCTTTTAACACTTCACTTTTGTACTAAAATTCAACTACAAATGAAAATGTATTTTAAACCCTCCGTAACTTTTTTTATTTTCGGTCGAGAATTACGTTTTGTAGCAAAACTTAAAGGCTAAAGTCTCACCTACTAAAACAAAAAAAAACCGCATATCAAAATTCCAATCCAATCAAAAGTTATAGTTTTTTGACCGCCTTCTCGTCAAATGGTCCACTGTGCGCCGCTGCTACATCCATGGATTTCTTCCTGCATCCTATGAAACATCAAAGGACCCAATCCTAGTCACACAAAACCAATTGGATGGAATTGTTGCAAATTTGTGTTTGACTCAGAAAGGCGAAAGGTACCAAAGTAACAGCACAGTGTAATCAAACTACTTCCAAATAAAAAAAATATATAACTTTTTTCGTTTTTTGGGGTAAAACAGACTATAATATACAACCATAAATATGCACACTTAAAAAGCAGATATTTTGTTTATTTTTTATTCACTTTTAAAAATCGTACGACATTTGAAATTTTAATTTGCTCTTTCTAATTACTTTTAGTTTCGCATATTAAAAAATATTTATCAACTAAAAAATTTTTAATTAAAAACTAATTAACAGCAAATATTAAAAAGACATATAAATGTATAATTAAAAATCTTAATTAAAATATGCTTTAAATAAATTTTGCATTATCATAAATATACTTTTTTATATTTCTTTTTTAAATTGCTGTAGCGGAAATCAACATTTAGGCACGTTTGCTCATTAAATTTTTATTTCAAATAATAATTAAAAGATACGTAACAAATAAAAAAAACCCATTAAATTTTTGTTGTTTTTAATGTTTATATTTCAATATGTTTCAGTTGAATGTCAAACAAATTGAATTTGTTCAATTTATTTTTATTTATTGTTATTATTATACTTTTTTTTTTGCATATTTTAACCAACAACAAAATACAGTATGTACTAAAAATAAATCATTGGTTTTTTATTTATTCGTTTCTCGTTTATTTTCCACACGCAATTTTTTTTTTATGAAACAATCACTCAATGATTCATGATCATATTTAATTAATTTCAATTTTTAAGATAAAAAAGTGTTTCTTTTTATGATTTTAGTGAATTTTTTTGTTTTTTTTTTTTTTGAAAGTTAACTGTTTTTCAGCTGTGGGTTTTTGCTACCGTATTGTTTTAATTCTCACTTTATAATGTAATGATGTAATTCATTAAATTTAATTTGATATTTTCTAAAAAGCAGATATTTTCGTGAAAGTTAAAATTTAGAAAATATATTTAAAATTTTCCAGAAAATTTGTTTATTTCTTGTTTTCTGGAATTTTCTACGACATCTATTTCAAAACTAATTAAATTAAGCTTTGTTCTGTAATATCACATTTTGAAGGTTAAATGTTAAGTAAGACATTAAAATTATACAATATGTGGTTGTATAGTTTTAATACTCTTGTCTTTCTTGTATTTTACTTTTATGAGTAGTTTTATAAGAATTTAATGGTTTACTAAGAAACTGTAATTTGACACAGTGGCTTTTATGACTTCCAAAAATATAAATCCACGAGAAAGCATATGAGACAACAAACATAAAGAGATAAGAAGATCAACATAAAATAAGATGAATAAAACTATAATAAATACCCTACTAAATGTTGGAATAGCATTTGGCATTGGAATGTGGATTACGGAATTATATTAAAAATTCATTAGGTAGACAAAAATTAATTTGAATTTTATTACTTTTTGTAATCTTTAAATCTGACTGGTTTTTACCATAAAAAATCCCCTGATTAGGCCGAAATTATAACTAAAAGAAATTTGTAGATCTAGTCTAGATATTTGTTGGGAAAAAAATCTGTTATAGAAATCAGTGAAATTATCTATTTATTGACTAAAAAAAAAAAAAAATAACATGGCAAAATAATATACAGGCGTGGACTGGTATCCGAGATGTAGAGAATTTCGTGAGCGAGGGAAGAAATAGAGATGCTTTTGCGGATATTATAAAACATTTATGAAATTATTTGAAAAGTAATATAATCAAATTTAATTATTACATTTACTCGTCGCCGACTTTCCAAAAACAAATTGGCAAAGAAAAACAAGTAAGAAAATTATAGTCGGTCTAGACCGACTATACGATACCATATACCATGCGTTTAGAGACCCTATCTCTCAGTCCCAACTAAAGAAAATAAGCATAAACCAAATTTGAGTGGGATTTTTTATTAATTTTTTTGGCTGCAGATATGAAAAAGTTCATATCGGATGCTATATTTATATGGGGACTAGGCCCAAAAATGGACCGATCCAGACCATGTTTGGTAAGGTCTCTTGTATTTTGCAAAAATATAAACAAACAAAATTTGAGAAGAATCAGTCCAATATTTTTGTTTTTTGATACATTTAAGTGAAGATCGGGAAGCAGCTCTATATGAGGCCTATGACTTAGAGTTGTCCCATACGGATCATTTTTGGACTACTAATTAATGGATGTACTAAACACATACAAACCCAATTTGACTAAGATTTATATGATTATTTGGATCTTATGGCAAATTAAGTCGATTTCATAGGGGTCATTTGTATGGGGGCTAGGTCTGAACATGGAGCGATTCTCACCAATTTTAATAGCGTTCATCCTATGGCCGATAAAAGCTTATATACCAAATTTCATCAATATGTATTTATTAACATGAGCTAAGATTTTTCAAAATATTAAATAAATTTGCAGTTGAAATTTCCAACATTTTTCATATCACACTTTAATAGTGTCAAAACCGTAACATAACTAATACTTGCTAGAAAAAGTATCCGTAACTTGAAGATGAAAATTTTATAAAATAAATTTAATAAAATATTTTGAATTACATTGAAAATTTTACTTGTTTTTCAAAAAGCTTACGGAAAAACTCCACAAAAAGGACTCGCACAAATAAAATTAGGGATATCCCACGAATTTTTGTAACGACGCAATGGATTTTGCTGACAAAAAGTTCGGTTTTCGAGTGTGAAATATCAAAAATGTAATGATGCAGTTTTGTAGAGAATTGTTAAGTTAACAGAAATGCAATATAATTTTTTTTTTTAGAAACTCGTTTTTATCCAAAATAACGCGGCTCCAAACGAAACTCTGCAGTAACTACCTCAATTTTTCTTTCATTTCAATGAGTCGCGTAGAGCATTTCCTTTTGTCATATCTTTTTGATGTAAGTATATTAGAAAAATATGGTATTTCAACATTAATTTTGAAAAAAAAAACTAATTGGATAACAATAATAGTTTAAAAAATATTCACCCAAAAATTCAGAGTTTTCAGTTTTTCTTGGACAAAAAAAAGGTGAGCTTTATCGACCTTTGTATTCTGGCTGCAAACAAATGAAAGGCTGGAGCTCACTCTTTTGATTTAATAAATTAAATTCGCATAATATTGTATACTATTGAACAAAGTTATAAATTTTATAAAAAAAAAACAAGTAAGAGTGTTAAATTCGGCTGTGCCGAATTTTTTATAACCTCCACCTGAGTCTTTAATTTTTAATTTTTAATTTTTAATTTTTAATTTTTAATTTTTAATTTTTAATTTTTAATTTTTAATTTTTAATTTTTAATTTTTAATTTTTAATTTTTAATTTTTAATTTTTGATTTTTAATTTTTAATTTTTAATTTTTTATTTTTAATATTTAATTTTTATTTTTAATTTTTTATTTTTAATTTTTTTTTTTATTTTTTAATTTTTAATTTTTAGTTTTTAATTTTTAATTTTTAATTTTTAATTTTTAATTTTTAATTTTTAATTTTTAATTTTTAATTTTTAATTTTTAATTTTTAATTTTTAATTTTTAATTTTTAATTTTTAATTTTTAATTTTTAATTTTTAATTTTTAATTTTTAATTTTTAATTTTTAATTTTTAATTTTTAATTTTTAATTTTTAATTTTTAATTTTTAATTTTTAACTTTTAATTTTTAATTTTTAATTTTTAATTTTTTATTTTTAATTTTTAATTTTTAATTTTTAATTTTTAATTTTTAATTTTTAATTTTTAATTTTTAATTTTTAATTTTTAATTTTTAATTTTTAATTTTTAATTTTTAATTTTTAATTTTTAATTTTTAATTTTTAATTTTTAATTTTTAATTTTTAATTTTTAATTTTTAATTTTTAATTTTTAATTTTTGTGTTTTCCATTTTCCATTTTTCATTTTCAATTTTTAATTTTTCAATTTTTATTTTCAATTTTTCATTTTCCATTTTTCAATTTTCATTTTCCATTTTGCGTTTTCCATTTTTAATTTTTCATTTTTCAATTTTCATGTTCCATTTTCCATTTTTCATTTTCCAATTTCCATTTTTAATTTTTCAATTTTCTTTTTTCATTTTCCATTTTTCAATTTTCATTTTTCATGTTTCAGTTTTCATTTTCCATTTTTCATTTTCCATTTTCTGTTTTTCATTTTTCAATTTTCATTTTTCGTTTTTCATTTTCCATTTTTCATTTTTCAATTTTAATTTTCCATTTTCCATTCTTCATTTTTCAATTTTCCATTTTCCCTTTTTCAATTCTCATTTTCCATGTTTTAATTTCCATTTTCCGTGTTTCATTTTCCATTCTCCATTTTTCATTTTCCATTTTTCATTTTCTATTTTCCATTTTTCATTTTCCATTTTAAATTTTTTATTTTTCAATTTTCTTTTTTCATTTTCCATTTTCCATTTTTCATTGTACATTTTACATTTTACGTTTTACATTTTACATTTTATATTTTACATTTTACATTTTACATTTTATATTTTATATTTTATATTTTACATTTTACATTTTACATTTTACATTTTACATTTTACATTTTATATTTTACATTTTACATTTTACATTTTACATTTTACATTTTACATTTTACATTTCACATTTTACATTTTACATTTTACATTTTACATTTTACATTTTACATTTTACATTTTATATTTTACATTTTACATTTTACATTTTACATTTTACATTTTACATTTTACATTTTACATTTTACATTTTACATTTTACATTTTACATTTTACATTTTACATTTTACATTTTACATTTTACATTTTACATCTTACATTTTACATTTTACATTTTACATTTTACATTTTACATTTTACATTTTACATTTTACACTTTACATTTTACATTTTACATTTTACATTTTACATTTTACATTTTACATTTTACATTTTACATTTTACATTTTACATTTTACATTTTACATTTTACATTTTACATTTTACATTTTACATTTTACATTTTACATTTTACATTTTACATTTTACATTTTACATTTTACATTTTACATTTTACATTTTACATTTTACATTTTACATTTTACATTTTACATTTTACATTTTACATTTTACATTTTACATTTTACATTTTACATTTTACATTTTACATTTTACATTTTACATTTTACATTTTACATTTTACATTTTACATTTTACATTTTACATTTTACATTTTACATTTTACATTTTACATTTTACATTTTACATTTTACATTTTACATTTTACATTTTACATTTTACATTTTACATTTTACATTTTACATTTTACATTTTCCATTTTCTGTTTTTCATTTTCCATTCTCCATTTTCCATTTTCATTTTCCTTTTTTCATTTTCCATTTTTCGTTTTTAGTTTGCATTTTTTCTTTCATATTCTCGATTTTTTTTTATTATAAGGTGATAACGATAAAAAAATATGTGGCAATACTACTAACATGAGCTATGTTATTGTGTTCTTGGTATTGTTAATATATAGATTGCATAATTTTTTTGTGTCATTTTTTTATGTTGTTGTACAATTATTGTGTTCAACCACTAAACTGTTACAACAAACACACTAAGTTTTATGTTTTTTTTAGAGGTATCTAGATATTTTTGCTCGTATCTAATCACGATGACGCCCGATTTAGCCAATTTTCAATACCTACCTGCTGGGAATTATGGCAAATGATATTATTGTAGCCTTATCCAGTTAGATGGCTTTTTTTAAGCGTGATTTCAACAGATAGACGGACAGACGGACATCGCTATATCGACTCGAGCTGTGATAATGATCAAGAATATATATACTTCATGGGGTCGGAAATTAGTTTTTTCGATGCGTTACAAACGGAATGACAAACCTATATATACCCTCTGCCACTGACGTGTGGAGGGTATAAAAAAGTCACACGAACTTTAATGTCAGTAATTTAAGGAAACAAGATATAAAATGGTGAATGCTTTTAGGGCCGTATGTTTTAAGGACTATAGAAGGTACGGGTAATGGTCTCTAGATAGTGCAAAAGAGACGCGACAAATACTGATGTTTTCCATCGTATTCTCGTATCGTCAGATCTTTACATTACTGGCATAAGACGTCAACCTCATAAAAATGTTTTGGAACTGGATTATGTCGTTAAAGATATGAGAGAAGATGAATAAAAGTCTATATTTGTATACACGTAAAAATATTTATCACACATTATATCGTTTATCTTGTTTTAGCTAGTTTTTTTCATGGAAAAATCTTGTTACTTATAGCTTTTAAGCCGCATTACACAACTTTTTCAGTTTGTTTCAAAAACAAAATTTTTAAGAAAAATGTAAATTAGAAAGTATTTTTTTTTACAATGGACCTTATTGTACGAGGGTTGTTCCAGAACAACCTGACCTGACAGAGACAACACAACAGATTTCGGAAAACTTTTATTTTTTTCTCAACCTAATCAATCTCCTTTTAGCTCAATGCACTTTTCCCAGCAATATTCAATAGCTTCGATACCTTGTTTATAAAAAGATTTGTGTAGCTCCTGACTCCACCTCTTCTTTCTTCAGATCATCTACCACCGAGCCATTGCACACTGTGGTAAATCACAAAATTAAAAAAAAAATGTCTGGCAGCATTCCTTCTGATCATTTAGTGAGCTTCTCAATACAGTAGGTAACTGTAATTCATATTATTTTTTTTTTTGTTTTTAGCTCTGATTGGGAAAAAGTGCATTCAGATTTCAAAGAGAAGCGTATTTTTTGTGTGACTTTGGTTAATGATTAAAAAGGCTACGGTGATTTTATTGTCATATTTTTTTTTTTTTTTTATTATTTTTCACCTCTATTTGAAGGAAATATATTACAATTTTCATTTAATTATTTCCATCGTAAGTATTAAAAAATATATATTTTTTTTTTTGAGAAGTTCAAAAAGTGCAAAAAATAAAATATTTTCTTTTTTCAAGTAGAGTTAAAGCTGTTTATTCCAGATAGTTCCGGTGTAACACTAAATTTGGGTTAATCTTTCAAGTATTCACTTTAAGCTAAATCAAAAACATCTTGCGCATTTTTGCGACCGCCATAAATTTTTTTCACTTTTCCAGTATGACCTCCACTCTTTCGTGAAAGGAAATTATTGGAGAATGGGAAAAAACTCCCAAAATACATCGCAAAGACGTCTTATTGACATTAATAATGGTTAGATATGGTCTTCGAGATATACCAGAAGACGTGATAACAATTCTTAAGGCAAATATAAATATTATTTGTTTTAAGCTAGCCGAAAAATGGATAAAAAGTGGAAGACATCTTGACCGTTTCTTAACATCAAATTCAGTTTGGCATAATGAACCGTATGTATTGCCTGAAAGTGTACAACCGAAAAGTTGTAAAAAAGCTGGAAGAAAACCGAAAAACTTTGTTGACTGTAGTGAAAAATCGAAAAAAAGAAAGATACGAAGTCTTTTTGATTCAGCTGACCATCGAGAAATTATTAAAGCTAGTAAGCAAGTGTTTCGCAAAATGGGAAAGCGAAATTCAGCCAGGCTAGTCAAAGATCTGTCGGAAGCTTCATCCATTAAAGGTACGGAAGAGAAAACAAATATGTAAGAGATTTAGCTCTGAGCCTGTGCCTTTAGGGAGCCTATTTTCCGATGACGCCTTATCTTTAATGGTTGATGCTAATTTGTCGAAACATCAATACGATGTTAATCGGCTAAAAGTCAACGCAAAATGCGAAAATCTTTTCCGTCCTACACTAATGTTCAAAATGTTATCCAGCTGCAAAAGAAATCACTGAGATGCATGCAAAAATTTCACTCCAGTTATTAGTGAATCGTACTATTGAAAGGATTTGTTTGGCTCAACAAGAGGTTTTACTCGGTATTTATGAACTGAAAACTGATGAAAATCGTCTTAATATTTTCATAAATGCAGTATAAACAGAAGTTTTCCTCGGAGGAGGGCCATACAGATCAAAGTTTATTTAGTATTTCAATGGTTCCTATTCAAATGAATTTGAGCTCTACACAAAGAAAAACAATTGTATGTAGTACAGCAAGAAATTAGAGATTTGTCTCCAACTCTTATCACAAATCGCGATCAAAGTTTTCTTGTTGAGTCTACTTTTATACTTACTATGATAGATGGTTAAATTTGTACTGCACTATCATCTGTAACTTCTTCTTCTCAAACGTGTTTCATATGTGGAGCGAAAGCGAGTGAACAATATAAACCTTCTATGATTTTAAACAAAATTGTCGAAGAACGAGCTTTAATCTTTGGAATGTCTCCACTACATTCATGGATCCGTTTTATGGAGTGTGTATTACACATAGCTTATAAGCTCTCTATAATGACTTGGCAAGCTCGAGGACCGGAAAATAAAGCAAAAGTGGCTGATGAAAAAAAAATATTCAACAGAGATTTCGAAATGAGATGGGGTTGCTTGTAGACACCAACACAACAAGGAGGTAATACGAATGACGGTAATACTGCTAGACGGTTATTTAGGGTAGCAGAAGATAGTTCAGAAATCACTGGTGTCAATAAAGAATTAATTGAACTGTTTCATATTATTTTGGAAATTTTAGGTAGTGGTTACCCCATTGATGAAGATGCTTTTGAAAGTTTTATTGTTGCCACTCGAAATTTATACTTAAACGAATACCCATGGTACATTATGCCAGTTAGCGTCCATAAAATCCTTTTTCATGGAAAAGACATAATAAGGTCTTCCTATAGAACAGCTGTCAGAAGAAGCTCAAGAAGCAAGAAATAAGGACACGAGGAAATTTAGAGAGTTGTTTACGAGAAAAACATTGAGAATAGACATAAATACAGATCTTTTCAATCGACTCTTAATTTCTTCACATCCTTTTATCGCAAGTCTGCGTCATACTCCCTTTCGAGTTCGAGGTTTGATAACAAATGAAGTTCTTTCATTGTTATCTGTCGATGATTTTGAGGAGGAAGAATCTTCTGACGATGCATATGAAAGTGAATAAATTAAAATCTCTATGTGTATTTATGCGTTATTATCTCTATTATTAATAATATAAAACAAAAAAATATTAAAATTATTTTAATATTAAAAATTATTATCTCCGAATAATAATAATAATTTTATTATTCATGAATCTTAGTTATATTCTACCTAAATACTAGTATATATAACTACAAATAATCTCAGAGGATGTTGTGATGATGTTACACACATCTTCATTTATCTTTATTTATTTCATTTATTCATCTTTATTTGTTTATATTTTTCTGTTTATTTTTGTTTACTATATGCACATGCACATATTTATTTGTAATTATTTGTTTACATTTATTTATATTTTTTTGCATATCTTTTCTTTTCATTCAACACATACCACAAAGTACACTAACCTTGGTTAAAGGTTTGAATTACAAAACAATAAATTATTGTGTAATTAAATATCACTGGAATGCAGAATGACAAATTTGTGAAAATTCAAATTGTGTCAATAACCCATGACAAATAGGAATGTCACTCAAATTTTGAGGGGAAAAATTTAAATTGATTATTGAACGTTTTCTGATTGGCTATTGAGCCCAACGTTCAAAAATCAATGAATTTGTAATATGCGAATGTAAAGGAAAGAGAAGACTATTATTTAAATTAAGTAAAAATATTAAATTATAATGATATAAAAGACCAGCATTTTAAAATAAATAAATCAATTATAATTCTGATTTGAAAGGGTTATAATTAAAACTAAACAGAGATTTTCTCTTTTTACTGGCATATTCTGCCAAAGGGTTCAAACATTGGCATAATCTGCCTACGTGCTATATAAAAAAGTGCATCTAGCGTGCACGCGGGAACTGCTTTGAGGAAAGCATTTGACAAAATTCCTCCTGAGATTGGTCCGGTTCTCACCCAATCTTAGTGTCCTTTTGTACACCCCTCATACACTATATGTCGATCCTGCCAAGCTAACACTATATGGCGACCCTGCCCCCTCATGCACTATATGGCGATCCTGCCCCCATACATACACTATATTAAATTTAAATGCCACTATGTACGTAGATTGCTACAAGGCATACATTATATAACGGTCCAGCGATTTTTATAATATTTGGTGATCCTAGCTGGCGTCCCACCTACACTATATGGCGATCCTGCCTTTTACACTATAATGTATTTAGAAACTAACTTTTTATCTTAACAAGTAAGAGTGTTAAATTCGGCTGTGCCGAATCTTTGAAAAAAAAAAAAAAAAAAAAAAAAAAATAATACCTAAATATATGCATGCGTTTCCGGTTATATGACATAACTTCTCGTTTAATTTAGTTTTTGCTAATTAAATAGCTCGCCCTAACCTCCATTGCAAAGGTAATGGTTGTGTAGGGTGGCTATATGTATTAAATCGTGCTAATTGGAGATGGCTGTATAGTTTCTTTTAACTGGCGAAATATTTTTTCATTGCGGCCATACAGGTCGGATGGAGTAACAAAACAATAACCAAAAAAAAGCTCTCTCAACGTTTTTATTAAAATATTGCCATATTTGGAAAACATGGAGAATAAATTTATAATAATAATAAATAATCAAATAAGGGATGCCAAACGCAAAAAACCAAATGGCGCAAACATTTTAAATAAAATAATTTGTTATCTTTATTTTCTGGAAAACTCTCATCAAATTGCGTTTATTTATGTAACAATTTTTGTGTTCGCAATTCTTAAATATCATTTGAGGTTTTCTAAAATTCATGGAATTTAAATCAATGTTTTCTGTAGTCCGATTCTGTAAATTTCAACGATCCGACAATCGCAAAATATATCGACAGCTATTGTTGTTTGCACTAAGGACTTAGTGATTCACTTAGTGATACATACATTTTAACGACAGTCGACCAATCTATTTTTCTATTTATTTAAATTGTAAATGAGTGGCATCTCTGTCAAAATAAGCGAAAAACACAAAGAAGAATAGAAAAAAACAAATTACTTCGTGTTTGAAGGGATGATTTTATGTTTATGTTTAATATCTTTATTTTTTTACTAATATTTCTGTGTATTTATTTGAAAATGAAATAATGAATTGAATATGCTATTTAATTTTTTATTTATATAAAAAAGTTTTTTAATAGAAGCAAAATATTTTCACTATTTTATGATTTTTATTTATGTATGACGACATTTCAAGCTAAAAGTTTTTATCGATTGAATAAACAACACAAAAATGGTTGTCGTTTAGATAACAACAGCAGCTAAATTAACCAATAGCGAATATCGTTTAAAAATTTTATTGATAATTTTGCTATTTTCTTTTTTAACGATCCGACTATCGTTAAAAGAAGTTTTTGAATCGCGATACTGAACGCTATTAATTTCTCCTGAATGTCAATATTTTTTTAAATGCGAAAATTTTTTAAATGTAAATGTTTTTTTTTTTTTGGAATTTCAATTTGTGTTTAACGAATAAAATTTATATATTAAAGATGCAATTGATGTCTTCTAAATTTAAAATTTTTATTTCCGACGTTTTGATATGATTTTCTGAAATTCAATTAATATTTTCTAATTTAAAATTTGAAATTTTAATTCCAGTTTTTAGAATTGATATTTTCTTAAATTTGAATGGAAAATTTAAAAAGTGCAATTTTGTATTTATGTGAATAATAGTGCTTTAGTAATTATGAACAATTTTTAAAAATTAAATGTAATCGCAATCAGATATTTTGTAGGTAAAGCAGAATAATAATTCTATATAACTATGTAGAACTTTTTGAAAGCAAAAACTCATTGATGAACTCGGTAACTCTATTTTGTAAAGACAACTAAAAGTTAATATGGCACACTTATGTTCATATTTGCAAAAGAATAATGAAAAAACGTATGAAATAAAAGACCAGCCCGTGTATACTCCTAACATTGTTCTGTATGATATCTAATTGAAGATATTAACATTCATGTTAAAATAAAAATAACTATTGCAAAGCTAATTTGAACAAAAATTGTGGCGCCATCTATTGTGGCATAGTCACGCTGAGCAAAATGAAGTGACACTCTGTTAGTGCAAAAGAAATGTATTTTCCCCACAACAAAATATTGCAGAATTTTATGTAAATAAAATAATATACCAATTTATTTCTAACATGCAGTTATTATGGATATACATATATAGAATATATGTATGTTATTTGTATTATTTAATATGTTTATGTAAATATTTCACACAAAAAATTCAACATCAAACGTTATTTTTGTGTTTTTCTCTTTAAATAAATTTATACATAAATTTTTTTTTTTGCTAAATTTACATTGTTTTTTTTTTTATTAACAACTAGGTAATTTAACATTATTTGCTTTAGATGTTGGTGAATTTTTACTCCCTTTATATTAACTCGTAGTATCTGCTTGTCGAAAAAATTTTGGATCGATTATAACCCCTTTTCCGTTACCCATTCGATCTGAAATTTTGCAGGCAGGCTCGTGGTAATAACAGAAATGATCTAACAAATTTTTTTAGTGATGCCAAAACAATGGAAACTTTTAAATTTTTCTACCAGAGTTAATAAAAAAAAATGTACAAAGGGTTAGTTTTTATTATATTATTACCACATCGACCAGAAAAACAACAAGTCCAGCTATGACAACAACACAACATTTAGAATAACAACAAGAACAATATAGAAACATCATATTTTTCATTTTTTTTTTACTTTTTCAGAGATTTCCCTGGACCTGTTCCACCGATTTTAATGATTTTTGAAACAGGAATCTTCCCATGAATTTGGTGAATCATTCTCACTAAAAATGATCACTGTAGCTGCACTATTGAGGGCGTGATCGTGACAAGAACAACATAGAAAATTATATTTTTTCAAGACTTTTTTTAGTTCTTCATTCAAATCACGGGCCCTAATCGACCGATATGGACGATTTTAAATAGCAAACTTTTCAAGATGTTAGTGAATCATCTTTTATGTCAACGAGCACCCTAGCTGCCCGATTGATGCCGTCATCGTGATTTCCACAGACGGACAGACGGACAGACGGACATCGCTATATCAACTCCGGCTGTTGTAAGGATCACAAATATATATATTTTATGGGGTCCAAAATTTTTTTTCTAATTATTACAAACGGAATGACAAACATATACATACCCTCTGCACACTGGAGTGGAGGGTATATAAATGCATTTCTTCTTGACAGTGAGAACTGTTTATTTTTTGCCTAATTTATTAAAAAAAAATCTTAATAAAAAAAAATTGATTTTTTATAATCACTTATATATTTGAACTCATTTGTTATGTAATTCATAAGTAAGAAGTGAACCCAACGCGATTTATTAATTTTGTCCAGTTAGATTTGCGATCTACCACACTGTGCATTGTTTAAAGTTTGGAAATAGTTAATAATCCGAGGGAGCTAAATCTGGTCAATATGGTGCATGGTGAAGCAATTATTTAATTCATGGATTTTGGCCATCGCAATAGTGGATGTGTGAGCTGGTGCATCGTCTTTATAAAAGAACACTTTCTTTTTCACCAAATGCGGATTTTTTCCTTAATTTCATCTCGTAAACACTACGTTAGCATAATTGTCGTCATTGATTATTTTTTGGTTTTGATGATCATCAATAAAAATTATTTTACACGCTTTCCAAAAAATAAACCACAAAACCTTGCCAGCAGATGGAACTGTATTCGCCTTGTTTGGACACGATTCTTCCATTTCAGTCCACTGTTTTGACTGCTCCTTTGTCCCAGGTGTGAAGTGGTGGACCCATGTATCATCCTTGGTTGCAAATCCACGGAAAACCTCTGCTTTATAACGGTGAAACATCGCCAAACACTCATATTGAAACATATTCACGACGCACTGTGGCTCAAATTTTGATTTCATTGGCCAAAAGTCAAATTTTTTTTTGTCATCGATTTTTAAAATTTTTACTCCTTTTTGTAGCTTATATATCCAGATTAAGGTAGCCAAAAAATTAGGTTAAACTATTGATAATTGTGGGCGTGGCATGCTGTCAAACTCAACTGTTTTTTTTTAATTCAGCAAAAGGTGTTTTTTTTTTGTTTTTTATCAAAAATAAATGGTTACTACTCGCAAGCTATCATCGATATTGGCCTGCGGTCTTTTTTATAATGTTAGTAGGATTATAGTCTTTAGTTTTTGTAAGTAGTCACAGTTCTAACGTTTGATATTAGGGGCGTTATGAAATATTTATGAAACCACTATATTTTTCTCAAATTTAAACTTTAGTGGAATAGAACTTCTAAAGGAAGTAAGGGAACAAGAAACGTATATCACCCGGAGAAAGGCGAATGTATCCGGTTTAACCCTATATATACTTTTGCACCCCCCACGAGCCCCCGGTAGAACACTTTTTTCATTTTAATGAAATTACTCTAAAAAAATTACTCTAAAAAAAATTTTGTTTTTTTACTTTAGACTACGTAAAAGTAAAATAATTAAATAAAATACCTGCGAAAGGGTTTATTGGCTTTGTTTTGATCAGCAAAAAAATAAGTCATAAAATGATCACAATAGGTTCTACAGTAAACAAATGATCTCTTTCTTAATTTACCTGTTGTCAAATTTAAGGGTCAACCAAAGTCATAAACAATTTTATAAGTTTGTCAATAATCGCGGCACTAAACCACTAAAGATAAAAAACCACCCCATATTGGCGAGAAACTAATTAGTTTTACCTGATATTGAAGTCTGGATAACAAGTGCAGTTTTGTTCAATTTAAGTACTACCTGCTATGAAATTAAAGATCAATGTGTGAATAACATGTACCTAAAAATGTATAAAATGACGGATTCTATAAGGGATTACTCAATAATAAGTTAATACTTCAAGTGTACGGACGTATATTCGCAAGTGATAAAAAGTGATAAAAAAGTGATAACAGACGCAAATAAAAATATTGAGAAAAATATGGAGAACTTTAGTTATAAAGAACTGGCCGAAGAGTATTTTCGAAACAAAAACCAGGAAGATGTTCTTAGTTACGTTAAAATAAAATTAAACTTAAATTCGTCTAGTACCGAAATACAAGAGCAATTATCTAATTTCGTCAAAGTACTAAAAAAACGATTGAAAGAAGTTAACTACTGTAAACAAAAGTTTTATAATAAAAGTGCAAACTGGTTAGAAGGCCAACTTAATGTTGGTGGAGAAACAGCAAAGCTAGATAAGGCTGGAAGACCACGCAAATCATTGGACAACTGCAGCGATAGATCTAAGAGGCGGAAACTTAAAAATTTTAACGAGGAAATTGGTTCTACAAATATAAAAGAATCTTTTCTACATCAATTACGAGCACAAAACCAATTAACAAAAGTGGATATCATTGAAAAAACTTGTAATGCTAGTCCAGTGAGAACAAAGCGAATTCTTAAAAGTATACCAACTCCGAGCGATGCAAAACAGTTCACAAATGAGGAGGCATTAGCATTATTTCTGGATTTGAAATTAACAAAACACCAATATATTCAGCTCAGATTGCGTGCGATTGAAAAAGGCTCAAATATGTATCCAGCATATCATCACATAACAGCTGCTAAAATAGACTGTTTGCCATCAAAGGACACTATTACAATCACACCAATTTCGGCAGAAGTACAACTACAATCTTTACTTGATCACACAGCCAAACGCTTGCTACAATCAATAACAGGAACTGAGTTAAAGAAATATGGAAACACAAAGTTAATTCTATTTTGTAAATGGGGATGTGATGGTTCTTCGGGACAAAAACAATACAAACAAGTTGTATGTGAAAATATTTCGGACTCAGATATGTTCATGGTATCATTTGTACCATTGCGATTGAAAAAGATTTTGGAAGATTCGGAGCCTTCGAGTAGTACAACGCAAACAATGGATATTTGGAAAAATGAGACACCATCTTCTACGAAATACTGCAGGCCAATCAAATTTGAATTCAAAAAAGAAAGTCATGATGCCATTAACAAAGAAGTTAGTGATATCAAGGCCCAAATAGCAACACTACAGCCATTACAATTACAGTTAGATGGGCAGCAAATTGAAGTAAGCTACCAATTAGTGCTGACAATGAGAGATGGAAAAGTAGGTCAGGCTTTGACTAACACGAAGGTTGCATCCAGCTGCATTATATGCCAAGCAACATCAAGCCAATTAAACCAAGTCCCGACAAAATCATTCGATAATACCGATGCCTTCGAATTTGGATTATCACCACTACATGCAAGAATACGACTTATGGAACACATACTAAAAATCAGTTATGATTTGGATTTCGGGCCTTCAGGATCAATAAGAAACAACGAAACCAACAAAGAGTTAAGAAGTTCAAAAAAGAAACATGTTCAAGATGAATATCGCAAATTTGGATTGATTATAGATCAGCCAAAACAAGGGTCAGGCAATACAAATGATGGCAATACCGCAAGAAGATTCTTTTCAGATCCAGAAACAGCATCTGAAATAACAGGAGTGGATTTAAACCTTATTTTCAGATTTAAAATAATCCTAGAAGTACTTGCGTGCAATGAAGAAATTGACTCTAGAAAATTTGGAGATTATGCTAAGGAAACTGCAAAAATATATACAACCAACTACCCATGGAGAAATATGTCTGCAACAGTCCACAAAATCCTTTATCATGGAGAAGATGTCATTAAATATCATTTGGTGCCACTTGGAGATCTATCAGAGGAGGCTCAGGAAAAAAGGAACAAGGATTACAGATTTTATAGACAGCACAATACTAGAAAAATGTCACGAAATTCCACAAATGAAGATCTATTTAATATATTATTGGCAACGTCAGATCCGTTCATCTCCAGTATTCGAAATCAATGGAAAGTGGAACATCGGGATTTAGATGAAGAAGCCAAAAAACTACTAAAGAACAGACATAGCACAGAACAAAATATGGAATATTTGCAATCAATATTTGAGTCTAATGAATAATAATTATAATTGCCTTTCATTGTTATTTAAGTACGAAAAACATAGTATTAGTAAAAAATAATAATAAACAGAACCTACCATTGTTACAAATGCTATTTAAATCTATTGCAGTTTTTATTCTTAAAAGGTTTCCCACATATGAATGCAATGTTTTAATAGATAAGAAAGATTCAAAAAATAAGAACCCATATTTTCATATCAAAATTAAAAAAAAAATTAGAATCATTGCGCTAATGTTTAGCAGATTTATTTAGCTAGTGTAACAAATTAGGCAGCAAACACTAATAAATTTTTCTGTAGTAATAATAATATTCCTTGAGTGTCAGCAAATTGCAAATTTGATAGCAAACATTTTTAATTTTTTAGTAATACTAGTTAAATTTCTAGTGAATTTTACTATTTTGTTGCGTGTAAAAATTTTTTTGAGTGTAAGCATTAAAAAAATTTCATTATTACAAAAAATGTTTATAATAATTATTTAACTCCAAATATGACACTTTCTAATAAATAAAAATAAATAAAAAAAAACATATATCACGCTAAAAGTTAAAAAAAATCAAAAGTTAAACTTTGACCTAGAATTCCTTAAAAAGTACTCAATCAATTTAAATGAAATTCACACTGAGTCAAGATCAACTATCTATCTATCTATTAAAAAAAACAGTACTAAAATATTTTGATCGGTTCAAAAGTTACAGAATTTTGGCCAATGAAAAATGATTTTCAGCCACTGTGCGACGCTGTTTTTGTCATATTGTGAGCAAATGCGGCACCCTTCTCATCAGCTTTCTCATCTCTAAATTTTCGGTCAATATGCAAAGTGCAGCAATTTTTTAAATGCCCATCTTTTCAGTTAGCTCACATACCTTCCGCCACGATCATCCAATACTGTTTTGTGGATTCTCTCAAACGTTTCTGGCGTGGCCACGTAAATTTGTCGACCCATACGGTGTTCGACTTGGCAAACTTTGCCACCCAATATTTTATATTCGTAAAAGAAAGAGCAGACTCATCCAGAGTAGAAACTGGCTCGGCTTTAGTAGTGGTTGTACTGAGACCTTTCAAATGAACGTATTGAATTACGTAAGGGTGACAAATATTTTCCATGTTTACAAAACAAGGTGGCGCCTTGAAACTTTAAACATATGGTTTGTGGGCTTGCTAATGCTGCCGTCTATATGTCAGGTCAGGTTGTTCTTTTTTTGAAAAGTGTAACTTTTTGTTAAAGAGTTGATTGTATTGAAAAATGAGTATACCTTTATGTGACGAATTTGAGGTGTTTTGAGAGTGTAACCAATTTCAAAGAAATAGAAGACTTAATATTTTTTTTAAAACAGCTACAAAACAAATGGAAGCAACTAAACATCACCAGAAAATATAGAATTATTTATTAAGTTATGTCCTAAACTATATGCTGCTTATATTAGCAACCCTTGAGAAAAACCCACTTGCAGACTTAAATCATTATTGGATTAAATTTTTACACGTAATTGTTTAGGTAATAAAATTTATTTAAACATTCTGAAAACTCATAAAATGTGTGAGTTACATGCAAAATAATATTTACATACAAAAATCTTGTTTTGTGTTCTATTTTAATGTTTTCCATTGTAAAAACCTTGCTGGAAATAGCAAATGTTGATATTACCAGCATTTAAGAATTCGAATGTTCTGCATTTAAAGCAGAACGAAAGTAATAACTCCAGTATTTAATTTGTATGTGTATTGTTTTCTTAATACGAGGCTTTAAAACCATATGTAATTCAATAGAAACGGCTGTATTGTTTCGTTTTATCAAAATAGACTCCATGTGTTAAATACACTTTGGAATGTCCATAGTATTTAGGGAAGCAAGACCTGCCCCGAAATACTCATGCCATAAATATTTGTACTATCAATATTTCCACTTGTCGTGTTATGAAAGTATTAAGTATTTTTAATTATGACACCCCACTGATATTTACATATAAGCGTTTGATATTTATTTTGTATTTATTTTATTGAAATATTTATTAAATTTTTATCTTACGTTATTGTATAGAATTGTTTTCCTTAACATTTAATTAATTTTTAGTATTTTTTTTTATTAAATAATACGAGCATTTTCGTAATTATTATCGTTTATTTTTATTACTTTTTGTTTAGCAAAGCATTAACCTTCGCAATAATGTACATTTTGTAGTATCCCATTGTTTTATTAAGAGAAATAAAAAACTAATAATTTAAACTCAGGAATTCATAAGTAATAAAGTTAAGTTCGGCAATGACTGACATTTATATGATACCCTACAGAATGATAGAAAAAACGTTATTAAGTGCCGCAGTAATATTTTAATCTATATTCGACCAGCCATCAACCCCCTTTGATTTTATAACAAAATTCGTCAAAAAACTGCATCAGAAACTGATCCTGTTTCGTTCCTATATTTCTTCTAAAGGGAATTCCTACTCACTGTTAAGCATTCTACACACCTGGGCGGAATTGGAGAGGGTTTGATAGCACTAAAAAGAGAAAAAAAATCGCTAAGGAAATATTCGAGATATGGCGTTTTGAGTGATTTTTCACGAAGACTCACTATATTTTTGTTGGCGATTTTTTTCTTCGCTATTATTTTTATAACTTGCTCTTTTTTCCGACAACAAAAAAATTTGGTCGTGAAAAAAATAAAAACAAGAAAGAAAATTATAGTCGCTCTAGACCGACTATACGATACCCTATACCATGCGTTTAGAGACCCTATCTCTTAGGCCCAACTAATTGGATACAGAAAATAAGCATAAACCAATTTTGAGTGGCATTTTTTTTAATTTTTTTGGCTGCAGATAAGAAAAAGTTCATATCGGATGCTATGTCTATATGGGGACTAGGTCCAAAAATGGACCGATCCTGACCATGGTTGGTAAAGTCTCTTGTATTTTGCGAAAATATATACAAACAAAATTTGAGAAAAAGCTGTGCAATATTTTTGGTTTTTGATAGATTTAAGTGAAGATCGGGAAGCAGCTCTATATGGGGCCTATGACTAAGGGTTGCCCCATAAGGATCGCTTTTGGACTATTCATTAATGGATGTAATAAACACATACAAACCCAATTTGACTAAGATCTATACGACAATTTGAATCTTATGTCAATTTATGTCAATTTTATAGGGGCCATTTGTATGGGGGCTAGGTCTGAACATGGACCGATTCTCACCAATTTCAGTAGCGTTCATCCCATGGCCGGTAAAAGCTTATGTACCAAATTTCATCAAAATATATTCATATTTGCGACCTGCAGTTTGGTTACAAGGTTGACATGGACACACAGACGGACGGACGGACGGACATTATTAAATCAATTCAAAAAGTGATTCCGATTCGATCGGTATAATTAAAGATGGGTATAGGTTAAATATTTTTGGTTGTTACAAACAGCAGCACAAAGTCATTATACCCAAACCACATAGTGGTATAGCGTATAAAAATCATT
The DNA here is from genome assembly GCA_963682025.1 of Cordilura impudica. Lineage (NCBI taxonomy): Eukaryota > Metazoa > Arthropoda > Insecta > Diptera > Scathophagidae > Cordilura > Cordilura impudica. The sequence goes on from OY821517.1 coordinate 299,966,073, forward strand.
CGAGTGGTTCTGTATTTTGTTTTTATACCCTATACCACTATGTGGTTTGGGTATAATGACTTTGTTTGGCTGTTTGTAACTACTAAAAATATTTGACCTAGACCCATCTTTTATTATACCGATCGACTCAGAATCACTTTTTGAGTCGATTTAGCGATGTCCGTCCGTCCGTCAGTCTGTGTGTCCATGTACACATTTTAATCAAACCACAGGTCGCAAATATGAATATATTTTGACGAAATTAGGTATGTAAGCTTTTATGAGCCATGGGATGAAAGCTGTTGAAATTAGTGAACTTCGGTCCATGTTCAGACCTAGTCCCCCTACAAATAACCCCTATGAAATCGACATAAATTGCCTTAAGATCCAAATTATCTCAGTCAAATTGGGTTTGTATGTGTTTTATATATTAATTAATCAGTAGTTCAAAAATAATCCCCATTGGACAATTCTTAGTCGTAGGCCCCACATAGAGCTGCTTCCCGATCTTCACTTAAATCTATTAAAATGCAATATTGCACAGGTATTTCTTACTTTTGGTTTGTATATATTTTTTCAAAATATAAAGTACTTTAGCAAATGTGGTCAGGATCGGACCATTTTTCGACCCAGATAAATTTGGTTTATGCCTATTTTCTATATCGAATTAGTTGGAACGAAGAGATAGTGTCTCTGAACCATGCTATAGGGTATCGTATAGTCGGTCTAGACCGACTATAATTTTCTTACTTTTTTTTTTGGTTTTGTTTGCTTTATGTTAATTTTTATTTGCTTTTTTTTTATTAATTTTTTTAATTATATTAAAGGATTAAATATAAATATATATGAACTTCTATCGGCCTTGGGATGAACGCTATTGAAATTGATGAAAATTGTTCATGTTCACACCAAGTCCCCGTACAAATGACCCCAATTAGATCGACTTAAATTGCCATTATTATAATACAGATCTTGGTAAAATTGGGTTTGTGTATGTTTATTACATCCATTCGTCGGCAGTCCATAGCCCCGATATGAAGCTGGTTCCCGATCTTCACTTAAATCTATCAAAAAGCAACAATATTGCGCAGGTAGTTCCCATATTTGGTTTATATATATTTTTTTAAAATATAAGTGACTTTACCAAATATGCTTAGGATCGGTCAATTTTTCGACCTAGTCCCCATATAAATATAACATCCGATATGAACTTTTTGATATCCAAAGGCAATAAAATTAATAACAATGCCACTCAAATTTGTTTTATGCTTATTTTCTATATCTAACTAGTTGTACCTAAGAGATAGGGTCTCTAAACGGATGCTACAGGGTGTCGTAGTCGGTCTAGACGGACTATAATTTTCTTCTCACATGTTTTTTTTTTTTTTAATACATTCTATTTTTAAATTAGTAGTTAATAAAAGTAATAAATAAATTATAAAGTGCATTCACAAATAGCTCTTTTCAATATTTCCATGCTCATAGCCATGTTCCCATAATTTTTTTGACCATTTTGAGCTACAATAAATTCCGTTCGTAATATATGAAAAAGATCTATCATGGTCGTGTTGCACATAGAAAGCCATTCATTTCCAATGTCACTACAAAAGAAAAAAACGTATAGACTTTGCAAATGAGTATGTAAACAAGACTCCTAAATTTTGGGTACGTATTCTAGTTGCAGACGAAAACAAGTTTGAATTTTCAGTATTAAAGGAAAAAAAGTTGGTTTGGAGAAAAAGTTGAATTGCATTAAATATAGAACATTTTTTCCAACTGTTAAAAACGGTGCAGGTAGCATTATGGTTTGGGGTTATATGATGGCAAACTCATATTTATGGAGTCTATAATGGATCATACATTTTACAACAAAGCGCTCAACAACTGGGCTTTGCAGAAGATTTTTGGTTCTAACGGGATAATGATACAAAATACATGGTACAAACTTTCGAGTTGTGATTGCTCTACAATACTAAAAATCAATTGAAATCTTCATCCCAATCACTCGATCTAAATGCCAAAGAGCATTTGTGGTATTTACTGGAGCGCAGAAGCCGTCTGCATAATAAACCTCAAAGGAAATGTTAAAATGTGTTTTTTTTGGTCGAGTGAGGTAAAATAAGTAATAAGACTACTTTGTTATTGGTAAGTAGAGGCCACGCCCAAAGAATATCCCACAACTTACTTACACCAAGGCGTCGATTGTTGCTGGTTTATCAGCATAAGCCAGTGACTTCACGTAGCCCCACAGGAAATAATCGAGAGTCGTCAAATCACATGACCTTGTAGGCCAATTGACAGGTCCATTTCTCAAAATCACGTAGCGCCATTCTGTTGAAACCGCATCTCGCCCGGATCAATATCATCCATATTTGCCTCGGGGGGAACAGAACGTGCCTAACCGATGGTATCGGCGTCATGCTTAACATCACACCACTGCAGTTTTCGGTCATCGAAGATGCGTGCATGAGTGCCGTACGACATCAGGATTTTGTTAGCGTAACGGACGGTAACCTAAAGGGTCACAGAAGATTTGAAAGACTCTTCTCCAACGACCCGGTAGTACCAAGAAAGATATTTATCAGAGAAAACGTAAAACAATGATATTAGAATGGAGCTTATGGACAAGAAGGACCTGGGAACCAGAGCAGCGTTCTCATGTGTGGTTCACAGATGGCTCAAGACAATCAAATGGGGACACAGGCGCGGCATAGTCAGTCCCAATTTTCAACGTGTCTTACCCATGGGAAAATACCCATCCATTTTCCAAGCGGAGGTGTTCGCTATTTATGTATGCGTGACTAAATGTCTTAGAAGAAAGACAAAAAAGGCACTCATTTACACACTACCCGACAGTCAGGCTGCACTAACAGCAATTATGTCCTGTAACGTGCCCTCTATCCTCGTTTGGGATTGCATCGTAGTGCTCAACCAACTAGGCAGATGCAACAAACTAACTTTATGCTGGATTGCGGGACACGAAGAGCACGAGGGCTAAGCAGATTGCCTAGCCAATCAAGGTGCCTGTTGCCCTTTCATCGGTCGAGAACCATTCTGTGGTATTCCAGCAGGATAAATCAGGTAATAAATGAAGAAGGGGAGGGAATCACAATTTCCAGAACACTGGGGCAAAAGGCCTGGCTAACGGCAAGTTAAGAGATATATAATTCCATCCAGTGTTCAATCGGAAAGATTGCTTTGCCTTGATAAGAGGGACTTAAGGACCCTTACGGGGTTCTTTACTGGACATTGTACTCTTAGATATCATCTACTATTAAAAGATCAGTCTGTTACAGACACATGTTACCTCTACCCTCTGCGAAAAGAGGTTGGAAACAGCAGAACACATTCTCTGTTAATGTTCAAAGTGGCAAAAGAACCCTAGCCCTTGGAGGACATATGGTATCTCATGTCAAATAAGGTAATTTGATATATAGGGAGCCTTAATATTTAGGACATTCATGGGCTGCACAAAAGAACCATTTTTAAAGCAATAAGGTTCGATGTTGCCATCAGCGTGTAAGCCGCACCAAATTGTACATGTTTGTGGATGTAATGGAGTCTGTTGTGTATTGGTCTCGCCCTATATCAGTAATTCTGTTTCTTACCAAACCCGTTAACCTAAAAATAAGCCCCATCGTTGAACATAATTTTGCGACAAAACATCAGGTCAGTGTCCAACTACTCTGGAGACCAATCGGCTAAAGAACGAAGCATATGATGGTCTCGTGGCTGTAAATCATGCCCCAGCTGCATCTTAGACGAGTTTAGGCCAAGTTGTTTGCACAAAAGTTTCCACGTAATGGACGGACAAATCCCCAATTCTTGCGACCGACGATGAATCGTTGATATTCTCTTTAGTACGCACATTCATTCGACATGTTGTTGTTATTTCATCATTTAGATGATATGAAATATATCCAGAATTCGACGCATAGCTTGCTCAGATGGACGATTAGATGCACCATAAAATTCACGAAATCATCTGTAAGTTACGCGAATCAATGACTGATTTTCAAAGTAAAGTTGAATAATTTTGTAGCATTGTTCAAACGTCATGCTAATTTATCAGAGTATACTGCTCATAAATGTTAACGCTTTCGTACGTTCTATATTTATCACATTTTCAATCTATATATGCTTACTATAAATCGATTGTTCAGAGCATGGAGGTGTATAGTAAGATCTACCCACATATATATTATATATAAAATTCTCGTGTCACGGTGTTTGTGCTCATACTCCCCCGAAACGGCTTGACCGATTTTTATGAAATTCTTTTATGTGTATTTAGTAGGCAGGAGAATAGACCTTAAGGTATATTTCATATCTCTAGGTGATTAGGACGTGGCACCTCCCATATAAAGTGAATTTTTAATATCATATACATTGAGTACTATGACAGGGAGAGCTTTGCAAATTTGTGTTAGGTTACCTACTATTAATGTTAGTGGCCATGCCGAAAATGGGCGGGTTCGGATAAGTGGGCATGGCATCATATATATCGAGTCTGTGGTCATATATTCTTAATGTGAGTTGACGGACAAAAAATGGGCGGAAGTTATGTAAGTGAAGTTCTGTAATAGTGAGAGCCTTGGGACATTGCCTGAGGCCATAAGTTATTCATGTGATTAGTCGAACAAATAATGTGCGCGATCGAAACAGGGGGGCGTGGCATCACCTATACAAGGTGAATGTATAAATAATATCATATAACTTGATTACTATAAAAGGGAAAGCCTGGACTCATCCTACGAGTCCATCGGATATCAATATGAGTAGTCAGATAAAAAATTGGCACGATCAGGGCGTGGCACCTCGATTACAAAGAAAATATTAAAAACCATATATCTGGAGTACTGTCATAATGAGAGCCTTGGGACTGCACGATCGGAGCAGTGGGCGTTAGGTTATCCCGTCCTTGAATGAGAAAAATGTTTTTTCGAGCTACACTTGCGCAAGAGGTATCAAAACTTGCGTAATTTTACACAGATTACGGTAAAAGTAATAAAAATCGAATTATGTGCCATCTTGAGGGCTATACTTTTAAAAACGTTTTTACAAACCTAAACCGTATGCTTAAAATAATAAAAAAAACGAGATACAAATTTATTTTATTAATATATTTTATACTTACAATTAATGTACAAGGAAATAAAATGGCTAAAACTTAAAATTCCAACATATTTTTACACTCGTATCATATAATAATTTCGGTATAATCTCCAGCCAAGAAGTTAATTTTTGGTGGTTTAAATATTATGTGTTTAGTGGTACTTTCAGCTTCTCTAGCTTTGATTATTCTTTGGAATGCCAGCTCCCGAATGTAATCTCTATCATCAAACAGCATACTGACAAGTAGATTTACCGGGTGATAAATCTTTCGATAACAGAATCCACAAGTGATCTCATATTTTCGGGTAAAAAACGAGAGTACATAATCAGATGAAAAATATGTTTGGCTCGTTCTTTAAAAGACGTTTTTTGTTTGATTAGGAACCAAAGCGTATACTTTAACAACGTTATTTTACAAGCAGTTGCAAATTTTTTGAAGGATTAAGGGTACTTCCGTAAACTGTGAGTAGACGATTAGCACAGGTAAGCCATCTCGAGTGCGCAATTTTTCCAGGTTTACGGTTTGCCAGCTCAGCTCAGCTTTACATTATCTCATAAATATATTTTTGATCCGTACTTAGTTCATCGACCACATTTTTCGGCAAGTCAGGCAAATTACCAGCCACCGCACAAAAGAACACCGTAGTTTCATTATCACAAGTAGCTAATGTTTTTCCAATAAGTCCGGAATATTCTCTAGGTCCCGAAGTGCAACCATCTAAAGCCAAGAATAAATGACGAAGGGGTAACTCATTGGCATGAAGCATACAAACACAACATTGTAAGGTCTCTTCAAATACTCCTCCAAATATTGAATAATGCCACCCTTCTAACCGGTATTGTTTGCAGTTCCGTCACATCCAATGCAAATCACGTCATCGCAATTCCAACCTTCATTTTCTAATAAAGTTGTGATCGCAGTTAGAATGCTCTTTGCAGTGCCACGATTTGGTGTTGTGCGACCCAAATAAACTGATTCAGGTTCTGCTAAAATTGAGGTGTGTTCTTCTAAAATTTCTTTGCGATGGTAACGATCTTTGTCTTGTCTTTTAGTCCATGTAAGTAAATGCTTTTAATAACAATACCTCCAATGTCTTTAGAAGTTTCCGGATTTTAGATACAGTTCTGCGTATTTTGTTTTTATCGATTACCAGAGTTAAATTTTCGTTAGAAATTAAGCCGAAGTCAGTCAAAACCGCACAAGCAGTAGCAGCAGCAGAATGAGATAGACCGTATCTATCACAGACCTTAGCAACTGTAGGCAACGGCAATGTATTCCGATTCGTCGTTGAAGTCGAAGGTGTATCTGTCGAAAATGTGTTGCAGATGGGAGATGCCTCCGTTATCGGATACATTTCTAGGGAAGATTCACACAGAGAAACTTCATCACAATTTTCTGGAATAGAATCGGTTTCTTGAGTAGAACGCACCTTTTTTGCTGCCTTTATAGAATGTTCAGTTTGTCTCTGCTTTTCTTTTATTAATCAAGCTGTTTCTTTTTATCAACTCCACATATAACCATTTTTCTGTAATTTCTTTGATTCAACAAAAAACTTCTTTCATTGATTGCAACTTTCTTAGGTTTTAAACAAGAGCAAAATTCAGAGGAAGTGCATTTGCAAGCAGCAACGTCGAAAAGCTTTTCAGATGACTCCAAAGAACACTTTTTCGTTTGCTTTTGGGTTATCTTTTCAAATTGAGGTATTTTTTGAAATAGGACTTGTGTAACTGTTACGATTGGAATCGAAGCTTTGGTCCAAATATTGTCAATCTCTTCAAAAACAATCGTATATATATACCTGTGTTTGATGGATCTTTTCCATTATAAAGGGTTTTTCAATAAGAGCGCTACAAAGGTTTTTTTAAATGAAACAAAAACGGTTTTGGATATCAATGAAATTCTTTATTCCCGTGAAAGTACGTTCGATGCCATTATGTATGGAAATCGATCTCTTTTGCATGGCCAACGGTTTTCAAGCATAAATCGGCCGATACTGCTGCAATTTCACGTTCGATATTCGTACGAAGTTCATCAATCGTCGCTGGCTTGTTGGCATAGACCATAGAATTGACGTAGCCCCACAGGAAATAGTCCAACGGCGTCAAATCGCACGACCGAGGCGGCCAATCGACTGGACCATTTCGTGAGATAACACGTTCTCCAAACTTGGTTTCCAATAAATTGATTGTGACATTCGCTGTGTGGCTTGTGACGCCGTCCTGTTGGAACCACATGTCCTCCAAGTCTATATCATCCAATTAGGGCCAAAAATATTCGGTTATCATTGAATGGTAGCGATTCCCATTCACAGTAACTTGCCGGTCTTGATCATAACGGAAGAAGTACGGCCCAATGACACCGCCGGCCCATAAACCGCACCAAACCGTAATTTTTTCGGGATACAATGATGACTCATGGAGTACCTGTGGATTGGTGTCTGACCAATAACGCATATTTTGCTTATTGACGAAGCCGTTCAGCCAGAAATGAGCCTCATCGCTGAAGATGATTTTTCGATGAAAATCCGAATCATTTTCAAGTTGTTGCTGAGCCCAATTCACGAACATACGACGCTTCTGGTGGTCAAGCGGCTTCAGTTCTTGCGTCAATTTGATCTTGTTAGGATGAAGGCCAAGATCTTTTCACAAAATTCGCCACAGCGCTTGAGAACGACGTGTGAGAGACACATTTGGGCTTTCTTCAACTGAAGCCTCAGCGGCAGCAATATTCTCGACACTACGGGCACTTCTTTGTCTCACTAGCACGGGAACATTTTGTACTGTGCCTGTGGATTCAAATTTTTCCACTAGACGCTCAATTGTTGATCTGCTAGGACGATTATGACGACCATAACTTGGACGTAGCGCTCTTAACGTTGAGGCCACTGACTCCGAATTTCGGTAGTAAATTCTAATAATTTCGACTCGTTGTTGGCTCGTACATCTTTCCATCATGAAATGGCAAACCTTACTGAAGAGAAATATCAAAAGAGCGGCAAGAAATATGGCGTCGTTTGCTGTCCCTGTCTTTCTACTTTTGTAGCGTCCCTGTTGAAAAACCCTTTACTTCAATTTCATGTTATACTTGATAAATAAAATATATTTAATGTTGACATAGGTCTAAGAACACTCAGTGGATCAAGCTCCTTCTTTTGAGCTATTAAATTCGTTGGGTTTGAGGAAAGTTATGCGTAGAGAATCAACTTTACTTTTACTGTACGTTAACTTATCTTGGCATATTTTGGAACTACTCTACGTTAATTTCTCTTGGCAAATTTTGGTATTATATTATAAAAATTAATATAATATAATATAATATAATGCTGCGGAGCAGTAGGAGTCCTCTAGTGTATTATAAATTAGTTTAGTTTTTGTTTTTTAGTTTTCTTTGTTGGGGAAAACCCAATTTACGTATTTTGGTATTAATAAATAAACAGGGTTAAAGTGTTGCCAGATTTTTATTTGTTCAAGGGTTTCTGTACTTTAGGGAGTAAACTGTAACTATAAAAGGAACTTAAAAACTGCTTCGGAATAAACAAGACATCGCTATAACCGTAATAATTGGTACTAGCAGATTCCAGCGCTCGAAATTCGAGTGCAATTTCTAAAAAGCTTTATTTTTCAACTTAGCCTATTCACAGGCCAACACTTTTATGGTGCATTATTATTTTAAATGAAAATAACAAATTTATTAAAGAACACATTAACAAATTTAATAAAACACACATAGCATATGTAATATTTTATGTATGTGTTAATAGCAACTTCAAATGCAATTTACTCAAAATAAAGAAAAAAATTTCAAAATCTGTAAACCTGCAAAACGGTTAAAAAGAAATACCTTTCAAATAATATACGCTTGGTCAAAATCGGAATATAACGGTAGAACAAAATATCCATCACAAGAAATCGCCTAGCATATTGATATTATAGATATAATTTGAAAGTGAATGTCTTGGGTCCGGAAAAAAAATTTTTTCCGGAATTTTTTTTTTTTATAGAAAATTCGTTATAAACGGTGTACATTATAAACGAACTCCACTGTGTCTAGCAAATTCGTAGTCGACGGTAAAGTGTTGTTGTTATATATAGTCGTGGCATATTTAGTTTAGGTGTCGAAATTGAGGATAGCGAAACATTATCATGAAAATAACTACTTTTCAAAACTTTGAAGATCGGTGGAACCCTAAAGATATAGTTTCGTTTTATTTTTAAAACGCAATTACGCAAATTTTAGGATGTCTTACGTTAGGGAAATCTAAAAAAAATTTCGGGACAGCCTAGTGGGCGTGGAACCGCCCACACAATGTAAATATATAATTTCACATAACTGGGGCTTTACACTTTGTATGAGGGTGGGATATGATTAGTGGGCGTGGCACCACCAACACAAATAGAAATAGAAATTTATACGAAAGCGACAGCCTTGAAATTTTTGGCAGGTATATTAATTACCAATCTGATTAATAGTGGAAAATATGGACGAAATCGTCAAATACAAAAATCACCAAAACCGAAAATCTTGAAACACGAGAATCTTCAAATGAATATTGATCTTCTTTGTTTAATTTTTATACTTTAAGATAACAAATATATTACTTTTTAACTTTATGTTTAACTTTTGAGAGATCTAACAATGAATATGTTCGTTACGTTAAAGAAACACATTGTATTGAGAAAGTAAATGGTTGGTATTTATTTTGTTTTCATCGGCGATACCACCCATTCATAGATCCCACCCGCACACACTTATAATACATTCGTTATTGTTTAATTAACAACAAAAATATTCACCACAGATAAGTTATAGTAGCAGATTCCAGCCCTCGAAATTCGAGTGCAAATTTTAGGAAATTTTATTTTTTCATTAAATAAAGACCCTAAAGATACGCTAATCAATTATAGCCAATTCACAAATCAACACAACCAACAATCAACACAAAAAACAAACTAATTTTTATTACAAACACATTACCGAATTTAATAAACATACACATACCATTGTATAATTTTATGTATGTGTTAGTAGCAACTTTAAATGCAATTTACTCAAAATAAAGGAAAAATTTTAAAAATCTGTAAACATGCAAAATGGTTTAAAAGAAATACCTTTCAAATAATATACGTTTGGTCAAAATCGGGATAAAACGGTAGCACAAAACATCGGTCACAAGAAATCGCCTAGCCTATTAATATTATAGATGACAAAACAACGTTTGCCGGGTCAGCTAGTGTTATATAAATTTTGGTTTGATTTAACTTTGTCAGGTCGCCAATTAATTCACATATATGGGGAGTACCTATAAAAATTTCTTAAGCAGAAAGTAATCAAGGACAATCAAGAAAAACACCACCACCAGTAGTTTTTCTTTTTCTATCAAGTCTGTAAATGAGATATCTACTACATAAATTAAATCAGGATTTTTATGACCTTCTGGCACCTTGCCGTTCCATATACAAACATTTAACGGGTTAACTGAGCACAAGGGTAGAACAAATTAAATTCTTCTTATTACGACGGAAGTATAGTAAATACTTAAAAAAAAAAAACTACAAATTAAAAATAAATGTTGATGGTCAATTAAGTTTAAATAGCAATTGTTGAGCATTCATAATAAATTACATTTCCCCTTATTTAGTTATCGGTATAATTTAATGATTTTTAAATGTATATTTGCCATGGCAAAATGACTTTAAATAAATTATAAAATAATCATAGCGTTTCATGATAATGCATGGACCGACAACAACAACAACAACAATAGAAAAACAACCTATTATTTTAATAATATAAAAGACATTTATATTAAATGACTACCATAAAGAATGGAATACAATATTGAGATAATGGGATACAAATAACGATGTGAAATAATAATAGTACGAGTAATAATAATAATAATAATGAACAAAAACTCAAGTTATAATATTTAAGCAACAACCAACCATTTGCTACAAGTTAGTTAACATGACTTAACAAGAATTTGACTTCTACTATATCGTCGGGCATAAATATATAATTATCGTACTCGTTAGACCGGCCGGCCTATGAACATGAATGACTGTTAAGAAATTTCCTAAGTATGTAGTTGTCAGATGTTTAAATGTAAACTAGGGGGATATTAGCTTAAAGATAATGAATACTAAATAATAAAGGAGTGCAGTTGGAATATTACATTCTTGCCGTTAAAGAAATTTACATTTTATTTATTTTTTTCTTTTTAAATAATTATTAAAAATTCTAAAATAAAACGGATTTACAAAACGAAAAAAAAAATTTAATCCTTAGTCGAAAAAAACACACACAGACTCACAAAAACCATGAAATTAGAAATTTAAAACCTAAAATCATGCAATTAGTTACAAATCTATAATAAAGTTGGGTAATTGTATAGTCGCAGCAGGTCATTAACTGATGATCTTGAACTATTATTATTGCCGGTGTTGTTTAGGTTTGTTATGCTATGATGCTATGGCTAAGCCCAAGTAATGCAAGCTGAAAATTTAATACGAAAAATATCATAAAAGAACAATAAGCCCAGGTTTTGAACTCCCAACCCAAAACCTAAAACTACCAACCAACCTACCTACGTACTGAGCAAACATTCAAAGGCTTTAAATTTAATAATATGATCATCATCATCATCAGGTTACCTGGCTATTTTGTTGTATTTTTAGTTTTATAAATAAATGATTGCTTTAGCCTCTGGCTTTAGAATATAATATTACAGCAAAAAGGAACAGCATGATCGTGTTTTTTTTTTCTTTTTCTTATTCTTTTGTTTGTTAAGATTGATCCATTAATTGTGTGAAGCAAGAAAACAAAAAAAAAAAAAAGGTTTAAGCATGAAAGAAACAATTTTTTAATGATAAAATTTTAAGAAAGAACAAAAAAAAATTGAGTACATTTTTATTATGCAATAAATATATTGAGGTTTAAGCTATTTTATGCTGCAGAGTTGATGTAATTAAATGGATTATTTTTTTTGCAAATATATTAATGGCTATTACAAATTATGCTTTGATTTTATTACAGCTCTATTTTTAACTGTAAATTTATTTCAGCACAATAATTAAATAAAAATGAATGAATTAATAATTTGCTTTAATTAATTTTTAAGTTTTCCGTATGCTGGATGGAAAGTCGTGTTATACAAAATTTGACCGTGAAACTTTCATATAATTATTAAAAATAAATTTAATTTTAAATAAATCAGAAAGTTAAAGTCGGGGTAGTTTAGGGATGCCAATAGCAATCAATATTTGCAAATACCGGGATGCAGGATTTTGTAAAAAATTTTTGGGTATTCGGTATTACGGGATTGGGATAATGCGTTTGTGCTGATGTTTGCAACTACAACAAATGATTGATCTAGTTCCACCCTTAACTATTCCGATTAAATCAATTGGCCTATAATAACTATTTAGTTAAAGTAAGGAATAATCTAAAAAATAATCCAAAATCGTTTTATAAATTTATTAATTCTAAAAGACGTACTGCGGACTTTCCTTCGGTTATGAAGTACGGTGATTTAGAATCTTCAGATGATAACTCCATAAGTAATATGTTTGCAGACTTTTTTGCATCAACTTATTCTTCGACAGTATTTAATAATCTGTATCCATACATAATATCGGAATCTTCAATTATTAATATACCATCCATAAATCAACATACAGTTCTGAATGCCCTGACAAAATTAAAATTGTCGTATGCTGCTGGTCCTGACGGTGTTCCTAGTTGCATTTTAAAGCGCTGCGCACATTTATTGTATATTCCTTTGACTTATATGTTTAACATATCCCTTAAATTGGGTTACTTTCCTCCCATTTGGAAAGAATCATTTATTATTCCCTTCTTTAAGTCTGGATCTTAAGCTGGTATTTCGAATTATAGAGGTATTGCTAAATTAAGTGCTATTCCAAAACTATTTGAAAAACTTATATATGACACGTTGTCACATCATGTGTCCTCTATTATATCTCCAACGCAACATGGATTCTGCAAATCACGCTCTACAATAACAAATCTTTTGGAGCTTACAACTTTGGTAAGTGATGGTTTTATTAATATGAAACAAACAGATGTTATTTATAATGATTTTAGCAAGGCATTCGATAAAGTAAATCATGATCTATTGTTGTTTAAGCTTGACCGTATGGGCTTTGGTATATTACTGATAAAATGGATTGGATCATATTTAAAAGACAGAACACAATGTATTAAGTTTCGTAACTTGTATTCCAACAACATAAAAGTATTATCTGGTGTACCTCAAGGTAGTCACTTGGGACCTCTTTTATTTACGCTATTTATAAATGATCTTCCTTCTGTAATTTAACACTCAACTACATTAATGTATGCAGACGATGTAAAGTTAATTTTTACCCTCAACAATCTTGATCAACAATCACTTTTACAGAATGATATTGATTGTTTAACTACTTGGTGTAATATGAATCTAATGGACCTAAATGTCAAAAAATGCAAATATATGATTTTTACAAGATCAATTCCAATTAATGGTCGGTATATCATGAATAATGCTGTGCTTGATTTAGTGGATTCATTCAACGACCTTGGCGTACTTCTGGATAAAAAAGTAGACTTTAGAAGTCATATTTCGCTAACAATAAATAAAGCTACTGGTGTACTTGGATTCATTAAACGGTGGGCTAAAGAGTTTTCGGATCCGTATACGACAAAACAATTGTTTACTTCCTTGGTAAGACCAATACTCGAATATGGGTCTGTAGTCTGGGATCCGCAATATCATATACATTCGAATAAAATTGAATCAGTTCAAAAACAATTTTTGTTATTTTGTCTTCGTGGTTTGGGCTGGGATCCTAATATGAGGTTGCCATCTTATGAAAATCGTCTGGCTCTAATTAAGCTTCCTACATTGAAAAGTCGCAGACATATGCTAAATGTTACTTTCCTGTTAAAACTGTTAAATGGTAGTCTTAAATCTGAATTTCTTATCAACAAAATAAGTATAAATATTCCTTTTCGATCATCAAGAAATTATAACTTTCTAACTATCAAATATTATTGTACAAACTATGCTAATTTTAATCCACTACGTAGAATTTGTGATGAGTTTAATATGCTGTATCAGTTTATTGATTTTAATAAAAGTTTGGATATTGTGAGAAGAGATATTATATTACACTTAAATGCATTAAATCAACTGAATTAAATAAATGTTATATATCAATTTTGTTAAATGTTTAATTATATATATAAATTATAATATAAATGTACATATACTTTAAGTAGTCTGTAAGGATGATTCCATAGACTGAATAAATAAAAATAAATAAAAATAAATAAATCAGCATCACTTTCTGAATCCATTTAGCGATGTTCGTCTGTCCGTCCATCTCTGTGCCTACGTAAACCTTTTAATCACACTACAGATTGCAAACATGGTTATGATTTCGTATAAAAGACGAATACTATTGAAATTGGTGAAAATCGGTGCATGTTTAGACCTAGCTCCTATACAAATAACCCCTGTTAGACCCTAAGATAGTCGTAAGATTCATATTATATATATCTCTGGTCACAACATTAACCACCTAAGTCGAAAATCATACTTTCGAGAAAAATAACGTTTTATATAAATGTAATACGGCTTCATTACGACACACATTGAGATTGCTTCATACATTTTTGTGCAAAAAATATAAGGAGTTGCCGTAGAGTCTTGAAATTCGGCATAGAGCGTTTTATGACGTAGAATAGCATAAATATAAAGTTTCATTCAAAGCGGCCACGCCCACCGCCCATACAACTAAAAATTAAATTTTTGTATAAAATTTTTTCTGTTGTAACTTGGCATAGGTCATCTGTACTACGAAAACAAAATATTTGGAAAGTTTCATCCAAATCGGCCACGCCCATCACCTATATTACTCAGAAACAAGTAAGAGTGTTAAATTCGGCTGGGCCGAATCATTGATACCCTCCACCTTTTTCATTTTCAATTTTAATTTTTTTTTACCATTTCCCATTTTTCACTTTTCAATTTTCATCTTTCGTGTTCATTTTTAGTTTTTCATTTTTAATTTCTAATTTTCCATTTTTCATTTTCCATTTTCCACTTTTCATTTTCCATTTTTCATTTTTAATTTCCCATTTTTCATTTTTCGTTTTCCGTTTTCATTTTTCATTTTCCATTTTTCAATTTTATTTTTTCATTTTCCATTTTCCATTTTTCTTTCATTTTCCATTTTTTATTTTTCATTTTTATATTTCCATTTTCCATTTTCGATTTTTCATTTTTCATTTTTCATTTTTCAATTTTCATTTTTCATTTTCCATTTTTCATTTTCCGTTTTCCATTTTTCTTTCATTTTCCATTTTTTATTTTTCATTTTTATATTTTCATTTTTCATTTTCCATTTTAAATTTTTCATTTTCCATTTTTCATTTTTCATTTTTAATTTCCCATTTTTCATTTTTCGTTTTCCGTTTTCCATTTTTCATTTTCCATTTTTCAATTTTAATTTTTCATTTTCCATTTTTCAATTTTAATTTTTCATTTTCCATTTTCCATTTCTCATTTTCCATTTTTCATTTTCCATTTTCATTTTCAATTTTTCTTTTTCCATTTTTAATTTTTCAATTTTCATTTTTCATTTTTCATTTTTCATTTTTCAATTTCCAATTTTCATTTTTCATTTTCCATTTTTCACTTTCCATTTTTCATTTTTCATTTTTTATTTTTATTAATTTTTAATATTTAATTTTAATGATAAACAAGTAAGAAAATTATAGTCGGTCTAGACCGACTATACGATACCCTATACCATGCGTTTAGAGACCCTATCTCTTAGGCCCAACTAACTGGACATAGAAAATAAGCAAAATCCAAATTTGAGTGGGATTTTTATTAATTTTTTTGGCTGCAGATATGAAAAAGTTCATATCGGATGCTATATCTATATAGGGACTTGGTCCAAAAATGGACCGATACTGATCATGTTTGATAAAGTCTCTTGTATTTTGCAAAAATATATACAAACAAAATTTGAGAAGAATCAGTGCAATATTTTTGTTTTTTAATAGATTTTAGTGAAGATCGGGAAGCAGCTCTATATGGGGTCAAAGGGATCATTTTTGGACTACTCATTAATGGATGTAATGAACGCATACAAACCCAATTTGAGTAAGATCTATATGACAATTTGAATCTTATGGCAATTTATGTCGATTTCATATGGGTAATTTGTATGGGGGCTAGGTCTGAACATGGACCGATTCTCACCAATTTCAATAGCGTTCATCCCATGGACGATAAAAGCTTATGTACCAAATTTCATCAAAATACATTCTTATTTGCGACCTGCAGTTTGATTACAAGCTTTACATGGACACACGGACGGACGGACGGACGGACGGACGGACGGACGGACGGACGGACATTGTTAAATCAACTCAGAAAGTGATTCTGATTCGATCGGTATAATTAAAGATGGGTCTAGGTCAAATATTTTTGGTTGTTACAAACAGCAGCACAAAGTCATTATACCCAAACCACATAGTGGTATAGGGTATAAAAATATGTGCTTAGGCCAATGTGACACGTGCAGTATTAATATACATACAACTGTAATGACTTCAACGATACGAAGAATTACAACATATACAACATATCTTAAGAAAAACAACAAAAACACTGAAAAATTTTATTTTTTCAAGAGTTTTTTCAAAGTTTCATTCATAGCTCGTGAACCCTTTGACCGATTTTGACGATTTTAAACAGCAATTCCTTTGGGATGTTAATAAACGATTTTATACGAAAGCGAACGGTCTAGCTTAGATATTGACGGCGTGATCTTGATTTCCACAGACAGACGGACAGACGGTCATCGGTAAATCAACTTCCCTTGTTATAAGGATCAAGAAAATATATTTTTTTGGGGTCTCAGGAATTTATTTCAATGCGTTACAAATGGAATGACAAACCTATATATACCCTCTGCCACTGAGGTGTGGAGGGTATAAAAATAACCATTTCACCCACTACCCGCCTGACTTATTTTCTGTAAAAATATTTAGTAAGATTACCTAAAATAAAATAATTAGTTACATGTGTAAGGAAACTTATTTACTTATTCATCTATCATTTCTTTTACCAAATCATCTAATTCCAGATGTTATTTACGGGGTTGACGCCTTATTTTAGTAACAAAAGGATCTGATGATACCAAGAGACGTTTGTAAACATCGGTGTTAGTTGCCATTCTATTGCATTTTCTTGAAAAAATCAGTCTATATCTTCTATAATCTTTGTTGCGCGCTTCTTCTGCCTCTTCGGATAGCATACCAATAGGAAGAGTAGTTGCATCGATAATTTCTTTTCCATGCATTAATATTTTATGCACGGTTACGGTTACTGGTATATAATACCAGCCGAATTTTTCGACACAAAGTTTCGCCGTATCCCGCGTGTAATTTTTAAACTGCAAAGAATTAATATTTTGGCCACATGTGATTATTTGTAATATTATGCGAAACCTATCAATTAAGTCCTCTTCAACTTCAATTATGTCCGCAACAAGTGACGGATTGGGAAAAAAAAACGTCTTGAGGTGTTACCGTCGTCCCAGTGCCTTGTTGAACCTCATCAACACGTAAATGCATAAGGTCTTTAAAGGCGTTGTGAATTAGGACTTTGATTTCTTGTTTCATAGGCTTACGTTCGTCTTCGAGGGCCGACCACTTTTGAAATGGTTTATTATAAGCAATATGAAGAATGCGCTCCATAAACTTGATGCGAGCGTGCAACGAGGAAATCCCCAGTTTGAGGGCATCGGTATCAATTGGTCTTGCTGCAACTACGTCTAAGTTGTTCATTTGTGTTAGTTTTGCTTTACAAATGTAGCAAACGGCTGCTGACGAGGTTTTCGTAACTGTTTGAGCAGTCTTGCCATCCAACATTGTAAACAGGAAATTGTGATTAACACTAGCATCCTTTCCATAAGCTAAAACTACAGAATTCTTCAAAGCACCAATATCAGAATTGATTTTTTGAACTATTTTTAAAACAAGTTCTTTAGTTTCCTTTGCAAATTGAAAGCAGATTGAGCGGCAACACCTTGTTGAAGAAGGATTTTTGTTTCGCCAGTATTCCTCTTGCGAAGTTGACTGTAAAGTAAGTGGGACCATTGACGCTAAGAATATACTTTTATCGCTTACATCAGCTGCTAAACTCTGTTTGTATTCAACGTGACCAGAGGTGCCATCGCAACCCCACTTCCTGATTAAGATCAATTTAGTGGTGTTCATGTGCTTAATTTCTTCATTTCTTTGCTTAATTTGTAGCGTAATTTCTTGTGACCTTTTTCATAAAATTTATAACTTTGTTCAGCAGTATAAAATATCATAAGGATTATTTTTATAAATCGCAATAATATACTCCCTTCCTTCATTTTATTGCAGTCAGAGCATGGAGGTCACCGGATCTAACCTTTTTTCCTCCAAAGAAAACTGAGAACACTGAAATTTCAAGGGTTTTTTTTTTTATTTTCAAATTTAAATATTTTCGAAACTATTTATGCTATCCAGTTGTTTTTTTTTTTTTTTTCTTAAAAATTCACAAAATACCATGTTTTAAAAATATCATGACACATAATAGTTAAACGAACAACAAATATGCATATACTGGCCCTCAAGTTGCATTAAAATCTTAGTCGCTTTTTGCTTTACTTCTCCCAAGCATTTCTAAGTAATTATTTTGCGCTAAAAAACTATTTTTTTTTTCTAAAGCAATGATGCATTTTTCTTAACTAAACAATTCCCTACAAAATTGCATCATAAGATTTTTAATATTTTAATTTTGCACTTAGTCACTGTGCGACATAGGTCAGTATGTTTTCATTAATAACTTTTTAAAAAACAGTGATAGAGAAATGGGGATTTCACGTAAATATAAAGCATTGTTAGCAGAATATGATAGCATATATAACTCAGATTGTTCTTAAGTCGACTTAGGCGGTTATCGCTTGTGACCAGAGATATATGATAATTTGAATCTTACGACCAATTTGATAAAATTTGATATATGCGAATGTCCTGGGTAACGGACGCGCCATTCGCTCGCTTAAAAATATGGCAAAAACAGAAAAGTTGGGGAAAAGTCAATATATATCTTTAGTGTTTAGTATTTTAAAGAATGAGTGCTACATTTTAAAAATATGTAGACAGGATTTTGTATAAATTAGTACAAAGTTATAACCCATTACACTGTGCGACAGCCAAAATCGGGATGGGATGAACCACCGGGGAAAGTTATATCGGTCAAAAAATAAGTTAGACGTGTCCCGGCGTTTCGCTGGGTCAAGTCTAGGAATCGAGATATATCGATTTGAACTTAGTAAGTATCGTATAGGGGAATTTGTCACGTTTTGGACTCTTTTGTTTGACATAACTCTAGAACCACTAGTCCGATTTTGCTGAAACAAATTTAGAAAAATTAAGAATTACAATTCCTATTTGACCATATAACGTTTCGCTACATAAGCAACAGTTTCGCAATTATAAATAAATGTAAGAAAAAAAAAATATATTTTGGCTAAAAAATTAAAAATTTTTTAATTCATAAAAAATCCAAAACGGAAAAAAAACTGTAAAGTCCTGTTACTTTGTCGTAAAGTCACATAACGTGTGAAGAAAATGAGACATACATAGGTCATGAAAATCATTGTACGCGTTTCGCTTTTATTCACAATTAAGTGAAGGTATCTATCTCATTTTGAAGTAAAGGCTTCTCATTGGAAAAAATGTTGATGACTTTTTTATGATTCTCAGAATTAAAAAAAAAAATTTATGATTGCTATACTTTTGCCAGACTTTTCGTTTAATTGTTGCATCTACTCCGTCTGTAGCACCTTTGACATGAACGCCCCATATAAATATTTTTACCATTTACGGTTACGGTATTTTGAATTTGTGTTCATGTTTGTAACTATCAAAAATATTTTGTCTAGATCCACCTTTTATTAAACCGAACCATTCAGAATATTGAGTAATTTGAAAACCTTACAATCGAACTAAATTTCGCTAATATATATGGGGGTTTCATGTCAAGTGCACCAACTTTTGAAACCGATGTATTCCGATCGCGATTAAATTCGTGCCAAGGTTAGTCCTATTGGATAGTAGTTTAAACACAATTTTTCAACAAGATCGGTCTAGATCTCCCTGAGTTAGAGGGGATCAAAATTTGACTTTTTGGCCAAACAGGTGTTTTTTCTCATCCATGTAACTTATTACCTATTGTTCTCAAATAGTTTAGATAGCTATTACTTCAATATTTCGGAAAAAAATACTTAAAAAAAAAAAATTTAGATTTTTTTTTTTTGCTAAATCAAAGCATTTTTTGCCTTTTTTTTAAAGGGCATTTCCTTTTTTTTTTATAAGAAAGCTTAGTATTTTTCCTTTAAGGCTTTTTGGTCGCAAAGTGGGATGGGAGTGGGATATCTATCAAAATAAATGTTTTGTAACTCAAGACAACGGTTTTTCAATTTTTCACAAATTCACTATTTTGAATTTTTTCCTATTTGTGTGTAAAACCTTACAAATAAAACTTATACTGAGACTCTAGACAAATTAACCTTTCCGAAGGTATGTAACATACCTTCATAACATAACAGAAGAGAATGGTTATTTGAACAATTCAATCTGAACACGAGGATGTTAGAATTGGCTTCACGAAATTAACCCAAATGAGGCCAAAACATTGCGTTTTGGCAGAAAGCAGCGGAACTCACACAGTATGCGTTTGCATTTGCCAT
Source organism: Cordilura impudica (assembly GCA_963682025.1). Classification (NCBI taxonomy): domain Eukaryota; kingdom Metazoa; phylum Arthropoda; class Insecta; order Diptera; family Scathophagidae; genus Cordilura; species Cordilura impudica. The sequence goes on from OY821517.1 coordinate 299,986,974, forward strand.
GAAAATGTTAAACTGATGTTGAAGGAAATCAACTTAAAGTATTTAACAGATGATTCGGCAGAAGATTTACACGATTACCGCGATTGCCTTAAATTGACTATGTGTCCTAATGCAACAATTTCTTGCCACTTATGTGAATGTACCAATTGCCCGAAAACCACATTCATCAAAGAAAATTTAATCAACTCTTTAGATCGAGAATATATAGAGGAGGTCAAATTTGATTCTTGGATTCAGACTGACAGATGCACATTGAAAACAATCATTTTAAATGTGGATGATTTTGTGGAAGAAATGTGTACAGGATTGCTAAACTTGAGAAACCATGACTTTTTAGTCAAAGAGCAATGGTCATTCTTCAAGGATTTGAAGATACATTTGAAGTCTGGTGAATTCGTTATTTCATATGATTTCGCAGAAAACTATAAATATGTTCTTCAGGATGCCATACAAGCATTCCACTTCAATAACGACCAAGCAACTATATTCACAGTAGTTATTTATGTATGGCAATCATATCCGACGATTTAAAACATGATACCGTTGCAGTTTATGTGTACCAGATGAGAATAGTAAAATTTCTAAAATCTAAATTTACAGTAAAGAAGGTATACTACGTTTCGGACGGAGCTCGTCAACATTTTAAAAACAAAAGTAGCTTGGCAAATCTTATGGCCCATGAAAAAGATTTTGGAATACCAGCTGAGTGGCATTTTCATCCTACTGCTCATGGTAAAGGAGCATGTGATGGTATTGGAGCAAACCTTAAAAGAAATGCAGCGAAGTATAACCTCCAGTGCTCTCATCAAGATCGCATCTTAGATGCGACTGCTTTATTCCATTGGGCAAAGAGTTATTGTAAAGAAACTAAAATAGATTTTAATAGCAAAGAGGATCATCAGGATACATTGAAAACACTGAAGAGCAGATTCGATGCTGCGGTAACAATCGATGGCACCGCTCAATGCCATGCTTTTATACCGCTTGTCGATGGAAAACTCAAGTTGAAAAAGTTTTCTGCCTCTATTCAATGCGATTTCTTTCCAAAGACAACAAATAAACCAGCATCAACATCTGAACCTAGTAACGCCAAGAAAGGATTGACAAAAAAACGCAGTAAATAAAGGCGACAAAAAAGCTGGATGAAAGACTGGGTATTTAAAAATTTACAACATTTAAATACTTCATCAGCTACAATAAATTAAGTATAAAAATAGTTATGATTATTTATCTTTTTATTTTTAGTATTATTATTATTATACATTAATTCAATTATTATTAAAAATAAATAAAAAATAATTTTTCAACATTTCTATAGAAAAAAAGCGAGGTTAACATATTCTGGGTATTACAGTATCGAGGGTATAAAATTTTAGTTACGTATGTTATAAAGCTTCGGAAAGTTTAGTTTGTCTAGTTTCTCAGTATAAGTTTTATTTGTAAGGTTTTTCACACAAATAAGAAAAAATTCAAAATAGTGCATTTGTGAAAAATTGAAAAACCGTTGTCTTGAGTTACAAAACATTTATTTTGATAGATATCCCACTCCCATCCCACTAAGCGACCAAAAAGCTCTTAAAGGAAAAATCCTAAGCTTTCTTATGAAAAAAAAATGCCCTTTTTGAAAAAAAGGCAAAAAATGCTTTAATTTAGCAAAAAAAAAGTATACAAATTTTTTTTTTTTTTTAAGTATTTTTTTCCGAAATATTGAATAAATAGCTATCTAAACTCTTAGGGAGAAAATTTTCTAAGAACAATAGGTAATAAGTTACATTGATGAGAAAAAACACCTGTTTGGCCAAAATGTCAAATTTTGATTCCCTCTAACTCAGAGAGATCTGGACCGATCTTGTTAAAAAATTGGGTCTAAACTACTATCCAATAGGACTAACCTTGGTGCAAATTTCATCCCGATCGGAAGACATCGGTTTCAAAAGTTGGTGCACTTGACATGAAATCCCCCATATATATAAAAGAGTTGCGAGGATGGTCATCGCCCAGCCCAAACCATTCGACCCAGAAGCTTGAAATTTGGGCTGTAGGTTCCTCTCTCGGCGTAAAGATCCACTAAGAACGGATTCTTAAAAATTCGCACATTGTGGGGGGTAAAAGCGGACAAAAAGGGGGGAAATGGTAACAAATTAATTTAGGAATATGAAATTTGGTGTGTAGACTCCATCCAAGAAACAAATGTGGGCTCAGATATAATTTTTTCGAAAGTCGGCCATTTAAGGGGAAAAAACGGACAAAAAGGTAAAAATTGTACCCTTCTGCATCCTCCTCACATATTAATCTATATATATGAGCATCAGTCAATAATTATTTTATTGCTAATTCTAACGTCTAGGGGAGGAAAAACGGCCAAAAAGGGAAAAAATTTTATATTTGGTATCTACTAAACAAACGAATTTAGGAATATGAAATATGGTATGTGGATTCCACTAGAGATAGAAACATCAGATGAGAAGAAAACTTTTGGAAATTCGGATGCAAAGGGGGTAAAAAGCTGCCCGTAAGTGTAAAAGGGTACCTTTTTGTATCTTCTTTACAAAGTAATTTAGGAATACGAAATTTGATATGTAGATTCCACCAGGGACACAAACAGCGGCCAAGAATAAAAAGTTTTTAAATTTCGTCCGTTTAATGGGGAAAAACGGCAAAAAAGGGTAGAAATTGTACCTTTCTGCATCTTCCTCACATATTAATCTATATATATGAGCATCAGTCCAGAATGAATTTATTGCTAATTCTAACGTCCAAGGATGGAAAAACGGCCAAAAAGGGGAAAAAGTGTAAATCTGTTATCCTCTAAATAAACGAATCTAGGAATATGAAATATGGTATGTGGATTCCACTACAGAGAGAAACACCCGATGAGAGGAAAACTTTTGGAAGTTCGGATGTTAAGGGGGGTAAATGTAAAAGTGTACTTTTTTGTATCTTCTTTACAAAGTAATTTAGGAATATGAAATTTGATATGTAAATTCCACCAGAGACACAAACATCGGAGAAGAATAAAATTTGTTTTAATTCGAGCCTTTGGGGGGTAAAAACGGCCAAAAAATGGTAAAACTTTTCAACTGGTAAATTTTCCTTTAAAAGTACATTTTCTTAAGAAACCAAGTAAGAAAATGATAGTCGGTCTAGACCGATACCTCATAACATGCGTTTAGAGAATTGGTCTTAAGTCCAACTAATTGGGTTTAAAAAAATCATACCAAATCTACGACGAAAATTGGACCGATGTGGTAAAGTCACTTATATTTTGAAGCACCATATAGGGTTTATTTTTGGTCTACGGATTAATGGATTAATTAAACACACACACACCCAACTCGACAGAGATCTATTTGATAATTTGGATGTTATGGGAAGTTAAGTCGATATCATAGGGGTTATTTGAATGGGGACTAGGTCTGAACATGCACCCATTTCCAAACTAAGCCATCGATATTACAAATAATATTACTTTTGAATAATTTTCGAACCTATTATGAATAAAAAAGTGGTACTTAAATATTGTAGGTGGCAATACATCGCAAATTTTTACAAAATTCAAAATTTGCCAATTTTGTTTTTAATAATTTCGCGCATAGTAATAAAATTATGTATAGTTTTACGAAATCACTATTGTGTGTTCTATATTGGAAGATAACACATTTGTTAAAAAAGATACAATAAAAAAAAATAGATAAACGCAAAAGAAATATTTTTTTAGTGATGCCAAAACAGTGGAAACTTTTAAATTTCTTTTAAATATTTATAGATTCTGTTGTTTTCTTTCAATTACTATAAAATAATGGCAAAAATAAAGTTTTACGAACCAAACCAGAATAATAGATGATTTTAGTGATGGTCGTGGGTAAAAGAATATTTGTGAGAAATGTTCTATGAATAAAGCCATAAAAGCGTCTGGCTAGCATTAATCTTGCTAAAGAATGCATGAACTGGAATTAGTATACTGTTGGCGAATAGTGTTGTCTAGAAAATTATATATTTAAACGGCTAAACGCTTCGTGACTTTACTGAAATAAATTAATACAATCGTTCAGTATAGGAATCATCCGCCCTCCAAAATCATGACCATCATTTTATTCCACAGTGTTATTTTATACTAAAGGTTTCCATTGTTTTGTCAATAGCATAAAAATGTTAACTGTTTCTGAATTATGTTATTATTTCTTCTTTGTTAAATAAATAAAACATACGAATGTGTAAATTAAGAAAAGAGTCCAAGTCAGCAAAAATATTTATTGTTAAATGTTTCCATCGTATTGTCACTCACACTATATTTCTTATTGATTTTAAATATTATTATGGCTTAAATAATTAACATAATAATTACGCTAACAACGTAGCGGGTATACTGCTAGTATATATATATATAAATATATTGATAAAATTTGGTATATAAGTTTTATTGACCTTAGGGCGATCGCTATTAAAATTGGTGGAAATCGGTGCAGGTCCAGACCTAGTGCCCATACAAATGACCTCTTTGAGATAGTCTTAAACAGCTGTAAGATCCAGATTATTATATTGATATCGGTCAAATTTATGTGCATTTATTATATCCATAAATCAGTAGTCCAAAAATTAGCCTACACTTAAAAATAAAGATAAATAAAAAATAAAGGAAAAATATTCTAATATTCTGTACCTTTTCATATGCAGGACACCTATACAAAATAATGCCGCTTAAATTTGGTTTGTGTTAATTTTCCATATTCAATTATGACATCAGTATATTTGGAGCTAGGAGCCTTTCTCGAAACTCATGTTTTATTGTTTTCTTTTCTTTATAATTTTTCAATTTTCAACGTTTTCTATTAAATGAAAAAACTTTGTTACCGAATACATGCAATTGATTTTCTATGCAGAGAGAATAATGGAAGTAAACCTTAAGATATTTTGGAAAGTCATTACTTTTTGTCTTCAAAGTAAAGCAAAGGGTAGGGGGTTTACATAACTATGTAATACCAACAATGGTAATGACTGATCATTATCAAGGTTTTACTAGTTAGCCATCAGATTTGGTTTTATATTAGTTTTCATGTTAATAGATTTTCTCAAAACTATCTACCTACATATTATTTATTTAATGTCGTCAACAGGAAACAGTGGCAGACTTAGCGTTACGATATAAATATATAGTATATATATGTAAATTCCCCGCATGGTCGTTATAGGAATGTTATTGAAATTTATTAGAGAAAATAAACTGCACATTGAATCATCTCGCAATGAGCATTATAAAAAGAATTAGATATATATTCATTAGGGGTAAATCTATTACAGTTTTACAGTTTTCGTAAGGTGGGCGCTATTTTAATATCTATACTAATATAATAAAGAGGTAATGTGTGTTTGTTTGTTTGTTTGCAGGAGGTAATCTCCGTACCTGCTCACCTGATCTTCCTGAAATTTTCATATAGTCTTACTGCGGATATGGGAGTGCTACAGGCTTTCATTTTTTTTAAATATTTTTAGTGGGCGTGGCACCTCCCATACAAAGTACATTTTTAATATCATATATATTGAATACCATGATAGAGAAAGCTTTGCAAATTTGTCTCAGGTCATCTATTATTAACGTGAGTAGTCAGACAAAAAAATGGGCGGGATTAGACAAATGCGCGTGGTACCCCGATGCACTATATTTATAATTCCTTAAAAATATATTGATCCGATCCGATACAACAATTTTTTAAAGAAAACCATGTGCCATAATTCTAATATATTTAAAATTTTATTATTATTTTTAGTATTTTAGACAGCGATAAAAGATCCCCTTTCAACTAAAAAAAAATCCTCAGTGTATATGTATGAGGGCGGTCCCATAAGCACCTGATCTGAAGATAACTTAAAAATATACGATACACTTTTGCCAGCGATATGCAATAGCCTCGACACTCTGTTTATAGTGGGAATTGTCTAGCTCCTTAAAATATCCATGAACTGGAGACTCCACCTCTTCAGTGTTGGCAAATCTTTTACCACACAGGCATTTGTTGGTCAAGTTTGGCAGGAAGCAAAATTTGGTGAATAAAGTGCGTGATGAAGCATTTCGAACTTTAATTCATGGATTTTGGATGTTTGAATTGGTGCATTATCCTGATCAAACAACACTTTTATTTTCGCCAATTGCGGCCTTTTTCTTTAATTTCCTCAATTAAATGTTGCAATGTTGTTGGTCTAGACCGACTATACGATACCCTATACCGTGGTTTAGAGACCCTATCTCTTCGGTTCAATTAATTGGATATAGAAAATAAGCATAAACCATGTTATTAATTATTTTGGCTGCAGATATGAAAAAGTTCATATCGGGTGCTATATTTATATAGGGACTAAGTCGAAAAATAACCCGATCCTGACCATATTTGGTAAAGTCACTGATATTTTGAAAAAAAATAAATACAAACCAAATTTGAGAAAAATCTATGAAATATTTTTGGTTTTTGATCGATTTAAGTGAAAATCGGGAAGCAGCTCTATATGAGGCCTATGACTAAGAATTGCCCTATAGGGATTATTTTTTGACTACGGATTAATGAATATAATAAACACATACAAACCCAATTTGACTGAGATCTATATGATAATTTGGAACTTATGGAAATTTATGTCGATTTGTTAGGGGTCATTTGTATGAGGACTAGGTCTGAACATGGACCGAATTTCACCAATTTAAATAGCGTTTATCCTCTGGCCGATAAAAGCTCATATACCAAATTTCATCAAAATATATTCATATTCGCGACCTGTAGTTTGATTACAAGGTTTACATGGACACACAGACGGACGGACGCACGGACGGACACCGCTTAATCGACTCAGAAAGTGATTGTGAGTCGATCGGTATAATAAAAGATGGGTCTAGGTCAAATATTTTTGGTGGTTACAAACAGCAGCACAAAGTCATTATACCCAACCCACATAGCGTATAAGGTATAAATAATTATCCCACGCGTATCCCAAAAAACAGTCGGCACAACCTTGCCTGCAGATGGAACAGCCTTCACCTTCTTTGGACACGATTCTCCCATTTCAGTCCACTGTTTTGATTGTCCTTTTTCTCTGCTGTGATGTGATTAACCCATGTCTCATCCATGAATTCGAATCGATGCAAAATTGAAATATTATCTCGACGCTGTTTTTGTGCTGTTTTGAGCAAACGCGGCACCCATTTTGCGGACAGCTTTATACTCTCCAAATTTGTGACGTATAGCACTTTTTGAAATGCCAATAATTTCAGCCAGCTCACGCACCTTCAGCCGACGATTATCCCATACCACTTTGTGGATTTTCTTAACCTTTTCTGTCATATCCACCTCAATTGTTCACTCGCTGCGGTGTTCGGCAGCTCACACGTCCTCGTTTAAACTCTGCCACCCCATACTTTATAGTCATTGACGAAGAATAAGACTCCCCCAGAATAAAATTTATATTAAAAATTTATATTATATTAATTTAAATTTAATTTATTTATAATTGAATTGCATAACGGTACACAGTGGCTGAAAATCGTTTTTCATTGGCCAAAATTCTGTAACTTTTGAACCGATCAAAACATATAAGTAATTTTTTTTCTAGTGGGTAGATATTTAGCTTGAGTCTGTTTTAATTTCATTAAAATTGATTGAGGACTTTTTTAAGGAATTCTAGGTCAAAGTTGAACTTTTGAGGTTTTTTAACTTTTAGAATGAAATATGTGTTTATTTTTATACCCTATACCATTATATGGTTTGGGTATAATGACTTTGTGCTGCTGTTTATAACAACCAAAAATATTTGACCTACATCCATCTTTAATTATACCGATCGAATCAGAATCACTATCTGATTCGATTTAACGATGTCCGTCCGTCCGTCCGTCCGTCCGTCTGTGTGTCCATGTAAAGCTTGTAATCAAACTGCAGGTCGCAAATATGAATATGTTTTGATGAAATTTGGTATTTAAGCTTTTATCGGCCATAGGATGAACGCTATTGAAATTGGTGAGAATCGGTCCATGTTCAGACCTAGCCCCCATGCAAATGACCCCTATGAAATCAAATTATCATACAAATCTTGGTCAAATTGGGTTTGTATGTATATATTACATCCATTAATCAGTAGTCCAAAAATGATTCGTATTGGACAACTCTTAGTCATAGGCCCCATATAGAACTGCTTCCCGATCTTCACTTAAATCCATCAAAAAACAAAAATATTGCACTGAATCTTCTCAAATTTTGTTTGTATATAGTTTTGCAAAATACAAGAGACTTTACCAAACATGGTCAGGATCGGTCCATTTTTGGGCCTAGTCCCCATATAGATATAGAATCCGATATGAACTTTTTCATATCTGCAGCCGATAAAAAATATTAAAAATGCCACTTAAATTTGGTTTATGCTTATTTTCTATATCCAGTTAGTTGGGCCTGAGAGATAGGGTCTCTAAACGCATGGTATAGGGTATCGTATAGTCGGTCTAGACCGACTATAATTTTCTTACTTGTTTTTATTTATTAAACAATTTAATATTTGGATTATAATAATAATTATAAACATTTTTAGTAATAATGGGATTTTTTTAATACTACAACTCAAAAAAATTTTTACACTCAAAAATTTTACACTCAAATTTGCAAAGAATATTTACACTTAAAAAAAAGCATTAATAATATTATCTAAAAATCTTGCTATTACTACAGAAAAATTTATTATTTTTTTTCCGTCAAATTTGATAATTTTAAAAAGCATTTTAAAAATAAAAATTGCATTTGTAACAATTCTGTTTATTATTATTATTTTACTAATTCTACGTTTTTCCTACTTAAAAAGCAATGGAAGGCAATTATAATTATTATTCATTTGACTCGAATGTTGATTGCAAATATTCCATATTTTGTTCTGTGTTATCTATTTTATACTGGAGATGAACGGATCTGGCGTTGCCAATAATATATTAAATAGATCTTCATTTGTGGCATTTCGTGAAATTTTTCTAGTATTGTGCTCTCTATAAAATCTGTAATCCTTATTCCTTTTGCCGTGAGCCTCCTCTGATAGATCTCCAAGTGGCACCAAATGATATTTAATGACATCTTCTCCATGATAAATGATTTTGTGAACTGTTGCAGACTTATTTCTCCATGGGTAGTTGGTTGTATATATTTTTGCAATTTGCTTGGCATAATCTCCAAATTTTCTAGAGTCAATTTCTTCATTGCACGCAAGTACTTCAAGGATTATTTTAAATGTGAAAATAAGGTTTAAGTCCACTCCTGTAATTTCATATGCTGTTTCTGGATCTGAAAAGAATTTTCTTGCGGTATTGGCATCATTTGTATTGCCTAACCCTTGTTTTGGCTGATCTATAACACAAGTTAACACTAGTTTTGGTGCCAAGGAACTGTATATATTTTTTTAACTAGGACTTCATACTGATTACAAAAATAACAAAAAGTTGTAATTCTTACGTGTAGTTTTCTAGTATTTTGCTTTTGTGCATATATATAAAAAAAGTGATTTTTTGCATTATTATTTACATAAAAACTTTCTTTTTCGTGACTTTCGTGAATGATGTGCACTGGGAAGGTCTCGTTGCATTCCCCAACAGTAGTCAGCCATCACATGCCGATCCCATCGGCCTTTGTACCTGTCTTCTATAATTTCAGATCCTGATGAAACCGCCGGAATCGGTCGAGATGATTATGAAGGTAGTGCAATTTGATAGACATGTTGCATCCCAAGTTTCTAAAGTTATCTAGCATGTGGTTAACATTTTGGCGATAGTTGTTTGACTTGTAATTTCCAAGAAAGTTTTTAATAACTTTAACAAAAGAAGTCCAAGCAGGCCGTTCCAAATCATTCATTGAATTTAGGAAACTGGAATCTTTAATTAATTTTCTTATTTGTGGACCACCAAAAACTCCCGCTTTTATCTTCTCTAAGCTTAGTCCTAGAAATTTTGTCGTTATATAAGAGAAACACTGGCCATTTTTATCCAGGGCTTTGACAAACTGCTTCATAAGACCTAGTTTAATGTGCAAGGGAGGCAATATAATTTTTTCTTTTGGAACTAAATGTGGATTTATGATGTTATGATTTCCAACCTCCAACGCCTCACGTACTGGCCAATTTAGTTTTTCCCAGTGTAGGTGCTTGGCCCGGCTGTCCCACAGACAATAAAAACATGGATATTTGGTGAATCCACTTTGCTGTCCTAATAAGAAATTAGTCCTCTTAAGATCAACACAAATAATCCATTGGTGCTCGCTATATTTGATATTGTCTAGTACAAGTGCGATGTTTGGGTATATTTCTTTTAATCTTGTAGAATGGGCAATTGGAAGTGAACCATATGTATTGCCATTGTGTAAAAGTACACACTTCATGCTTCGTTTGCAGCTATCTATAAAGAGGCGCCATTCATTTGGCCGGTATTCGGAAAGACCCATTGCCAGAATAAGGCCTTGCACATCAGAACAAAATACAATATCGTCTTCCGAATGAAAAAATTGTAGTAAGTCTTGCTCTCTTTTGCGATAGTATGTCACTTTTGTATGTGATGCCAACAAGTTGCTTTCTTTTAGTCTAGAAGCCAATACCTCTGCAGATTCTTTAGGTAATTAAAGATCTCTTACCATATCATTTAATTCTTCTTGTTTCAATAATTTGGGGTTTGTAGACGGTATTTCTTCAAAATCACTATCGCTACTCATTTCGACAAGGCTTTCTTCAAACAAGGGATCATTTTTAGAACATAATTTTGGAGAGGTCTTCTGGCTGATTCTACGACTGGATAAATAATTTTTTTCAGATTAATTCCACGTAGTTTAATACAGCAAAAGTAGCAGTCATTTAAGTGATTTTTTTGTTATTTCCACTGCATAGGCACTCCGAATTTCATACGACGTCTTTGACCATTCATACACTGTTTTAATTGTTCACAGCACATTGTTCAAACCATTTGAGGAATCCACGGCTTATTTTTATCCTCAATTTGCAAATTAAAATAAAAAAAATATGCACTTTTTATAAAATCCGTTATAGGTTTTCTAAACTTTTTAACGGTGTAGTCACCACAAATGTAACAAAACACGTTTGGATCATTGAGACAACTTCTTCGCGACGACGACATGTTATTAAAATGAAGTTACTAAACAAAATTACCGATAGGGACATTTGACAGCTGCTATTAAAAATTGGCATTAAATCCAAAACTGTACGTAGAAAAAAAATTTTTTTTCACATTTTTTAGTATTACCAGTGTCGGCATGTTACAGAACCACTAACGGTTTCTCGGCACCATTTAATTTTTTTTTAATTTGTTGACTTGTGTAATCAATCTAAATTTACGATATTCATCTTTTTTAAACTTCTTAACTCTTTGTTGGTTTCGTTGTTTCTTATTGATCGTGAAGACGCGAAATCCAAATCAGAACTGATTTTTAGTATGTGTTCCATTAGTCGTATTCTTGCATGTAGTGGTGATAATCCAAATTCATATGCATCGGAATTATCTAATGATTTTGTTGGGACTTGGTTTAATTGGCTTGATGTTGCTTGGCATATCTGTAGTCACAAGCGATAACCGCCTAAGTCGACTTAAGAACTATTTGAGTTATGTATGCTATCATATTCTACTAAAAACGCTTTATATTTACGTGAAATCCCCATTTCTGTAACACAATTTATTAAAAAGATATTAATTAAAATATACTGACCTAAGTAGTAATGAAGCCCCATTACATTTATATAAAAAGTTATTTTCCTCGAAAGCATAATTTTCGACTTAGGCGGTTAATGCTTGTGACGAAAGATGTAATGCAGCTTGATGCAGCCTTCGTGCAGCCGCGGTGACCAATTTTTTTGTATGCTTACAAATTTATTGAGATCTTTTATTTTGATGGCTCCCCAAAAAAAACTTAACAATGTGTTGCTTCGAAACTTCAACAATATGTTTTTTAGGGTTGCCACTTACACCAAAGTATATTTTTTTTCAAACTATTGCTGCCATCGGGCTGTTCTGGGAGCGCGCTCTTAATATAGTTGAATGATCTTTCTGAGCCAAAAGAAAAGGCAACTTGTTAGGTTTTACTTCTTATCGTTCGAACTCTATATAAAACTAAGGATTCCATGTAATAATATAAAAAAATTTTATTTCATACTTTTCTATAGCCCTGTCGAAATGGGTCGTGTATTTTGATTATTGCCAAAAAAAAAAGCACTAAATACCCCTAATTTATACACAAACCTGAAAAACTGTTTATATTCATTCTCAATGTTTTTTTTTTTTTTTTTTTATAAATTTCAATGCACATCAAATATTGTAGCATTGACACTGAAATAGAATTTTGTGAAAATTAGTTGCATTGTAAAATTTCGGACGGTATGTTATAAAAAGTTCATACACATTTAAAATAAAAAATAAAAAAAAACAAACAAAAAAAATTTCATACGAAGTTTAATAAATAAACAAAAAATATTTATGATTTCGAAGAAATAAATCAAAATAAAAATAGAAAAATAACATAAACATAAAATAATACAATCAAAGCAAAAAATTAAGAAATAAAAATTTGCAACAAAGAGAAAAAGTTCAAATAATTATGATGTTAAAAATTCATTAGACTTGAGTTTTTTTTTGTTAGCAAAGCTGTAAGTGTTGTGTATAAAAAAGAAAATAATTAAAAACTATTTAAAAATTATGTCTATTTATGACTTTTGCTTTTTTCTTGCAGTTATTTCTGCTCATGCATATTTTTTTTTTAGTTCAAAACAATAAAAATAATTATTAAACTATTCAAAAAAATTGCTTTAATTTTAATGATTACACAATTAATTTAGTTTGTGTTAAAAGAAAAAAACATTAAACTAAACTAAACCAGCTGTATAAGCATTAATGCAGTAAAATATTTATTGTAATGTCTAAAATTAAATCACGTGCCATGTACATGATTTATTTCGTCAAAGAATGACACGGCTGCACAAGACAATTAAATGTGCATTGAAAATTTTCAGTGCGTGTGTTACGTTCAAATACATCTCCTATGAGTATTGAATTGAGACTGAATTTGAAAAACAGTTGATTTATTTTTCATTAAAATTTTTACAAATTATTTATGAAGAAAAAAAAAGAGGGCTGCACATTGATTGATTACTTAAATGAAATTATATGACGACTGACCGCTCATGAAGGTTTCTCCCTTTACGAAACGATTGTCAATGAGTCGAGTATGGAATTTTGTGTAAATATATTACAGAAAGCTTTTTTCTATTACTAGACAATTGTTTAAATTTGTTCATAAGAACATACAAATCAAGTTGCAATTTATTTTATACTGGTGCTTAGATAGGTGATGAAATTGATTGGTGTGATGAAGCATATAACAGCAGCAAACAAAATTGAATACCAAATTAATGCACCATATATAATAATATTATGTACATTAGGGTAGGTCAATTCTTTTCACTCTATGGGTTCATCGCCATTCTTGTACTATGGGCCATAACAAGTATATTTGCCCAAGGAACCATACCTCTAAAATCATTTTCGAGCCTTCTAAAATTTCGATGAAAATATTTTCATGATATTTTCAATAATACTCAATCAAATTTAAAAAAAAAATTATTGAAAATGTGTATACCGGTGGTTTTCTGGTCAGGAAATCCAATTTTCATGCATTTTTGTGAATTTTTTCACCTTTTTGGGGAATCTTTGACTTTTTCATATCTGAAATAGCCTAAAATATTCAGCGCTGCAAATTATGTGGGATAGCCATAAACGACCAATATCGATTTCATTCAATTTAAGTTAAAAAATTCGTTTTTTTTTATTTGTTCATTCAAAGAGTAAATAAAAACAAGTAAAATAATTATAGTCGGTCTAGACGACTATACGATACCCTAACCATGGTTTAGAGACCCTATTGCTTCGGTCCAACTAATTGGATATAGAAAATAAGCATAAACCAGATTTGAGGGGAATTGTTTTTAATTTTTTTCGATGCAGATATGAAAAAGTTCATATCGAGTGCTATATTTATATGGGGACTAGGTCGAAAAACAACCCGATCCTGACCATATTTGGTAAAGTCACTTTTATTTTGAAACAAGTAAGAAAATTATAGTCGGTCGAGACCGACTATATGATACCCTATGCCATGAGACCCTATCTCATAGGCCCAACTAACTGGAAATGGAAAATAAGCATAATCCAAATTTGAGTGGGATTTTTCTACCCTATACCACTATGTGGTTTGGGTATAATGACTTTGTGCTGCTGTTTGTAACTACCAAAAATATTTGACCTAGACCCATCTTTAATTATACCGATCGAATCAGAATCACTATCTGATTCGATTTAACGATGTCCGTCCGTCCGTCCGTCCGTCTGTGTGTCCATGTAAAGTTTGTAATCAAACTGCAGGTCGCAAATATAAATATATTTTGATGCAATTTGGTGAGTAAGCTTTCCTCGGCCATAGGATGAACGCTGTTGAAATTGGTGAGAATCGGTCCATGTTCAGACCTAGCCCCCATACAAATGACCCCTATGAAATCGACTTAAATTGCCATAAAATCCAAATTATCATATAAATCTTAGTCAAATTGGGTTTGTATGTGTTTATTACATCCATTAATCAGTAGTCTAAAAATGATACCTATGGGACAACTCTTAGTCATAGGCCCCATATGGAGCTGCTTCCCGATCTTCACTTAAATCCATCAAAAAACAAAAATATTGCACTGATTCTTCTCATTTTTTTTGTTTGTATATATTTTTGCAAAATACAAGAGACCTTACCAAACATGGTCAGGATCGGTCCATTTTTGGGCCTAGTCCCCATACAGATATGGCATTCGATATGAACTTTTCATATCTGCAGACAAAAAAATTTATAAAAATCCCACTCAAATTTGGTTTATGCTTATTTTCTATGTTCAATTAGTTGGGCCTATGGGGTAGGGTCTCTAAACGCATGGTATAGGGTATCCTATAGTCGGTCTAGACCGACTATAATTTTCTTACTTGTTATTAATTGTTCTGGCTGCAGATATGAAAAAGTTTTTATCGGATGCTATATCTATATGGGGACTAGGCCCAAAAATGGAACGATCCTGACTATGTTTGGTAAAGTCTCTTGCATTTTGCAAAAATATATACAAACAAAATTTTAGAAGAATCAGAATCAGAATCATATTTTTGTTTTTTGATAGATTTAAGTGAACATAGGGAAGCAGCTCTATATGGGGCCTATGGCTAAGGGTTGTCCCAGGGATCATTTTTAGACTACTCATTAATGGATATAATAAACGCATACAAACCCAATTTGAGTAAGATCTATATGACAATTTGGATCTTATGGCAATTTATGTCGATTTCTTAGGGGTCATTGTTATGGGGGCTAGGTCTGAACATGGACCGATTCTCACCAATTTCAATAGCGTTTATCCTATGGCCGATGAAAGCTTATATACCACATTTCATCAAAATATATTCATATTTGTGACCTGTAGTTTGATTAAAAGGTTTACATGGACACACAAACGGACGGACAGACGGATGAACATCGCTTAATCGACTCAGAAAGTGATTCAGAGTCGGTCAAAAGATGGGTCTAGGTCAAATATCACTAAACGGCGTTCATTATCAGCCTCATAAAAACTACCACTGCTGGTGAAAGATGTTTCGGACTCACTGCTCGTAGCACTGGGAATGAGTGGTGATGGATCATTTGGTGGACGTTGAACTGGTTTGGAAACTGATGGGATATTTGCGTAAATAACATTTTTTCGATTTTTCGTATTGAATCCTGCAACTTGACTCTCTCCAAAGTACTGGAATTGAAAAATACAAATAGATCTTCTTGCCATTTGAACACTTATATAAAACAGTTCTGTAACTATTGCAAAACATTGTCGGTGTCCACGGTTTGTCCAATTTTCTGATAGCAAAACCAAAATAATGTAAATATGCATATTTTAATGATTCTGATATCGCATATCCTTTTTTTTCTAACCAAATATTCACCACACACAAAGCAAAAAAAGCTTGAATCGGTAACACATGATCTCCCTGACATGCTTAAACGCTACTATTATGAAGATTTAGAATGAATGTGGGCTTCTGTCAAATTAATAATTGTGAAATTGTAGTGTCAGTATTGACTCTTTTACAGTATTGCCAGCATGCGATAAAAATGAACAAGACGTGATATCCCAATTTTTATGCCAGATTCAAATTCTGCGCACCCAGATTAGTTAAAAACGTGCTTCGTTTCTATGTGGTTTGGGTATAATGACTTTGTGCTGCTGTTTGTAACAACCAAAAATATTTGACCTAGACCCATCTCTAATTACACCGATCGAATCAGAATCACTTTTTGAGTTGATTTAACAATGTCCGTCCGTCCGTCCGTCCGTCCGTCCGTCCGTCTGTGTGTCCATGTAAACCTTGTAATCAAACTGCAGGTCGCAAATATGAATATATTTTGATGAAATTTGGTATATAAGCCTTTCTTGGCCATCGGATGAACGCTATTGAAATTGGTGAGAATTGGTCCATGTTCAGACCTAGCCCCCATACAAATTACCCCTATGAAATCGACATAAATTGCCATAAGATCCAAATTGTCATATAGATCTTACACAAATTGGGTTTGTATGCGTTCATTAAATCCATTAATGAGTAGTCCAAAAATGATCCCTTTGGCCCCATATAGACTGCTTCCCGATCTTCACTTAAATCTATTAAAAACAAAAATATTGCACTGATTCTTCTCAAATTTTGTTTGTATATATTTTTGCAAAATACAAGAGACTTTACCAAACATGATCAGGATTGGTCCATTTTTGGACCTAGTCCCCATATAGATATAGCATCCGGTATGAACTTTTTCATATCTGCAGCCAAACAAATTAATAAAAATCCCACTCAAATTTGGTTTTTGCTAATTTTCTATGTCCAGTTAGTTGGGCCTAAGAGAAAGGGTTTCTAAACGCATGGTATAGGGTATCGTATAGTCGGTCTAGACCGACTATAATTTTCTTACTTGTTTTTTTTTTTTAATTTGTAGACCAGTGTAATTTATCATTATTGAAATATTTTTAACTTCAAATAGGAAGTTAGATTTTTAAATGGTTCTCATATGTTATATTTTTTTAAATTGAACTCATAAATATATAACCTGTTTCTGAAAAATCACACAAAATTTACTTTTAACAATAAAAGGTAGAGGATGTCACAAATAATGTATTCGGCTTTCTACCGAAAAACGAATATTCGGTATTGGTTTTAAACTGAAAGTGGAATAATTTAATTACTCATTGGACATACATAAATCATAAATATTATCTTACTTCAATTATTCGAATTGGAGATAGTAGGTCCGGTTTGGTGGTTGAAAACAATTTCAAAAAATATCTTCAGAAAAATTATAATATTCGTGACATATCTTATAATAAGTAGGGGAAGAGGTTGGGTTGTGGCCAGGGTTCGGTTGTGGCCACCCCAGCGTATCTTTTGACCTAAAGCATATGTGGTTTTCTTGCAAAAGTCATTTGTGTGTCATGGCAGCACGTTCTCTTTGTACCGAGTACCGAAAC
Source organism: Cordilura impudica (assembly GCA_963682025.1). NCBI lineage: Eukaryota > Metazoa > Arthropoda > Insecta > Diptera > Scathophagidae > Cordilura > Cordilura impudica. The sequence continues at coordinate 300,004,578 of OY821517.1, forward strand.
GGGCAGACGCGTCTGCTTTGTGCTGGGAACAAATTTATTTTTCTGTGCTTGAAAAAGACCAATAATACAAATTTACCCCTTTTCAATAGAGTTAGAAATCGAAGTGAATCAATCAAAAATGTGAGCGCAATGCATTTTTATTCAGTAAATTTATTATACTTTGTGAGTAAATATCGATTGCAACCAATATGTTGACACCAAAAAAAAATTTCACCACATCTCAAGATGGCTGCAAAATTGGGTTGTGGCCACCCTTTTTTTTTTAATGGTGAAATATCGTCGTAGATGTAAAAATAACTACCCAGTAAGCAATATAACACATATAAGCAATAATAACTCCGTCAATTGTTTCCGATGCGATCGGCCCGTTCATTTGAAGTGTGCTGGCACACGAGCCAGCTGCTTCAAATGCGAAAATTGTGAGTCGGAAGACGAATAATGCCATTTATTTATCATTATTATTTTTTATTTAGTTTTAAGTTTTTCTCTATAATAATGCCAATTGAAAATAAATAAACTTTAAGCTTTTCTATACTCGTTGTGGTTTTTCTTCATATTTTCCTATTTTTACCAGATTTTCCAAGGGTGGCCACAACCCACCAACAAAAAATTTGCCCCAAAAATGGCCACTTCACAAAATTTGGAAAAAAAAAATTCCCGTTTGACGAAATTGATTTAGCCTCTTCACCAGCAGTTAGCCAAGGTCTCTAGCTTTAATAGATGCCCACAACCCAAGCTCTTCCCCTACATTTTATATTTTATTCATAGGGAAGGCTTCAACAATAAATTCTAAAATAATTTAACTGCGAAATAATATACAAATCAGTTTTTATACCCTATACCACCATGTGGTTATGGTATAATGACTTTCTGTTGATGTTTGTAACTACCAATCTTTTATTATACCGATCGACTCAGAATCACTTTCTGCGTCGGTTTAACGTTGTCCCTCCGCCTGTCTGTCTGTGCGGCCAAGCAAACCTTGTAATCAAACTACAGGTCGCAAATATGAATATATTTCGATGAAATTTAGCATTGAAGCTTTTACCGGTCAAACAATGGACGCTATTGAAATTGGTGAAAATCGGTTAAGGTTCAAACCTAGTCCCCATACAAATGACCCCTATGAGATCGACTTAAAGGGTCATATAGCCAAATTATCATATATACCCCTGTTCATGATATCACTATCACAAAAAAAAAAACGCAAATGAAAAATTCTTATAGTTACGAGTTTTAAGCTGTTCTATGATTTCGATAAGAATATTTTTTCTTGTTTTAATTCACATAGAAAAGGTTTTGTAAAATCAGATCAAATACCCTTTTTATACCCTATACCACCATGTGGTTTGGGTATAATGACTTTGTGCTGCTGTTTGTAACTACCAAAAATATTTTTCCTAGACCCATCTTTAATTATATCGATCGACTTGGAATCACTTTCTGAGTCGATTTAGCGATGTCCGTCCGTCCGTTCGTCTGTCCGTCTTTGCGTCCATGTAAATATTTAATGAAATTTGGTATATAAGCTTTTATCGGCCATGGAATGGACGCTACTGAAATTGGTGAAATTCGGTCCATGTTCAAACCTAGTCCCCATACAAATGACCCCTATGAAATCGACTTAAATTGCCATAAGACACAAATAATAATATAGTTCTCGGTCAAATTAGGTTTGTGTGAGTTTATTACATTCATTTATCAGTTGTCAAAAAATAAATCGCATCTGGCAATTCTTTGTCATAGCCCCCATATAAAGCAGCTTCCCAATTTTCACTTAAATCTATCAAAAAACAAATATGTTTAACAGATTTTTCTCAAATTTGGTTTGTATATATTTTATCAAAATATAAGTAACTTTGCCAAATATGGTCAGGATCGGTCCATTTTTCGACCTATTCCCCATACAAATATAGCATCCGATATGCACTTTTTCATACCTGCAGCCAAAAATATTAATAACAATGTAACTCAAATTTGGTTTGTGCTTTCTATATCCACTTAGTGGGACCGAAGTGATAGGGTCTCTAAACCATGGTATAGGGTATCGTATAGTCGGTCTAGACCGACTACAATTTTCTTACTTGTTTTTTTTTTTGCATATGACTGCCATAACTTTGCTTATGTTCGAATCCAATTTATTTGAATGTCGAATTTTCTTTGGTGTTACCTAAATTATTTCAAAATGAGAAGTCATTCTTAATTGAATGAAATTGAAGAACAAAAACAATTAACCCGCCAGTTACACAGGCCACTGCCACACACATTTTTCGCAGTTGTCACACTAATGGCACCAAATTTTTCGTGCGAGTAATTGCTACCACTAACGATGATAAATGTTACCCTGTATAAAAATCAATACAAATTTACTGGAATGCTGTAAAATTGTAATTAAAGTTTTAACACGTTACTGTATTATTATGATTTATTTCGTGAAATTCGAATATAACTAAAGAGCATAAATATCATTAAAATAATACTAATAATAATAAATGTTAACCTTTTCCCCCAAAATGTGGCTATATTATGAACTCGGTAACTCCAGTTTGTAACCAAAACAAAAAGTGAATATGAACGCCAAATTAAAATATTAAAATATTTTAAAATCGACTAATTTATACCATTCAAGTCCTTTTTGGTGGGATATGAATAATAAATCTTAACGACTTAAAGAACAAAGCCTACGAAAATATAGCAAAAGAGATGGGATGAGGGTGGAAGTTTACGCTTCGACAACATTTTCAAAATGAAATTGCAATTGGATGTGTAAGCACAAAGGCTAATGACTAGGGATCCGATAAATTCGAAAAATTTTTCGTTGATAATACGTACACAACTGAGTGGGTGGCAGTGGCAGTGGCCTGTGTAGGACGGGCGTAAATGAATAATTAAAATGTTATTTTAAAAGAAAAAATTTTTTTTTTACTTTTTTTATAAACTTAAGGAAAACATGCAAAAATTACTTAAGGTTTTTTTTTTGTGAAACTGACTAAAGATTCATATGGCACCTCGGTTTCTAGATAACATATGGTTCTGAAGCTAAACCATATATTTCATGTCATTTGACAATAAAAAAATGATTGCGAAAAATCGAAGTATTTTTATAAAATTTGTGTTTTCAAGAAACCTAAAATTTCAATTTCATGTTATTTTGAATTCGTTCTTATTCAAATAACAACATTTCAAGAACACGGCTGATTGATCTCAGTCAAATTGGGTCTGTGATGTCTGTTACATCCATTTATCAATAGTCCAAAAATAAACCATATAGGACTATTCTTAGTCATAGCCCCCCCCCCCCCTCTACGAATCTTATTCCCGATCTTCACTTAAATCTATATAAAAAAACATTGCCTGGATTTTTCTCAAATTTGGTTTATACATGTTTTTGTAAAAAATAAGTGACGTTATCAAATATGATTACGATCGGTCCATTCTTCGACCTAGTCGCCATATAAATATAGCATCCGATATGAACTTTTTTATAACCGAAGGAAAAAAATAAATTACAGTGCCACACAAATGTGGTCTATGCTTATTTTCTATATCCAATTAGTTGGACCTAAGAGTTAGGGCCTCTAAAGGTACGGCGCGCAGTGGACCATTTGACGAGAAGGCGGTCAAAAATCTATAACTTTTGATTGGATTGGAATTTTGATATGTGGTTTTTTGTGTTTAGTAGGTGAGGCTTTAGCCTATAAAACGTAATTCTCGACCGAAAAGAAAAAAAGTTACGGAGGGTTTAAAATACATTGTCATTTGTAGTTGAATTTTAGTACAAAAGTGTGTTAAAAGGTAAAAAAAGGTTTTTTTTTAATATAATGTCTTATTTTTTCAGTTAATTTTACAACTAATACTTTTTAACAATTTTTTAAGTTAATTTTTTCAGAAAAAGCCAAACTTTGGCCCCCGTAAACTTTTTAGTCCTAATGTGCACAAGGACTTTTTTTTTGAAAGATCCCGAGTTAAAATATAATTTATTAAGCAGCGAACGTAAAAGTTACCTTATATTGGTTCAAGATAGAGAAGTTTCAATGAAAATGTTTTTGCTTTAGTTAAATTTTTTTTTATTGTCTTTTTAACAATTTTTATTGTAAATTTACAAAATATATAAATTTTTAAATCAAGAAAATTTTTTAACTATATAAGAAAAAGTGTAACTTATTGTTAGTGTAATGAAAAAGTACTTTAAATTAACAAATTTCTTCTAAATAGCCTTGATTTTCATCTTTTAGAAGTTGTTTAGCTTCTTCCTCTAATTCAATAGAGGTAGTTTTCCATTTTTGACGACTGTTGGACATATATGGATCTGAAGTGCACAACAAAATAGTGATAAGATCTTCATTAGTACAAGATCTGGACATTTTCCTTGTGTTGTGCTCGCGAAGGAATCTGTAGTCCTTGTTCCTTTTTTCTTGCGCTTCTTCAGATAGATCTCCTATTGGTAGCATATTGTTTTGAGTTATTTGCTCCCCATGGTACAACATTTTATGAACTGTGGATGGCATATATCTCCAAGAGTATTTTTCATTATAAAGTATTGTTGTTTTATTGGCGTACTCTCCAAATTTTTGTGCATTTATCTTTCTGCTGCATGCTAGAACTTGTGATAGGATTTTGAATCGTCTTATTAATTCATGATCTACACCTGTGATTGATGCTGCAGTTTCTGGATCGGAAAAAAATCTCCTTGCAGTATTTCCATCATTTGTGTTTCCTTCCCCTTGTTTTGGTTGGTCGATTACGAGGCCTAGCTGTAGATATTTTTGTTGAATTTGTTTTTTTTTTTTGCTTTCTTTTTTCTTCATTTTCTTTGCTTTTTCTCACTGTTTCGCTTAATGGACCAAATTCCAAATCATAACCCAATTTAAGAATATGCTCCATGAAACGTATTCTAGCATGAAGAGGGGACATTCCAAATTCGTAGGCTTCCTTAAAACTATCGTCTTCTGGTGGGGGTTGGCTTAATTGACTTGATGTCTTTTGGCATATAATGCAGTTTGACGTTGACTTTGTTCCAGTTAAAGCTTGTGCAACTTTTCCATCAATCATTGTGAGACACATTTTAAAATGTACTTCAATGTCTTGGTCATCAAATTTAAATATAACTGGTTGATGTTCCTCATTTTGATCTTTTATTTTTTGTACTTCTTCAGTTATGACATCTTTGGTTTCCTTTTTGAATGCAAATTTTATTGGTCTGCAATACTTTGTTGAAGAAGGAATTTCATTTTTCCATATATCAATTTCTGTTGCTCTACAAGTTGACGGCTCTAAGACGCTATACCTATTTGTTAAGCGCAATGGAACGAAAGATACCAAAAATAAATTAGCATCTGATGAATTTTCGGCATTAAATTGCTTGTATTGTTTCTGACCAGAGGATCCATCACATCCCCATTTAGAAATTAAAGTAATGCTACCATTTTTTTTTAAATGATCAGTATCAAGCGTATTTAGCAATCGTTCTGCAGTATGTTCCAGGAGATCTTGCAATTTTATTTCTGCTGATGTTGAAGTGACACTAATAGCAGATTGTGAAGGTAAGCATTCTTTTTTGGCAGAAACTAACTCTCGATAATCTGGAAAAATCCCATAATTCTTTTCATTGGTTCGCTTCCGCAATTCCTTATATTGATTTTTGGTCAATTTCAAATCCAAAAATAGGGCGAACGCTTCTTCCGGCGTAAATTTCTTATCTTCAATTGGTGTAGGAATGCTTTTCAAAATCATCTTTGTGCGCCCTGGGCTCGCTTCTACTATTTTTTTCAATTATTTCAATTTTATTTTTATACCCCATACCACTATGTGGTTTGGGTATAATGACTTTGTGCTGCTGTTTGTAACAACCAAAAATATTTGACCTAAACCCATCTTTAATTATACCGATCGAATCAGAATCACTTTCTGAGTTGATTTAACAATGTCCGTCCGTCCGTCCGTCCGTCCGTCCGTCTGTGTGTCCATGTAAAGCTTGTAATCAAACTGCAGGTCGCAAATATGAATATATTTTGATGAAATTTGGTATATAAGCTTTTTTCGGCCGTAGGATGAACGGTATTGAAATTGATGAGAATCGGTCCATGTTCAGACCTAGCCCCCATACAAATGACCCCTTTGAAATCGACTTAAATTGCCATAAGATCCAAATTATCATATAAATCTTACTCAAATTTGGTTTGTATTTATTCATTACATCCACTAATGAGTAGTCCAAAAATGATCCCTTTGACCCCATATAGAGCTGCTTCCCGATCTTCAGTTAAATCTATTAAAAAACAAAAATATTGCACTGGTTCTTCTCAAATTTTGTTTGTACATATTTTTGCAAAATACAAGAGACTTTACCAAACATGATCAGGACCGGTCCATGTTTGGATCTAGTCCCTTTATAGATATAACATCCGATATGAACTTTTTCATATCTGCAGCCAAAAAAATTAATAAAAATCCCACTCAAATTTGGTTTTTGCTTATTTTCAATGTCCAGTTAGTTGGGCCTAAGAGATAGGATTTCTAAACGCATGGTATAGGGTATCGTATAGTCGGTATAGACCGACTATAATTTTCGTACTTGTTTTATTTTGGGTTGGTTGAATTTGGTGCAAAAATGAATCCTTAATAATTCTTTGAGAAATTTCTTCATTGATATTCTCCAGTTTGCGCCTTCGAGATCTTTCACTACATCCGTCAATTGGTTTTGCTGGTCGACCCTTTTTTCCACTTTCGTTGGCAGTTGTAGATGCACTCTCAAAAATAAGCTCCTTTATTAACCAGTCTTGGTAACGTTTGTACATCTCTGCCTTGCTATGAGAGCATTCATTGTACCGTCTTTTCAAATTCGATGCAAAATTAGTAATTTTTCCTTTGTGCATTTCAATGTCTTCTAGGTTACAATTCTTAAAGAAATCGTTGCTCGCTATGCGCAAAATTACATCGTCTACATCATTTCGTTGAAAATAAATATCTGCCAGATCTCTGTAACAGTACTTAGCCATTGCACAAATTGTTATGAATAATAATTGTGGAAACATTATTATAAATACTCTTTCGTGCAATTATGTAAAATAAAAATTTTTATCTTTTATTAACACTTTTAGAAGCATAAAAAACCCACACCCTAACCCCTTTTAAAAGGTGAAGCATATCTGCTCATATCTTAAAGGGCTATGTCGCAATAGTTTTTCTTTTGCCATTTACCTGTTATTTAAATTGTTTCCCATTTTGTCAGGTATTTAAACTATATAACTCTAATTCAGACTATTTATGTTTTTGAAAGATACCTATGTAAATGTACCTGTAACAATTAAGCGCATTATAGCTAAACCCTTTTTTATAAGTATATAACAACTCTTGACAACTCTACCGACACGCAAAAAAATAAACCGCGGTGCACCGTTACGACCAACTTTTGTATTCATAACACTCAGACGGACGGACAGACATCGTTTAATCGACTCAGAAAGTGTTTTTGAGTCGATCCGTATAATAAAAGCTGGATAAAAGTCCAATAATTTTGGCAGTTATAAACATCACCTCAAACTTAATATATCCTAACCACATAGTGGACAACTTTTGTATTCATAAATTTTGCAGAAAATATCTAACCTTGGGTCGGAAAAATTGTTCTGGTGCACACGGGCGGAAACTGGCGAGTATATAATGGAGTATAGGAGTATAGGGGAGGGTTCGGACTATAGAAGAGTGCAAGATTTTTTCTGACTGCTTTTGACTGGCAGGAGTTATGATCCATTAAGTAGAAGATTTTCGGAAAATTTGGAGCTTTTTTAAAAAAATTTTTTTTTAAATTGCGGAATGACTCAGTGATTTTACATTTTTAACATTAATAGTATGGAAGCCAAAAAATTATACAAAATTTACTTCACTTCAAAATCAAAAAAGTTACAGTCATTCAAAAATAAAAATTTACAAAGAAATTTTTAATTTTAGCAAAATACTGAGAAAGCCCATTTTCGAAGACCCTGTTCGCTGTGATATAGTTGAGATAGAGTCGCAATTTTTTTAAATGAATAACATAACTTTAAAATCGTTAACAAAAAAAAAAATGATTTTTGGCCGCCTTCTCAAAATATGGTCCTCTGTGCGGCGTAGGGTATCTTATAGTCGGTCTAGATCGACTATTATTTTTCTACTTGTTTAATGTTAACATAGCGCACCTGTACCTCTAAAGTTAGTCAACTCAAAATTTACAAATTTTCAGTAGAGGCAAAAACGGTTTTTTTTTTTAATATTTACTATAAAATTTAAAAACAGTTGTAAGGGAATTAGAATAATAAGTCTACAACAGTAGTTGTTCTAGCGATTTTTTCAGTGATCATCAAAAATAACAAGTTTTTTTGGTGCAACTCAAAATGTGTCTTTTTAGTGGATTCGAAAGAAGCTACTCTTATAACACAAAGAGGGTTACAAATGTATTTTTTTTGCGAAAGACTAGAAAAACCGATGTAAGATTTTTACAGTGGATAAATATGACCACTGTGCATCGTTTTCTTGAAAAGGTGAAAATTGAAAAATTTTGAGTTGACTCACTTTAGAGGTACAGGTGCGATATGATGAAAAACAAAAATAAAAAGGGTCCCCCATATCAAATTCCTACATATGTCCCTGGTCACGATCACATAATTTTTGGGTAAAGTGCCCATAAACTAATCCCTTTTAATGTCAATTTTATTTTATTACATTAATAAGCTCATCCATTATGCATGTACTTGGACTTAGACTTTTTTCAGAAATTCAGGGTCCAGTCGGTCTAGATTGAATATTAATTCAATTATTAATTTTGTTTCTTATATGGATTTTTTATATGCACATTTTATGGATTATGAAATTCCGTGTTATAGAATGAGTCCCTTAATTATTTTATTTTCTAAATTTAATATGAAAATCTATATTTGTTGCTATTATCGGGATCCCGGGAAATCCAAAATTTTTCACAGGGTTATGAGAAACGAAGAAATCTATGAACTTGCATTCTCTGTTTCACATAATGGTGATAGGTATTAATGTTCTGCTAACCATATACTGAACAGCGTGGGATCTTCAAATTTAAAACTTCAGTTTTTTAAGGTTGCGATTTTACGCCGGAATTTATTATTATTTTTAAGCCACTGCCGTCAGCTATACGTCAAGTCGATAAATTTTGCGACAACTTCGCCTTACAAATGAAAATTATTTACAAAACTAAATAGACAGACAAATAAAATTCAACACTCGCCATAAATTCATATGATTTCTTACTTCTTCGAAACCTTTTACTTTTCTCATAAAGTGAGATTATTTAATGTAAATTTATATTTATTTATATCATTTCAAATCTGTGTTGTTTATTGTTAGTATTGGTGATTCACTGATGTTTTACATTTAAATAATTTTTAGCGTATTTGTGGTTGCTACATTATTTTATGGTTTTTATAATTAATACCCATATGAAGAAGGCATTAATGTGCATTTTACACTTTCATTGGGTTTAAGTGCTTGCAAATATACGTTGACCACATTTAAGTGGTGCATACTTATTTCAAGGTACCAAGACACACTTTTCACTTGAATAAATAAAGATGATCAAATAACGTAGCGAATAATAATTATAAATATTTGCCAATGAATATTTATGAATAAATGGAATTACGTATTTATTTTTTAAATATAACTTATGATTGGTGCGGTCGTAATTGTCTTATAATATATTCAGCTACGTTTTGGAAGCATAATAAGTAAGTTTTAGTTTAAAAATTCAAAGCCGGCTTTAAAACTTAAAAAAAAAATTTTTTTACACGTGGAAAAGTCGGCAATAATAACACAAGTATACATGGATTTGGATCGGCTATTTCTAAGGCTATTTGAGACAATGATTATATCTAGTTAGCAGGATTTGAATAAAATACTTTTTACAATTTTTGACATGAATGTCCATTTTATTCAATAGAAATAAAGAGCAGGCGAACTGAGTCGTTTGCATTGTTTCATATTTGTTTCACAGTAGTCGCTCATATTGCCCTCATTCCAAAATCCTTGATATCGGTGTTCGATTTTCATTAAATATTGGTGTAGTCCTTGCCCGTGGCTCATATCACCTAATTCGCTCTAGATGGGAATGAATAAAATTTATTTTGAGAGACAATCTTGGGATAATTTTACAACAAACTGTCGATTATTTGCTTGAAATCCGGGAATTTGCAGTTACCGAGAAAGTTGTGAACAACGTTGTGGAATGATGCCCATGCTGCTGTTTTATTGGGCATTAAACAATTTTCCCTCGACCATAAATATACGAATATTAGTTCCGATAAGTACTTTGATTTCGGCGTATGACAATTTGAGGAAAGAAACTTTGTAAAGTACCTTGACGAAGGTACGTATGTTTCAGTGGTTATTTTATTGTTTGCGCAAAAGTATATTCCGCCCAGTCATTTTCCCGAGATTGGAAACAGGAAAAATTTAATTCAACAAATAAATATAGCTTGACAAAAGGGTACTACTCGTATTTTGTAAGAATACTGGTGAAGTTTTTCTTGAAATATGTTCAGGAATTCATTCAATAACTTGAAATAAAATTGACATGGGCCTTAAAATCGCCTTCTCTGCCGCTGATTCACCGAGGAAAAGTTAACTAATTGGAATGTTCTTTGGGCTCTAGTGTAGAGTATTGAATCCATGTTACGTCTATATTTTTAAATTGAAGACATAACTACTTTGTATTGTGCTTTAAAGTACTTATTACCAATTGTCAGCAACATTATCATGCT